>CM070721.1:56214984-56941472 GCA_036346275.1 Otatea glauca
CAATGTGTCACATTAAATCATTAATCAAGTTTCCAATAGTTGCACTACTACGAACACGGATCAGCTGTCGATTTCAAACTAGCATCAACGCGGATATTAGAACCGGCAATGATAGTATGACTATCATGTCGATTCTAGAACCGACAATGATACCAATATCACTACCGATTTGTATCTGAACCGACAATGATAGTTGTAAATCCAAAACTCACTCGTTAAAATCAAAAAAATATTTGCACTGGATCACCCTTTATTTCGCGAAATACCGCGGCGTGCGATTGCTAGAGTCGAACACAAGACCTGCTTTGCTCTGCGAAGCTTCCTACCATCTCACCTAACATACACTTCTCAACTACTATAAGATATATTTTCCTTTTATCTCTTCGTATTGAAAGTTTCAGCGATTAGTTGGACATCTAAATGACTTCAAATAAAAAAGTTGTCAACTACAAAGTTGTAGATCTCATCGAGAGCTACAATTTTCATATAAATTTTGTCTCCATCCGACTCGTATAGGCGGTGATACTTCCTCCATTATTCTGCTGATTCTTCTTAAGAACCGGCGGTGATAGTATCACTGCTTTTTTAGAACCGTGGCGATAAGTTACTATCATATCGACTCTTCTTGATCGAGCATTTGTGCGGTCTAGCTTATGAACCGGCGGTGATAGTGTTGTCACAGCCGATTCGGCTAGAACCGTAGTGATAAGCCGGTAAAAAGGGGTTTTTAGTAGTGTGGCTTCGTGTTTTCAATCATGACATTTCCTCCATGTCATTGCAAATTGGCAATCTGGCTTAAGTTCTGACCACACATAGTGTGATGTGTTGCCTGGAAATTTGTTTACTTTTGCATATGCTCGACCATAATCTAAATCCATAACAACAAGAACCAAATTGGCTTACCACAAAAAAAAAATACTTCTTCTTTGCTCTGAAACTGCAAATGTTCCACACTTTCTTTTCTTCGGTAAAAAAACACATTCGACAAGGATCATCTGCAATCTAGGCTTTCCAAGAACCTATGATGCATACTTTCCCAGCAAAGGTTCGATCAACTAGGGATCACACGAATTTGTCTCCGAGCTCTCATATCCTTTCTTTCCATTAACGTCTGAAATTCCCCTCTAACCATCATCAACTATAGGGTATCAAATCCTCCCATGGCAAATGTCGCTTTTGGAAGATAAGAACGAGCCAATGATTTGTGACAATTCATTGGACCTTGTGTTAGTAAATGTATACTATATATTATAGTGGGAGAGATTGTCGGCCATCCAGCAGAGCCATGTCACTCTCTTCGTGAGAAGCCCCTCATTTTTTTAACAAAATGAACCCGAAAAAATTCGAAATTACATTCCCTTCGCGAGAAGCCTCTCCGTAAAATTCAAAATTACGTTCAGATCCTTTGATCGATTTTTTTAACAAAATAGACCCGAAAAAATTCAAAATTATATTTAAGTCCCTCCACGGTTTACGTCCAGGTCCTCCTAATGGTTTTTAGCAGAACGGACCTCGAAAAAATGAAATTACGTTTAGGTCCTTTGCGGTTTACGTTCAGCTACTCTCGGCGGTTTTTAGCGGACTGGACCCGAATAAAAATACGTCCGTTTTCTAAAAGAATAAATCATAAATTCGCCGAAGGTAAGGTTTATAGCAATTCAAAAATTCGCCGGTAGGTCCTAGCGACCTATTTTTTTTAAAAAAAAGCAGGGAAACCGAAATAAAAAACAAAAATACGTCATGATTTTCTCTAAGAAAAAACATAGATTCACGAAGGTTTATAGCAGTTCACAGATTTGCCGACAGGTCCTAGCGATAAATTTTTTTTAAAAAAAAGGGTTTCGCATAGCGCACAATCACAAAACCGAATTTACATGCGTTGCGTCACGTTGCAGAAATTTACGTCTGACATGACGTAGTGCATGAACCTGGCTAGTGATCATAAAAAATTGTTGCTTTACACCAGTGGCACCAAATCATGGTCCCCGGAATAACTTTATACTACTAACATTCTCTAGTGAAGTGAAAATATTTTTTTGAATTAAAAACCCCAGTGAAGTGAAATTATCAATTACTCTGTGTCTTTGACTGTCAATTCACAGATTTTGAGAGAGAACAGAACTGATGAATCAGAATATTCTCTAGAAATGGAGAGATCATTATGAGAAAGTGGAAAATTCCATTGGCATATACTAGAACACTTTCACTCTCAACTGTGTCAAATTATGAGACATCTGCAAGATTTCCTCTACATATTTATCTGCAAATACTAGCCTGTGTATGCGCCTGCAACTATTGCAGGATTTGGATATCATGATCAGATCATCAGACCCACTTTGTCCCCCAAAAAATATCAATTAGTAGCACCCTGATTATGGATTTCTGAAAAGCTAAATGATCAGATGAAGATGTGTCAAGGACACTTCCTGGAGATCATCACAATGTCTCCAAAGTTCACACCTGGCAAGGGACACTTTTTCCAAGCCTTGCTTCCTTAGCTTCAAATAGCCTCTGCAACGTTCTTTTGTGTTTTTGTTGCAGGAACAAAGAGGAGAATTATGTCATCACTTTGGACAACATTAGACGGAGGAGAGCTATCTTCTTCACACTGTGTTGTACAGCTGTGAGCCTGTGATGTGTGAAGAGTCCATCAGAGAAGGCCTTTCTGTACTATGGACGTACCAGTTCCTCTGGAAAAGTACGCCAGGTTTCTGGAAAAAATTAACCATCGTAAATGTTGTTCATGTTAGAACATGTTAGTGATAACACAATACTTTAATTTACTGTTTTTTTATTTTATCTAAATAGATTATTAATCAAGTCTTCCGTAACTAAGATTCTTTTATTTATATAAATCACATATCTATACATACATGTAAACATGGAACAAATAGTGAATTGTTTTCTGTAGTTTTTTTCATAAAGGATTTTCCTACGTTAAATCTTTATCTCCGTTAATTTATCAAACTGACCCTAGCAAATGATAAGTTTTCATATCAATCCGCTACCCTCGAGGACTCGAGGAGGAACTCTCGAGGACGGCACCCGCACGGCCACAATTTCAGATCACGACCACCGGCGACGCAAACGGTTCCCGTCGCACCGTCGTCTTTCGCGAGCCATCCTCTTCGTCGGTTCCACACGGCCATCTCACGGCAGCCATCGCATGACCGTCCACCTCCGGCCGCTCGTCGCCATCGACTCCTCTCGCGCTCGGTGCATCCACCGGCCAGCCCACATCACCGGCTTCCGACGCCTCTGGGCCCGATCACGGTTTTATCCAAATAGAGCATCTATGCACCTGGGTTCCGATCTACGTCGTCTCCTTCGTCCGCGCGCCCTTCTTCCTCGGCCGTTGTTCCGGCCTCTGCCGACGCGTCCTTCGGGCTCCTGCCGCCCGTCGTGGCCTCCTTCGTGCCACTCCGGGCCGTCGCTCGCTGCCTCCTCGGCTTCCGACGCAGCGTGGGTCGTTTCCCGCGCCGCCTTCCACGCGATCTACACCGCCGCCGACCACACCGACGCTCCTCGGCCACCCGCCGCACCGGCGCCGGGCCCGGCGCCCGAGCGTCTCTCTCGGCCCTTCGCACCGACCGCGCTGCCCTGTTCACCCTGCCGCGCTCGGCACGACCTTCGACTCCGTCGTCGGATCTGTGCCGGCCGATTCAGCCGACGAGCTCCCCGGCCCGGGCGCGGCTCCTCCAGTGCTCCCGCAGGATTCGTTTCTTTGCTGTGTCCGTGATAAAGGCTGGGTGTCTGTTGTGCCCTTGAAGCCTGCCTCTGAGTAACGTGAAGGATTAAGCCTTGCCGCATAGAAGGAAAAAATCGGATGACAGTAAAAAAATAAAATAAAGAGGAATCAAATTCGGCTGAAAAAAAACAGCCGCGTAAAAAAGAATCAGTCAAGCACCAGAAAGTGTTTTCTCTCTCTTTTCAGATTATACCTACTGTATTATTTGATCTGCTTTATTCTCCGCATGTCATTCACAAAATTTAATTTAACATTGAAAAGTTCGATGGTAATATCAGTTTTTCTGTATGGCGAGGTTCAAATGAGAGCCGTTCTTACACATGTGGGCGTGAGAAATAATTGCTTTTACCCTAGTGATTGTTCTAGTGCCAACAAAGTGAGATTTTATTGCAATTACGATTATTTATTTGGCGGTATTCATACAGTTCATACCATTATGCCTATTATTTTGTACTCATATTATTGGCGGATTTCACTGCAGTTTTTAGACTGTTATACCTATTATTGGTGGATTTCATGTTGTAAATTCAGGTTTTTATGCCTATTATTAGTGACATTTATTATGATTAATCATGGGTAGATTTCTTCGATGTTTCATCATTGTTTTGTTCGACGTTTCATCGTCTTTTAATCATTAGAGGATTTATTCGACGTTTCATTGTCAGTTTCTTTGACGTTTCATCGTCTACTTTGGAAAAAAATGTCAGTTGAGAAGACAACTGATTTTGGTGTTTCATCACCATTTGCATGTGTTGCAATTTGGATCGCTTGAGCGACCATTATGGAGGTTTTAGTAGCGTTAATTATCAGGAATTTGATGACACCCTGCTGGTAGTATTATACTCTTTGGAGTTTTTCTAGTGAAGGTTTTACTTTAATGTCAGTTTGAGATAAAAGTTTAAAGTGCAGGAAGGAGTTTGTTTCTGCGTGGATACTACAACGTTGTTTTGTTGTCTTTGCTTGATATGAGGGGTCTACTGTAGTTTATACTCTATTGATGGCACGAGAATTTTTCTTAGTATTGACATTTTTGAGCAATTTTAATCATGTTATGGATTTTGATGAGGCAATTTGCCAAATTTTATGTTCCAGGTGGAGCATGTCAAAAGTCTATGTTATGTGTTCTTCGATATCTACCCAGCACCATAGGTAATGTCTTGGCTTATGCCGCCGTTTGATGATTGAGTGTTTGTTTCATGAGGTCAATTGTACAGACTCGAGACTTTCTTGGGTTATGAATCTTTGAAGACCAGTTTCTTCATACGCTTTGTTGATAGTGTGTGTTTGGATTAGTTGTTCGATCTTTCCCACTACCTTCTAGCGGTTTGCTCAATCACGCTCGTGGGAAGTGTTTGGATAAAACTATTCTAGTCTTTATCTTTTGCATTACAAGTGTTTGAATTAGTGTTCAGGTCTTCTTTATTGATAGTCCTTTGGACTTTTAATGCACTTGTATTAAATGCTTAATTATCCTACGGGGTTTTACGAAAATAATTACGTTATAGATTTTGAATTAAGAGGAGATTTGTTAGAGATAACTCAATATCTCAACTTACCGTATTTTTTGGTTTTATCCAAATAGGTTGTTAGTCCAATCCTTTTACAACTAAGATTTTTTTGGCTATATAAGCCATACCTCTGTACATGTAAACATAGAACAGATAATGGATTGTTTACCATAGTTTTTTCTTGCAAAAGTTTTTTCACGTTAAATCTTTGTCTTCTTTATCTTGCCGTGCTAACCCTAACCGAACAAATTTTCAGTTTTTACTAACCTTATTATTCTGTTAGTACAAGTACGATCGAACGGGCCTTTTTACCTAATAAAGGTTTCCTTTTTTCTGTTTTCGAATGATTCTGTTAGCACATTGAAGCTAATAAATTATGTGTTGATTTTGTCATCATAGGCATTATGCAATGTTCAGTGAACCAAACATGAGAACCTAATTCTCATCTAATTCAGATAGCTCCTCAGTGGCACAATCTTTAATGAAATCTTCACATAAATACTATTATCTGACAAGTGACAAGAACTTGGCTACAACAAAGATTTGCATTGATCTCTTTGCCAAGCTGTATCCCGTAATCTGAAAAATAAAGATAAAAGGAGTCTTGCTGTGGGGCAATTACCAAGATTGGTAAGTATGTCAGAGTTACGTGATCGTGCTCATCTGAAAAGTTTGTAATTTGTAACTGTTGTATTTAAAGGCTAACTGGGCCGACCCAGATTACGTGGCATACAGCTTGGCAAAGAGCACCGTTATTCTTCATGTACCTTTTCCATCCACTGGCAAAATTATGCTGAAGTGTTATCCAAACACCCCAGTGGGCAGTGGCATTATTCCTCTGGCCAATGCCACTCAGCATCAGATGTGCTCTCGAGTCTATAGCATCGACAGTTCCATCAAAAGATCACAAGTCTACATGACAGCAACATCATGCACTTCAGTGTCTAAAATCTTTGACAAAATAAAAATGCTCTCAACCTTTTCAATTCAGAAATTACAATTAAGGCTGATGAGCACAGAAACAATGACAATTCATCTTAGGAGCGTCAGCGCAAATAACATCTCGTCTTTCAGTAAAGAATAATAATACGATTGGCGAACGCTCAAACTTCAAATATGGTAAAACAGCACCAACATTAAACTGGCTCATGTGACGACAAAATATAGCTCATTATCTTGCTCAGTATACTTCATGTTCTGGCGTTTGTTTGATCAAGACAAACATAACACAGCAACAAAATTTCAACACAGACTCGATGTCCCATGCTAAAATAAGGCTCAATGCACCACTGCTCTAGGAATAAGAAATTGCTTCCTCTAGGATTAACAAATTGCTTCAGAAAGAGCAGGTAAAATGTGTGAGCAACTATGAACTGCAAACAAACTAATGATACAAAGTTCAAGTGCTCTGGAAAACGAATTTCAACTTATGTATTTCTTTGCCTTGCTTGAGATGATAAGGCAAACACATAGCAGCGAGGAAAGGTAAAGAAAGGCAGTAAACTGGATAGCAGTACATCGCAGATTCTCAAGGCTTCCCCAATGGTGTCCCTTACAATATTCAATTTACGAACTGAATGTCATTAGCCTAAGCAAAGCAGCAAATACAACGCAATTTAGAGCTAGAATCAGCGACTAGAGCATATATCACAGGCTATCCAAAGATAGCGGCACTCGCATGACAGGTAACAGCAAGAGCAACTCTCACCTTAATGTACATTGGAGAACTGAACCGATGGGTAGACTATGTGCTGATAGGAACTTTACAAGTTGCTTTGTTGTGACCATAACCCTTACACCTGCTGCAGCGCACCGCCCTTTTAACTGTGATTCGTGGATCAGCTGGTTTCTCTTTTGGCCTGCCAACCCGTCGGCAGCGTTAGTAGTGGGCATGGATATGTCACTGGACTCTGAAATGGATCAGTTAACGTAGCAGGAGGCAGAATAACATCAGGTATTGGATTTATCGACATGGAGTAGGTCAAGCGGTAGCATTCTGTTGTGAAATACTTCACACAGTAGTCATATGCATATTGTCCAGTGCGCTCAAATACTGCAATTGCATGCATGCATGGCAACAGAAATATGCCACTTACGGCAGGTGCATTCCCATGTGTCAATGTTGACAATATTAACTGAGTCATCGCACACCTTAAACACGTTACCATCTCCATCATTTTCTGTGGGGATGACGTTGAGCGTGTGGGATTTGCTCACTTCTTCCTGCAGTTTCTGATTAGCTGCAGGTGTCAATACCTCGGTCCATGCATTAGAAGATTCCCTGCGTGTACATCATCTCCATGAGCTTGCATCTTATCGTGTCAACTAACTGCGACTGAAAGCTCATACCTAGGGGGGAGCCACTCAACAACAGTGCTAGAAATATTGCATGAATACTGGCCATGCCGTGACCCCTTGAAAAAGGCATCTGACCACCACTCGGGTTTCATCTCCAAAAGCCATTCAGTAAGCTTGTCAGATTCATCCTTGATTAGCTCAATATACTGATTGAACTCATCGACTGTGCATGAATATATGGCCTTCTTCAGATGCTCAACCATGGCATCTCTTACTTCTTCGGTCCATGCATCGTCCAATTGCGTCTTAAATTCTTCAATCAGATAGTCGACACAGTATCCATGATGACTATCAGGAAAAACCAAAGGTACTTCATCCCATAGTCCATTTTCTCCATTTGATATGAATGTTATGGTGCGAGATGCTGACAATGAAGATCTTAGTTGCTCGAGAAACCAATGCCAATTTTCACTACTCTCGTCATCCACTACAGCAAATGCAACTGGGAACGCATCACCTTCCCCGTCAACCGAAGTAGCAGCCAGTAGCTTCCAGTGCTTATTTGGTTTTGCAGATATTACATCAAGAAAAAAAAGTGGCCTGCACCCGTGTTCAAAACCATGAAGTGATGCGTGGAATGCAACAAAGAAACGGAATTTTGAATCTTCCAAGGCCACTACTGTTGCCACACTTCCAGGGTTTGTCTCTACAATTCTTTGACAAAACCAAGGTAGCTGACTGCATGCCTCGTCATGTGAGCTACAAAGTTCTTTTTGGGCAATTGATCTTCCACGCCAAGCCTGTGAGTAGTTTAGGCATAATCCATACTCCCGTTGGAGATCATTTGCAATATCTCTTGGCCTGTAGTTTGGGCTATCACGTAACTTTTCTTTTATAACACTAGCAACCCATCTTTGAGATGCCAAGCGATGGCTTTTGACTGTTTCTGATTCACAGGTGTGGCTTTCAGATATTTTCTTGATCATGAATTCTTTCTTGGCAGGCGACTTGGAAGCATGTATTAGCCATGGGCAATCTTCACCAGTACATTCCGCAGTCACACGAGATGAGTCATTTTAATAAATCTGTAGTGGAATTTATGTGCAATGGCATACTTATGTAGCATCACGGAAATCCTTAGGACCTTCAAACACTTGACCAACACCATTAATCACATTCTTCCAACTTGCACAAACCTTTTGTCTCTTAGATCCATCCTGAGCCATTGGTACAATGGCGGTGGCATCAACAGTGCCAGTCAGCAACAACACTCTTTACCCTGCATAGATGTCTTGTGTCAATTTGGTATGCAATTGACAAGGAGTTTATGGCAGTCAGACAAGTACCTGTTGTCAACCTTCTTCAAGACATAAATGTATGTAGTCTCTGATTCTGCATGGAATTCAACCATGCGACGTAGGTCCTTGTCATTGGAAATAGAAATCAACGTTTTGTTATTTTTTGGAAGGAAATACTTGAATACAAACTGATCGAGCTTGAGATTGTTAAGCGTTGACGATATCTCGTGCTTAAATGCACTAAAAGTCCAGTCACTTTTGACAAGCATTGCATGTGCCTCTCCACCAGAATAGGACATATGTCCATCAGCATCTGTGGTGAATTCTCCACCTAGTTGAAGAACAGCCACGATTTGTCCCTTCCCCATGAGTGTCTGCTTCATAACAAGATGCAATGAATCCAACAATTAGGCTACTAGTAAGAACTTGTGCGGTGTTTTCAAGAAAATGAATTAACATACATAGAAAGGCAAAGTTTACTCAGCAATTAGCTATTTGAGCATTTTAAAGATTATAGGACTTTTCCAACAAAACAATTTAGCTCAAGGCTTGACGATCAGGCCCTTGTATTTTTTTGTTGGAAAATCCACATGAAAAGAAATTTACAAGTCTGTAAATGGTTATACATGTGAGCAGGGTTCGCAATATCGTCAATAATCGCTCGAATATAAATGCGATTATCAACCATATCGAGCGATCGGTATATAATACGGTCGATAAACTGGTTAAATTAAAAAAAATCGAAAATTCGAAAAAATTTATACGACGTAAATATCGCGATAATTGCTGAATATCGCTCGACTCTCGATGAATATCGAGCGAAAATCGCTCACAAAATCGACCGTCAAAGAACACAAGTTCACAAAATCGATCACAAAATTTCGGTCGATTATCGAGGCATATCAAGCTATTATCGGTGAAAATCGTTTTTTTTTTCCTTCAAAAATTTTGGTTTCGAAACCCTTTGATTTCTACCGATTTTCGAGCTAATTTTTTCGATTTTCGAAAATCTCGATACAGCTGATTATCGTGATATCGATATTGTGAACCTTGCCTGTGAGTCTGGAACCCTATACCATTAGGTAATGTTAAAAGGTTGATTTAACTGGTCTGGTTATGATCAAATTTGCGGGTGGTCTGGTGCTCAGCGACGCACACGAGGTTTAAGCGACCCAATTGGGTTGTTAATTTCTAGCTCCATGATGCAGGAAGTGTGTGATTTGCTCAGGCCTGTATTCAGGCATAATAGCTGAACTGTTAGCATGCATTCTCACTCTCTTTTCTCAATCATGGAAAGAAGAAGATGTACCATGGTGATCCACTTTGTGAAAGTAAACGGCAGAGATTAGCAAACGCAAGGAGTCATAAAGCGGAAGAGTGATAATAAATGGTAAAAATCGAATCTTTCTAGTGTTCAGTTCCACAATTTGGTCTTGATTGATTTTTCGATTAATCGTGACAACAGCATACGGATGGAACGAATGAAATCTAATAACCAATCCTATTCGTTTCCGTAGAGCAGGCACTTCGACTATTACCTGGGAACGTCGTTGGATCTGCGTTTCGCGGTCTTCGGACCCTTCCGGCGGCGGCGCGAGGCGAGGGCGACGGCCGGTGGCAGGGCTCCCGGCAGCGGAAGCCGCGGCAGGCCCCCGACGTGACGCGAGGGCGACGGTCTCTGTCTGAGGCTCCCAGCAAGGGCCGAGGGGCGACTCGCAGCGCGCGAGGGGAGGAGGAGGAGGATGGCCAGCGGCGGGTCTCCCGGCGGCCGCCGGTAAGACTGTAGAGATAAGGCGTGCGCGCGCGAGTGTGTGCGACCTTGGATCTAGGGTTTGCGCGCTGGCCCTACGTGTCATGCGTCGAGAGAAAGACCGCGGGTACGCGCACGTGCTGCTGTTTCGCCAATCGGACGGCCGGTTTTGGATCGGGACGAGGACGAGAACAGATCACCGGTTCCCTGGCTCGGAGGGGCCAGCCCAGTAAGGATTGAAATTCCGTCTTTGCTCGAAATCTCGGAGGTGACAGAAGAATGAAATCTCACCTCGGTGAGATTTAAAAATTTTAAATAAACTCTGGACGAACTACCAAGATAGAATATTTAAATCTGGTATTTTTTCGATCGGTACAGCCGAGATCTCGGACACCTCAAACTTCAGAAGAAATGATGTTGAACAATTTTGATTTTTTTGTGGAGGTTCACGACACATCGGTGATATTTTCATAAAAATTTGGACAATTATCAAATATGTTGAATTTTAAAAATTCAAACATTGCTATTGTCTGATAAAACAACGACTAGCAAGTTTGAACCGAATGAAAAAATGAAACAAACAACTTTCGAAAATTTTGAACTTTTTTGTGCATGGTTGTGATGTATCACTAATGTTCCAATAAAATTTTTAGATTATGATCAAGCTTCATGAATTTTTAAAAATTCGGATAGTGCTACTGTCGTGATAAAAGCCTTACAGGCAAACTTCAACCAAATGAAAAATAATACAAACCACGTTATAAAATTTTGAAACTTTTTGTGGATGGTCCTGATGTGTCATTAATGCTTTTATAAAATATTCATACGATGATAAATCTTCAAAAAATTTCAAAAATTCTGACAGTGCTACGTCCTGATAAAAGCCTCATGATCAATACATAGATTTGCTTTAGGAATAAAAAAAAGGTTAATTTTTTAAAAAAAAATTCAAAGGGTTCTAAGGAAATTCTTAAGATATAATAAAAATTTTGAATCATGACACACTCCAGTGAATTTATAAAATTCTTACAAGTTCATTGTAACATTTATGTCCTTTTCTGTTTTTTATTTTTGAATTATAACAAATGAAGTTCAATGCATACATAGATTGGATTGAGCAAACAAAAAAAGCTTAAAATTTTTGAAAATTTTATACAATGGTAATGAGGCAATTCGTAAGCTCTCATAAAAATTTTGGATCATGATCACACTTGAGAAAATTTATAAAATTCGACAAAGTTACTATCCAGTTATGTTCATTCTATTTTGATTTTTTTAAAGATAACAAATGAAGCTCAATTATTTTTAAAAATTTATGTATGATCCTACACTTCTTAGGATGGTACCATAAATTTTCACATCATGATAAAGCATGTACAATTTTATAAAAATTAACAGTGTTTACTGCGGTTTTAAAAATATCTCAAAAATTGTTCAACTTTGTATGGTTTTAGGCGTCACAATGACATTAAGGCTCTGTTTGGTAGAGCTCTAGATCCAGCTCCACTGAGATCTGAAACTTGTAAGCTAAAATAAAGTGAATTGAGTTTATATTTTTTGTCTAAAATGTAAACAAAATGACCCATCTAAACACTCTTAATGTACCACGGCTTGACTCCACGGATCAGTGGAGTGGAGTTTATCTCACTGAACCTAAATAGTATGCAAGTGAAGCCCAGGGCTCTTGCTGCGGCAAGAAGGGCACATGCTCACGCCATCTCCTAGTGTGCATCTATACCCCTTTATAATGCACCTAAGCAATTTTTCTTACGTCCGCCTAAATAATGCACCTCATTAGAGATGGCCCAATGTTCGTGCACCCAAAAAAACGTCCCGAAACTTGCATTCATCAAAATGAGCGTCTCGAGATCTTTCCTCGGTTTTACTCACCCACATCCGATGGCCATTATTTAGTGTGTCTAATCATCCTGTGGCCTACAGACCTCCCCCCCTACATATTTGGAAGGAGAGCGAATCAAACAAGGAAATAAATAAGGAGAATCCGCATGCAAGAAACAGGACTTGAATTTTTCTTGACCAAAATTATGCGTACTACATATTTGGAAGGAGGGTGAATCAAATAAGGAAATAAGCAGGAGGATCCACATGCAAGGAAACAAGATTTGAATTTTTATTGTCACGGCATTGTGATCGTATTTTTTAAAATATGACCCTTCTCGAGACTTTTTACGGATCTAACCCCATAGAGCCTAATTTGGTATAGCGAGGCGTTGAATTTTTGTCTTTATTTTTATCTAAGGAACCAACGTTTGTGAGTCTTTGCTTAATTTTTTTAATTTTTCTCGCGGAACCGGTAGTGGCGAAACCTTTATTTAATTTTATCTTTTTTCTTGCGGATCCGGTGATCGTGGCGATTTATTTTCCATATTTTTCCATAATCATCCGTGTGGCCCACAGACCTTCCCTCACCTCCGGCATCAACAAGGAAAAGAAACAAACGTCTTGAAATCAAGGAAAAGGAAACAAACGTCCTAGAAAAGGAAAGGACCATACATTACGTCTTTGGGAAAAGGAAAGCGGGAGATGGGCGTGCAGCGGGAGAACGCAGTCTGCAATGGCTCCACATGCGCCATCGGTGGCTTTCTTAACCGGCGAGGTTCTTGGTCGTGACCTCATGCGCGTAGTCTCTCGGCAAATTTATAATTTAATTTTTTAAAAATAATTTTATTAAGTACAAAATAATCGAAAGTTTTTGAGAATTTCTCTAGAATTTTTAATCTAATGTGCTATCTTTTCAAAAATCCTTCTATATTTAAAAAAATGAAGGCAACTCACTGTAGCTTCTTCTAGTTGCACCCTAGACCGAAGAAGCTTCTTCTCTTCCCTCCTCCATTAAAGCAAGAAAGAAGCTCCAAAGCTCCATCAATCCCGCACAAATCTTCTCTTTCCATCTATGGTGTTAATTCTCCAAATTTAGTCCTCTATTGCCAAATTTTCTCCCAATCGATTTGATCCCAAATTATGGTTTCCATAAATATGCTTGTTTGGGGCTATAAAAGCGTGAGCTCTCCTCCACCCCATCGCATTGCGTAAATCCCCAAGTGCTCCCTCTTGTAAAGATCGTTGGATTTTGGAGGTAACAATCCATCAGCGAATACTTATAACAGGTACCCAGCGGCCCGAAGTGCGAGCCGGCGGCCTCAAGCCTGACTCAAGCCCAGCAGCCGCTCCCGGCCCGCTACTAGACCAAAAGCACTGCAAGGTCCACAAGACATCCCTTCCCGTCGATCGAGGAAGTGTCTCCAACTCAGCGGGCTCCAGACCCCGCCATGAGGCAGGACCCCGACTCCAGACCAAGCGAGGCTCCCGACCCCTTGGCGGGGCAGGATCCCCGACTCGATCAAACCAAGGTAACATCCGCCAAGGGCGCGTGTCGAAGCCCCCACGACCTCTGACCACGTACCCCACGAGCAGGGTCAATCGAAATGACTATACAAGGCGGTGGCCCTTCCCAAGAGGGTTTAATGACTGCGAAGTCATCCTCTCGATCCCATCATAGGTCACATCTGATGCGAAGACACGCTCTCTCGAGGCAACACCCGTCATGCGCGACAACGTCAACACTCGTAAGGTTCGCGGAGGCGGTCACGCCGTTTCAGGAAATACCTAACCGCCACAGCCAACTAGGCTACCGACCCGGCATGGGCAAGGCAGGCGGTGATCGGTCGGCGAGCGAAGGACCGAAGCTCCTAGTGTAGGTCACCTCATCCTCTCCCAACTCTCGATGCAACTTTGCCCCTTCCTTAGTATAAAGGCGGGAACCCCGTAGGAGAGGATCGAACCCATCTCGCTAAGCCATTAGCACTCTAGCTTGTAAACTTTGTGCGGTCATCATCTTGAAGGGAATACAACGCCACCACCTGGCTGGGTAGGGACCTTGGCCGAACGGTATACATCTTGGACTTCGAGTCTAACCATTCGGGAGTGGAGCAGCGGCCCTAGACTTACAAATTTACTTGCGGTGCTCGAAGCGCCGACAATCACCGTCATCTTTCCATGAAATTCAACATAGCGACTCCTCCCATGACGCCGATGCGGCGATCTCGCCGCACCATCTTGACCCACTGCGGCCGTGACCACCCCTAGCCTTCCCTCCCCTTGCTGGCCAAGCCAGAGAGCACGCTATGCTCTGTGGAAGCTACAAAAATAATCTAAAATCGAGAAAATTCCTTTTCTTTCTCTTTCTTGATTTAAAATCTTTTGGGAGCCCGTTTTCGCCCATTCGACCCTCCATTTAGTTCTTTTTTCTTTTTAAATTCATTTCAAATTCTAAATTTCTCTTTTATTATTAAGTGTTGTATTCATACTTATCTTCTCATTTAATTGATAAGCGGGGTACTACCGTCGTAGCGTTAGCACAGACACTATACTAGTGTAGTAATGTAGGCAGATACTATTGTTGTGTCATTGATTAGATGGGCAACAGGGGTTATTGGGTGGGTGTTTGCACCAAAATTTGGCAGATAGGGTCAGAATCGGCAGTCCAAGATCAATAAGATACGACTAGGATGCAGATTGAAGATATTTGAAAACGGAACAGGTTGTTAAGGAAAGCACCATCCAAATAGAGGCGTCTGGATTCTACTCTAACGTGTTGTACGAGTTCTATCGACCAATGGGTATAAAAGAGGTCTATAGGTGATCAGAAAAGCTGCCCAGAGCCAATCAACCAATTCGCGTCTACTTTTCATCTACTTTTCCGTCGACAAGGAGTAGTTTCTGTAATTTAGTCTTCTTGTAATTCGATCTTGATCAATAAAGTTGCGCATCGCCGATTGTTGATCTCCATCAATTACGCCTGAGTTCGATTTATTACGATTTTCTTTGCGCATCGCCTCCTTGAAATCGATCTACCTTTATCCTCTGCTAGCCTTAATCGGCTAGTTAGATTTACCCTTTTTATCTTGATTTAATCGGCTTTGGTGATTGAATCTAAGCCGATTGATCTTCACGATCGTGAGTTAGATTTATCTGTTACCTTGATCTTGATCGGCTTCAAGGTGATTGAGTTTAAGCCGATTGATCGTTACGATCGGCTTTGAGGATTTTATATTTTGCCTTATCGATTCTGAGTCAAATCGACCGCACGCTCTGAACTAGGTGTTAAATGCGGTGTCTTCTTGTCAAAAACCTTGCATCAAGTTTTGGCGTAACACACTCTTAACGCGCCGGTGGGACGGATGGCGACATCAAGCAAATCAATTACTGCGTCGAGATCTTAACTGCGAGGCAATAATCGTCCCCACGTTGGACGATTTAACTCGAGCGCGTAAAGAAATCGAAGATCGGAAAGGCTGCGTTGTGAAGAGATGATCTTTGGGTTGTTATCAAAAGACCCGGCATGGTGTAACCCAAAAGACCGCTCTGCCGATCTTTGAATCCGCTCGGCGTATTTGAAATCTCAACTAGCCCTGTAAGTCATTACATACCAAAGATGACGAATTATCCGCTATGATTGAGCAATCAGTACATCACGCATTGATTAATCAATCATCGGCTTTGGTCAGTACTCTAAAGCCGATCATTGCAAACAGTGTAAAAACTGTTGCTCAAGAGTTGGCTTCATCTGGAAGCCTTCTCGATCCACTACAGGCACTACCAACATATCCTGTGTATTCGATAGGGTAGAATTCTAGCCTAGCGGTTGCCGCAAAAACATCGGTTTCAATACCTTCCATATCGCCAACCCAACCGACGGTCATATTACCGCGAGATTCGCGCCCTAGCGGGGTCACACATTATCAAGCGTACACTGATGCTGCTACACCAAACATGTCAGCTACTTTGTCGTTGTCAGCTCCGTTTAATATTTTCCCACAATCAGTCTCACAGCCGATTGAACAAATTAGGCACGTCCAGTACCAAGAGCCGATTCGCCCGAGAATCGGTCCCTCATAAGGTGGTAACCTCGCGAGCCCTTTGTCCTGTGCGAGAACCACGGTTAGGAGGTACGATGGGTATAATCAAAACCAACATAATCATCGGCTCGGTCTAGCTGGCGGCCGAGTTTGCACTCGGGGCGAATACCGATCATGATCATTGGCGAGCCACGATATCTTGTCGGCTAACAACATTAATTGGTGACCAAATTTACCGCCGTGTTGATAGATCAATTAAACTTACGAAAGGGTAGAGTCATCGGCTATAGAAAGCCGTGTCCGGATTATATAAATCGTATGCAATATCCACATAATTTTAAAGTTCTGATTTTGCCAAATTTTACGGAATGATTCGGTCACAACCTTACAAAGACGTCGGACGCTTTATCGCTCGGTGTCTTGAGGCGGCTTCGATCCGACGGGTGAAAATTAGATTATTCCTTGTCTTTATCGGGGCTGCTTTCACTTGGTTTACTAGTTTACCTCCAAATTCGGTTCATTTTAGAGCGATTTGGAAAGCCGATTCCATGAGTACTTTTCTCTGGCGATGCGGAACTCGGGATTTGGATCTAAGTTACATCCAACATAAGTCCGGGGAATCGGTGAATGATTATGTTAAGAGATTCAGGGAAGTGAGAAATGGGTGTTTTAGTGTTACCCTGCCTGATAATTAGTTGGCCGATTTAGCTTTCCAGGGGTTGATACCCCCATTAAGAGAAAAATTCGGCAAGCAGGAATTCACCGATTTGAGTCATCTCCTACAACGAGTATCAGCTCAAAAAAAACCGTTTCTCCAATGAAAAGGGCTTCAAAGATGAATTCAAGAATTACAAAGACAAGATACAATCGGCTATAGAGGATGACCAATTAAAATTTTCAGAAGAGACGACTATGCAGCTGGACGCTGATCCTTTTCCAATTAACATGGTCCATTGCTCTAAAAAGAAGGAAAAGCCGACACAAGATGCAGAGCCTAAGGATCAAATTCATATATCATCGGCTATAAAAATGACGCGTCAAGCCGATGTATAATCAAATTCTGATGGCAATAAGACACTCATGATTACTGTTGCTCTATACAAATAAAAGCCGACCATGAAAGGAAAATTTTTAAAACAATCACACCAAAGGGTTATCAAGCTGAGAGAGCATTGCCACTACGTGGCCGTCTGAGTGAAGCCCACTTTTTCCCAACTACTAGCAAAATATGAAAGGAGGAATGAAAGGCCACGACGAAGTCCTCCACATTGGCCAGTTAATGAATATCGACCAAGCGGCCCTAAAAGAGCTAACCAGCGGTGCCCTTTTTGGCAATTTTGCTGGGAGAGGGGATTAGCTTTGCCATCACCAAATATATGTCCGATGCAGTATTACCCATGTCAAGGTGATAGGCAGCGATGGTCGGCTAAAGATAGAATTTCTAAGCCGGCCATAAGTCGGAAACAAAACCAAGATGAAGGGTCTAGCATTGCGGCTAGTATGGATCTGGTACGAAAAATATGTAAGTCGATCGAACCAAAGCCGAGATGGTGTCCTCCAGGTTTAAGCCGATCACAAAGAAGAAGGCTTGAGCGACTGAGGACCCAAGAGATGAGGGAAGCTGAACAAGAAAAACGAAGGGATAAAACTTTTAATGAGCTTCATCCGATTAAGATTGCGAGAAAAGAGTAGAGGAAAAAAAAAACAGATTCGGCCGATGATTTTTGTTCGACGAAGCCGATCTAGTTTGGAAAATCATACCACCCGTCAGCTCGAGATAGCCGATTTGGTAAGGGATCAACGTGGGATCGTGTAGTGTGCATCGGTTTGTCCAAGGTACTGGTTAGATCTTGATTGGCTAAAACTCAAATACGAATATCTGAGTTGGCGATTCTGACCAAAGCCAAATTAACTCGATGTAGTTAAAAATTTGGTTATGATAAGAAAATATATGTTCAAGCCGATGATGAAAATTTTTGGAAGATAACATGTTATTTCCCAAAAATGGGGGGCATATGTTTGCACCAAAATTTGGCAGATAGGGTCAGATCTGCAGTTCAAGATCAACAAGATACGACCAGGATGCAGATTGAAGATATTTGGAAGCGGAGCAGGTTGTTAAGGAAAGCACCATCAAATAGAGGCCGTCTGATTCTACTCCTAACGTGTTGTATCAGGATTCTATCGGCCAATGGGTATAAAAGAGGTCTATAGGTGATCAGAAAAGCTGCCCAGAGCCAATCAACCAATTCGCGTCTACTTTTCATCTACTTTTCCGTCGACAAGGAGTAGTTTCTGTAATTTAGTCTTCTTGTAATTCGATCTTGATCAATAAAGTTGCGCATCGCCGATTGTTTATCTCCATCAATTACGCCCAAGTTCGATTTATTCTGATTTTGCTGCGCATCGCCTCCTTCAGAATCGATCTACCTTTATCCTCTGCTTAGCCTTAATCGGCTAGTTAGATTTACTCTTTTTTATCTTGATTTAATCGGCTTTGAGCTGATTGAATCTAAGCCGATTGATCTTCACGATCGGCTAGTTAGATTTATCCTGTTACCTTGATCTTGATCGGCTTCAAGCTGATTGGGTTTAAGCCGATTGATCGTTACGATTGGCTTTGAGTGAATTTTATATTTTTATCTTGTCGATTATAGGTCAAATCGACTGGCAACCTCTGAAACAGGTGTTCGTCTAGTGTGCTGCTATCAGAAGCCTTACATCAAGTTTTTAGCGCCAACAGTGGGTCTCGGCGAAGGCCGACGACATCAGGTGCTTCGCGAGGGTGGAGGCTGTGCTGCCGCCCAGGAATAGCTCCTCGCCGTCCTCTGGTTCCATTCGCCGTCACCAACACCCGTCCGTCCTATGCACTCTCCGTTCTTTCCGGCCTTCGTCCAAGTGCTGCTACACATGGAAGCCTCTGCTCATTCTCTCATTCCCTTGCTTTCCTCCAGTACTTACTGTTTTCATGAAGTATGGTTTTATGGTCTCTGCATGCCAGATGCTTGATGGATTGCCCAGAACAAACTGGGTTAGGATGCAATTCATTGCTTCACTGAAAAATATTGACAATGTGATATTGACTCTCTTCCCCCTTCCCCCACAAGATATAGAAAAATATTGATAATACTATAATGAGAAAAACTATTTTGTTTTAGTTCCAGTGACTAATTTCTCGATGTGTCAAGAATTAGCATTATTGTGTTTCGGTGGTTAGGCCCGAGCCAACACTACCAATTATCACTACTAGATCTGACTAGATTCGTGATCTTTTCAAACTTGTCGATTGTTGGGCTGAACATGAGCTTGATGTGGAACTCTCTGGGTTTTTATTAGGTTAGTGAAGGCTTCAGTAGCTAAATTTTGTGGCTTTGAAGGTTTGAATTCTTAACAATTGAATAATCATTTTATTCAGATAGCAAAGATGTGCTTAATACCTGCATCCTGTCTGCTGATAATGGAGGGTGTCTTTGATCATGTATATTATTCATGGGACACAAAGCTGAGCATAATGGTTGTGCTTATAGGCGTTGCAGTCTGCACGGTTACTGAAGTGAATGCAAAAGGTTTGGTCACAACTGTAATAGCTGTTTGGAGCACTGCTTAGCAAAAGGTTATTCCTTATCCATCTGCTAGCCAATAAGATTGCCTGCTATAGCTGTTCTTTGATAGCTACAAACTTTTCGAAAAGACAAATTATTACATGGTGGAACAATAATGACTGTGGTTCTCTGCAATTCTGCAAAGTTACGAGTACTTGGCACTTCACTGAAACATTCTTTGATTTTGTCACTGCATGGATCGAAAAAATCATGCCAGTGTTTTACTTTCTTATGTATTAGAGGACTTCACACAATGATGGGTTGAAAAGATTGGAGTTTTGTTAACAGGAAGGTCAAGCGGCATCGGCCTATCACTGAGAGGAATAACGGTAGTTAATCTGCAAAACTGAAGCAAGTTTCAGTTAAAGAGGATCATCTTGTGAAGGAACAAGCACCGCAAAGATTCTGTTCACCAGCAGCAAGGTTAGGATGGTGCATCACTTCTTCTAACTTCATATGCTCTCCCTTGCATTTGGTTTATACTCATTTCTTTTCCAGTAGTACAAGCATTGGTTTCATTATTGTAAGTGGAGGTCATAGCTGTAGATCATCAGGCTCTAAAGTATGTGGTTGCTTAAAGGCTATGGGAGGCAACAAAATCTTCTTTAAACTGATCATTTTTTGTGTATGATATACGCCCAAATCACAAATGTTTCCCTTATTTTAATTATAATTGGTGTTTAATGGCTAGCTGAAGCTTTTTATATGAGGTATCAGAATTGTGTGTTTTTTCATATCTTGTAAACTCTCTGTTAAACTCCTCTGAGTGCAAAAATGTTGGTGGTATGCAAATTCTTTCCGTGGGTCACTGATTTTTGCATGCATTCATGAAGCTGATAAAGAAAGTAATGAGGTGGAAGCGACAACACAGATAGAACGGTGTACCATCAACCAACAGGTTGTGGTAGTTTTCCTGCAATGTCAACAAACTTTCCTGCCCAATGCATTCCATCTCACTGACAGAGCATGCATCTTTTTAGCTACCATAAGAAGAAACTTCTTGACTATTCAAAGTAAAAATAAGACGGACAGTCATGAGACCCATAAAACTACTTTTTTTAGAAACATAAACCCAAAGTTGTTCTCCTAATTACTTTTTTAGCTACCATAAGAAGAAACTTCTCGATTATTGGTCAGGCTTTGTTCCTCATATTAGTAGCAGTTGTCAGGATGTGCTTGCACAGAGAAGAGTATGAACTGCTTCGAACTGATCTCAAAGAAATTACACATTTACAGTTGTGAGACACTCCCTTGCACATTGTGATGTCGAGGGTTTGAAAGTTTAGTTATGAACTGAAACCCTGTAAACTGAGTTTCTTCGTCAAAATTTTGGCATCCTTTAGACTGATGACATGGCTTTCAGAGAAACAATTTATTGATGTAAAGTTGATATTTGTTTATTTCATATTATTGTTTTGTTTGTTGCAAAAAAAATATATTATGAACTCAAAACTGCAAGAAAACATTTGGTGCGAGTTGGAATTTGGTTAACAGCGTTTCAATTTTGAACTAACAAGAGAAGGGCTTCTCTACGCCCACTCCTTATGCTAGATACAATAATAGTAATCTATTTCAGTATTAGGAATTTATAAGCACATAAGCTTATATTTGAATTTGCATTTCCTAGATACCATGGAATAATCTACATTTTCTTGATCCCATAGATGAATCATACAAAAAAAAAAGTTAGGATCACGTTTAATAATATGTATTACACTCTTTTAAGACTCGGTTGCAACGCACCCGCAACCTACTAGTACAGTCTTACGACAATCTTGGACGGAGTGTTAGTGGCACCCAGCCCAAAACAAAGGTAACTCGCGCGGCACGAGGAGCGGAGGAGGCAGCGCAGTAGAATTTTTTTTTATTTAATATTTATTTTTATTCTTTTTTTCAAAACTATGCGTCCGAATGAAAAAATGACAAAAATACCCCCCGTCGCCCGTGTATGTGGCGATCGCCCCATACACGGGCGATAGCCCCTGCCACCGTTAACGCGTTAGCGCGCGCCCAGGGGGCCCCCATCGCCCTCTGTGAGGCGATCGCCCCTCTGAGGCGACAGGACCGGCCGCAGAGTTTTTTTTAGTTTTGTTTTGTAATTACTATATGCTTTTAATATAAACCCGTAACTTTTGTTAGAGTGTCCAAATTAAATGAAACTTGTTTCTAAATTTAAATTTTGGAATGAAGAATTAGAGTGTAAAATAAAAATCCATGTGTTGTTTGCAGAATTTTTTTATTTGAGTTGAATGCTAGGCTCTAGCGTGGATTGTGAAGGAATTATAATGTGTGTTGATCCATAATTCATGAAATAAATAGAATAAGTTACTACAACCTTATGCACTTCATTTTTGCAAAAATATCTAAATATGATTGCATTTTGAATAAAAGATGGCTAGTTTAAACCCTTTATAACAATCATTGTTCAAGCGGTTAGAATAATATCGAACGACCTCAAAACTTGTGAGAACCCGTTTTGTTGCATTCTTGGGCTTGCATAGGTCACAATTATGTAAAAATATTTAGATGTCACTTTAGGTCGCACTATTTTATTGTTGTCCTAACATGCAATCGGTAAAACATGAAAATTGCCGTATCTTTCATAAACGATGGTAAAACTCGATGAAATCGGATATGATGAATGAAAATGCTATAACCTATCTCGATGGAGAAAAATAACATCATTTGGGACACACAGGCGAGAGGACACATACTAGCCCTCCTGACGGTGAGCATACTCTTGAAGGTTGGGCCGCCTTGTTTATTACGACTTAAAACTAAAAGGAGTACCACGAACAAGGAAAACCAAAGTTAACACCAGGCGTCTATTGAGTGCTTGAGGCCACTTCCCATTCGCCCATGCCTCGTGAGCTTCTCGCACGTCGCGCCTCTCTCGCTTCCTCTCTCTCTCGCCTCCTTCTCCTCGCTTCCTTCCTACATGCCTCCTCGCGTGCGGCATCGCTATTCTTGAAACCGCCCGCGTGAACTCATCTGCCGGTTGGCTTGGTCAAGAAGCCGCTGGTCCTCGGGGTTGATCTCCGTATCAAACCATCGCTCAAATTCACCACGATGGCGGAGGTGATGCATGAAGCGTAAATTAGCAAAGTTTCATTCACAAATATTATGTAACCCGTCGATTGTTACCATGCGGCGATCCTTGGGCTCTTCTCCGCGGATCGAAGGCGTGGTTCGGCACTTCAATACCTCCTCTTCCAAGTTGAAATTTCCCAAGAGCGGACAAGCACGCAAAGATCTCCGCACATACACATGGGCGCTCTGACTCCACGAGGTAGGAAGAGATCTTGATACGCTAAATTCGCGGGCATGCACTCGCTTCTTCCTTTGCCTTCCCTTACCCTTTGCACTTGCGCCTCGGCATTTTCGATTGATGCTCACCTCTATTCTTTCTCCCGCTGTTCTTTGCGAGACCGCTTGTGAGCGAATGTTATAAAGGGCAGATATCGCCCGGGTATGGGGCGATCGCCTCATATTTGGGCGATTGCCCCATGTAAGGGCGATCGCCTCACATTAGGGCGATCGCCCCTACTAGAGGCGATAGGTGCACCGAAACGTTGGTGTGTTGTCACGTCGTGTGGCATAGGCAAGCAATGCATAAATGATTTGAACAATTTATAGTGATAACGCTTTGTCATGTTACTAACTCGGGAGTTATACAATGTCTTCTTGAGCGTAAAGCCATTAAAAAATACATCCGTACAACAAGTCAATCACGCCACGCTTCCTAATCGGCCCGTGGGGTAGGTGAGTGGCGACGGCGGACGGACGTCCCTCCTAGGCCGCCTGCGCGCGGCGTAGAAGTAGTCTTGGCGGCGCGAGGCCAAGTCTGTGGCGGCGCACCGAGAGCCGAGAGGGTCGAGGTAGTCGGTCGAAAGGTACTCCTCGTGTCGAACTCGTCGTCGAAGGCTCGTCGAAACCACCACGGGTCTCTTTGGGGCGCGGACGAGGAGGAGCCTCCGCAGACCAGCGCCCCACTTCTTCTTGTGTGGGAGCGTAGCGAGGAACCGGCGGGGTAGGGCGAGACGCGAAGGCCTCCCGGCCACTGTCCCCCCACTGCTGCTGCGTGGGGCGTGTGCGAGGAACCGACGGGTAGGGCGAGACGCGGAAGGAGCCTCGTCACCACCGCCCCCTGCAGTGCGTGGGGCGTGACGGGCACCGGGTGGGTAGGGCGAGTCTTTGGGGCGAAGTGGCGTGGTGTCTTTGCGTCCGCCGGCGTCTCAGCGCCTCGGCGGTGTGCCGAGCCAACCGCCTCACCAGTAGCGAGGACCCGACCCCAAGCCGTCTCGGACTCGGCGGTGGTCACTGTATGCCCCTCTAGGCGCGTCAACATGGACCTGACCTCCACCTCAATCTCCGCCAAGAGCCGAGTCGCATGTAACGTCGAGTTGGCATTACGTAAGTTACATGAAAAAGCGTGCCCATGTAGGTTCGATTGTGACACTTACCGAGGCGTTGTCCCTCCGGGACATCTGTGAAGAATGCGTGTCCGCTACCGATGCTGCCGTCTGACGTCACGGTCTTGGTGTGTACCCACCACTGAGGCGAGTCGTGAGGCGAACCACTCCATGTCTTGATCGTACATGTCATGGTCGTCTGGCCGGGTCTCGGTGACCCTCTCGTCGAGTCGGCGTCCCACTGCAGGCCCATGGTCGCATACGGTCGCGTGGCGAGAGCCCACCGCAGCACCCATCCGGGTCATCTGCAATGCAAAAAGCAAGATGAAATCGCGACACATTAATTTCGCAAAGATGCGGAGTAGTAGGATCGGGGCAAGTACACGTGGCGCCACGTGCGACAACGTGACGAGGCGGCAAAGGAAAGGATCGAACAGCCGAGCCGCAAAGACTTTCGGTCGGGAGTACTCCTCGACACAAAGGTCAAAGACGAGCACCTTACGGGTGAGCCAAAGGCCTCATCTCGCGTGCAAAGCACGGAGACCCGTGAGTGCTCGGGCGTGAGCGTCGTCGCGGTGTATGGCGTCCACCGCGACGTCCTCGTCGTGGAGGCGGTCGAACTCCCGAGCGAACTCCCGATAGGACCTCCTCACCTGTCGGTGCGCGAACCTCCGCTGCGAGGAAATAAGAAATGGCGAAGGTTATTCAAGTGCGTTAGTGGGAAAAAGATACGAGGGAGCGTGCACGTCGTCGGACGAGAGGTGGCCCATGGTGGGCGATCCACCGGTCGTCTCCGTAAAGCTCCTCGAGTGCGGTGTCGTGTCAACAACGAGCTGCCCAGCGGAGAAGCGCTCCCAAGACCACAATCGGAGGAGTAGGGCGCAACGACATCGTCGCGTCGTGCTCGCCCAGAGACGGCGTCGCCTGCGCACCTCATGCGTCGCGCAAGCACTGCCGAGGCCCACGACCACCGCATCACCGTTTACAAGGGGAGTTAGGCGTGCTCCGTTGAGGCGAGATTGGGCCGAGTGTGTTACCTCATCCACCGGGTGTCGGCGATGTCTTTGGGCGTACTCGATCGGTGACGGTCCACCGTGTTCCGTGGGAGGGCGGAACATCACCCAACCGAGCAACAACAGGAGGTATGCCTCCAAGTGGCGAACCACGTCCGCCTCCTCCGCGTCTTGGTGGAGAAGGTCGACTGCGGCGTTCGCAACAAACATTATCGGCAACTTGGCGCTTCTATTTTAATTCTCAAAGAAAGAGGTACTCACCGTGAATCGAAGCGACCACGCCTTCGTCGGTCCGTGGCGCTCGGCCTCCCTAAGGGGCTTTGGTAGGGGCTGCCGGGTGCCGCCGCACCTCGGCGAAACGCAGCGGACAACTCGGCGTGCCACGTGATCGGGGCGTCGTGCGGCACGATCGCCGAGCCCGCACAAGGGAGGCCTAAGAGGTGCGACACGTCCCGCAATGGCGTCGAGCCATCTCTCCGCGGAAGGTGGAACGTGTGCGTCTCCGGTCTCCACCGGTCCACGAGTGTGGCCAGCGAGGACCGGTCGTGCGAACATGGCACCTCCTTGCCCTCTAACAGGCGATCACCACTCCACCATCCTACAAAGAGGAAGTAAGCCGGCCGCTGCGCAACTCGCATGTAGTTAGAATTGCATTCACGCAGTAAGTATGTATGCGTAAAAGAGTGCAAGCGTTCGCGACTTACCGTGGAACCCGGCGTGGGTCGATGCGAGCGACTCCACGGGCACTCGAGGTCGAAGTGGCCCTAGCACTCGGTTCTCCTCTGCGGAGTACCTAGACCGGTGGAGTCGCATCGGCGGTCACGTCCGGCACTCGAGGCAAGGTCGCGCCATCGTGGCTCGTTACAAAGCAAATACAGAGATTGCTCGAATTACATGTGCACACAAAATGAAATGCGAAATAACGAATTGTACCATACTCAACAAACAATACAACCGAAGTGTGGAGAGCAAAAAAAAACTCGGATTGCAAACATACGAAGACAAAGACATGTTCGACGAGGCACACAGCGTCGAGAATTACATTATCCTCGTAGGTACTAAGCGGGACATCGGAGAATAACATGATGCGAACAACAACTTACTAGTACATTGAAAATTACATCGAACATTACAACGTACATTACAGCTTACCGGTCCATTGAATAATACAAGATGGGAACAACATGCAAAGTTACATTATCCGCGGTTGCGGCGCGCCTCGACTCGTCCATATCGTTCGAATCGCCTTGTCCTTCGACGCCCGACCTTCATCTTCAACATTCGGATGTCCGGTACCCATCGATGGTACGGAGAGGGGGCTGTTGTGAACGATCCATCCACTCGGTACCGTACACCTCATGATGCCACGTGTTGAGAACGCTCGCTTGTAGTAGTGCGGGAGATGAGCGGACGGCGAGATTGATCGTCTCGGCGGCTGCGGCAATGGCGTGCGAGCCGCGGCAAGTCAAGCGAGCGTGGTTTCGCGAGAGCACTCGCAATCACCGCTCGAGTATGCACGCATGGAAGTCCTCTCCGGTGGGCACCCTGCGACCTCGGTCACGCGATTACGTGGTATCTCCGTTCCACGCCACTCTCCTGTAACCCGATGTGTCTGCGCCTTTCTTGTTTTCTTGGACATGTAGGTAGACACAACAGTTGAGTAAGACAATCGATTGTCCGACATACATGCTTTGCGGAGGTCTTGTATCGCTCAATGAAATATCTACGTGTCCCTAATAAGACACCCTCAACTATACCCACGATGGAAGGCATCCGTGCCTTTCATTACCGATTGTAAATCTCCGCGAGTTCGTTGTCATGATCCCATAACGCGAGCCGCCTCGTCGTCGAAGGACCATTTCTCCAAAGGCTCATGTCGTATCCAATCGGTGAAACTCTTTATCTTTGGTACCGGCCTCGCCGAGGTTTGGGGTCCGCGGCGCGCGCCTATAAGGTGTGGGGTCCTCTCCTTGCTCATGGTACACCATCGGGTTCCTTGATGAACTAGCGGTACCTCTGGGATCCATTGATTGCTTCTTCGTTAGTTAGTCCAACGTCTTCCAAAGCGCGTCGAACTTCCTCCGTTGGTTCTGTTTGCACAGCGCGCTTGAACATGTTCATAAGCTCCTTATTCTGGCTCGACGGAAAAATTGGCACCCATGTGCCTCATGCACCACTCGCCTCGGATCGCCACTTTCTTTGCTCCCACGACGGCGGACCCTTGTTGCATATCCACGATCGCCTTAGCGACCCGCATGTCGGTCATGGATGACACAAACATCGAACTGTCGAGAACAACGCCGACTTCACTCTTTCAAGGAACCAATACCGACTCTCGTGTTTTCCCCCTCACGAATGCCAACGCAACCGGTAGAACACGGTTGTTGGCATCCACCGCGATCGCGATTAGAATCGGCCCTTGTACTTCCCGTGAGGAATGTGCCATCCATGCAAAGGGCCAAGGCGGCAGTCTAACGCATTTATGCATGCGCCAGGCGAAGAATGCACGCCGCAATACCCACTTCGGTGCACGCACCACCCGCAGGAACTCCGCAAGGTCGATGGATGTCTGGGGTTCCTTTGTGCGATTGCCACGAGCAAGTGGGGAATATTCTCGTCTGAAGCCTCGTGCGTCCCGAACCGTATTTCGGAGCTGTCCTTTTGCTCTCCATGCCTTTGCGTAGCTAATCTTGTCTTGAAACCTCTCCTCCACGGGTGTGATAATAGATCGAGGCTGCGGATGGGGATTGTCCACGATCGACCATAAAACACATTTGCCACCCAAGTGGACGACAGTTGCGGTGTCCTGCTCCGCTTCTTCCAGCTCGCGATTATGCTCCATCACTATGGAGCATTTCGATAATCCGTCCACTTCCCGGTATGCATGCACCGCCATGGGCACGAATCAACTTCGCACTTCACGTCGTAGTCCTTCTTCTTGGACTTCACAACCACGAATTGCGCCGGAGAGACATTGCCCGATGCTTCACCGCATCCATCACACCTCCTTGTCTTTATATACGGCCCCTGCGTCACCTCGTTCTCACGATACTCCCATGCATCAATGTTCCCTTCATTCATTGTTAGGTCTTGAAATTGTAATTGGTCCACGCACGAGGATAGGCACCCAGGCGTTGTCCTCCTCGTCGGAGTGCTCACCATCGAGGACTTCCTCATCCGCACGGTCCTCCTCTTCCATCAAGTCAACAATGTCCTCCACCTCCTCCCCTCGCCACCCTCGCGCCTCCACCGCTGTCTCCTCTGCCCCCGGTCCCTTCGTCACCGCTTGGTCTCGTGCTCTCGTCTCGGGCTCCTCGCCGCCTTCCTCTTCGCATCCTTCTACATTTGATGTCCCTCCGCCGTAATGTCCACCGACATCACGAACTTGCGACACCGATGGAGCTACCGGTAGCACTTGTGCCAACAACATGAGCGCCAACCCGCTCTACAGCAAAACCAACATAAC
Source organism: Otatea glauca (assembly GCA_036346275.1). Lineage (NCBI taxonomy): Eukaryota > Viridiplantae > Streptophyta > Magnoliopsida > Poales > Poaceae > Otatea > Otatea glauca. The sequence goes on from CM070721.1 coordinate 56,243,959, forward strand.
TCCTCCATGTGGGCGTCGAGTTAACAGAATCAACTCTCGTAAAAACGGTCTTGCGCTCGGCTCACTCTGCTCGACCATTAATCGAGCGATGCAGGCATCCAAACCGAACATCCGAGACATCCACTCCAACAAACCCCAGTATGTCCTATCGCTCGATGCGCATATGCCCGTCGACTCTTGAAAATGATGATAGATCCACCCATCCGCCTCTGTGCTATCTCCCATCTCCATAAAATATTTGGAAATACAATTTCTCCGACATGCGCAACGTCCGACGGAAAAATATTACTCTAAAATACAATCTACAAAATACGACTATGAATAAGTGATTCGACTAGCCTACTATACGGTCTAATATTAAATTTCTACTACATTACATTTGTATATATTGCCTAATACATTACTAACATAATAAAATTAGTAATACGACCATACTAAATTAAATTCATACCACATTACATTTGTATATATATTGCCTAATACATTATTTGCATAACAAAATTACTAATACACAACCCTACTAAATTAAATTCAAATATTGTCTAATATTTCTACTATATTAAATTTCTACATCTTGAATACTACATTAAATTTGCACATACTTACGATACTAAATTAAATTTGTAAATACTACATACTACATTAAATTTACGAATATTAATCTGCTATATTAAATTTCTAAACAATACATAATCCTAAAATTTCTAAATACTACAATTCCTAAATATTAAATGCTACATTAAATTTTAAATCTTGTATAACCTAACAAAAATTCCTACATTTACCTCTACAAAAATTGATAAACTAACTCTACAATAAAATTCAAAAATTTACCTAAATTTTTCTTCTCCTTCTCTTCTTCTTCTCTTCCTCTTCTCCTCTCTTCTCCCTCTCTTTTCTCTCTGCGCTGCGCTCGCTCCGCTTCTTCTCTCTTGCTGACCGAGTGGGCGGGGATAAAAGGAGCTGTCGCCCCTGTGAGGCGATCGCTTCTGAGGGGCGATGGGGGCCCTGGCGCGGCATTAGCAGGCGGGCGGCACTAACGGCGGCGGGGCTATCGCCGTGTATGGGGCGATCGCCCCATACACGGGCAACGGGGGGCATTTTTGTCATTTTTTTTTCGGACGCATAGTTTTGAAAAAAAGAATAAAAAAAAATATTAAATAAAAAAAAATTCCAGCGCAGTAGAGGTGGCGTCGGTAGTCAGCCCAGCCTAGGAGGTCTGCGCGGCCTGGTACGGGATGAGGAACCGAGGTGGGTTGGATTTCTGGGCCTGCCTCAGCCCAGTTCGGACGCGCCGAGGATTGAGACTATCGCGCTCGTCGCCAGCACGTGCTGTGCCCGTGCGGCAGCTGCGTCGGTGCGGCCTGCCACGGTGGATCGCGCGCGTCGCTCCGCGCGCGGCGTGCGCAGCTTCGTCGGTGTTGCCGAGCCGACGAGAGTTTGGCGCGCGCGGAGAGTAGGCGGCCGTCTGCCGCGCGCGGCGTGGGTCGGATGGAGCGAGCGAGGCTGTGACCGACAGATATGTGTGCTAGCTTTTCACGTCGCACGTGAGTTGCAGTGACGTACGCGGCGACAACGTGGTGCGCGCACAGCCGCAAGGTGATCGATCAAATCGGCGAGGCGATCGGATGGCACGACACGGACGTCGAAAGGAAGAGGAAATCTTGAGCTTGATGCTTGACGCACGCCTCCTTTTTCGTTTCGTCGTGGGGGTACCAAGTGCCAACAATCGAGCGTACGCCTTTCCACCAAAATCACCAACTCTGTACGTAGGCGGGCTATCATGATATCGAAGAAAGAATATGACAAAGGGGACGGTACTTTCTCTCAACATGATACTCTCCATTTACGTGTACGTACATTTAATTTACCCAAACTAAATTCCATTTTCTAATGCCCGCGCAAGACGTCGTTGGGTCCCCCAATGTTGTCTCCCGTGTGCATGAGCTCAACTAGATAGGACGACCGCACAATATCGTGGCGTCACTAAACCTTGTTGCCACCGTCGTCATATCGTTGTGACAGGAGAAGTGCCGCGCCATTGTTATACCTTACTGCCGCCGTTATTAGGGACAATGGGATGGAAGGGCCATTAGCCTCGCCATCGTCATTGCCTTCGAGGAGGACGATGGACTGGACAGGGTCACGCCACACTCGAGCTTGCTCTTGAGCTATATGCGTCAACTCTATTGTCAGGGAAGAACCACAAAGAGTGAACAAGGATATGTGGATTAGGTGATGACTCAACTAGGAAAGACATATATGATGACGGTGTGGGCGTGGTACACCGGATTCGACCGTCGACAGGTAGGGGATGCTTGATCCGGCGTTGCCGTCGGTGGGAAGAAGCATAGAGAATAGCTAGATATGGTGTCGTCACCGAGGAAAAACCACTAAGAGAGGCTAAGGATGGCGGATACAGAGGTTGGAGCCGACAAAGACGCCATAATCGCACTTTGCTGACCTACTGTGTCATCGCGTCCCCACCCCGATTGGTTGTTGTCGATGGCTAGTCGCCTCGATGCTATCAACAGAGAAGAGAGAGAGGAAAGCAACAGGGGAGAGTGAGGAGAGAGAATGGGATTATATTTTTATGGTATGGGTTGTATAAATGGGACCCATGTGTGTATTATGTAAGGTACTATTGCGCCAAAAAATATGACGACGGATTGATTGGTTCAAACACACAGAACGCTGGGTTCAATGAGGTTCAAGGCTTGCCAGCTGATTTGATCCTGCAATCGGCAAGATAGATGAAAAATATACGCTCAAAACCAATATAATGTGACAATCGGCAAAGATCTAAACAGCTATAAGAAGCCGATCAAATCAAAGGTAACGATAAGTCTAAACAACCTATTAGGATTGAATAGATGGTTGATAAAGGTAGATTTTGCGGAACAAGGCAATGCGCAACAATATCGGAGAAAAACCAAACCTAGCGTAATTGAGGAAGATCAACAATCGATGATGCGTAACTTTATTGATCAAAATCGAATTATAAGGGAGATTCTAAATTATAAAGCTACTCCTAGTCGACACGAAAAAGTAAATAAAAAGTAGATGCGAGTTGTTTGATTGATTGGTTGTCTTTTTTGCTCGCCCTTGATCCCTTTTTACAATACATTGGCCAATCGTATCCTTGTCTAATACATCGCTAACTATGATCCGTATCGGCCTTTGTAGAGATAAAATTTCATCTTTGAATCGATATCGGTCATAATTCGATCTTTAACTTAATTTTTCCTTTCTTAACCGATATCGGCCAAAAATATCCTTTTATCCCTATCCTACAATTTGATCATACTTTGCCAAATTCTAATGCTAACAGGTACGCATGCTATATTTGAGTTTTGTATTCCAACCAAACAATTTCGTGCATGAATATTGATGGAAAGATGATCAAGCGATTTACATAAGAGAAGCATGAAGCTTGAGGCTTTTGTGCGCATTTTGCAGGTGTGTGCTTTGCATACGCTTTAGGGCACAAGAATATTTTGGCCAGCCAAATTAGAGAATAAAACTTTAATTTTAGTCTTCCTCGAAGCAATAACACGTTGAAAATTCCGATGGAACCAAACGATCACAGATATGGTTTTATGTTCATATTATTGTACAAGCCAAGAAAAATGTTTATATGTAACATATTTAATATTTGTCATAAATTGTTTCTTTGAATTTTGTTTCACTTTTGTTTGTACGGTAATTTGCATAAGTGTTTAGGCCTTTAACTATACGCATAATGGACTTCAGATGCAACAATCATCTACATGCTTCACGATGAGTTTAGTTTTAAATTCAGGTATGAAGAAAAGATAACTTCAAATTATTTTAGAACATGCAATACAATATTTCTTTTTAGTCTCTAGCTTGGCACGGACACTTCTAGTACTAATTAAACCGTCAGCCTCAGTAGTACTACCTGCTAAGCAAGCAAGCAGACGAGAAACACACCTTTTGGCAAAGTCACTCCCACGAACTCTCCTCGCGCGGGCTGGAACGTGCAACATGAAAGATCGGCCGATACAACGAACGAATTGTACGTGGTGCTCCGTCAATCTCAATCCTAGGCATGCGATTTCGCCTCTCTTTCCATCTCGATCGATCCCTTTCGTACGTGGAAAACACCGTACGCATCACATCACCAACCACATAATCCAATCATCACCGCCTCACCAAGTGCCGCATCTGGCAGAGCGGTGCGGCACATTTATCACGTCAAAAATTTCCGCCGCAGATTGAACAAACGCTATATGTTGCGAAGATGGCACGCACTGACTGATGCCGTACGTCGTCCTGTTAACGTTGACCTCATCGGCACATCCGCGGCGCAGTTGGTCGAACGTGAGCGGAATGTATGGTGTGATTCATTATTATTCGCACTAGTGCTGCTGGTCGATCGATCGAGCCACCGCATCGCAGCGACCGCGAATCACCCTGAAAGTGACGCTCCTTCGATTCGTCAAAGATCGGGCACTTGAGAGCGGCTTCTTTTCGCCGTACGCAACAAACGACCACCGAATTGTAAAGTATCGCCACCCTGAGAAGGAACATCATGTTGCGCGTATGGTTACAAATTTCGGCGAAATTTCGCCAAAATAAAAATTCAAATTGTCGGACCGGTAAAAATTTGAAATTACTACAATAATTTCGTTTTTAGTGAAATATCGCTCAAACGGGCGAAATTTTCGGAAATTCAAATGATATTTGCCGGATTTGACCGGAATTACATCAATAACCCATAAGAAAGTGATCTTGATGATAATTTGTCGTAAAAATTAATTTTTGAGACATTTTAAAATTTCGACAGAAACACTGTCGGAATTTTGTAAAATTGAAGAAGTTTTTTCATAGTATGAAAAATTTATGGTACTATATTAAGAAGTCTAGGGTCTTACAGAAATTTTTTTAAATTCATATTTTATGTTTTAAAAATAAAAAATAGAACTAGCATAAACGAGGTAGTAACTGTGTCGGCATTTTTTTTAATTTTTTTCATGTTTGATCATGACCTAAAATTTTTATGAGAGCTTAATAATTTCCTCAGTACCATTTTATAAAATTTTCAAAAAAATTTAACTTTTTTTTGTTTGCTCAATCAAATCTATGTAAGCATTGAACTTCATTTGTTATATTTCAAAAATAAAAAAGAGAAAGAACATAAATGGTACAGTGCATTGTAAGAATTTGATAAATTCACTGGAGTGTGATCATGATTCAAAATTTTTATGAGATCTTAAGAATTTCCTTATCACCTTCTGTAAAAATTTCAAAAATTCTAAACCTTTTTTTATTGCTATAGCAAATCTATGTATTGAGATCAGCAGGCTTTTATCAGGATGTAAAACTATCAGAATTTTTAAAATTGCTTAAAGTATGATAATAATCTAAAACTTTTATATAACATTAATGATACATCAAGACTATTCACAAAAAATTTCAAAATTTTCTAACGTGGTTTGAAATTTTTTCATTTTGTTCAAATTTACCGGTAAGGATTTTAACACGACAATAGCACTGTCCAAAATTTTAAAAATTCATGAAAATTGATTATTATCTGAAAATTTTATGGGAACATTAGTAATGCATCAGAAATATGCAAATAAAAATTAAAAATTTTCTAACATGGTTTATACCATTTTTCATTCGGTTCAAACTTGTCGGTCAACGTTTTAGACATTGTTCGAACTATTTTTCGTTCAGTTGAAATTTGCAAAAATTTCGGGCGAAATTTTGGATTTTTGCTGAAATTTCGGTCCAAAAATTTCTGGATTTGAATTTTTCTTGATGAATTTCGACCAGATTTCATTCGAAATAACGAGATTTCGCCGAAATTTCAAATTTCGGAGTGTGGAGCGAAATTTGTAACCTTGGATGCAAAGCAATGTGCACGAGTGTATGCATACATGCCTCTTCAACGCCCACCGTGCTGATATGACAATTAGTTTGTGACTAGTATAGTGTTCTATCTTCCGGATTTCTTTTTCCAGCATGTAATATATGGTCTTTTCCTTTTCTAGAACGTTTGTTTCCTTTTCCTTAATTCCAGAATATTTGTTTCATTTTCCTTGAGATGATGCTGGAGGTGAGGGAGATCTGTTGTGGGCCACAGGGATGAGTTAGACACATTAAACAATGGCCATCGGATGTGGGTGAGTAAAGCTGAGGAAAGATCTGAGAGGTTAATTTTGATGGAGGCAAGTTTCTGAAGACGTTTCGCTGGGTGCATGAAGGTTAGGCCATCTCTAATAGGGTGCATTATTTGGGGTGAACGTAGAAAAGAATGCTTAGGTGCACTATAAAGGGGTATAGATATGTGAACACACCAATCTGTCCTTCGATAAGAGGACGACTCTCTTTCCTTTCTTTTAGGCTAGCAAAATGTCATGCGCATTTATGCGGGCATCATATTTTAAGTATGTTTAAATGACTAGTGATATATATGATTTTTGTTTTTTAAAATTAAATCGTTGCATAACTCTTTTTGGGATATTTTAATTATATATTACAAGAGAGAAAAATTCACTCCGTTTCCTAATACTTGACACCTGTGACCAAACTTTTGGCCTCAAATACTTGCATAGCAAAATAGTAAGTATAACATAACATTTTTTATTTATATCAGTATCATGTTTACCTATACTACATATAATGCGTATCACATAATTTATACATGTATAGTCGAGCGAACATTTGTCAACATATCACCCTCTCAAACCCTCCGTCTCGTAGAGATCCACCAAATAAAGGATCAGAATATTTTTTGTGAGAATTTAGTATATTCTCTTTTTTTCTTAGCGGTGGTAAACCACCTATCATAGACTTTTATTATACAATATATTTCGATTATATATATATATATATATATATATATATACACACACACACACACGTGGCGCTATTCTGCGCCAGCGTGCAGAACTAGTTATTCTATGTGTTAGCCGTAAGCACCGCGCAACGATGTCTATCCAGTAAAATACACCTAGCCCAATAATTAAAGCGGTGCAGCATGTAAACGTTTTACGACCGAACGTTGAGTGTGAACTCAGATCGATAGTAAACCATTCCACATATATAGCCAGAGCAACTAGAAAATATGACCCTATAATTTTGTACATGAATCTTGTTTTTATTTATTTAGCCATATCTTTCAAATGAGAATGATTTTTGGTCTTGAAATTTTACAGAAAAGTAGAATCCACCCTCCCCTACTTATGGTAATTTTTTGAGAATTTTTGAAAACTTGTACATGTAATTTCTATATGTTGTAACAGAAATTACTACATATTGACCTACATTTTACTGCAAGTACAATATAATATGCGTAGATCCGTCATTCGGTAGTAAAGTCTGTGAAAACTATATTTACAAGTTCTAAAAAATTCTCAAAAAATTACTATAGGTAGGGGATATGAGCTTCTACATCTCTATAAAATTTTAATACCAAACTCAGTCGCATTTGAAAGATATGAAATTGACAAATCATATCTTTCAAATGAGACTGAGTTTTGGTATTCAAATTTTATAGGGATGTAGAAGCTCACATCGTCTACGTATGGTAATTGTTTGTTTGAGAATTTTTCAGAACTTCAACATATAGTTTTTTTAGTTATTTGGCAATAAAAATCCATGAAAACTATATATACAAGTTCTGAAAAAATTCTCAAAAAATTCTCATATGTAGGGGATGTGAGCTTCTATTGTTCTATAAAATTTGAATACCAAAATCAACTGCATTTGAAATATATGAAAAGAACAAATTTACTATTCATCACTGATTAGCGCCTATTAATTTCATATCTTTAAAATGAGATTAATTTTGTTCTTCAAATTTTATAGGGAAGTAGAATCCAGCCTCCCCTACTTATGGTAATTTTTTGAGAATTTTTAAAAACTTATACATGTGGTTTTTATGTGTTATAACAAAAATTATTATATATTACTACAGAACAACTCATGAATTTCCTGACGACGTGCATGCAAAATACACCTTACTGATTGAATCCAATTCGGTAGTAAATCACAGATACGTTTTACTATAGAACAACAGATTGCATTACTACCGAATCAGTTGTTAGTTTATGCGTGCGGTGCTTATTAGCGAGACTTATATAATTATGTTCCTCTTGACGTCAGTAAACTACTAGTGAAAACCGTTCGTTAATTGAAGCTACGAATAAAAAGTTATGGCTAAAATAAACTAAGAACAGAATCATATACAAACTAACAAACGTGCTTACTAGTTGTTTCGGCTACTCGTACTGCTTCAGTAGTTACTTTATTTTCTAGTTTGTATACAAGTCTGTTCTTTCTTTATTTTAATTATAACTTTTTATTCGATGCTTCGATTCACGAACAAATTTCACTAGTAGATTACTGATAACTAGAGGAACAACATGATATTAGTTTTGCTAATAAACGTTGTATTAATGAATTTACTGCTAAAATGAAAATCAATTTACTACTGTATGATAGTAAAACATATATATATATATTCATAGTAAAATCTATATGTAAGGATAGTAAAATTTGTTACCAGCCTAAAAAATAATGTTTATTAATGAGACTTATAGATTTTACTATCGGTATACATAGATTTTACTGCCAAGCGGTAGTAAAATCTTACGATACATTCGATAAATTGGTAGTAAAAACTCATTTGTGTAGCGTTTATTATTGAGACTTATATCATTATGTTTCTCTTGTCGTCAGTAAACTACTATTGAAAATCGTTCGTTAATTGGAGCTAAGAATAAAAAGTTATGGTTAAATAGTAAGAACATAATCATATACAAAACTAACAAATGCGCTTACTAGTTGTTTCGGCCACCCGTACTGCTTCACTCGTTACTTCATTTTCTAATTTGTATACAAGTCAGATATTTCTTTATTTTAGTTATAAATTTTTATTCGATGCTCCGATTCACGAACAAAATTCACCAGTAGATTACTGATGACGAGAACAACAACGTGATATAAATTTCGCTAATAAACATTGCATGAATCAAATTTTATTGCTAAAATAAACATCAATTTACTACTGTGTGATAGTAAAAAATATATATATCGATAGTAAAATCTATATATAAGGATAGTAAAATTTGTTACCTGCCAAAAAAATTAATGTTTATTAATAAGACTTACAGATTTTACTGCCTTTTACTCAAAGTATTACTATACCTGTGTATAGCACTCTTATCCACTAAAAAGCAACATATCTATATAGAAATGCTATTCTACAGCTGTGTGTAGAATAACATATGATACTTTTTTATTGTACTCGATATGGATTCTTTCTTTTAATCTATTTTTTACTTAATTTTAAATTGATGTTATTTTTTATTGTACTTGCATAAACTCTTCTTTTAATCTAAAATTATACTATTATTTAATTTAAAATATTTGATATTCTTATTATATTTGATACAAACTCTTTCTTTTAATCTATTTTTTAATTTTTAATTTTAGTTTTAGGTTAGGGTTCATATATAAATCAAACTAATAATTTTTTATCTAATTTTTAGATATGTGTGGATTTTAATTTAGAGTTTGTATGAAAATGAAATTTATCAATTCCTTTTATTTTTCTATTCCGCATTTCTGTTATTTTTGTTGTCATTCTTTATTTAATTTTGAACTCCAATTTTAGGTTAGAATTAAATCTATGAATCCAATTGCTAATTCATCTAATTTTTATTCCGCATTTTGAAATGAAAATCACATTGCTATTTTTTTATTTCTCATTCAAAATTTGTAGTAATTTTTATTGTTAATTTTTTATTGAATTTTAAATATTAGATTTATGTTAGAATTCGTATACAAATCCAACTACTAATTTTAATCTAATTTGTATTCAAAATTTCAGTTATATATGGGTTTTAATTTGGAGTTGTTATAAAAATCAAATGGCTAATTTTATTTTATTTTTTATTATACTTGATATGGACACTTTCTTTTAATATAAGACGTTATAACTTGGTCTCGCTAGATGAATGATTAGATGTTTTTCTTTAAATAATAACATCTAATGACTACTATCCTTCAACTTAGTAATGGTTCACCGTATTAAGAGCCATATTTTTTGTTTATTTTTAAGAATTTCGAGTTTTCTTTTCCTTAGCAGCTCTAAAAGATGTGTCTTATTATTTTTTTAAATAATACATTTTTTATTTATAATTGCATAAATATACAACGAATTTTTTTTTGCAAAAATGTACCCCTGTCGCCCTTTGGTTGGGCGACAGGAGCTAGTCGCCCTGTGCCAATGCGAGTTTGCCACCGGTCAGCCCATGTCGCCATTTGGCAGGGCGACATGAACAAAATCTATCTCCCGTTGGGCGACATGCGCGCGGCTGCCCCCTTGTCGCCCTACCAAATGGCGACATGAGCCAGCATAAAAGCAAAGCGATCGGTAGAAGAGGCGTAAGCAGAGAGAAAGAAAAGGGTGAGGAGAGAAAAGAGAAGAAAAGAAGAGGAAGAAGAGCGACGACTTCGCAGGTAAATTTTTTACGCTTTATTTTATGTAGTTTAGGGTTAGGGTTAGTGTTAGGGTTAGAACTATTTAGTTTCGCAATTTTTTTGTTTAGTGTTTAGGGTTAGATGTAGATAAATATAGTGTTCATATTTTTAGTAATTTAGTGTTTAGGGTTAGGATGGTCACTTAATAAACCCGGTCCAAAATCAAGTAATTATGTACGTAAAACATACGATTATCTGCGTTGTACATACACTCAGTTGATCTAGTTATTTTTGCGATTTATTTTGTGTAATGTTTAGGGTTAGATCTAGTGAAATGTGGTATTTATTTTGTTTAGTGTTTAGGGTTAGATCTAGTTAAATGTAGTGTTTATTTTGTTTAGTGTTTAGGGTTGTATTCCTGTAGCGGCTGTAGCAACATCCGATTTGTTTAGTGTGTAGCAAGAAATCATGGTAGTGTTTAGCAACAAAATGTAGTTGAATCTAGTTATATTTTTAGTAATTTAGTTGGTCTGTGGAAACGCTTGTACATAGTTGTTTCTACGAATAATAATATGTTGTTACGGCCTTTTAGAGATATATGTCGGTAGATATGTTTTTTTACATTGTTAGGGCTGTAGATGTTTTTTAGAAATACAAGTGCAGTGATGAATATTTGTAGTAATGTAGATATTTTTCATGAGTGTGAGATATACATACTTATAGTTTATGATGATTTTTACGAAGAGTAATTAATTTGTGTGTTAATGAATAGGTTCGCAGATATATCAGAACGAGTTCCTTTTAGAATCTTTTATGGAGAAGGGGTTGTCATGTATGGTTCGGAGGGTGCGGATCTGAGTAACTTTCAGTATGTGGATAGAAGTTTAAGTAGGGTCGAAGAGCGTACATTTGCTGCTGTGTTGAATTGGTTGTATTACACGTTTCGGATGGAACAAGAGAAGTGCCAGCTGAAGTTATCTTGCCTTTGCACCATGCGAGATGATCCTGTTTATTGGGAGTTAGTTGAGCTGAAGGGAACTGCAGCTTGAAGGTCATATGTGAGGGGGCGGAGCAACGTGGATGGTGTCGGGTGCTTTTATTGCAAGCTATGAAAGGGTTGTTGCCCATGACAAAGACTACCGGACGCCGGTGAGTGTAGTGAGCCTCAAAATGAGTTCACTTATGGCGACCTTTGAAATTGGAGAGTCTAGCCGGAGCCGCATGTTCGTGGTTGCAACGAGGATATTGGCTACGGTGGTGAGCAAGTTGAGATTGGGGATGATGATGGAAACATTGGGCAAGATGCACGGGGCAAGTAGACGAAGGTGAGGAAATTGAGGAAGTAATAGCACATATGGAAGAGGAAGACCTTGAATATGAACAAGTAGAAGTGGAAGACGATGATAACTTCCGGATGAGGAAGATGAAGATGTTGAGCCACTTGTGCGGCAGATTGGAGCACACATCAATTTAATAACACAGTTGTGAATGAAGGCAATGATACACCTTAGCGATATAGCGACAATGAGGTGAGACCTAACACATGTACCCCACAAAAGAGGCGGTGCAGGATGCTATCAAAGATTGGGCCTTATCACTAAAAAGTACTTTCGAGGTTAAGAAGTCCACCCCAACACCTACGACGTGGTGTGCGAGATGCGGGTGCCCGGAGAGTGCACGATACAAGCCAAAATGGGGCACCCATCGCTATGTTCAAGGTTGAACAACATAGTTGTATGGTCGAGAAACCACAGTGGCTCACAGAACCGATCTTCCGTATATCGCGAGTGTCATGTACCCGAGATAGTTGAGAACTGAATTTTGAGCCTCGTGCTATTATCCGAGCAATTGAGAAGTTGATTTCAAGACACAATTAGCTACGGAAGGCATGGCGGCGCGAAGGCCTTGGAAATGAGATTTGGGAAATTTGAAGACTCGTACCATAATCTGCCCGCACTGCTCAGTTGCATTCAGGGAAGAAATCCTGGTACTTTTTATGATTATCAGGACTGTCCGTCAAGGAAGTGGCCGAACAAGAGGCATCTGAAGAGAGTTTTCTTCGCATTCGGAGCATGCATTAGGGCGTTCTATCACTGCCGTCCATTGTTGTGTGTGGACGGCACATTCCTGACCGGGAAATACAAAGGACAAATAATGATAATTGTGGCGTCGGCGAACAACCGATTCTCTGTTGCCTTTGCCTTTGTGGAAAGCTAGAACTATGAGAGTTGGTGTGGTTCTGCGAACTTGAAGATCGGGTGGTGAAGACTCGCCAACATGTGTGCATACTACATGACAGCATCTTTGTGCGCTTAGTGCCATCGAGACAGATTGCAAATGGGGAAGAGGAGCCATTTCCGACTGACTTGCAGAGCCGATGGTGCATGAGGCATTTGGGCGCGAACTTCTATAAGCAGTTCAAGAACAAGGAACTGATGAACATGTTCAAGAGGCTATGTAAGCAGAACCAAGATAGCAAGTTCCGTACTCTTTGGAAGAATCTTGATGAGCTAACAAAAAAACACAAAGAGACTACCAAAGAAGCAACACAGAGCAGTGAGCCTTTATTCCCTCCGCAACAGAAGATGAGGCGACGAGTCGCCGCCGCAGCAAAGGCCGATCAAATGTTTCTGACCGGATAAAGCACGAGCCCAAAGAGAAGTGGTCATTGTTACATGACACACATGGTGCTAGATACGGTGTCATGACGACCAACTTGGCGGAGGTGTACAACTGGGTAATGAGAGGGATGAGGTGTCTCCCGTTGGTAGGAATTGTCGAGGGAGTGCTACGGGGTACAACCAAGTATTTTGTGGATAGGCATAAAGCTGCTGAAGTAGTAATGAGAGATGAGAATGCCTTGTACTCAAGCATGATAAGTAAATACATGGATGAGAAGAGTAATAAGGCGGGCAAGCATAGAGCTATCAAAGTAGGTGAACGGACACTGCGCTTCGAGGTGATATGCAGAGATAAAGGACGGCGGGGAACAAACCAGAAGATTATCACCCAAGAGTGCATCTTACAGGCTGAATGTCAATGCTCGTGTAACAAGCCCCTCCTGTTGCACAGGCCATGTTCACATGTGATAGCTGCATGTGCATTATTCGGAATGCGACCCGGTACATATCTATCTGAATATTTTACAAAGAAAAAGGTGATGGCAACCTGGGGCGAGGAGCTGTATGGTTATGGTGTTGTTGGTTCTTTCACCACAACCCCTAGTGTCGATGAAAGGTTCTGGGTCCCTGACTTTGATGCAAGATCATACAAAGGAGGTCATCGTAAAACCAGGCGTATCAAGAATGATATGGATGAGTCCGAAACTGGTAAGCGCGTGAAGAAATGTTCGTTGTGCAAGCGAACAGGTCACACGTTCAAGAACTGCCAGCCACATAACGAAGAGGACGAAGGAGGAGATGGCAACCCGACGGCGTGGGAAGGATCGTCGTCTGCAAGGCGTGGTGGACGATGTCGTCGGACTACCGGAGAAGCTGTTTGAACTATTAGATGCTATATGTCAAATTAATATTTTGTTTATGTAATGTGCGTTGCAATCTGTTTTAATATAATTTGGTGATGTAATGTGCGTTGTAATCTGTTCTAATATATTTTGCTGATGTAGTGTGCGTTGTAATCTATTTGATTAGAGTTTGTGGACGCTTGTGTATTTATTTGTACGCATTTGGTTCGATGTATTGTTCTCATGTTTGTGTATTTATTTGTACGCATTTGGTTCGATGTATTGTTCTGATGCTTGTGTATTTATTTGTATATAACTTTCTTTTTTGTAATTTGCAGGTATGGCTCACCAGGCTGTGGATGACGACTGGTCCTTTGAGTTGTTGGACCCAGTCGTTGACGGTCGTCACCGTGCACACTTCGCCACCGCTTCAGCAGAGGAGGGACAGGACCCTCAGGAGCTGGGCGTGCTACGACCGAGGCCGCGGTGCGGAGCTCGGACCCTCGATCCACGTTGGATCCCAGTAACGATTTATTTTTAATTTCAAAATATTCCCGATGCAAGATATCATAATCTGCTTTAATTAATTTGTGTGGTGGTCATATTAATTTAATATTTACATTTCGTAGGTCGCGAGCAAGCAGGATTCCGCCAGCGCACGGATGGTGGAGGCGCACGCAGTGCGCGTAGGGAGGGACGCGAGCCACCGGTTCCCATTTGTGAGTCCCTTCTCACCGCTACTGGTGGATCGGTGGAGACCGAGACGACACCTTCCACTTACCCGTCGGGAGATGGCGATCACTTTGGAGGACGTCTCCTACCGCTCGGTCTCCGATCGCAGTGACCACGTGGTGCCGCAGGGCGTCGACCAGCGTGGTGGGATGAGGTACTTGCGCGTTCCATGGTGTGCTACCGCCTCCGCGTCATCGAGTCTTCACCAAAGACCCATGGTCCCACACACAGTGGCTTCGATTCGTGGTAAGCAACTAACCATTCAAACTTAACTTCACATATATATATTGGCTAGACTAATAAGAAAACTTAAATTTACAAAGCGAGCACATCGTTGAGCTGCGGACGAAAGCAGAGGTGAGCCGCCACCTTGAGGCGCACTGCTCGGTGTTTGGTGGTGCATGTTCACGAGATCCCACGGGATAGCGTGGGCGAGCACTTCGTCCGGTCGCGAGGGCGATCGCGGGCGTACCCCTTGACGCCATGCCGCAGATACTCACGGGGTCGGCGGTCCTCTCGCGCGACGTCATCGTGGGCTCTGCGGCGCTTTGTGGGCGGATCGCCGACGGTCGATCCTCACCGGTGTCATCGCTTCGCAGCTTTGGGCATACGAGAGGTTCGAGATCGGGCGCCCGAGGATCGACACGAGTCCTCTTCTACGCGATGGTGACGACGATGTCGACGGGCCGACTATGGGCACCATCTGGTTCTACCGACGGGTAAGATATTGCAAACCACGGTTGCCAGAAACCTACGCTTTAACATTTCGCAGTACTAATTGTAATGTTGATTTTTTTGTCGTCACTGCAGCCTAGGTGGGCACTCGGCACGGGGCGACTTTGCTACCCGCAGTTTGTCGCTGCCTTTGACCACCTCACCGAGGACCGCGTACGCTGGACTCCGTACACAGCGGGAGACGTCGGGCTACGTGTGCCGGGTGGATTGTCCACCCTATGCACACGCGACGCGGCGTACTGGCGTACACGTCGGTTCCTCGTGTTCGACGTCCTGGTCGAGGGCTACGCTGTCCATCGAGTGATGAGGCAGTTCGGTCTACGACAGGAGTTCCCGGTCCAGTCGGCCGAACAGGTCCCACACGGCGTCCACACGTAAGTTCCCTACATCGATGTTCTCTAATATGTACGGTGTAATGACATGTAATAATGCTATATTTTTGCTTATCCGCAGGCAGACTAGGAGGGGCGGGAATGGGGGCACCCCATGGCACGTACGTATGGCGCCATGGGTCGAGGAGTGGGGAGGAGCCTTGGACGACGTCCATGCCGAGGATGCGCCGTACGACCCGCAGACGTACCAGGGGTACCGACAGTGGTACACTTCCCGTACCCGTATACGTTTGGTACGTGTCGACCCGGATCCTCCTAGACACATCCCCAGGGTGAGGGACACGTATCCCCACCATACGGACTCGGTTCTGCACGGTGCGGTAAGTTCTGTCTAATGTACGACGTATTTTCATATTGCATTTTCCAGATTAATGTGTTAGGTTAATTCGTAATGTATTTTTCAGACTGATATGCTAGCCCGGTACTACGAGGAGTCCGGGAGCTTCCTGTCTCGTCTGTCTCGTGGGATAGACGTGACCAGGGAGGACGTGACCTCTTTCTTCATGAGGTTTAGGGAGAGCGCCAGACGCACCCTCGAGTTGGCAGGTTGCCGCACGCCTCGTGATGTGGCTGACGGCCCTCGCGGCGTGCCGCTTACTGCAGGGAGGAGTGCACCAGGTACTTCTTCACACCCCACGTCCTCCCGTCCCACCGTCACACCGACTTACGCGATAGGGCGAGCTGCTGGACACGCTAGTCTAGACCCTCACATCGGAGGTAAGCCCTTCGCCACACTTCGTATGTTTTCTAATTATTTCTTGAATGTTACCAACAATTCTTCACTTCTTACAGGCTCACAGGCACGATGGTTCTCCTCTGCAGCTTCACCGGCCCCTGAAGACTACGAGGGGCAGTTTGATGATGCAGCCCATGCGGATTTCGACCTCGGCGATGGTGACGTGTCGAGATACTTCGATGGTCCGGATGTGCCTGGATCATCGCAGGTGCAGGGAGCACCACCACCGACGCAGCCTTCTCAGTCGGTGTACGCTACACCTCTGGCTACACCACAGAGGGCCCACCACCCACCGGTGCAGTTGACGTACTCGCACGGGCGAGTTCGCAGAGGCCCGCCCACCGCGAGAGGTGCCAAACGGGCGCCCGATGTTTGTATTTGGCTTATGTATTTTGGCTTATGTATTTGGTTATTACGTTGTGACGTACTTTGCATCTTATGTATTTATTTGTATACGATATATTTTCCTTATGTTAGTAACCCGCACTTTTGGTTATGAACTATTGTTATTCTTTATTCTGATAGCCACGCTTTCAAGCATGGCGAAATCTTGTCGTCTGTGACTTTTGAGCGAATAGCCTCATGTATCGGCTTTGGCGACCTTGTCGGGCCGATGGGACAGGTCACATGCATCAGCTTTGGCAGCCTTGTCGGGCCGATGGGATAGGTCACATGCATCAGCTTTGGCAGCCTTGTCGGGCCGATGGGACAGGTGACATGCATCAGTTGTGTGGAGCAGACCCTCAGCACCACTATAAAAGTGGCCGAGAGGTAGACATCCAACACCGCCAAACAAGCAATACACGCCAGCTGAATCTTCACAAATTAGGACACGATGTCGTTCTACCGTCGCCTCTTCAGCAAGCAGAATTCATCCTGCCCCGAGTACCCGGATACTAGTAGCGTTGATGCCCCAGTTCTGCCGAAGTTGCCCCGACCCAATTGCGACTGCAATCTTCCGGCGAAGATGATGCAATCTACCCACGGAGAGACGGCCGCCCGCGCTCACTACTGTTGTGCCCGCTCTTACCGGGTAGACCTGCTGCTGTCCATACAATACAGAGTAACATTACTATTTCATGCATCGTTCTTTCTTTTCTCAGCACAACGACCGGTGTTGCTTCTTCCAATGGATCGACGGGCTGGAACGACGTGACTACGAATTTGTCCAAAACTACCATGACGCCGAACCCGTTTCGCCCGAGAACTTCAACCGGTGGGAGAGGCCGCCAGGATACGTCCCCGTTCTAGTGCGACCAGAGTTCAGGGCCGGTGGGCAAAAGGCCAACCAATCGGTGAGTTTCATGCGACGAACTCATGCTTTACTCACAAAGTAGTAATTCTAAACCAGTTAAATGCATACAGAGTTCAAAAGAAAATCGCGAAATTGCTCGAGCCAAAGGAGAAACCTCCTCGGGGCCACCCAAAGCCCGACTTTTGCGAACACGACCTTGAGCGATGGTTGATACCGCCACGATGACCTAGCGGACCGAGATTCTATCGGTGCCCCTTGGCCGAGGATGAATGGTGCGGCTACTTCAATCGGGTGGACCCGAGACGTACCACCCACATCTCAAACTTCCGTCTGGGATAACGGGGGAGCAACCCTCCCGTGGTGCTACTACCGCCCGAAAAGCGGACCCGAGTCGCCTACGGTGTTATTCAACGACCACGGCGGGCATCTCAGATTAATGCAGGCACGCTTCCGGTTGTACAAGGATAAGCCCAACACACACCTCCTGCACCATATAGTGGAGTGCGAGCCGAAACAGAGCAGGCGTCTCGGCAAATCTCCGCCAACGGCCAACGCAATAGAGGCGCAAGAGGGTACCTCCTCTCGAAGAGGAAGGGACAAGGGGAAGCAGCCGGCCGAGGTCCGCACCACGCAACAAGTCCTTGACGCGTTACGCAGACCATCCGGAAACTCGGGTGGTATAAACATAGGGGACGCCGGGAATCGGTATGACAAAAATTCATCTTACACACCGAGACGTCGACATAGGCCACCCATTCGGACACACAGGAGCACCGCGGATCCCGTGGAGTTCTTTCATAGTGGGATTGAGCGGTGTCAGAGGACAAATCACAAAATTTACACGGGTCAGGTAATATGCAGAAAATGTAGGACATCATTCTGGCTGTACCCAGATAGGCGGAACGATCATCTGTTCCACCATGACGAACACTGCTTTCGTTAGTTAGTTAGTTCGTCAAGCAATTTCGTCACTGCTGTAATGCTCTTGTAATATAATCTAGTCTATTGCTTATTTTACCATCTGAACTATCGGTGCATCTACCCTAATGTATGTTCAACAAATAGTTTAACACACGATTACAAATCAAAGTTTAATAACGCGATTAAAGGGCATGTATCAAAGATCAAATATGGTCCACTGTTCGTAAAAATCAAGTTTAGACATGACATTTTACGGGGCGCCGAAAAGGCTAAAAAACGTTGCCGACTATATTACTTAGGGTTGTTGCACTAGTGGAAATTAGATGCAAAGCAAGCTGTAAATTACATATTTCCCCATAATATGGAAGTGCATGTATCAAAGATCAAATGTGGTCCACTGTTCGTAAAAATCAAGTTTAGACATGACATTTTACGGGGCGCCGAAAAGGCTAAAAAATATTGCCGACTATATTACTTAGGGTTGTTGCACTAGTGGAAATTAGATGCAAAGGAAGCTGTAAATTACATATTTCTCCATAATATGGAAGTGCATGTATCAAAGATCAAATGTGGTCCACTGTTCGTAAAAATCAAGTTTAGACATGACATTTTACGGGGCGCCGAAAAGGCTAAAAAATATGCACTCTACTTGTTCAGGGAATTTTGAAAATTATTTCAATCCTAAATCTGTTTATCCAAAAATTTTATTCTTTAAATCTCTCAGATTTTTTTCCTAAAATTTTTAATTTTTCTGGCCAAATCGCCCTGCCATTGGGCGATTTTGTCATCTCACCCTACCAGTGGGCGAGATGTGACGTGTCGCCGTTCCATTGGGCGACTACTCAGGTGTCGCCCTACCATTGGGCGACCTATTTTGTGAGACACCATGTCGCCCTACCATAGGGCGACAAGTGTACATTTTTGCAATTCTTTTTTTTCGTAGTATATTTCTGTAATTTGAATTATAAAATATATTATTTAAAAAAAAATCTTTTTAATATATAATAGATATATTCTCGCCGAACCGGAGACAATGTACATACTCCTCCTGAACCACCGTGTACTGTTTAGAACACATAATTTACTCTTGGACCTTGCTGTGTTGCAGGAAGGGATGTA
Source organism: Otatea glauca (assembly GCA_036346275.1). Taxonomy (NCBI): domain Eukaryota; kingdom Viridiplantae; phylum Streptophyta; class Magnoliopsida; order Poales; family Poaceae; genus Otatea; species Otatea glauca. Next base: position 56,263,770 of record CM070721.1, read on the forward strand.
TGATGTATCGATCCCTGGCAAAGTGATGCGACAATCGAAGAAACCTCATTAACTTTCGGGCGAACTCGAGAGCAGTAAGCTAGTGTTAACCACACGGATTATTCTTCCCATAGGATGGTCAGGCTAAACTTAAGCATCCGGTTTAACTTTAATAAAATTGCGGTTAATCCCCCACCCCCCACCCACGCTACTTTAGCCTGGGCCATATACAATTTCCAATTGCCACCACCGGCGAAGTGCGCCCGTGGAATCTTCCTAAAGAAGCTAGCGAGAGTATTCTTACGCGTGACGTGGAAAAGCTCAAAAACTATTCTCTCGTCCAAGTTTACCGTATGTATTTTTAAATGATCTTATCTATAAATATAGAACGTATTTTATATTTTAATACGGATTTTAGTGTGATGTTCATTTTATACCCTTAATAAATATTTAGATTTACTTATATTCTCTACACGTATGTATTGAATATGGTGTTTATATCCTAGTACCTCCACAAATTGACGGCGACGTCTTCGACATCTCTTCTCGCATGTGTGGGGAAGGAATGGAGGATCGTTTCCGAGTTGACAAGGACTAAAAAAACCGGCGACAATTAATTGAGCACGATCGAGGTCGTGTGCAATATTGACGGTCGTTTTGTGCGCGCACTCGCGCGCCAGCTCCTTTTCCTCGCCTCGTCTTCTCTTTTCTGTTTTTGTTCTATCAGTTGAATCCAGTGAGGATATATTACACACGCACGATACGCATGATATCTCCCAGGAAATTCTAGCTGACGAAGAAGAGGAGGTCCCAGCTGCATGCAGGCCAGGTATGCGGCATTCCATGGATGCTATTGATCTCCCCAGCTGGAAATTCCAGCTGTGGACGGCGACCTCGAGCGGCTTACGAAGCTCACACGCGCTTGCTTGTCTTCGAGGCGCGCGCGCGCGCGCACGTACGTACACGGGGAGAGCTTGCGTCCAGGCCTATGCCATTGCTAGCTAGCTAGCCCGCGAGAAGTTTCCATGGTGCTCTACGTATCCAAGTGGTAGTAGTACTACTATATATAGCCGACCTCCTAGCTTCAGGAATGAACGCGGCGACTCGGAAACGCGACCAGCCCGCTCATCTCCGTGGTGCTGCTGACGCATATGCCTGAGCTCGCCGGCCAGTTCATCGGCTCACGTAGTCACGTCTACGTGAAGAATTTTGATACTACTTTCGACCCGCAATATAAGTATGTACTCTACCGTACGTATAGACAAAGAAGACACAATACTACACAATCAGTGATCCTTGCCGTCGTATCATTGCCGGTTCATCAAAAACCGACAGTAATAATATTATCACTGTCGGTTCGGATGAAAAACCGACAGTGATATGCTTTTTCTGATGAACCGACAGTGATAAATTCCTTATTACTATCGGTTCGGACAAAAACCGACAGTAATACTATCACTGCCGGTTTTTTAAGAAGAACCGACAGTGCTGATATTTTTTTGAAAAATCATAACTTTTTCATACGGAGTCGGATAGAGATAAAATTTATATGAAAATTGTAGCTCTCGACTAGTTCTACAGCTTTGTAGTTGACAACCTTTTCATTTGCAGTAATTTAGATATCCAAATAATGGTATCACTGCCGGTTGGCGGTTCGTATTCCCAACCGGCAGTGATAATGCTATCAACCATTTTTCGAAAAATCATAATTTTTTCATACGGAGTCGGATGGAGATAAAATTTATATAAAAATTGTAGCTCTCGACGATTTCTACAACTTTGTAGTTGACAACTTTTTCATTTGAAGTAATTTAGATATCCAAATAATAGTATCACTGCCGGTTGGCGGTTCGTATTCCCAACCAGCACTACTACAGAATAGCTAATCCTTGCTGGCAAATCACTGCCGGTTAGGACCGAGCCGGCAGTGATAACATATCTCTACCAGTTCAAAAGTTAAGTTGGGGGGAGAACTTATCACTGCCGGTTCATGCAACCAACCGGCATAAAAAGCAAGATATCACTGCCGGTTTGAGACAACAACCGGCAGAGATATATCACTGCCGGGTCATTTTTAAACCGGCAGTGATACTTGTCTTTTCACTGCCGGGTTGAGACTAGAACCGGCAGTGATATTATCTTCCCGCGCAATATGTTTTTCCCGCGCTTTCAGAGCTTATCACTGCCGGTTCTACGCGAACCGGCAGTGATAAGTCGTTATATAATCGAGACCCTCGCCTCCCGACCGATCGAGCAAAGACAGAGGCGCCTGTCTTTGCTCGATTTGTAGATTGCGACGATCTGCTGCCGAATTTTTTTTAAAAATTTATATTGTACTTCTTTTCGAGGTTAGTAATTTGATCTCTATTTTTGTAAATAATAAAAAATTGCCACGTGGATATTTACATAATTAAAAAAGGTTCATGTATTTTCAAATGTTGAAATAATAAAAACTTGTTAGATGGCTATTTACCTAATCAAAAAATGTTGATATATTTTAATGTACTCAAAGTATATCCTAAGTACTTACAATTTTTTCCAAATTTTTAAATAATAAGGAATTGCAAACTGGATATTGACGCAATGAAAAAAGATTGATATATTTTGATATAGTCTAAATATATCCTAACTATTTACAATTATTTTCATTTTTTACAATACTAAAAAATTGCTACATGGATATTTACATAACAAAAAAGGTTGATGTATTTTAATATAGTCAAAATTGCTACATAGGTTTTTAAATCTAATCGTTTACAATTATTTGTTATTTGCAATTATATGCGTATGTAATGTTTGATTTAATTAATTGTAGATGGACCGAAGGTGGATGTATGACACGGACCGTTGTGGGGCAGAGTTTTTTAATGGTGTGAGTTATTTTCTAAACGTGGTTGCGGCGCACAAGTCGAAGAATCTGGCGGACTACATGTGCTGTCCATGCGTTGATTGCAAAAATCGGAAGTTTTTCTACCATAGAATCGTCGTGCACACTTGCTTCAAGAGGTTTCAAGGTGGCTATACTGTTGAACCAAGCACGGCGAAGATGAGATTGTACATGAAGGGCAACACATTATTGAAGATGACGGAGACAACGGTATGACGGCAGCTTGAAGATACGCTTGTCGACGACCACGACGACGATCCGGATCAAATGTTGCGTGATGGGGAGGAGACTTCACGAGTGAAAGAGAGTTTCAAAGTTCCAACATATGGTACAGACTCACGACACCATTATACCCAGTGCAAAGAGGAGCACAAAAATTGCGACCGTGCTTACACTCTGCAGCTTGAAGGCAAGCAATGGTTGGTCCGATAAGAGCTTCACCGAGTGTTATGTCTCTTGGGGATTTGCTTCGGAGGGTAACGTGTTGCCTACAAGTACGTACGAGTGCCAAGCGGGTTGTCCGCCCATTGGGATTGGAAGTACAAAGGATACACGCATGTCCAAACGATTGCATGTTGTATCGCAATGAGTTTGCGGACTTGGATGGTCGTCTTGTTTGCAAAGCAAAGCGGTATAAGAACAACGATGATGACATCGATAATGAAGATGTCGGGTGAAGCGTAAGAAGATGAGATCTTCCGTAAGGTGGTGTGGTATTTTCCTATAATACCCGTCTGAATCGATTGTTTGCGAACAAAGGCATGCCCAATTTCTACGATAGCACGCAAGAGAGCGTAAGAACGATGGAATGCTCGGACACCTGCGACTGCGTGCAATGGAGGAACATCGACGAAAATATAAGAAGCACTTTGCATATGATGTAAGGAATATAAGGTTCGGGTTGAGTACGGATGGGATGAATCCTTTCGGTAACATGAGCGATCGTCATAGCACTTGGCCGGTAACTCTATGTATCTACAACCTTCCTCCTTGGCTTTGTATGAAGCGGAAGTACATTATGATGCCATCTTGATCCAAGGGCCCGAGCAACCCGCAACGATATCGATGTGTACCTCAAACCATTGGTTGAAGATCTTCTAATCTTGTGGAGCGATGGAGTACGGGTATGGGATGAGTATAAAAGAGAGAACTTTATCCTCGCGCATTGTTGTTCGTAACCATCAATGATTACCTTGCCCTTGGTAACTGTCGGGCGACGACAAAAGGCTTCAATGGATGAGTCCATTGCTTAGATGATCTGACTAGTCGGTGGTCAAGAACTGTCGAAAAATGTCTTACATGCGGCATCGTAGGTTCCTCCGCAAGGATCACCCATACCGCAATAATAAGAAAGCTTTTGATGGGACAAAGGAGACCGCTTTAGCTCAAAGAATCACACTGGGAGAGAGATATTTGCAGTCAGTAAGGATCTTAAAATTATCCACGGAAAGGGAGCAGCAAGACATCTATCCCGAGTTCCGTGATAAGGCTCCTTTGTGGAAAAAGAGATCGATATTTTGGGTCCTACCTTCTTGGCAAGACTTGGAAGTTCGACACGCAATCGACGCGTCATGCACATAGAGAAGAACGTGTGTGACAGCTTATTTGGTATCTTACTGGATATACCTGGCAAAACAAAAGATACTCTCCAAGCACGGATGGACCTTGAAGATATGAAACTCAGGAAGGAGCTGCATCACAGAGACATGGATACAGGGAAAAAGTACCTTCCCGCAGTCTGCTACACTGAGCAAGAAAGAAAAAATTAGCCTGTGCGAATGCTTGTACGGAGTGAAAGTTCCGTCTGGATACTCTGCCAACATAAAGAGACTAGTCTCAATGAAAGACTTAAAATTAATTGGCATGAAGTCTCACGATTACCACGTGATGATGACGCAGATGCTTCCAATTGCAATTAGGGGTGTTCTGCCAGAGAAAGTCCGAGACCCAATTGTAAAGTTGTGTTCATTCTTCAATGCGATTTCACAGAAGGCCATCGATCCATTGAAACTAGATAAGCTACAGAAGACGTGGTCCACTCTCTGCGGCTCGAGATGTGTTTCCTCCATCTTTTTTGATATTATGGTCCATCTCATTGTTCACATCGTGAAAGAGATACGGATTCTCGGTCCCGTGTTTCTACATCAGATGTATCTTTTTGAGAGGTTCATGGGGGTTATAAAGAAATATGTTCGTAACCGACATCGGCCGGAAGGTTGCATTGCAGATGGTTGGGGAACCGAGGAGGTCATTGAGTTCTGCGTTGATTACATGGATCTCAAACCGATTGGTGTGCCTACATCACGACATGAGGGTAGGCTACAGGGAAAAGGGACAATGGGCGAGAAATCACTCTGTATAAATAATCTAGCTTCATTCACACAAGCACATTTCGCAGTTCTGGGACAATCAGTTGTGGTGGCCCCGTATGTCAACATACACAAGAGCATGCTATCCAGAACAAACCCAACGAAGTCAGAGGGTTGGATCGCGAGAGAGCATAGACATAACTTCGGCGATTGGTTGCGTAGGCACATGATGCATACGGAGACAGAGTGCGCTCAGTTGAAAGTGTTGGCTCAGGGACCGTCCACTACAATTCGGACATTCCAAGGATACGATATAAATGGTTTTACTTTTTATACAAGAGCATAAGATAAAAAGAGCACCAACCAAAACAGCGGCATCCGTATAGATGCCTACAACAGCAAAGGAGATAGGAAAACCTACTACGGATTCATAGAAGAGATTTGGGAGCTTGATTACGGACCTTTGAAGGTCCCTCTCTTTCGGTGCCAATGGGTAAGACTTCTAAGGGGCATGAACATCGACAAGTACGGTATCACTACCGTCGACCTAAAATTGGTCGGATACAGAGAAGAACCATTCGTACTTGCTAATTGTGTTACACAAATCTTTTTGTAACCGATCCAACTAACAAGGAGCGCCACGTGGTTATTCAAGGAAAAAGAAGGATTGTCGGGGTTGAGAATGTTGTCGACGAGGAAGAGTACAACCAATTCGATGAGCTTCCTCCTTTCGGAGAGGACGTTGACCTCGGTCTCATGGAAGAGAGTGAGGACGAAGTTACATACATACGCCACGATCATGACGAAGGTCGAATCGTAGCTTAGTTGTCCTAATTAAATACATGTTTATTTTCTCATATGTAACAATTAATGTATTCTTTTGTCATATGTATCAATTTGTGTGAATTCAACTTCATCTGTGTGTTTTTTTTGTATTTGTGTGAATTTGGACAAAAATTGATAGGATTTCAAAACAGTGAGCAATTTGGATTTTTTTATTTTGAAATATTAAAACTATGAAAACAGTGAGCAATCTGGATTTTTATAATTTTACAACTTTGTCAAAACTTAGGGGAAATATTTAAATCAAATATTACATGTCCTGAAGTATTCCTCCAAAAATTTGCAGAAAATTTGGATAAAAATTGATAGGATTTAAAAAATCCCAAAGCAATCATCCTTTGAAAACTTTGACATAATTGACCGGAGCTTATCACTTCCGGTTGTCTCATTAAGCCGGCAGTGAAGTGATTTATCACTGCCGGTTTGTAGTATTAACCCGGCAGTGATAATCAAGTATTACTGCCGGTTTTTGTTTTGAACCGGCAGTGATAAATACTTTCACTGCCGGGTTGAGCTTGAACCGGCAGTGATAATTCAAGTATCACTGCCGGTTCTCTTTATTATCCGGCAGTGATAGTGTATCACTGCCGGTTTTTGTGGTGACCCGGCAGTGATACTCTAACCCTATAAATTCGACGCCGCGCCACTCAAATTTCTCATTTCCACTTCAACTTTGGCGCGCCGCTTCGTCTCCTCGCATCCTTCCGTCGCTCGGACCTCACCGCCCCGCCGTCGCCGCGACCTCATCGCCTCGGCCGTCGCCCCGCCGTTCTTTGCTTCGGTAATGACCGGCCGTCGCCCCGCCGTATATTTCTACATGGCCCAATTTAACCATTTTTATGCACAATTATTTGTCCATATATTTCTACAAGTGAAATCCTTCAGAGCATCAGATCATCAATTGTGAAAACTATATACACAAGAAGCCAAGTTAGTTCTGAGTGAGGTGAAAGCAAAAAATCAAAACAGTTGATGAAGTAACCTAAAAATCATGAAATTCTTCTCCAATTCAAACTACAACTGGAATTTGTATTACACCAACAGTAGCAAATCCAAAACTTTTTTCCAAAGAGGACAATACTTCATTTAAGAAACAAGTATATTCTTCTCAATCTTGCATCTGGTAGAGTCCTAAAAAAGTGCAACCCCGCCTTAAAAACAGCAAGGAAGTATTCACAATTCCTCAATGACCCTTTAGATACATGTTTTACCAATATATCAAATTATGATTTATAGTTTTCCACATCTCATTTGTGAAGGATGTACAATGCAGAAGGAGGAAAAGGATTCCAATTGTACACACTCAATTTCAATCACAAAGTCTGTGTTTTTATTTACAATCTCTGAGAACTTACTTATTTTAGATTTTCCGCCTCATTAAGAAAGTGATTATCTAGGAGTATGCATATTGGTGAAAATAAAAATCGAAATACCTTTCTTCTTTGCCTTTGAGCTGTTGCTTTTCGAGCAGTCTTTCTTTTGTGCGGATCAAAGTTGTCGATTTTTCATGGTAGCAGATGCCGAATGGCATTAATAAGGCAAACAAGAGTCTGCAACAAGAATTAACCGAACCATAACACATGTGCGTAAATGCATTACTCGTGAGGCCATACATAATTATAAACATGTAGTGTATTGAATGACATTCATGTGAAGACTTTATTCTTTAGACATTGTGGAGAAGTCACAGACTTTATTCTTTGTATTGCATTTTTAATAAATTTCATATATATGTGGTAGATTTAGGATCTTAGGAAATCATTGTATAATTTTTTCCTTTTATGTGAGAAGCTTGCTAAATGTATGTATATGTGTATGGTTACCTGGATGTATATGTGTATGTTTACCTGGATGTATATGCGCTTATTCAGAAAATATGTGCTAACACATCGACAAAGTATATATGTATGTGTAGATCTCCTGCAGATGTGTACATATCTTGTGTACGTGTATGCTTATATTTGTGTTCATGGTCAAAATATTCTGGAGAATGCAGATTCAAAATAAGATGTATATGTGTATGTGTCCTTCAAGGATGTTTGTGTATACAGAAAAAAATATGTGTGTACATGTTCTTTAAAGATGTGTATTATTGAGTACTCCTTTCAATAAACATGCCATGTAGCTTTCTATTCAGTAGAATTGCTTGATTTAGTTTGGAATTTGGGCAGCAGTACAATTTATAAAGAGTCTGTAAGGACGTAATTATAAAGAAAAATGAAAGAGAGCAACACTTCAACTGACCATTCTCAATTTCAAGTAGTTCTCTACAATATTAATGTAAAGATGTATATGTGTATGTATCCTGGGATATGTAAACATCCTTTCACGGGATTAACTTTAATATCAATCCTCATTTGTATGTGTCTTTCAATAATGACCTTGTTAATTGGAAATTTTCAACAAACTTGCTAGGAATGGCCTCCACGAAGGACAAGTGCGGAGGAGTTGGGCCCTCAAATATGGACGAAGGAGGAAGGGTAGCCGAATAATAGCCCAACGTCCTATCTCGAACTGCGAGGATCCACCATGGACCAACTCGACGATACTCACGTAAGCGAGGTAAAGTTTTAGTACACCGTGGTTCCCAAAACATGGTAGGCCCGCACGACTAATAATTTAGAAGATCAATTTGTAGGCTCGGACGTCGATCAACGAAGGCGTAGCGCAAGTCGTGGTCCGAACAAGATGCCTAAGGGAATTTTTAACATAGTGGAGCTCTCGGCAATCGAGGAACTGCTATACGAGTCATCATTGGGGCCGTGCAGACACAGCTGCGGGGTTATTGCTAGGGATGATGTGCCCATCACTATAGATCATGGATTGGCCATGGAGGTGACCCATGGGTGGTACCCAATGACTGAAGAACTCATTATGGGACAAGTGAAACAAGTTTTCCAGTTCCCCAAGGGACCGAGCTAGTTGCAAAGAAACGAGCACTCTGCATCATGTGCCTTTGCGTGGAAAAATTGGAAGACAACACTAAACAAGAATTATGTGAAAAGAATGAAACGCCGAATTTTGACACGTACCCAAAGTTAAGGGAGTTAGGGATGAATTTGTGGCGTACAGAGGTCGAAGAAGATCACATAGTAAGTCAAAGGAACAAAGCAAACGCGGATAAGAATATTCACCCTCACAAACTAGGAACAGGAGGGTACGTGAAGAAAATACCAGCATGGGATCGGTCCGAAGAAGAAATAGCCCGCAAGGGTATAATTCCTGCAACGGTCGCCTTAAGCGAACGATCGAAGCACTGGTTGCTTGGGAGAGGTGCTTCTATCTCCGATGATGACAGTTTAAGCTTCAGAAGCGATAGAGAGCAGGAAGTGCTGCGCAGAATCACAGATGCTCACATGCAGTCTTCCCAAGGATCTTTCACGCCACGAAGGGAGAATGACGAGCTAACCATAGCCCTGGGAAACAAGGAGCATCCAGGTCGCACCAGAGGAGTTGGTTTGGTCACGTGTAAAGAAGCCTTCCCCGCAGACGCATGGATGTATAAACGTTCAAAGAGATTAAGAGAAGATCAACTGGGCGTCGGATAAAGATCTTTGTCGCGAGCGCTAGAGGAACAAAGAGCGAACTAGATAAGGCCGTGGAGCAAGCCGCATGCAAAGCTCTCACTCACGACCGCCACCCGGTGAAAGCCACGAGCTCATCGGTCCGGTGCTCGTAAAGCATTGCAAGGCCCACAGGATTCGAAGAGCATGGACTGCATTTTTCTATGGATGACATCAAAGAATCAACACCGTGCAAGCTACATTTGGCCGCACATGGCATTACCATAAAGGTGGCTGAGGGCAGGGCTTGGCCATGCTAGGAGTCACAGATTTTGCACTGTCGCCCGATACCGCAGGGATTCGCCAGGGTCGAAGTGGACAGTGTCATCCGCCAATACCGAAAAATGGAGGTAGAGATCCCTGGCGAGGATGGGAACAAAAAGCTAGGAGAAAACGTGAATGGCTTCCTCGCGTGGCGCAAGAGCTTGATTAAGTTTGGCTCGGACGATGAGGCGGCAGCGATGATGATCGGCCGCACTCTCCACACGAGACCTCCGCCCTTCTCGCCGCCAACCAGGAAAAGTCCAACTCCTCCGCGGCACCAACGAGAAAAAGCCCGACTCCTCGCCAAAAAGCGTAAAGAATCGAACAACGGAACATCTCGGCGATCGGCGCGTCCTCGAAGAAATCTCAACCATTTGTGAACCCGGACAACCACAAAAGAAACTATCGGTGACATGACGAGGAAGAACGGAAAAAGCATGTAAGCGCTGCGTAGCATCTCACTTTAAAAGGTGCCATCAAGTAAGAAGACTAAAGTTGATCTTGTGGCAAAAAGCTTTTCTTGAGTATGGCAAAAGTGCAAAAGACGGGCGAGCTTCAACCTTGCAAAATATCGGACTACGGCGCATATCCGAAAGCAATACTTGCGGTGGCTAGTGCCGACACGCTTAAGCGGGATGCTCAAGCGGATGATGTTCAACTAGATGCTCTGCGCAAGGTCTCGGTGGAAGTTCGTTATGGGAAAACCGCTGGTTGAACCAGCTCATTTCGACAACCTTACAACACAACTGCAGCGCGTCCATCAGTGGTACATGCAGCAGTCCAACGATAGTATGGAGGCATTCCTATTCAGATACACAGAGCAAGATTTTCACAATGGGGATAACATCTGCTGGGTTCTTTTCACGGAGCTGTATATGTTGTACCAGCAAGATGCCCTGGACGTGAACATACTTAGACTATGGACTTTGTAAGTCTGTCCGTATATCGTTGAGCATTTCTATACTGTTTAATTGCATCTCTAACTTCTTTCTTATGTAGAATGGAGGTACAGACATGTAGAAGAAATAACAATGACAATCTAGCATTCGTAGATCCGGGGCTCGTCAACGAGAAACTTGTAAACGACAATCCACAGTTCGTTGAAACTATTTATTTAATACTTTTTTGAAGCTGCAATACAAAACCTCTGTACTTTTACCCTATAACTTCAAGTACGTATCTCCTGACTTCTAATATCGTTTTACTATTTTTGCGTAACACGTACGATGTGGGAGTAATTGACTACGTTGACATATATGTGCAGGTTTCACTGGGTCCTCCTCGTCATCCAGCTTAGATGCTAGCGAGATTTTTGTCTTGGACTCGGGAGAAAACAAACTAATCTGTACCAAGACCTTTGGGACATCTTGAGCAATGTAAACTCGATCGTTGTGTTATTACTCTAGCAAAATTCCATTCTATTGCATTTAAGTTTAATTACTATTCAAAATCATTCACAGGGCTTTACGCGCGATCGCAAGAAAAGTGTTGGTATCGTCCATACAGAAAATTTTTGAAATAATAAATGACTTTCCATGCATGAGGCAGAACCCTAAACAATTTATGTGCATTCTATGTATGTACAAATATGCATTCAATTGTCACGGAGAGTGTCGGCTATAACGAAGCCATGGTACGTAATTACACTTTGATGCCCTTTTTTACTTAACAAATATCATCATTAATTAACTTCCTTTTTTGTTCAAAAACAGTGCTCCAAACTGAGAACCAATAAGTTATTGCTGACAAATTATAGCAATTCAAGAACAGATCGTCGGATTCATTCATGATGAGATCATCAATCCAAACGGCGAGTTCCACGAGTAGCCTCATCGCCCTCATTCCTACGGCCTAGACGCGTGACATGTCTACTTCGACTCTTTGTAAAATCAAAGCGAACGGGATGACATGTAGTCGAGCTAAATTTGTAAATAAATCATTGTAAAAACAAATTATGTGATGCTTAATTTAATATATTTGAATTATGATTTTAACGATGCTTCATACATACATGGATATATTTGAATTATGATTTGAACGATGCTTTATATACTACATATGGACACTGTAAACAATTATATAAAAATATATATATTGCACAAAAAATATGCAAGCTTGTCACTGCCGGTTCTTGGAGAAAACCGGCAGTGATATATATATATCACTGTCAGATTATAGTACAACCCGGCAGTGCTAGTACAATATCAATGCCGGTTTTATGTATAACCGGCAGTGATAATTATCATCACTGCCGATTGTAGATAGAACCGGCAGTGATAATCCTTATCACTGCCGGATTTTGGTTTGATCCGGCGGTGATAGTCAATATCACTTCGGTTGTAGGTAGAACCGCGGTGATAATCCTATCACTTGCCGGTTCTGAGCGGCGGTGATAATCCCCAGTATCATCGCCGACTAATCACTGCCGGCGCCAACGACCGGCAGTGATGGGGTTTTGGAACCGGCAGTGATGTGCTGTTCTGTAGTAATGCGGCCGGCAGTAATAATGCTATCAACCATTTTTCGAAAAATCATACCTTTTTTCATACAGAGTCGGATGGAGATAAAATTTATATGAAAATTGTAGCCCTTGTCGAGTTCTACAACTTTGCAGTTGACAACTTTTTCATTTGAAGTAATTTAAATATCCAAATAATGGTATCACTGCCGGTTGGCGGTTCGTATTCCCAACCAGCAGTAATAATGCTATCAACCATTTTTCGAAAAAATCATAACTTTTTCATACGAAGGCGGATGGAGATAAAATTTATATGAAAGTTGTAGCTCTCGACGAGATCTACAACTTTGTAGTTGACAATCTTTCCATTTGAAGTCATTTAGATATCCAAATAATCATCAAAATTTTGAAGACAAAGGAACAAAAGAAAAATATATCGTATACTAGTTGAGAAATGAGTGATAGGTGAGATGGTAAGGTGGACTCGCGCGGGGCAGCAGATCGTGAGTTTGTGTCTTAGCAATCGCACGCGTGCGAAAATCGCGTGACTTTTGACTTGCGGCCGTGTGTAGAATACGGGTGGTCGGTCCAGATGCAAATAATTTTTTTTATTTTACCAAGTGATTTAAAAACCGGACTATCACTGCCGGTTCGCAACAAACCGGCAGTGATACCGACATCACTGCCGGTTGTAGAACCGGCAGTGATAGTCCGACTAATCACTGCCGGTTCCAAAATCCAGTAGTGATACCAGTTTGGAACCGGCAGTGATATGGTGTTCTGTAGTAGTGACACTAAATCTAAGAAATAGTTAATACCCCTTAACTATGTATGCCATTATTAAATGACATACCGTAACTTTGATCTTTACAATAAACTTATACCGTGGACATTATTTTTAAAGAATAAAAACTTATATTAATGTGGGACGGAGAAACTATAGTACTAGCAGCACCAACAAGTTGGACGATTGAAAGAACAGAGGGAGAACTTTAAAGGTGTGTTTGGTTGATGGGATGGGATAATTATGTATCATTTGATTCGATTATTTTAGGTGAATAGAATGATTCAACATCTATAGAGAATATTTCTCAAATTTGTATCCCACCGTCTAAGATTGGATGGTTTTATTCAAGCAACCAAACACATGGATGACTTTTTTTTAAAACCATCTCATACATATACCACTTGGTAAAAGCAACCAAACACTACCAACGGCCATGCAACAACTACGAAGTACCACAGTGAATATAAATTTGACGTTCACTATACATACAAATCAAAGAGACATTAAATCTAGAACAATTAATATTAATAGATCATATATACCCCTGCTAAATTGCAGAGTACAAATAATTATCCAGTTTTTACCATTAAATTGGAGATATACGGCGAAAATATTACCATAACTAAACATTTGATCTCTACGACAGATTTATATTATGTGACGACGCTTCCAAAAAATTAGAGACATATATTAGGGAAAAAACGAGTACTATCTGGAGTGTGCCCTCCTGTCTGGTAAGTCAAAACCGGCTTCACAATCCGGCAAAACCCAGCTGCTTTGGCTCTGCTCCAGCCTCCCAACAATTTGTTTTGCTGGCTTTTACTTCCTGTGCAATGCACAGCAGGAGACCACAGACCACCCAAACCAAACCCAGCAGCAGCACCACACCACCTGGGGGAGGCGGGCGAGCGAGCGAGCAAAGCAACCCGGTTTCTCTCTCTCTCTCCCTCTCTCTCTCTCTTCCCACTCCCTCCCCGCGCCCCTATATATACCTCCCCCTCCTGTCAGTCGCAACTCGCAAGCGACTCGCAACCAATTACCAAACCACGGTCACAGGCTCACACAGCCACAGCCCACAGAGGCACCACAGCTCTGTACGGGAGAGCGAGGAGGAGAGGGGGAGGGAGATGAGGCCGGTGAGGGGAGGTGTGGAGCTGACGGGGGGCGGCGGCGTGGGCGGGGTGCCGAGTGGCCACCCGCGGCTGTGGAGGACGCCAACGCCGTACCTGTTCCTGGGGTTCGCGGTGATGATGGGGCTCATCGCGGTGGCGCTGCTCGTGCTCGTCTGCACGCGCCGCAAGCCGGGGACAGGGTCGTCGCCGCGGCGGGGGAGCAGCGGGGCGGAGGAGGCATCGGCGGAGCGGGTGCTCGTGCCGCTCGACAGGGAGCCCAAGGTCGTCGTCATCATGGCCGGCGACGACAAGGCCTCCTTCATCGCCAGCGCCAAGCCGCTCGCCTTCCCAGGCGCCGTCTCGGCGTAGGCGGCGCGTGCACCCCTGCGGCGTCGCGCGCGGGACCAATTTTGTTCGCGAGATTGTTACTAGTAAGATTTTTCCTGTGGCTGTTACGAGAGAGAGAGAGAGAGAGAGAGGAGTTTCTTGGTGAGGTAGCTAGCGTGAGCGCCCGCCGCCCGGTAGCTTTGAAAGCTGTGAAGGGAATCGAGTTTGGTTTGTTTTTGGCAAAGCTTCCGTCTTCAATAAATGCACCAGGCTTTGGGCTTTGGCTACCTTCAATTAATGCTGTTCGATCGATTTCGCTTACTTTTCTCGCAGCTATTTTTTGCTCCATTTCTGTTCTCTGAAATACGTAGTCCTATCTGAGATCACGCCGATGACACATCTCTCTGAGTCTCGACAATGAGTCGCAGAGCGCCAAGGACATGTACATACAATAATTTGTATTTTAAAATTATCTATAAGAATTCTAACTCATTTAGAGATAGCATTGACTATTTTATCTTTTAAATTATTCTTTAACTATTTCATATTATTTTTTATCATATTTTCTCTTCATACTCTTATCACTTTTTGTATTGATTTGTGTGATTAGGTTGCCTCTTGTATAATATGTGTGATTATGTTGTCGCTAGTATAAAGGACAGGTATAAAGGACAGTCCATTCTCTTTCCTCATTTCCTATCTTCTCTATGTAGTATTTTAATGATATGATATAACTAAGAGACAACTAAAGTGATAGTATTATTGAAGACACTCTAACAATCTAATACTGACCCAGACTTGCTCAAAGTAATCAGAAATGTGTATCCAATAACCTGTTGCAGCAGTACAAAATTAATTCATGCATTTCGTGAGGAGCTTGATGTAAAAGTTTGTGCGACGTGACAGAGCGCCCTGGCTGGGTGGCCCCGGGCTTAACTTTTACATGACTGGTACTGTTAGATGCGTGCATGGTTGAAACGTATACATGGACCTTTTTGTTTGCTTTTTTAAATTAGAGATATGTGAATACAGAACAAGGAACCGAACAGATAGTGCAGAAGTTCATTACATGCAGTGCTTGTGTGGTAGCAGTGCAACCGTATATATCGAAGTAGAACGGTATTTTCTTGGAAAAATATAATTGTATTTGTCTTGTGGAATTCTAATATCAAAATTACATCGATTAAAGTTTGTAATTTACACCCATCAAGCAAGTGGCGCATATCTTTTTCTTCAATAAACATAGAAATTTCTAGCCTCTCGTGTTAAAAGGTTTACAAACATGCACCTCTATCTAATAAAACTATACGGGAGTATTTTGTCAGGCATTCCTATCCTACTAAACCAGCATCACCCTGCCATCCAATCCTTCCCATCACCTACACCCCCTTGCTAGCCGACAATTAATGGGATGCAGTCGGCGTCATTTCCATTAGATTGGAGCATTGGACCCACTACTAGAGAACACCATATCACTGCTCGTTTTAAATTGGTATTACTGTCGAATTTTGAAATCAGCAGATATCACTACCGGTTTGTATGCGAACCGGCAGTGATAGTCCGGTTCGTAAATCACTCGGTAAAATAAAAAAAAAATTATTTGCATCCGGACCGATCACCCCGTATTCTATGCACGACCGTCTCAAGTCACAAGTCACGCGCGTGCGGTTGCTAGGACTCGAACTCGGCTACCTTACACGAGCCCTCCTTACCATCTCATCTATCACTCATTCCTCAACCAGTATAGGATGTATTTTTCTTTTGTTCCTTTGTCTCTGAAACTTTTGATGATTATTTGGATATCTAAATGAACTCAAATGGAAAGATTGTCAACTACAAAGTTGTAGATCTCGTCGAGAGATACAATTTTCATATAAATTTTATCTTCATCCGACTCTGTATGAAAAAGTTATGATTTTTCGAAAAACAATTGATAGCATTATTACTGCCGGTTGGGAATACGAACCGCCAACCGGCAGTGATACCATATTTTGGATATTTAAATTACTTCAAATGAAAACGTTGGCAACTACAAAGTTGTAGATCTCGTCGAGAGCTATAATTTTCATATAAATTTTATCTCCATCCGACTTCGTATGAAAAAGGTATGATTTTTCGAAAAATGGTTGATAGCATTATTACTGCTGGTTGTGAATACGAACCGCCAACCGGCAGTGATATCATTATTTGGATATTTAAATTATTTCAAATGAAAATGTTTTCAACTACAAAGTTGTAAATCTCGCCGAGAGCTATAATTTTCATATAAATTTTATCTCCATCCGACTCCGTATGGAAAAGTTATGATTTTTCAAAAAATTGTTGACAGCATTATTACTGTTGGTTGGGAATACGAACCGCCAACCGGCAGTGATACCATTATTTGGATATCTAAATTACTTCAAATGAAACAGTTATCAACTACAAAGTTGTAGATCTCATCGAGAGCTACAATTTTCATATAAATTTTATCTCCATCTGACTCCGTATGAAAAAGTTATGATTTTTCGAAAAATATCAGCACTGTAGGTTCTTCTAAAAACCGGCAGTGATAGTATTACTGCCGGTTTGGATACGAACCAGCAGTAATAAGGGATTTATCACTGCCGGTTCATCAGAAAAAAGACGTTACTGTCAGTTTTCGATTCGAACCGGCAGTGATAATATTATTACTGCTGGTTTTTTATGAACCGACAGTGATATGACAGCAAGGATCACTGATTTTGTAGTAGTGACCGAACCTTTTTTAGCCAACCCGTGGCACATCAGGAACGACATAGACGCACAGTTGATGTACATCATGGCACGTATACGCACGGGTCGGTATAGCACAAATGACAGGGCCGTGCCAGACCTCGTGGTCGGGCACGATAGGCGGCAGGCATGGTACGACATGCTTGCATGGGCCGTGCTTGGCTCAACCCGGCACGAAACAAGCATGATGGGCATGAAGCAAGCACAACACACGGCAGGGTGTTCTATTGCGACATTGCATCATGTTGTTGCTCGTTCTACGGCTAGTGTCTTTTGCGGTCCTCGCATGCGGAGAAAGAGGAGACAACGGAGATGCTAAAAGGTAAAGAATGGAGACTGGAGAGTGCATACTCACTGACACTGAGAATGTGCACCGAGCCGCTCCGCACTGGGTACCCCACACTAGGTGCAAGTTTTTTAACGAGGCAGTAACTCTATATCTGTTCAAGAATAAATAGAATTTAGTTTTTTTCCCTTAATATTTGTGTCCACTACTTCAGCTCCGTGCATCTTCGACTCCTTTCCTCTCGTCGCAATAGTGCATATGGGCCAAGCCTGACCGGCACGGCTCGAAACCAGCACGAATCGCAAATGGGTCGTGCATGGGCTCACCGAAGGCAAGCCAGACAGACACGGCACGACACGATGAGTCGTCCGAGCCGTGGCGGCACGACACGGTTTGGACACGCGGCATGACGCCCACCTTCAATTTCCATCGACCACTGCATTTGCAGACAGCGCAAAATTCCACTAGTTATATCAACTTGAGCTATGCTTCAATAGGGAACGAAAGTTAACCTTGCAAACAAAACAAAACATATCGGGAGGTCCTTCTATGCATTACCTTTTGAAAGTTACGTCCATATTACACCTTGAATTTTGGTCAAAAGTCCATCCAGCATATTGAACTATAAAACCAGACATTTTACCCTCGAACTTTGCAATCTAGGTCAAATAACACCTTGAACCGGTTTCACATAGTGGTATTGCCCCGTATAGCGTAATGAGTGGGCGGTTTTGCCAAGTAGGATGACACACTAGGCAAGTTAGACCAAAGACAGGTAGGGCTCATATGGATTTCTCTCTCGCCGAGCTCCCAATCATGCTTCCATGGCTGTCGGGCCAATATAGCTACCTCTCTCTATTTTGATTTGGAAGAGAAGCTCTGTGAGCTCCACCTGTCATTCACCTAAACATGTCCATCTTGTCATCCTGCGTGGCAAAATCATCCACTCATCACGACACGCGGGTAATACCACTATGAGAAACTGGGTTAGAGTGTTATTTGAACCGGATTGCAAAGTTCAGGGGGTCATCAAATGCCTAGTTTCGTAGTTTGGGGTGCCAGACAGGCTTTAGAGCAAAGTTTAGGGTGTTATATAGATTTTTTTTTCAAGTGTGAATGAACGATAGATTGTGATAATTTACTCTTTCGCTTGCTTCAATATTTATGCAACTTATATTAGAGGGTGGATACATAGTAGCACTACTCAAACATATCATATCTATTGTAACTTTGCAATTGAGATCGTCTCAAAGACACACTGCAATTGAGATCAACCATACGTTTTGCTTAGCTAATTATCCAACATCAATGGCACTACCCTTTTGGCAAAGGTGCTCTAACCCATTCATAAACGCGTGTAATATTCCTCGCAAACAAAACTGGCAAAGTGACAAGCTGATTCGTTCGTCGAGTTCCTTCGTTCCAATCCTCCAAAGCGAGCAACTAAATCCTTCTTTCTCATAGAAAAAGAAGGAAAAGAAATGTAAAAGAAGTGAATGTAGAGATGTCCGACTCCGAACCCAACAGCAAATGCCAATATGATATCGAAGTCACGTCACGTCACGTCGGCCTCTGCCACCCCACTACTTTCCAAAAGAGGCGCTTTGTATTTTATTGCCGCTAGCCTGGAAGCGGCGCCTCGAGCGTGTAGGGGGGTGACCAGGAAGTTTGTGCCCTTCCTCCCTCCTAATCATTATATTCTCCATTCGCATAGCCCAACATAGGAGTATGTATGTACATTGTACCGTAGCTGCTGCTAGTAGTAGCAGTGGTAAATGGAGTATTTGCGTCATGTCACAGTTTTTCTTAACGAAAAGATCCTTGATTTATACCATTCTAGTTTTTAAACTTTATTCTTAAATACATGTCAGTGTATAATTACAAGGTAATATTTTATCAGGCTTTTCTTTCTACATCCTTCCTCTTTAGCTATTTTTGACATCATTTATTTTATAAATTAGAGAAAGATATGTCATACAAAAATATACTCCCCACTCCCCGGTCACAAATAGTTTTCAGTCAAACTTTAGAAACTTTGATTGTGAATATTTATTAAAATATTTAATTTGGTTACATTAAAATCATAAGCGTAGATTTATCTCAAAAAATACTTTCATAATGTTATAATTTTATTGAGTTTTATAAATATATTATAATATACATTAGTAGTCAAAACTATATTTTAGAAATCATATTAATATTCAAAATAATAATTATTTATAACCGGAGGTAGTAATTTTTTTTTAAAAAAATAATACAGTCGTTCCTAGGTATGCTAAGAACAAGTACAATAGCAAAGCCAACTACTGGCTAATAGTAAGCTAAAAACCAGTTTGTACAATAACTATCTCTTAAGGTTGTCTCTAGATATTGTGTAATAACTATCTTTTCTCTTTTGTACATAAATGATCTATCTATACTCCTGTGCAAAGCTGGCTACTAAATAAGAGCCAGTTCTCTTCTCTCTTCTCACTCCTCTACATAGATCAAAACTGATATATACATGTTAAGAACCAGTTGACATGACCTTATTATACATGTCTTAAGTGAAAGCATGAGAAATAGACAACGTAGAAGTTTACGAAGCGGCGCATCGCGAGTGCAGGAAATTTATGGGAAGTCTACGAAGGATAGGAGCTTTTGGGAATTGGGAGTGGGGACCTAGTCAGAAACCGAAGGCAGGGAGCACAGCTTGTTGTACCCGGCCATGATTGCCTCCACCATCGAAGGTTTCCTTCCCTTTTTTCTGTTGCCGTGCAGAATATCCTGCAGCAATGCAGCATTATGCCTCAACCTGCCGCGCCCGGCCCACTAAGACCCTGATTTAAGTTCGTGTCTCTCGGAGTCGGAGCCAGAGATGCTGCACTGCTGCTGGGGGAAAAGGTTTACAACTAGCTACTCACATAGGTGGATCAAGTGGGCGCCGCACCTCCAAAGATTTAAGAAATATTCGATCTTGATAGTTTGGATTTGTAATACTTGAGAGCTATTTGCATTATACTTTTAGTAAAATTTGAATATTTATATTGAATTTATGATTTTACAAAACTATCGTCCAAGAATATAAAACTATACGTGCGAAGTACATATTCATCCAAAATTTTCTAGTTCCGCTAATGGCTGCTCATTACCATGGTCCAAGAGTGGACCGATCCTGCTTGTGTGAGAGCTGTCTCTCTAAAAAAAACTACTAGCTCGCACCAAACCTTTGCAGTGAGAATTGAGAAAGAGTGTGCTCGTAAAGGCTGCATTTGTCGATGCAAATAACACTAGTATCAGCTGTTTGGAAGGGTCGAATAAGAACTTCAGATAACTTGCACTTCTTTCTCCAAGATTCTTGCAATTCTAAACAAGGCCTTTGAGAAATTGAAAGCGAACCCACTAGCTAGGTAGGTTGTTTATGTTGGTCTCATATATGTATGTGTGGCCTCCGGGATGTAGTAGACTAAACGGGGGCCGGGGCAGATGAAGGAAGGAGAGTTGGAAGCATTATCCTCGCGAATATTCTGGGTCAGTTGGAGCCGTCTCTCTACCGGAAAACCCCAAACAAATGAACAATGCATGCCTGCAGGCTGCAGCAGAGAGAAGCATACGATAGTTGGTGATCCTTTCGATGAGCCAATGGCAGTGCTATCTATATCTGCTAGACTGCTGTATTCTAGCGCGCGATCCTGGGAAAGGATGAGAACATGAGTATGTTGTGCGTCAGATCAGAATCATCAGGTCACCACCATGCATGCAGTAATCTGTAGCCTTTTCTCTTTGTCTTTTTTCTTAGAGAAATTTTATGATACCGAAGCATACCTGTAATATACAGTGGACAGTAAAAATCAAATCTAGCTGTTGATTTGTTAAGGATATTCCTACTGCTCTACTGCTGAGAAAGTATAAATAAATACTAGCTAATCTAATCTAGCTGATCGAAAAAAATAAACGGTTTATATTGAATTTGGTGTAATATAAAAGAGCTCTTCTCTTTTTCCAAAAGACGAAAGCAACTACACTCGGTTGGCTGGCTCTCCTTGTTGGAATTAATCTTGTCATTACCATCTTTTAGTTTGTGTTTGCATTAGATGTTAGATGTGTTGGATAACGATGACCACTACCATAGATTAATACAATGTACCGATCGAAGGAATAGAACAATCAGGAAGAACCTATATAATATAGGGAGGGAGGCAAACTCTTTTATCGTTATTGATAAAATTAATTCTCTTGTACAATAGGGTGCTATATTTATAGCAAAACCCCCTCAAAAGTAGTTTAGGAATTCACCCACAAAAACTATACACAGTTTGATTATATCTAAACACTCCCCTGAAGCAAATACCATATCATACATATGCCTCATCAAAATTTCCTCCAAAAAAATCCAGTGAGAAAAAAGGGACAGATAAAAGAGTATATGGACAGTTCAAGGACTTCTTTATGAATATACAGGGAAATCATTATTATTGGAATAGTCATTCTTTAGGACAAACCCACTAAATCGGTTGTACCATATTCTCCTCGACTGTTTTAACCCGTACAACAATATCTGTAGTTTGAGACTATACATGTTGCGATTTGTTTTACTAGGATCCAGAATTTTTACTCCTTTGAGGACTCGTATAAATATCCGTATCCAGTGACCAAGATAAATATGCGGTTACTACATCCATCAACTGCATTGTCAATTTCATATTACCTGCTATTGATATCAAATATCATAATGTTATTCCACTCATCACAAGAAAGTAAGTTTCATCGAAATCGATGCCGGGTTTTTACGTGTACCCTTACGCTACAAGGCTCGCTTTGTATCTCACAACCTGTTTGTTCTCCTTTCTCTTACAGATAAAAACCAATTTGAATATTACAAGGAACGTTTTAGGAGGGTATTCGGTCAACAGGAGGGTCGAGTACTCTCGATCAGTGATTGATTTCTACAGGAAACAAATCAGTGATTGATTTCTAGAGGAGTTGTGTGATTCAACTCCAACACTGTTACGCCAAAGTTCCTACTCTCGATCGCCCGTAGATTTCAGAGAAAGTTAAAGCGATCGGCGACGTCTGCTATGGAGCCTTGTTTATCCTTCTCTTCTGCGTCACCCGGCCTTTCCTCTTCGCAAAGTAACTCTTATCTCTTCAACGTTGACAGAAAGCCGGTTTAACATAGCAGTCCTTCATCTTAGCCTCCCTTTAACACTGTTTTTAATGTCTGTACGGAACAATCAGTGATCATGCAATGGATTAGGGCACCAGATCTAGTTTCTGTCTACTTGGGTTCGTCATGACTGTAATCTTATTTTTTTTTTGAATTTTGGTTAAGAGCTCTGGCATTCGGTATAGAAGAAACAATAGACGAGCTACGTACGCACGCACTCCACACACGCACTCGCCCCACGCGCGCCCGCGTCGAGCAGTGTTATTTGTAATCCTCATAGTTGCAGATTAGATTCGGTTTTCAGTTCTGTTTTGTCGTTTCAGGTGTGGTCTAGAGTCTGCTTAGTCTACTTCTTGTTGTCAGGTAGAAAAACAGTAAAAGCCGTGTTGCAGTTCTGTTGGGATTGATTCCTTCGAAATTGTAAACTCAACTTATCTGTAATCACAGCACTATAAAAAGGAGAATATACAACAGAAAAGCCGCGCAATTGGGGCAGCACCAAAAACCTCTGTTATTTTGATCTGCTATAATTTTCTTACTAGAGCCTTGTTGTCTTTCTTGATGTGCAGGAAGCAATTGAGTTACAGCAACAACTACGAGATTCCAGATACCATCAGGAGTTTACTCGGAATTACAGGAGCAGCGACAACATCCTGTTGTCGGTGTTCGGTACTTACTTCTGAAGTTTCTGAAGATATCAAGAACTGCAGAAGCTTTGCCGATCTGCGAAAACAGAGGATCGGTGTATTGGTAGAACAGAGTACTCCATCTGGTTCAATACCAACAAGCAGCGCTCGAACGCGGGCGGGCTGAGTGCTTGGCGAGCGACTCAGCCAAACGAGCTACGCGCTCATGATTGTAATCTTCATCGCGATGAATAAAGCTTGAGAGGTGTTTATATACATCACTATTTGAAAGTTATATAAATTTTAAAATGTGAATGAAGGGTAGATAGTGGTTATTTATACTTCACTTGCTTCAAAAATTTGTATAACTTATATTAAAAAAATGATACATAGAAATACTTCCCATCAATCTGTTAGCTCTGGATAAGTCTAGCAAGAAAAAGAGAGTCGGGGTCCCTTGATGGCTCAACTCGACAGGCATACGTACGCGCGCTAGGTCAATTCAAGTTACTCCTGGGCATGGCTTGGCCTACACGTGGATCGATCCATACATGTAACATATCACTCACTGTCCAGGGCATTTCCTATAGTCAGTGGCATACGTAGGATAAAAATATAGGAGATAATTGTAGATATATCGTTCACTATGTTCAAGATTAAAAATCTTATCGGTTTCTCACGATATCTCGCTTATCGGATATAGACGAGTTTTGAAATACCGGCCGGAGTGAAAAAAATTCAAAATTTCTGAATTGCTATAGTAATCTCGCAATATCTCGGTGAGATCTTGCTATAAACCATCGAGATCTCAGGATTTTAATCCAAAATTTAGTCTTTATGACCGAATTTGACCGGAAATTGATCAATAACTCCTATGAAAATTTGTTGAAAAACTGAATTTTTGAGGTATTTTTTAAAAACTGTAGAAACACTGTAAGATTTTTATAAAATTGTGCGTGCTTTATAATGATGTGAAAAATTTATGGTAAAATACTAAGAAGTTTAGGATCATACATAAATTTTTTAAAAATAATTTAACTTCATTTGTTATCTTTAAAAAATAAAAAACTGAATGAACATAATTGGGACAGTAACTTTGTTAGAATTTTATAAATTTTCTCGAGTGTGATCATGATCCGAAATTTTTCTGATAGCTTAATAATTTCCTCAGTACCGTTATATAAAAATTTCAAATTTCTTTGTTTGCTCAATCAAATCTATGTATGTATTGAACTTCATTTGTTATATTTCAAAAATCAAAAACAGAAAGAACATAAATGGTACAGTGCAATTGTAATAATTTTATAACTTCACTGGTGTGTGATCATGATTCAAAATTTTTATGAGACCTTAAGAATTTCCTTATAACCCTTATGCAAAATTTTCAAAATAATTTAAGATTTTTATTATTAAAGCAAATCTATGTATTGGTCATCATGCTTTTATTAGGATGTAGAACTTTCAGAATTTTTGGAACTTCTTGATGCTTGATCATCATATGAAAATTTTCTAGAAACATTAATGATACATCAGGAACATTCAAAAACTTTTTAAAAATTTTCTAACGTGGTTTGTACTATTTTTCATTTGGTTGAGGTTTGCCGGTATGAATTTTATTAGGACAGTAACACTGTCCGAATTTTTAAAAATTCATGAAACATGATCATCATTTGAAAATTTTATGAAAATATTAGTGATGCATCATAACCATGCAAAAAATAGTTAAAAATTTTATAAAGTGGTTTGTAACATTTTAAATTCGGTTCAAACTTGCCGGTCAGCATTTTATCAGGACAGTTGGAATGTTTGAATTTTTAAAAATTCCTCAGATTTGATAATTATCTAAAAGTTTTATGAGAATATCACTAATGTGTCAGAAATCTCCACAAAAAATTTTAATTTTTTTTGACATCGTTTGAGCTATTTTTCGCTCGATGCAATTTTATCGAGATCTCGGCAATAGCAAAACCGGCTGAGATCTCGGTTTACTCGATAGAAAAAAAAGCTGGATCTGAAAATCCGTTTTTGCGGTTCGTCCAAAATTTCTAAATCTCACCGAGATTTCGTTCTCTGATCACGGATGATATTTAGAGCGAAACGAGATTTCAATTCTTGACTATGTTAACCGGTGCTTTCAGGGGCGGATCTACAGGGTATGCCGGGTGGGCCGCGGCATACCCTGTAGATTTGGCCCAATCCATACATGATTCTCGTCATAATCTGTCACAGCAACCTTGCAGGATTTATAACTTTTGATCCGTAGGTCCGATCGTGCTAATTCTTTCTTAGTTAGATGCGTATTGGAATCTAGTTTATTCTGTTCAAATGTCAAGTCAATCCAACGGTTGGATCTATGAGAATTTGTGATTTACCGAACACATCTACTCTGTTTTGTTGAATACGAAGCAAATATTTGAGTCTGAATTAGGGTGAAGTTTTTGTAGATCAAAAATTTGATTTTAGCTTCCGCGCAATCATTCACCCCCCTCTGATTGCTAGTTTAGTATATTTCAATTCTACACATATACTTTATTCGACTCCTACTATAACTGACATAGTTATATCTTTATTTATTGCTTATCTTAGTTAGTATTTTAATCACTCAATGGACGTATTTTATTTGCAAGGTTTTTAAATTATGAAGAGGAACGGAGACATTGCATCTCTTTTTCGAAAACATGCGACAAAAGAAGGTCTTTGCTACTTCACCTCCTCTTTCGTCACAAACTGCAACATTGAGCGAGATATTTTCTTTAAAATGGAAGAAGATGATATAATCAAGAGTTTTATGGCTATTAGAAGGCGTAGACCGAACAAGAAGAAGTATATATAAGCTTCTTTTAAATATATTATCTTGTTTTTAATTATTTTTTTACATGTATACCGAATTGCTCAATAAATTTTAAATCGTTTACCGAATTATTTTTTGATCGGCATACCCTAGGTTTAAATCCTAGATTCGCCACTGGGTGCTTTGGTACGAAAGATACTAAAAATGACGGATGATGCTAGAACGAGTATCAAAACACCGTGGCCGGAGCTGGTGAGCCAGGCTTGGCGCGCGCGCCTCCGTCTTTCGTCCGCTAGGACTGCCACTGCTTGTAGTAGATGTATACTCGCACAAACTAATAAGTATATTATATCCCACGGAGTTCCGCGTCACTCGTGCCCTCCAAGTGGATTCCGAGCGCCGTGTCACCCATTTGCATCCCGCGTTATACGGCTTAAGTATTTTAACGTCGTTACTCGATAGCAACGTCCGCGCGGAACAGTGGTAAAGTGCCTCACTCTCACGCTAGCAATCGCGCGTTCGAGCCGCGCCCGCTCCCTCACGCGTCGCCCACGTGATTTTTGCCCGACCGACGCGTGGCTGGGCGTGTGCGTTTTTGTGAAAAGGCGTTCGGCGCTTCTCAAAATTGCGTATTGGTCCAATTTTTTCGAGAAGGTCACCGGAACTTGAAAAAAATTGCATATTAATCCTTTTTAATCCATTTTTTCTCGGGAAGTCCCTCGAAACTTAAAAAAAATCATATGCCATTTTCTAAGGGGAGGCCATGTTTGTCTGTTGTTTTGCTGGGAGGCCTTCGAAACTTCCGATTTTTTTTCCCGTTGAGGTTCCCCAAAAAATACATATTAGTCTTTCTTTTACGATAAGCCTCTCAAAATTTCAAGATTTACTTCTTTTTGCACAGAGCCCCCTTAAAATTACAGGCTGCTTTTTGAAATTACATATTAACCTAGTTTTCCTGTAAAAGGCCCCTTAGAAATTTTAGCAGTTACATCCGACTGCCTTTTTCCCGAAAACACACCCCTAACAGTTACATTTGAATCCCTCTTTCCCAAAAAGGCTGTCAAAAATCTAGATTTCGCTGTTTTTTTTAAATGACCCTTCAAAATTTAGAAAATTACATCAAGATCCATTTTTTTGCGAGAAATGCTCCTGAAAAATTTGAGAATTACATCCAAATCCTTTTTTTGCGAAAAGGCTTTCGAGAAATCCGAATTTTAGCGGGTGCCGTTTCCCTTGCAAAAAGACCGTAAAAAATTATTCTATCAACGCGTGAATGCATTGTGACTGGCACGACATGCGCCGCGCCCGTGCTTCCAGTGATGTCGACACTTGCAAGGTTATCCTCAGCATCACATCGACCGGACGCTCCATTGCCCGGCCGAGCTGCTGCAGTGGATTCACGATACATCGCGGCGAGCTGTTCCGCGGTCAATAATGCAGCTCCGAACAGCCCATCATGAATTCATGATCCATGCATGTATGTATACACGGTGAAAAAAGCTGACAACAGGATGGAAGAGATGGCGCCTGCTATTCAAGATGAGGTGTTCTTATCCCTGTTCGATTTGTCACTTCTAGCAAAACACTATAGTAGCTACAACAGATTACTTGCTAGGAATCACACGTCAATATCCGACGAGCTATAGCTATAGCAACGTACCTTGCTTGTTGACTTGTAGTAGCATATACTAGTTCAGCAGAGGTTCTCTAAAATTAGGAGTGGAGTGGCGGTGGATAAAATTAACGGTGGTGCTTAGTTACAGTTATGACAGATGAAAAACTGATCATGGCCGAGAACCCGTCATAAAGTTCGGAGCAGAGCAGCAAGAGGTTTTGCCGTCTACAGGCCTTCTGGGCTGGAATGGTACGTGTGCAGCCGCTCTTGGGCCTACTTACTTACACTCTCGTTCCTACTGGCCTGTCGTATTTTCAACAGCAAAAGAAAAAAAAAGAAAAGAAGGAAAAATGCTTTGAGGGCCACTAAACTTGTTCGGGTGTGTTGTAAACATCAACGCCCCTGTTTTGTCTAATTCGTGTTTTTGGTGATTAATGGCGACGTAATCATCGTGACTAACGATTTTGTGAAGGTTATGCTTATGTTAGGTCTCGATGATAGTTTGAATTTTTGGGCTATGTGTTGACCTAAGTAATCTTTGGAGTCAAAGCATGGAATTCGACAAAGATTAAGGACTTTGTATTTAGGAATGATCCAAGGTGTTGAGGATGAATTATTATAGTGTTAGATTTTTATTTTGCTTTGGATATATTATTAGAGGGGTCTAAGTTAGTATCTTGAGCTTCGTTAGGTTGGGTAGCTAGTTATGATGCACGTTAGACCTATCTAGCTCACCTCTAGTTAAAAGGAAGCACATGAAAAGTTGAAGTTGCTACGGAATCAAAGTTAGAGCAATATTGGTTAAGTTTGAAAATTCAATGCAATTCAGATGATCTTATAGCTATCGAACAAAAAAGCAGATCATTGGAGTCGAATGTGGTGTTTTTCAATGTGTTGAAAAATCACATATTCTAGACGGTCCTATAGCTATCGGATAAGGAAGTGGATCATTGGAGCTGAGGATGGTGTTTTTCAACATGTTGGAAACCTACATGTTCTAGATGATTCTATAGCTACCGAACAAGCAAGTGGATCATTAAGACAGAGAGTTTGTTTTCGACATGTGCTGAAACTTTTGTACATTCATAATGATCTGAATATAAAGTATTATTCAGATGTAAGAACGATCAAGAAGTTATTGGATAATGCTTTGAGCCTGTAACGGCTAGTTTCTTGACTATTGGAGTTCAATGTTTAGGATGGTTCGGAAGGTGCTGATTTCTCATGAAAATAGGTGGTTCGGAAGGTGTTGATTTCTTATGAAAATGGGTGTAACGGCTAGTTTCTTTAAAGAGCTATATATACTTGGCATGGACGTTTTTGTTAGTACTCTTAATCACTTTATAGGTTCAGCTTACACATTAGGAATATCAAGAGCACTTACGAGTATTGAAGAGCATATTTTAAAAGATTTGAGAGGTAGCATAATGAAAGACCATGTGGAGGTCTACCCATATTTGTGATGAGTATTTGACTAAATTTGAGATTGGTATGCTCTGTTTTGAGTTTGATTTGAATTAGATTTTCAATTTTAAGCAATTTGAGCTCTGCTGTTTTTCCCGGTGCTACCAGCTATGGTAGCGCGGTGCGACCGGTCGAGCGGTAGCACCGAACCCCAGAGCAGTGTGAAAAAAACCCAAGAGGGTGTTTTTAGGGGACCAGGCAAGCCAGTGCTACTGGCCATAGCAGCGCGGTGCTACCGGCCAAGCGGTAGCACCGGCCTAAATGGCCGGTGTGAAAATTCCAGAGAGGATGTTCTTCTGGTTTGGGATGAAGGGCGGTAGCACTGACCTTGATGAGCGTGAATGATCCAAAAATTGTGATTTTGGGAGTTTAATTGCATATCTTTTTGGACATTGCTATGTGATGGGTTTTCTTTATTTTTGATGGTTGCAGGATGACGTGCTTGATCATCGTGAGGCAGAGGATGATCGGGACTAGTCGAGGTGCGTCGGAGGTCCAGATGGTCGAAGATCGTCGAAAGATGATCGGAGACGGAGTCGGTGCAAGCCTAGAAAAAAAGGAAAGGAAAAGATACTAGCTAGACGTTGCGTGGATCAAGGAGGACCGTCGGATCGCGGTCTATTTGATAGGATAGTGGGTCTAGTTAGCGTGCTTTGAAAACCGTGCAAAAAAACCTGGTTTGTTTGGTGGGTTTTTGGTTAGCCCTTGCATGGCTGTGTGAGTGGGTCAATCCTAACCCTTGATGGAGTGCCCTAGGGTTGAGGGACTCATCCAAGGGTGGTAGGTGGCCCAATAGTAGTATAAATAGAGGGGTAGGGGTAGCCTTCCCGCTCTTGAAGGTTTTAGAGGTTTTGTGCTCCTTTGAGCTTTGCTCACTTTATTGTGAGGCTTTGTAAACCTCCCTTCCAGAAATGCAAATTATTTTCTATTATGCTTGAATTTACTTTACGCACTTAAATTCAGCATTTAAAAGCCGCACTTAAATTCTTGCAATTTACATTCATGCAATTTGGATTGCCTCCCCTCCTTCTACATGCATTTGGATTTGCCTCCTCTCCTTCTAAAATGCTTTTTCTTCTTGTGCTGAGGATGTTGATTGATGGATGAATCTTCTTCATATCATATCCCAATCATCTAAGCAATCAATGCATCTTTTCTTGCAAGAAACCGGTCTTGTGTTTTTTAGTGAATTATTCTTCTAGATCGTGTTTGAGAGGTTTTTGACTTGTGTTCTTACTTGCTGTGACATGTGGGAGGTTATCCAAGATCATCTTGATCATCAAAACCCCACGAGTAAGTCCAAGATCAAATTCTCGAGTTTTGCTCAAACTTGGTGTGTTCTTCCTTCAAAGTGAAAAAGGTCGGAACTTTGACATCAATCATTGCGATTGAAGGTTGGAATAAGTTCCTGACATCCCTAAGATCACATCTACCAAGTTTCGTGAGTTTTTTTCAGCCTATCAAAAGATTCATCAAAATCTGCTTTTAAATTTCATGCTGGTTCTTTAGCTGTTCTTGTGCCCGGTGCTACCGCCCCTGGTGCGGTACTGCCGACCTTCGGTGCTACCGGCCTCCCAGCGGTAGCACCAACCATCCAGAATAGCTTGCTCACTTCACTTGCTTCCTTTGAGTGTTTCTCTTTGAGGGCTTATTTGGATTATTTTGAATGGGGGAAAATTTGACTTGGGATCATTCACCCTCACTCTGATCGACATCTCGGTCCTTCAATTGGTATCAGAGCCGGTTTTGCTCTTCCATGTATCTTTACTGGTCTCTAGAGCCATGGCGACGGATAAATATTCCTCCAAGCCTCCTATTTTCTCTGAAGTTGATTTTCCATTTTGGAAGTCCCGGATGCAGTCGTACATCACTGCCCAGGGCTTCCTGATATGGCAGAAGGTGAAACTCTCGTTGAGGTTCCTGCCGATGAAAATGTCACGGACGGAAATATGACTGACGTTGAGGCAAACGCAAAGGCAAGGAACATCCTCATACAGGGTCTGAGTTGTAGTGAGTACGATAAGATTTCTCACC
Source organism: Otatea glauca (assembly GCA_036346275.1). Lineage (NCBI taxonomy): Eukaryota > Viridiplantae > Streptophyta > Magnoliopsida > Poales > Poaceae > Otatea > Otatea glauca. The sequence continues at coordinate 56,295,015 of CM070721.1, forward strand.
TCCATTCTGCTCATCAGATTTGGGTAACCCTCGATGCTTACCATGAGGGCACCACCTAAACCAAGACTGTGAGATAGGACCAATTCAAACGTGATTACAACAAATTTGAACAACACGCTGGTGAGAGTCTCGATGAGTGCTTTGGTCATTTTACGAAGATTTTGAGCGACCTCCAAGCAGTTGATTGCATATATCCTGACTTGGATAATGCTCGACATTTCTTAACCGTACTCGATCTTCGAGTTTGGGAGATGAAAGTGACCACCATCAAGGACACTACCGACCTATCGACTCTGACTCTTGGCAGGCTTTATTCACGACTCAAGACGCGTGAGATTGACATTGTCTCTCGCAAGACGAAATATCAGTCGATGGCCTTGGTCACCGATTCCACTAGATCCACTTCTGATTCTTCTGCTGGTTTTTCTCTCTCTGCCCTTTGCGAGCTAAGCAATGACCAACTGGAAATTTTTTTAGAAATTGAGCTTGCTCAATTGGCTCGCAAATTCTCTCATGCATACAAGAGGGTGAGAGAGAGGAAGAGAGGTGGCACGATCGCCTGCTTCGAGTGTGGTGACCCCAACCACATTCGAACGAACTGCCCCAAACTGGAGAAGGGCAAGATTGACGCTGGCGGTTCGGGAAAGAACAACTACACCAACAAGAACCGCAATTACAAGAAGCCTCCAGCCCGTGACCCGGCTCATGAGAAGAAGTACCACAACTTCTCGAAGAACAAGAAGCTCTTCCACCGCCTCCTAACCGCACTCGACGATATTAACCTCTCTGACATAGAAACCTGAAGCGATGAAGGCATGGGTGATCCTCAAGAGAAGAAAGGCGACGACGACCTCACCGGCATGTGCTTCATGGTAGACGCCAACGGCATCAGCTACTTCGAGCTCTACAACGACACGGACGAGGTACCCTCCTATAACCAGCTCAATGAAGCTTTTTGCAAACTAGAGAAATTTCATGCTAGAGCTAGGTGTACGGAGCTTGAGAAGGTAGTAGGTACCTTGACTCGGGAGTTAGCTTCTCTTAGATCTTCTCCCTCCCGAGTCACTGATGACCGTTCTTTGTGTGATGCCCTGCTTGTGGAGCTAGAGAACCTAAGGACTATGCATGATAGTATGTTGTCTGAGCTAGGTAGTCTTAGGTTGAAGAATGATAGCAATAAAGCTGTTAATACTATGTCTTTTGATGCTAGTTTTCTTCATGTTCACTCTACTCCCACATGTGAAAATTGCCCTAAATTACTTGCTAAGATTGATGCCATGAGCACTCACCTTAGAAAGCTCTCAACTAGAAATGATGAACTTGAAATGCATATTTCTAAGGACCCAGTTAGCTTATGTGAGGGATGTAAACAACTAAAACTTGATAATGAATATTTAAATGTCAAGTGTGCTAAACTTGCTAATGCCTTACTAGTTAAGTCACAAGAAAGTTGCTTGCGATGTGCTGTGATTGAGGGGGATTTGGATGAAATTCAAGTCGAACTTAGAAAGAAGCTTGAGGCCCAGACCCATAGGATTAGAAATGCTCATTGCATTTCGTGTGAGGCCCTCAAAATTGAGGCAGTCGTGCTGAGGGAGAAAAATATACGTGCTGATAGTTCTTCTCTTCTTGGTTCTTCTTCCTCCTCTCTTCCCTGTTCTTCATGTGTCTCTTTCTTTCGGGAGTGTGAGTATCTCATGAGTACTCTCGAGAAGTTTGTACGAGGCAAGAAGAAGCTCAATCGCATTTTAGACCAATCAAAGATTAGTCGATTTAATCAGGGTCTAGGATCTGACTACTTGGAGCACGCTCGGGCGCATCCTCCACCATTGTGTGTGGCTCCAAGAGTAGTGAGATCGTGGTAGCTCCCAAGGTGAGTACCAATGTGTTTAGATCTTTCGCGGTTGTCCATGGGATCTCTGATCAGAAGGTTGCTCCTCCTGCTACTTCTGCCTCAGTAAGGTGAAGTATACATGCACCTTCTGTCAGAAAGATGGACATTTGGTAGATTTCTGCTTCAGGCGCGGCAAGATCACAAGGCGTGAGCGTGTTGCTACTCTTAGGGGTATTCATGGTTATCCGCAGACTCTGAGTGCTTCTAAGGCACGCACTGCTGCTAGACAGGTTAGAGAGTCGCCTGTTCTTGGGCAGCGTTCAGGAATCGGTTTTCATGCTGTTCAGTCGAGTTTTCGTCCTGGAGTTGCCCTAGTTGAGATGGCCAGGATGATGCTAGACGAGTACAGTACTCCTAGGAAGTTTTGGGCTAAGGCTATAGCTACTGCTTGCCATGTGTTTAATTGAGTTTTCTTGAGAGCACATTTTCACCGCACTTCTTACGAGTTGAGGTATGGGCGAAAGTCCAGTGTTTCTCATTTTTCATGTGTTTGGTTGCAAGTGTTTCATCTTGAAGTCTGGTAACCTGGATAAGTTTGAGTCTCGCTCTTTTTATGGTATTTTTCTGGGTTACTCGACCTCTTCTCATAGTTATAGGGCGACCTTTGATGAGGCTAGCCCAAGAGCTAGACCTGACATTTCAAGATGTTCTTCTCTCTCTGAGACCATCTTTGCAGAGGATGAGGATGATGGAGATGATGGTGTTCCACCTGATCCAGTGCCCTCTACACCTGAGGTGCCTTCTGTTTCCATTTCTGTACCTTAGGGAGACCAACCCTTACCTTCAGACTCTCCTTCAGCGAGTGACTTTGTTTCTGCCTCTTCTGTGTATGAGGTAGAGGCCACTTCTGCGTCTGGACCTTTCTGCCATATTCAGAGACATCATCCACCTGATTGGATTATTGGTGATCTATTTGAGCATATGACGCGCTCAAAATCAGCCTTATCTTCTTTTTGCCTCCACTCAGATTTTGTTGCCTCCTTTGAGTCGAAGGATGTTTCTAATGCATTATCCGATGAGTCATGGATTAATGCTATGCATGAGAAACTTAAGAACTTCGAGAGGAACAAGGTTTGACAGCTTGTCGAGCCCCCATCTGATCATAATGTCATTGGGACCAAGTGGGTGTTCAAGAATAAGCAGAGTGAGGATGGGGTTGTCATTAGAAACAAGACTAGGCTAGTTGTACAGGGTTTTTCTCAGGTTGAGGATCCTGACTTTGAGAAGACCTTTGCACCTGTAGCTAAACTAGAGGCTATTAGGATCCTACTTGCATTCTCTGCATTCAAAGGCTTCAAGCTTTATCAAATGGATGTCAAGAGTACATTCCTCAATGGGTATATTGAGGAAAAGGTGTATTTCAGGTAGCCTCCAGGATTTGAGAACCCCAAATATCCAAACCATGTCTTCAAGCTTTTCAAAGGTTTATATTGACTTAAGCAGGCTCCTAGTGCTTGGTATGGGATACTTAAGTCCTATCTTCTTAATCATGGTTTTAAAATGTGTATAGTAGACAAGACTCTGTACATCAAACACAAGGATTCTCATTTTCTTTTCGTCCAAATTTATGTGGATGATATTATCTTTGGTGGCTATTCGCACTCTCTTGTGTCTCTGTTTTCAGATGTGATGAGCACAGAGTTTGAGATGAGTATGATGGGCGAGTTGAGTTACTTCCTTGGCTTCTAAATCAAGCAGACTTGGGAGGGCACCTTCTTACATCAAAGCAAGTGTAAGATCGACGATGCCGACTAGAGGAGGGGTGAATAGGAGGCTTTAAAAAATTCCTCTACGATTAATTAAAATCTCGCCTAAGTACCCTTATGTCAAAACCTAGATGATAATAGATACAGAAGCGATAAACTAAGGTTTTGATAATTAAAGCCTAAGTCAACTAGGCTCACTAAGTGCACTAGCTAATTATGTCTCTAACAATAAATTACAATCCTAAAGACAACCAAGCAATTTAATTGTAGGAATGTAAATTGCAACAATATAAATAAGAAATTGCAAGGAGACACAATACTTTTTACCGTGTTGTTCGGAGATTTGCCGGTCTCCCTTAATCCACATTGAGGCAATCCCAAAACACTTTGGACTGCTCCACGAATTGAGCACCTACCTCGATTCCTCTAGTGGTAGCCCTTTCCCCCTCCGGGTAGGTGAGCTTCGACCTTCACAACTTTGCCGGGCCTTCTCACAATCTCTTTGAGAAGGTCACCGTGCACGACCCCTCCACATGTCGTCTAGGTGTCAGCAAACACCAAGAGTATCAAGTCAAACCCTCTAGCTTGAGCTCCACCAAGTACAACACATGTACAATGGTGATCACCGAGTGCAACACATGCACAAGGCTCCCCTCAAGTGCAACACATGTACAAGAGGTTCTCAATCCTCTCTTAAATGCAACACATGCAAATATGGCTCACTCTTAGCTTAAAAACCAAATGGAAGAGAGCAACATATGCACACAACTTCCACAAACCTTCTCCAAAGTCAGTAACACCCAAATACCAGCCCCAAGGCTCATTTAATAGCCTCCCCAAAGAAAACTAGCCGTTGGGGGACAAAATGGGTGAAAAGTGCAGCAAACCCGGTGCTACTGGCCATCTAGGACCGGTAGCACTGGCCCCAGGCCCCAGGCCCAACAGTTACTTTCGTGCATTAAAAACACAAAAAATTAGTCGTTGCTACAGTGCCACAGTGCTACCGCCCATCTAGGACCTGTAGCATCGGCCATTTCAACCAAAAAATACCTCTGGTATTTTTAGCACCGCCCTAGGCAGTCCTATCGCCCATTTAGGGGCGGTGCTACCACTGTTTCAACCACTAAAACGGTCATAATATTTTACTCCGAACTCCGATTTAGGTGATCTTTAACTCTATGCGAAGCTTATCAAGAGGGCTATAATCTCTACCCATTTTTAAGATTTAAGAAACTATAGATATTTTTAAATATAACAAAAATAAAGACTTTAATGTAGTCTTTCAAGTCTAAAATCTGATTTCTCTAAATCCCTCATATAGACTTGATCAAGAGCGTGACTACAATCTAGAGAGAGTCAATAAGATCAAATATTGAGTCATGTGATGATCAACTCATGATCAAAATAATTTTGCAAAACATATTTGCAAATTCTAATCACATGCTCCAATATCAAATGCATGAAGTCCAATATTTTGTAAAACACATTTGCAAAATATTGCAAACAAGAGCAATCAAGATCATATCTTGGAGCCATGTGATGATCAACACATGATCAAACCAATTTGCAAACATATTTGCAAACCCTTTTCACATGCTCCAAGATAAGATTCAATTAAACCATATTTTGTAAAAACTCATTTTGCAAACACAAAGCATAAACCTATCTTAACCTTTGTGATGATCAACACATGATCAAGTCACAAGCTAAGACTCCGATGCATGAGCTCTCTATTTGCAAAACATGCAAATATCTAGTTCCATACAAACAACCACTTAAACCAACTTGCATAAGCTATCTCCCTTTTTGCAAAACATGCAAATTCATAGCTCTATGCAAAAACCAAATTAAGATTTAATAAGAAGCAAGCATGAGCTCCCTTATTTGCAACACATACAAATACTTAGCTCATGAAAGAACCAACTAAGAGAGTGAGCTAGAGTGAACCGGATTTAGTTCATCAACACACGATGGAACTCATGCTATAAGACTCGACCCCTCTTAATAGTACGACAACCTATACTAGCAACTCGATCTCCCATCCAAACACCGAGATCGAAGACTAGGAACTCATCCTTAGCCCTAACTAGTTATACCTTTGCCTCTCGCAACCACTTGAGCTTTCACGATGACCGATCATTTTCTCTCCAAGTCGGGATCTTTATCTTGATGCTTATCAACACATGAAGACGTACTTGTCCCATTTATCCATCTCGACCTTGGACTTAACCTATTTCAAACTCATTGAAAGTGTTAGTCCAAAACACATGGTTGTCTCAATCATCAATGCACTCCATTAACACATAATGGATGCTCCCAAGATCTTTTGATCTTTTCCTTTGATGATTGACCACAACCCAAAGACAATTGATTGGAAAATTAATTGTGTCTTGAGTATACTAATGCAACTAATGCTTCATATACACAAGAACTTTCGATTGCCCTAGGATCAACAAAGTGAACCATTAACACATGACTAATTTTTTGTTGATTGAAAGGCAACCAAACACAATTTAAATTGTCATGAGTATATATTGACTACACAAGTTTCATATACTCAATTCGATGGAATCTAAAAGTAATGATTCAATTTATATAGAGTGGTGGAAAGGGATCAATACTCTTAAGACCATTAATTACAGAATAAACTTTGTTAGATGTGTGCATACAAATAATTGAACTTGAATCAATATGCACATATTCAATTTTTGATTGCTTTGAAGTTTATCCTATATTGCCTTGAGTATGCTACAACTACACAAGTTAAATATACTCAAGGGGTTGTTTCAAAGTAATGATCCTTAATATAGAAAGACGAATTAGATCAATACTATTGAAACATCAAGGTAAAGTATGAACTCCCCCTAAATGTGTGCATTCATGTATATATAGAATTAAAACATTAATGCACATCTTTAGATCTATATAACAGTAGAGTTCATCCTTTAACTTAAATCCAAAATCGAGACAGGTTGAAGATAGCTCAAAGCAGACAGAAGAGTTATACAGATAATCGTCACAGAGATTTGAGTTTTGAACCCAACGATTATGTTTATCTCAAAGTCACCCTCTCAAAGGAGTTAAGATATTCTAAGTAAAAGGGAAGCTTGCTCCTAGATATGTTGGACCGTTCAAAGTATTGGAACGAAGAGGAGAGGTTGCCTACAAGCTTGAGTTGCCTCAGTCTTTTACTGGTATCCATGATGTGTTCCATGTGTCGCAATTGAAGAAGTGCCTGTGTGTGCCAGAGGAAAAGATGCCGTTGGAAGCCATTGATTTGCAAGAGGATCTTACCTACAAGGAGCAATCAGTGAAGATCTTGGAGGTTGCGGAACGTATTACAAGAAGCAAGATCATCTGTTTTGTAAGGTCTAGTGGAGCAACCATTCAGAAGAGGAAGCTACTTGGGAGCGAGAAGAGGATTTGAAGTCTGAATTTCCCCACCTATTCTCTAGTCAGCCTGAATCTCGGGGTCGAGATTCCATTTAAGGGGGAGGTCTGTAACATCACAAAAATTTGAGTTTTGAAATGTTTGAATTTGAAATTGAACCATTTGCATTTTCCCCAATTTAATCAAACTTAATTTGAATGTTCTATTAGTGAAAGGATTTAATTTGACTGAACTATACATCAAACAAAATATTTTCAATCGTTGTTGGGTGCATTGTGCTTCAAGGATTGTTTCTGTATTTTTGGAGATTTTTTTAGAATTTATTTGAATTCATTTGCTTTTATTTGAATTTCTGGAATTTTCTTATTTCGAAAAATGATTTTTATTCTTAAAATCCCCATGGGCTTATTTTGCCCTGGCCCATTCCTTTTTCCCTTGGCTGCGGCCCGCACCGCGCTCTGTGTGCCCCCCGCGTGTAGCCCACCTCTCCTGGCCCGCTTCGCCCGCGCATCCACCTCGGCCCAACTCCGCGTCGCTCGGCCTAGCCGGGCCGCCGCTGCACCTACGAAACCCTAGCCGTCGCGCCCGATTTTTTCGCGCTAGCTCGGCGTTCGTGCCGCGTCTGATACACATTCTTGAGGCTATTTAAAGCGCCGCCAAGCCTTGGAACGTGTTCCTCTCGTCGCACTGCATCTGCTACCCTTTCGCTGTCGCTCAAGTGCCCTCCGTTGCTTCGCGTGTCCTCGCTGGAGTTCGTCACCGCAACCAAAGCTTATAGCCGCGTTGACCTCTGCCGTTGGGCTCTCTTCGCCGCAGCTGAGCAGTCCTTCGAGTTCGCCTCAACTTCCTCTTCCAGATCTGTGCAAAACCGAGGCCGATCCGGTCCCAATCCATCGTCGTCGTGGTGTCTTCTCCGTGTCCGGCGAGTTGTGCTGTTGTCCTTTTCATCGAAAGCCCAAGCCAAGCATCGTTGATGTGGTAGCTGATGTGGTGTCTGCGTCATAGCCACATGCGCAGCCGCACGCCACGTTGCGCCATCTGTCAGCTGCCATGTCAGCCGAACCATCGGCGCAAGCTGTGCACCGGGTGCACAGTGAACCAAATGCAGTACCATGGACCAGGTTCACCGAAACCCTAGCTGACGTCAGCGTTGCGCAATAAATCAATTTTCCAATAGAAAAATAAATCAAAAAATTCGGATTTTCTCCTTTTCAGCCTTTTTCTCTGAAATTAATATTTCAGAGGCCCGATCTTTCTCATACGAACTCCGATTAAGGCGATTCAAGTTTCTAAATTTTTCTAAAATTGAGCTCTACCTTGCAGAGCTATTTATTTTCAATTTTGAGCTTGCTTGACTCTCTGTTTGGTATTTATTTGTATTCGTTGCTTTCTTTTCTGGTAGACGTTAATCTCGAAGGAGAGAATGGAGACTTCGAAGACCAAGAGTCAGCACTAGATCAGCAAGGCAAGTCGTAATCTTTGATCATATTGAACCTATGTTTGCAAAAGTACTTTGTTTTATACAATTGCATGCTATTTGTGTATAAATGATTATTTCATGGCAATAGCTATATACTTAGTTGTCATTATGCGACCTTGATTATTGGGATGCCATGTATCCATTGTTAACCCTAGGTTGGGTTATTACTACTTGGACATGATTATACTGCCAACATTGGGTTATCATAGCTATGCTTAGACCTGCTTAGTTGCATGATGGGATTCATATCATATGTGAATTAATGTTAATCTTGACTTAATGAGATATTGAATTGTGGCCATTATCCACTGTTGTAAAATTTGTTGTACCATGGCAAGGTTTGCCATTGGTCTTGGTTGAATAAAGTTGTTTTCCCTCGGGCAAGTGATCGTGCAGTAAAGGGGGTGCTTTCTAGCATATTGGGATATGGATGTCTTGCCTGAGACAACTTAAGGACTTAATCTTGTGAGCCATTAACTGGGCCTAACCGTACTACCACATGTCTGGTATGGGATAGACCTAGCTGATTAATTTGCAATGTCTAGCCTTGAGTGTTGCCAATTGGTGGTGTGGGTTCCGGGATGGATGGGTAGATTCGCAAGGCACAAGAGGGGGCCCTACGGAGCGAAACCTTAGCGGGCAGTACCGAGTTTAGACAATGCATTGTAAAAGCTTTGTCATATTATCTCCGCGACACACCAAAGGAAGTGTGTTAGTAACGTTTGCACAAAGAGATGTTCATGTCTTGTGGGTAAAGTTGTACAATCTCTGTAGAGTGTAAACCTATTCGAATAGCCGTGTCCGCGGTCATGAACAAGCCCGGGAAATTCACATGAGGTATAGAGTGTTTTCATGAAATGTTGGGAATGTGGAATTGTTGGGATGTGAACGAGGAGTTCACTGTTGTTTTATTGTCTAAAGTTATGCTGTTGAATTTGGTGGTTGATAATTGTTTTAGATGGTGTAGAGTGATGCCTCGCCATTCTGTTCATGTTGTCTACCATTGATTTACCAGTTATTTTTTATCTTTTTCATAAAGATGCTTTCAATCTATTTACTGTATTTGAATTCAAGTTATTGCTTTCTGCAAATGAACCATATGACTATCCATTGTCAAGCCTTGCATGAATATATTGCATCATTTTCCTACGACTTGCTGAGTACTTTTGTACTCACGGCTTTATGCCTTTGTCGATCAGTTGCTGAGGAAGGGTTAGGAAGTATTGAATATCATGAGAAGAAATATTATGTAGACTACGTGGATTAGGAAGGCGTTCTCTGGACGATTACCTGTGGCATGTTGAATGGCCCAGTTATCTTTTCCGCTGTAATAGTTTATTTGTTTCTTAAGCCCTTAAGGCATAGTGGTGTAATCTTTGACCATAAAGTCTGATGCTTTATTTAATAAAAATTTGCCTCTTTCTTAGTTAATTCGTTGTATGGAATGATATTTCATCTATGTTTCCACTGTGTGCACTAGCGTGGTCCTGGACTAGTGTGGTATACACAGAGAGTTTTGGATTTGCAAATCCGGGTCTCGACATTGCAGAAGGGAAACCAGAGTGTTTCTGAGTACCTTAACCGATTCACCCAACTGTCAAGGTATGCACTAGAAGATGTGGCAACTGAAAGTGCCAAGATCTGAAGGTTCTTGGAGGGATTTGATCCTGACATCAAGGTGCAGCTAGTTGCTTTGGAATTCCCAAACTTTCAGCAAATGGTGAACACGGAACTAGTGCAAGAGGATGCTCAACGCCAATAGCGGGAGTACCGCAAGAGAAGGGTGGCATTCTAGGCTCAGCATGGAGCAAATGGTTCTCGACAGTGCTTTCAACCTCAGCAGGCCAATAGGACATTTGCATGTGTTGCAAATAGAGAGCTCATGCTTTGGTGTTTTAGCTTGTGATTGGATCATGTGTTGGCATTTGCAAATGTGTTTTGCAAAGTGTCGGGATCATGTGTTGGTCCTTACATGGTTAAGAGGATTAATCTCATAAGTTCGTGGTTTATTTGCGAATATATTTTGCAAATAAGTTGAAGTTGTTATTTGCAAATGTGTTTTGCAAATGAACTTGAGGTTATGGGTTTCGATCCTAGAACATGTGAATAGGGTTTGCAAATGTGTTTTGCAAATTGACTTGATCATGTGTTGATCATCACATGGTTAAGAGGATTGATCTCATAGGTTTGCAGTTTATTTGCGAATATGTTTTGGAAATAAATTGGAGTTTAAAGCGATTTTTTGGAGAATGTGAATAGGGTTTGCAAATGTGTCTTACAAATTGACTTGATCATGTGTTGATCATCACATGGCTCAAAAAATCAAATCTTGGAAAAGTTTGGAGAAAAGATCGTGCGAAATCGGACTTCGGTCAAAGGGGGTGGTATGACTAGACCCCTCTGGTCATACCGGCCGTCGGTATGACCGGGCCCGAGGGCGGCCTATTTTTCACAAACAGGTGTATTTCGAGCAAAGGTGGGGCGGTATGACCGGACCACCTTCGGTCATACCGACGAGCGGTATGACCGGGTGGTCTCCGTCATACCGACCATGTGTAGTCATACCGGCCAGGGCGCGGTATGATCGGGTTTTCCGTGTAACGGCTAGTTTTCTAGCTGTTGGCTCTGAGGAGCGGTCATACCGGCCCTAGGGCGGTATGACCGGACTCCCAGGGCACTTTTGCCTAATTTGCCCCCCAACGACTAGATTTTCTTAGGGGGTTATATAAGGAGCCTCGGGGGCTGGCATTTTAAGTTTGCTAGTTCCATTGAGTATTTGGGTGAGGTGTTGCATGTGTTGCACACTCACATTTTGTTTTTGAGCTAAGAGTGAGCTCTAATTGCATGTGTTGCAATTAAGAGAGGATTGAGTACCTCTTGTGCATGTGTGATACTTGAGGGAAGCCTTGTGCATGTGTTGCACTCGGTGATCACCATTGTACATGTGTTGTACTTGGTGGAGCTCAAGCTAGAGGGCTTGACTTGTTACTCTTGGTGTTTGCAAACACTTAGACGGCGTGTGGAGATGTCGTGTGCGGTGATCTTCTCAAGGAGATTGTGAGAAGGCCTGGTAAAGTTGTGAAGGTCGGAGTTCACCTTCCCGGAGTGGGAAAGGGCTACCACTAGTGGAATCGAGGCGGGTGCTCAATTCGTGGAGCCGGTCCAAAGTGATTTGGAGTAGCCACAACGTGGATTAGGGGAGATCGGCAAGTCTCCGAACACCATGGTAAAATACCGATGTGCCTCTTTGTGTATGCTTGCAATTCCTTATTTACAATGTTGCAATTTACATTCTTAGAATTAAATTGCTTGATTGTCTTTAGGATTGCGTATTCTTGTTAGAGACATAATTAGCTAGTGCACTTAGTGAGCCAAGTTGACTTAGGCTTAATTGTCAAAACCTTAATTTATTGCTTCCGCATCTATTATCATTTTGGTTTTGACATAAGGGTACTTAGGCGAGATTTTAATTAATCACTTAGAACAATTTTGTTAAAAAGCCGCCTATTCACCCACTTCTAGTCGGCATCCTCGATCTTACAAAATGGCCTGCAGTTGTGCATGCACTAAAGTTGTGGAGGCATTATCTCATCGGGAATCGATGTGAGATTTTCACAGGCCATAAGAGTTTGAAGTATATCTTCACTCAAGCAGACCTCAACCTAAGATAAAGAAGGTGGTTAGAGTTAATCAAGGATTATAATGCGGGAATGCATTACCATCCTGGCAAGGCTAATGTAGTTGCCGATGCATTATGTCGGAAGGGCTACTGCAATAATTTGATGGTTCAAGAAGGACAACTTGCTCTTCACGAGTAGTTTCAGCGTTTGAATTTGGAACTAGTGGAGGAAGGGTCCGTAGCTACTTTGGAGATTAAACCAACCTTGATGGATCAGATTAAAAAGATGCAAAAGTTAGATAAAGAAGTGCTAAGATCAAGGATAGAATAAATAAAGGTAAAACCCTAGGATTTTCAGAAGATGAAGAAGGAACAGTTTGGATTGGAAAACGTATTTATGTGCCGAATCAGAAATAAATCAAGCAGTTGATATTAAAGGAGGCACATGAGTCAGTGTACTCAATTCATCCAGGCAATACCAAGATGTATCATAATCTTCGAGGTATATATTGGTGTCCAAGGATGAGAAAAGAAATTGCAGAGTATATAGCTGTGTGTGATATATGCCAGCAAGTTAAAGCTGAATATCAAAGACCCGCTGGATTGCTACAACCGTTAAAGGTACCTGAATGGAAGTGGGAAGAAATTGGAATGGATTTCATTACAGGACTACCAAGAACCAGATCATGACATGACTCCATATGGGTTGTAGTGGATCGATTGACAAAAGTTGTACATTTCATTCCTGTGAGAACAACCTACCAGGGAGATAAACTCGCAGAGTTGTATATGTCAAGAATCGTGTGTTTGCATGGTGTGCCAAAGAGGATTGTATTAGATCGAGGTACTCAATTCACTTCAAGATTCTGGCAAAAGTTGCAAGAAGCATTGGGCACCAATCTGAATTTTAGCACAACTTATCACCCTAAGACTGATGGAGAAACTGAGCGAGTGAATCAGATCCTTGAAGATATGTTAAGGTCTTGTGCGTTGTCCAATATGACAAGTTGGGATCAATGTTTACCCTATGCAGAATTCTCATATAACAATAGTTATCAAGCAAGCTTGCAGATGTCACCATTTGAAGCGTTATACGAAAGAAAGTGCATGACACCTCTCTGTTGGAATGAAACAGGAGATCGCCAAGTTTCTTGTCCTGATATTTTGCAAAAGGCTGAAGAACAAGTAAAAATAATTCAAGAAAGATTGAGAACAGCGCAATCTATGCAAAAGAGCTATGCTGATAATCGTCAGAGAGAGTTAACCTTTACTCCTGGTGACTATGTGTACTTGAAAGTCTCACCGCTCAAAGGGATGTGTCGATTTCAAGTTCGTGAAAAGTTAGCACCAAGATTTATTGGACTGTTCCCAATCCTAGTTAGAAGTGGAGAAGTGGCTTATCAGTTGGAGCTGCCACCCCAGTTGTCAAATATCACAATGTGTTTCTTGTGTCACAGCTAAAAAAGTGTCTCAGGGTACCAGAAGAGCAGATGAAGATTGAGGATATTGAGCTACATGAAGATCTTACCTACCTAGAGTATCTGATCAGAATTCTGGATGAAGTAGAGCACAGAACAAGGAACAAAATGATCAAGTTTTGCAAGGTTCAATGGAGCAACCATTCAGAAAAAGAAGCAACCTAGGAGCACGAAAAAGATCTTAGAGTAGAGTACCCTAACCTTTTTCCCTAGTATGTCCAAATCTCGGGGTCGAGATTTCTTTTAGGGGGAGGTTTGTAACATTCTATTTTTGAGCCCTTTTTAAAATTTCGGTGAATTTAAAATTTTCTTTTAGTGCTAGCAAATTATTTGAATCAAAATCATAAGTTTGAATGAGTTCAAAATAATTTATCTGGGTTCCAAATGCTTAAAAGTATTTTCGAGATTTTTTTGATTTTTTCTTAATTTATTTGCTATTTATTTTGGCTTTTTCGATTTTTCTGGAATTTTCTTAAAAGAAAAATCTTTTCTTTTTCCTATTCACCCGCGCGGCCCGTTTATTCTTCCCGCCGCTCGGCCCATCTTTCCTCTCTCGGCCCGGTCCGCAGCTCTGCTTCACGGCCCAGCTTGGCTCGTCTCCGCGCCGCACCGTTGACGCGTGGGGCCCATCTGTCAGCTTCTGCCGGTTCGTCCCGCGTGAGCTCCGCAACCGCCGCCGTTGTGTCCATCTCCTCAACCGCCGCCGCGATTTCCACGGCCGTTCTTTCGCTTTCGCGCCGAACTCGGGGGAATCTGCGCCTATTTAATGCGTCACACCCCCTCTCTTTCATTTCCCGAGACTCGTCGCCTGTGCGTGCCCCGAGCTCAACCCTAGCGCCGCCGTGCCCGTGGTCGTCTCCGCCGCTGTTTGCTGTTTTCGGTGAGCCTCCGTCGTTGTTCTTGGTCACGTCGGGTTTACCGCACCGCTCTCTCTCTTTTGAAGTACGCCCCGTCCCCGAACCGTCGCGGTTTTGCCCCGGTCATCACCTTCTTCTCTCACTCCGGTGGACACTGTGCCGTTGTGTCGCCGTCGAGTTTGCCGCCGCCGTTCCACCGCGTCTCAATCGTCCGATTCGCCTTGCTCCATCGGATGCGCGCCTCCTTTTGCCTCGTCAACGATGCCTCGTCTCCTTTCCCGTGCCGCGTCACTCGCCGTGTGGTAGCCGCATGGCTGCCACGTCTGCGCTAGCCGTCGTGTGGCTCCCCATGTCAACCGGTCTGCCACGTCGGCATCTTCCCTCTCGGCGAACGCGGTCCACCGTGAGTCGAGCCACTGACGCATGGGCCCCACGTGTCAGTTGGTATTTCTTTTGGATTTGTTCTTTTTCCAGAAAATCTGAAATTCCAGCCAATCAGATCATGCCACGTGTCACCCTTTTTCATTTTCTCTGATTTTCTGATCCGAGGATCTTCCAAGAGCCCGTTCTCCTTTTTTCGAACTCCGATTCCAGTGATTCAAATTTTCAAATTCATCTAAATTCAAGATCTATCTTCCAGTACCATCCTTTTTAATTTTTGATTTTTTGAATTTATTTTATTTATTTGTTCTCGTTTCGCGTGTAGACGACGCAGTCGAAGCTCAGTCAAATCAATAGTCGGAGGTAGAACCAGCAGCAGGCAACGAAGGCAAGTCTTCCTTGTACATGTTGAACCTAAATTTACAGAATGCCTATGTTGTTTTTAAATTATGCATGCTTACTTTATGCAATGTACTTTAAATATAGTTTTAGGGTATACTTAAATATCAGAATTTGTTATACCCTCATTGGTATTGATAATGTCGAACATTTGTCACCCTAGTTGATAGTAGATATTTAATTTGGTGATAACCAGTAGATTAGCATGGGACGGTAGAATTGCTTAGTCCAGCTTAAACATTTCGGTATTATACCGTTATGGGAATCATTTCAATCATTGTTTAAACTTATTTGTGAAATCGCGACAATTGGTGTTGCTGCTGTTATTTAAATGAAATAAAGTAGAAAATATAGTTTAGACCATAGCGGATGTATGTTTGGCAGATGTAGAAGCACGAGACCTTGGTATGTGAATGTTCCGCCCTAGTCAAATAAGGAGCGAAGCATGTGTTATCATGGACCAAGCACTACCGTACAACCACAAGTCTATATGGGTACGATTTGGATAACTAATTTGTGTGTCTCGTTATTAGCTTCGCCAGTTGATGGATGCCAAATGTAGGCAGGCGCAAGAGGGGGCTTCCAACTGAGCAGCTAGAACCCATCGGCGGTGAAACCTTAGCGGGCGAGGTTAATAGTGGGGTTGTACATTGTAAAGGCTTTGTCATGATCTCTCTGTCGACACACCAAAGGAAGTGTGTTAATTGCATGGCATCAAGAGACGATCATGTTTTGTGGGTAAAACTGTACACACTTTGTAGAGTTAAAATGACTTAAGTAGCTGTGCCCTTGGTCAAGAGCAGGCGAGGTACGCTTACAAATTGTAGATTTTATGGTTTTATTTTAAATGAAAATGATGGTTTGGGAATTCGTGAGCAGATGGAACTCTCGAGTTATGGTTTGGCAGATGGAGCCAATTAGGTAGATAGAACCTGTTATAGTTATCATTTTAAATTCAGTTATTATTCAATTACATTTTGGTCAAATGATGCTTTATGAAATTACTATTTGTATTTACAATTAAACTTTGCTTTATGCTAAAAGAGCCATATTATGCCTTCAATTGTTTAGCCTCGCATATAGTTATCATGCATTATGTTTCCAAGACTTGCGGAGTACATTTTGTGCTCACCCTTGCAACATCCCCAACCTTCCACAGAAGAGTTCGCAGAAGTTGAAGGTGACTACGATTTCTACGCTTGTGGTTACGACGAAGGTGATCCGGAATGCTAGGACGCGAACCCCAGTCGATTGCCTGTTGGGCAAATGGATGGGCTTATCCTGCTGTTGTTATTTCGTTTCCGCTACTTCTTATTGAACTCAAGACATGAGGCTGTTTATTTGTAATAATTGGTCATAAGGCTAATACCCTTTTTCTTAATTGATATTATTTGATTCGTGATATGGATGTGTTATCATCAATGTTTTCACTGTGTTTGCTAGCTTTTTCTGGACTAGCACAAGTTATACCCAGAGGGTTCGGATTTGAAAATCTGATCTCGACATCTAACGAGGAGTATGAGAGATCACCAAATCTCTCAAATGATGTTAAAAAATGGTTGTGCCTTTGTTTCTTTTACGTTTTCTTATTTACTTCATGTCTTTCAATTACTAAATACTATACTTGTGTATGATTAGAATTTAGTTTGCAAAACTTTACTAGACTTGTGTAGTAGTTGTTTAGCTACACTAGAAACAATAGGCATATAGATTGGGCTGAAAAGATTAAGTTTTAAATTTGGCAATTAGCAAAATGAATCCCAATTCACCCTCTTTTGAGCATTCAATCTGCATCATGTGCTATTTAGGTTACTATACTTTCAAAACCATGTCTAGATGTTTTAGATATATCTAGACTCTTGGTCCATATTGTTGAGGTGTATATGAACTCTTGGTCCAGGTTGTTGAGTTTTGAACCCACCCGTGAAGGGTTATGGATATAAATATAGCATACTTGTATAAGAGAAACAATCTCCAATTAATAAATAGAAAAGAGTTGACCTTTGTGTATCGTGTGCTCAGCTATTGTTCTTTACTATTCTTGATTAGCGTTGTGAACGATCTACGTCAATCATAATTGTTTTACAGTATAGATCTCCAATGTGACAAAAGTGAATCATTACCCTATTCTAGATGTCCACGTAGGAAAACTTCGTCCGTGTGGCATGCCATGTCAACGAGCTTCAAGCTGGGTGTGAACGTTTTCTGGAAACCTGCAAAAAAAAAAAAATCACTTTTTACTATATACTTGTGTTGTCTACAAGTTCTTTCAAACCAGATCGAATTCATGAAATTGTCACTATTCTAGCCCTAGCCCTGTGTATATTTTTTTCCCGCAAATTTAGCCTCATCTCAAATACAATTCCAAAAATAGCATAATAATTTCTAACTGCAGAAGCACCGGAAGATAACACGTGTCACCTTCCGCTGTCCCCTACTGCGGAAGAGGCTACCGTTCCGCTGTAGGGTAGAACGGAAGGTGACACGTGTCACCTTCTGATGCTTTCGCAGTCAGGATTGAAGCTATTTTTGTAATTGTATTTGAAAGGAAGCCAATTTTTTTTAAAGTTTATTAAGGAACTTTAAAAGTGACAATTTCAATCCATGGATGTACTTCTTCTCCATCCTCATTGTGCTCAAGCATGGGCAGCAGCGGCAAAAACCGTGTGGTGGAGGATGCTACTCAAGGTGCACCGCGTGGCGAGGAAGCTCACGGGTGCAGCCTCCGCTGCGCACTCCGTGGCAGTGACCGACTCCCATGCACCGCCAGGGGAGAGCCCCACGTTGTGCGCCTGGTTCTACTGATGCCTCCGCGCCTACTTCCTCCTACCCAAGCTCCTTGCCGTCAATGTCGCAGGGCATGTCCAGGGATGGCACCTCGCCGCTGTCCCTACTCGCTGTCAAGGGGCTCTTCGCCGCCATCTACGTATGCTGGGTGCGCGTTTGCCTCGAGAAAGGAGGTGACCTGTAAAACCAAACAAAATTCCAATTCTTTGCCTAATTTCTATGTTGGCGTACTGTGTGCTGTTAAATCATGAGCAATGAATTCCGTAAATTTCTGATTTAGACACAAACATGTAGAGTAAATAGAACAGATTGCATCAGCTGATTAATTACATATCCCGAGTACACCAATGCTGTGTGGGCGTGTGGCCAAAATTATGTGAAGCTTCGGCTTATCTAGCCTGCAAAATTGGCCATCTTCTCGATCGTGGAAGCAACGGCAGGTGATACGTGTCACCTGCTGCCCTCCTCTACCGTAGCATATAGCTAGCTCCTCTACCATTCATCGGCGACATATGGGGCGGGCCTATCGCGACAGGAGATGCCACCGTCCTGTAGCACGCTAGGCTCCTGTTGTGCCCCCATGTGAGGTAGGATCATCGGGCCATAGTGTGGCTGGACCAGCTACGTTCCCGCGCTCCCACAACGTAGCAAGCTTGTGGGCTCGCACCTGCCGTGCTGATCGGAGCACGTGCCATAGTCGAGGTGCCGTAGTAGGGGAGCGTGGGAGGTGACGTGTGTCAGCTGCCGCTGCTTCTGCGATCTGGAAGGAGGACATATTTGTAATTCATGAGGGTCAAATATGAAGAAAAAAAATGCTGCGGAGTCAAATAAGCCAAAAAGTCTAATTATCTCATTCATTTGGGTCCAGGCCACACTTGAGAAACTGTTGCATGCTTGGAAGATCAAGTTGGCCCTGTGTCAGCATATGGCCCTGTTTGGCATTGTTATAGTTATTCTGAAAAGTAGCTTTTGGCTGGGCTGTATAGCTAAAGGGCTGCACGGCTGAACGGCTGGGCTGAAGAGATTTAGTGTTTGATAGTTTGGCTTTTAGGTGTGAGGGGTGTAGATCGGGAATGAGGATGAGACGGGTGGGGTTTGGGATTTTATACTTGGTAGGAGGGGATAATTTTCTTCAACTCTAGTTGTAAAGTTAGAACTCTAACCCACTGAAGCCGTGGGAAGCTATCTCAGGCTAGCTTTTAGCTTTCAGTTTATCTTAGTGCAAATAAGTTGCTGATTTTCGACTTTCGGCTACGAAGAAGCTAGCCGTTTGGAATAGCTTCTAGCTTTCAAGGGGAAGAAACCGAAGCTAAAACCGTTTTGAACAAGACCTATGTTCATCTCCTTCACAACACCTCCCGAGTCGAAGAGAAAGCAAGGAGAATAGAAACTTGATTCCTGCATGATACAATCCAATTGTATAGATGTGTTCTGGCTGGATTCAGTTCAGTAGGATCCGTAATAAATGGGATGGGTGAAGCACCTAGGCCACTAAACTCATCTTGAGTTTTGGTAATTAATGACAAAAGTGTTGTTAAGGACTAATAATTCTCTTGAAGAGATAAAAAACAGGTTGGTTCAGCAAATTGCACAAAAGGAATAGAATCATAAAGCACAAAGGAAATCAAGTGTCAAGCTCAATGCCAAGGTATGAAGGATTAAGGATCTTTTCATAGTTTTCACCGATTTTGGAGTTTGGAGAAAAGATCGGGTTGCTAGAATAGTTGCCGAACTATTAAGAGTGACCTTGGTTAATAGCTTGATGTGAATCAAGTTTCATAGCTCAAATGCATGCTCATACGTTGATCATATTATTCTTTTAAAAATTAATCTGAAAAACCTTTGAAAAACAGGTTGGCTGGCACTACCACCCTACTAGGAGAGGATGCGGCAGTACCGACCTTATTGGCCAGTAGTTATTTTACAGAGAACATAATTTTGGGGTGTTCACCCCATGGCCGGTTTTGGGGTGTTCACCCCATGGTCGGCACTACCGCCCTACTAGGAGTAGTATTGCCGCATGAGCGGTAGTACTGGCCCTGGGATCGATAGGTATTTTTCCAAAGATGGTCCAAAATATGCATTTTTTGTTCCTGAGGCTAGCACTACCGGTTCTACATAGGCGGTAGTGTCGGGGTTCTGTAGCAATAGCTATTTTCTATTGCATTTAATGCTGCATTCGACCATTGGACTTGATGCCGGTACTACCGGCCCCACATGGGCGGTAGTGTTGACTTTCCAAAATTTTTGGGATTTTGGTACCAACAGCTAGTTTTGTAGTTGGGGCTGTAAATACAACCCCACATGCAGCAAGGAGACACTCTTGATCATTCATTGCATATTTGTGAGCCTTTGCAAGTTTCTCACCACCTCTAATGTATTAAATCACCATTTTGAGTTGGTGAGGAAATTCAAGTGTGAGCTTTTATTCTAGAGCCATTTAGACACTTGATCAACCTTAAACAAGTGTCAAGATCTATTCTCTTGGAGGTTGTCACCTCCTAGATGGCTTGGAGATGTGGAACTGGTGATCTCTTCAAAGAAGCTTGTGAAGAGGCCCGGTATTGTGTGAAGGTCGGAGCTCGCCTACTCGAAGCGGGGAAGAGCTACCACTAGTGATCGAGGGAGGCTCAATTGCGCAAGAAGTTGGTTTGATTTGTTCAAACTTCCTCAACGTGGAGTAGGGGAGACCAGCAAATCTCCAAGACCACGAAAAAGATTCTCTTGTCTAAAATTGTGTGATTTGATTATTATCTCTTCATACTTGTTCAAATTTACATACTTAGCTATTCTAGTGATTGATCATATTACTAAGTGTGTATTTTTGCCTAGACTTAGGTTCTTTATATTCATAGCAAGACCTAGCTCATTTAGACTTTAAATTGTTGTAGAATTGTAATTCATATAATTCTTGCTAATTATTGAATTAGTGCCAAGGAATTTTAAACCACCTATTCACCCCCTCTAGTTGGATATCCTTGATCCTACAAGTGGTATCTGAGTTTGGTCTCTCATTTATAGACTTCATCGTCTAGAGAGAAAAAATTGCTAGTGAGGGTGTGTCGAAAGGCAAGGCACTATTTTTTGATAGCACTAATTATGTATATTGGAAAATTCGCATGACCGTGCATCTCAAGGCTATGAGCTCGAGTATTTGGAGAATTGTAGATGAGGGTTTTGCTATTGGTCTAAATCCCACTCTTATCGTTGAACAAGAAGAGCGAAACTCCTATCTTAATGCTCAAGCAATGAATGCTTTGTTTGGAGGCTTGAACGCAGATGAGTTCAATCGCGTGAGCAACCTTGAGACCGCTCATGAGATTCAGACCACTCTCTCAAAAATTCATGAGGAAACATCCGCGGTCAAGGTGACCAAATTACATATGCTTATGGTCAAATATGAGAGTTTCATTATGTTACCCTATGAGAACATAAATGAGATGTACTCAAGGCTAAATAACATAGTGGATGAGCTCAAAGGTCTTGGGGCTTCCCTAACTGATCTTGATATTGTTCTCAAGATTATTAGGGCTTACCAGACAAGTACGAGATGTTAGTGACCTTGTTTCTCAACTCTCCCGAGTTGGCAAGGATGACGCCAACCAACTCTTGAGCAACCTCATAACCAATAAGTTGTACAAGAAAGACAAGGAGGAGCTCTTAGAGCAAAGCTCTTCGAAAAAGAAGAACATTGCTTTCAAGACAAAGGTGGGGTCAAGCGATGTAGCGCTTCATGACTCCGAAAAGGAGTTGGCTCTCCTTGCAAGGAGAATGAGGAGGTTCATGAAGAAGCGCTCAAGCTCAAGCTTACCTCACAAGTATAAGAAGGGCCAACATTCTAGCAACAAGCGCTACGCTAATATTCATTGCTATGAGTGTGATGAGAAGGGCCATATTGTCTCTCATTGCCCTAATAAGAAAGAGGATAAGTCCAAGTCATCGAAGAAGAAAGAGTTCAATAACAAGAAGAAGCCCCTCAACAAGGATGGCAAAGGAGAGGCTCATATTGGAGAATGGAACTCCGATGAGGAGTACTCCTATTCAAAGTCCTCCGATGATGATACTCCCTCCAAGAAGAAGGGTATGGCCGGAGTAGCTATCAAGGAGGCTCATTTATTTTCTACACCGATATGTCTCATGGAAAAAGGAGACATCAAGGTAAAAACTAATCTTGATGACGATGAACCTTCTTATGATGAGCTTATGGATATGCTTAAGGACTTAAATGAGTACCTTGGCAAGTAGAAGTCAAAATTTAAGGTCATGAAAAAAGAACTTCTTTCTCTCAAAGACTCTTATGAGGAGCTAAAGGAAGCTCATGAGAATCTCCTTCTCAAGGGTCACTCTAAGCCCAAAGTAGATTCGGATTCTCTCACATAGAGATAGAGTCCAACCATATTTGGACAACTAGGACTCAGAGTTCATCCATATCTCAACACTCCCCCATGGGTGAATAAAGCGTAATGCACATGTCTCATTAAAAACTCCCCTGAAAGACCCAATGACAAAAAAATAGATGAAGAAAAGAGTACATTGCACTCGCACACTGTGTAACACTAGTTGCCTCATTAAAAACCTTTGTGTGAGAAAACTTCAGGTAAACTCACAAGGGGAAAAAAGAGTACAACTTATTATCTTCTGGATTTAAAGTAGGATCTTCAGGATCATGCTAATTGTCATGGTTCAGATATTTACTCCCCTTGAACTCTGCATATCTTTAAGTTGTCTCATTCCAATGCCACTAACACACCTTTGGAAAGTAGATTTTGGCAAGGACTTAGTGAATAAATCTGCAAGATTTTCATATGACTTAGTTTGTATAATCTTTACCTCACCATTCTTCTGGAGTTCGTGAGGATAGAAAAGTTTAAAAGCAATATGCTTCGTGATATTGCTTTTCACATAACCCATTTCCATTTGTACAACACAAGCAGTATTATCTTCATAGATAATTGTGGGGATATCGACGATATTAAGACCACATGATTTCTGGATATCGTTAATCATACATCTTTGCCCAACACACTCACGTGAGGCTTCATATATAGCAATAATCTCTGAGTGGTTTGTAGAAGTAGCTACCAAGCTCTGCTTAAAAGACCACCAAGAAACGAGTGTACCACATAGAGAAACATAAAACCAGGCTGAGATTTGGCACTGTGGGGATCAGACAGATAGCTAACATCCGTATATCCCGCCATGGTTAAGTCTTGGTTCTTCTCGTAAAACAATCCAAGATCTTGAGTACCTTGGAGGTATCTGAGTAAAATCTTGATACCAGCCCAATGTCTTCTGGTTGGGACTGCACTATGCCTTGCTAGCAAATTTACTATGAATGCAATATCAGGCCTTGTGCAATTCGCAAGATACATAAGTGCTCCAATGGCATTTAAGTATGGGACTTCAGGTCCTAAGACTTCCTCATTTTCCATCCTTGGTCTGAAAGGGTCTTTATCCACTTCAAGGGATCTTACTAACATGGGGGTTCTAAAGGATGAGATTTATCCATATTAAATCTTTCCAATACCTTCTTGTTATAAGTAGACTGGTGTACAAAAATTCCTTCTGAAAAATGCTCTAGCTGCAGGCCTAAGCAATATTTAGTTTTACCCAAATCTTTCATCTCAAACTCCGTCGTAAGGTAAGAACTTGCTTCCTTTATCTCCTCTGTGGTTTCAATGATATTCAGATCATCAACATAAACTGAGAGGATACAAAATCCATTCTGGGATTTTTTATGAACACACAGAGACAATTGGAGTACTCTTCTTCAGGAGGAACTCACCAAGTTGGTTGTACCACATACTCCCGATTGTTTTAATACATATAGTGATCTCTGCAGTTTGACGCTATATATGTTGCAATTTCCTTTATTAGGATCTAGAATTTTGATTCCTTCAGGGACTCTCATAGAAATATCCATATCCAGAGACCCATATAAATATGCGGTCACTACATCTATCAACTGCATTGATAAATTTAAGCTAGCTGCCATTGATATTAAGTATTGGA
This sequence comes from Otatea glauca, assembly GCA_036346275.1. Lineage (NCBI taxonomy): Eukaryota > Viridiplantae > Streptophyta > Magnoliopsida > Poales > Poaceae > Otatea > Otatea glauca. The sequence continues at coordinate 56,319,019 of CM070721.1, forward strand.
ACTTTATGCTATTCATTACAAGAGAGTAAATTCCATCGTAATGGATATCAGGTCTCTGTATGAACTCTTGTGCTACAAGCCTCACTTTATATCTCATCACCTGGTTATTTTCATTTCTCTTCCGGATGAAAACCCAGTTTGATCCTATAGGGATCACTTTATGCGGTGTCCGGTTGATAGGACTAAATACTTTGTTCTTATTAAGCGAGTGCAATTCTGCCTCAATTGCTTCTTTTCATTTGATCCTATCTGAGTGCTTCTACCACTCTGCCATAGACTTTGATTTTGGATCCAGATCAAGCAATTTTGAAGCAAAATATATATGTCGACAATTGTAGTCTTTCTCTTACACAATCTCATGAATCGCTTCAGGGAAATCTCTTCATTAATTTCTTTCCGCTCCTCATGATTTCCCTCAACGATGAAGTCTGGGCGTTTCGACTTTTCAGCATTAGATTGTGCGCTCAAGTATTCGCTAGGGTTATTATCTTCAGGATGGATCACATAAGAGATGTTACCATCTCCAGGATGGCTCACTTTAGGGATTTTTTCAACATCAGATTGAGTTTCTTCTATTGTCTCAGGTAGTGTTCTCACTTGTTCAGTTCTCTGTTTCTCCAGACGCCTCCACGAAATTGAGTCCCGTGTATCTGGAGGCCTCCCCTCTTATTGTGAGGGGTAAGAGTGAGATCAATATCCTTCTGGGGTACTTTCACTCTTTTCAAGTGTGTTTACTGCAGGTAAATGAGATCATATCGCTCCCTTATAATCAGTGAATGCATTGGCAGATTACTAGCTATTTATTGCGGACTTATTATCCTCCGAATTTCAAGTTGGATTCTTTAGTGCATGGCTCTAAGGATTGAATGCTAGTGACATTCCAATATATTTCTTGGCATTCTCTAATGTGGTACTTTTCTCCTCCTAATACCGGGAAAATGTCATCATACAATCAACATACTAAGCCATGTATAGATCCCCTGTAATACGCTTTAGGTATTTAATAATTGACGGAGATTCATAACCTACATAGATCCCTAACTTCTAGTAAGGGCCCATATTGTACATAGTGGTGGTGAGCTTGGCATGTATACAACACAGTCAAATTTTCACAGATGGGAAATACTTGCTTCTTTCCCACGTACTATCTGCAAAAATTCATGGTATGCAATTGGTCTGAGTTGAATTAATATCACAGTGTGCAGCACTGCATGACCCCAACAGTTGGTGGGTAACCTACAATTCTGCAAAAATGGCCGAGCAAAAAGTTTGATCCTCTTAATTAATGACCTCGTAAGGCCGTTTTGAGTGTGGACATGATGTACGAAATGCTCTACATTAATTCCCAGAGCCACACAATAATCATTGAGTGCCTTTGAGATAAACTCATCAGCATTGTCCATTTGAATAGACTTGATCCTTTCTTATGGAAAGGTGACTCTCAATTTAATGATTTGGGCAATTAATTTAGCAAAAGTATGGTTCCTAATAGATAAGAGACATACATGGGACCATCTAGTAGAAGCATATATCAATACCATAAAATATATATGAAGGGGCTTGACAGGGGCTGAATAAGTCCACAAATATCACCTTGAATTCTCTACAAGAAATTGAGTGATTCTTCTCTAACCTTTAGATAAGAGGGTCTAATTAAAAGCCTCATTTTAGCACAAGTAGGGCATAAGAAGACTTCAGGTCTAGGGATGTCTTTGTATGCTATGGTCAGCAGAATTATTGACGATTTTTCTCATCTTATTTAACTCAGGATGACACAGTCGATCATGCCAGATCTTAAATATGATTGGGTTTTTAATCATTGTTTTCATCGCAACACAAACTTCAGGTTTTATATATGTAGTATAACCTGGAGGAGAAGAGAGGAAGTTTTCAACCACATGAATATTACACTCGTAAATTTAGTCGCGAGTAGGTATTATGTACTATCCTCATTTTCTTTTTCCATATGGAAACCATTCAGACAAATGTCTTTAAAACTTATAGAGTACGACTAGATTCAGGGTATAATAGAGCATTCTTTATTATTATACGGGTACCCATAAGGAGGACTATGATGGCTCTTCCAGTGGCAACAATGAGGACATTGCTTTCGGCGATTGTCACAAAATTTTTAGTTTTCTTAGTCAATGTCTGAGAATATTTAGTCGTCCTAACAATTGAATTTGTGGTGTAACTGTCTACGAGATATATTTCCTCCTCCTCCATTAGTTATACTTTGTTCTATATTAGAAGTATGATTTAACAATTAAGCAATTGTTCCAACAGAAACATATTAGAAAATATAGAACAAACAAAGCATAATCAATCAAATATCCTGAGGAATAGCAATTTGTTTAAATGATAATGCTCAATAGGAGCGTAGACTAATGTTCATTCTGGAACTAAGACTAAACTGATAATAAGACTCTTAAAGATACTCATAATGATATGCGACATCGACTAGCAAAGTGAAGAAATATTTATGAGACTAATTCAGGTCTCCATATGAGTCGTGGGTATCCTTTTGGGGCTCCCCGATCTCAGTAAGATTAAGAACCATATCATCACACTTCTCGACATCCGCGTCAACAACAGGCTGAACGGTGAAGTGTGCCTCAACCTTATTTCCCTAATTCTTTTGGAATTTCCCAATGGATTGCATGTAAAAGTCCACCAAATGCTTAGAGGTCCGACAGGTGCACGATCAATGACCAATGCATCCACATATAAAGCATGGTTGTGGAGGATCTGTTAGCATATTGGCTGGGCCTTGCTTCTGGAAGGTACCTGATATATTTTCTTTAACTTTTCACTGAGATTTGCCTCTTCCCTTCTGAGCTTTGTCATTCTTCCATTTATCCCTTTTATGCATTTGGCCTCTTCTGCGACCTCGTCTATTACTAGCCCGCTAAGCATTTGCGTGTGCTTCAGGCATTGCATGACTTTCATTAGGAAGAACGTGATGATTCTTCATCAAGAGTTTATCATGCTTTTCTGCTTCTAGCAGAATGCATATAAGCTTAGAGTACTTATGGTACTTAGCATGACGGTACTGTTGTTGCAGTATCCTCATATTAGGATAGAAGGTGCATAATGTCTTATCAATCATTTCAGCTTCAGTAACTTTGTGGTAACAGAATGTCAGTTTGGCGATAAGCTTGTGCATGACAGAGTTGTATACTGCCATAGACTTGAAATCCTAGAAGCGTAGGAGGGTCCATTCACAATGTACTTCTCGCAACAAGACGGATATTTGCTGGTTATATCGTTTCTTCAGGGAATTCCATAGTTCCAATGGGTCATCTATCAAATATTCGGTCTTCAGGTCCGTATGGAGATGGTGCCTCAGAAAGTGTAAAGCCGCACACTTAGCGGCTTCGGAAGAGCAGGGTACCAGCTTCAGGCTGGGAAATAGTAGCTTCAAGGGATCGAGTTGTTATGTTGATCCTGTCATTTATTACCCAGGTGGGATAATTCCTGCCATTTAGGGTGAGCTCAGCAAATTCTCTCTTTACGATGTCCAACATATCCTATATGCAAGTAAGATTTAATTTTACTACTTGTAAAATCAACATATTGCATGCTTACTCTTGAATCACAAAAGTTTGCTTTATATCTATTCAGTAGATAATTATCTAAAATTTTCCAGAATTTTCCTAGCATTTTTTTATAAATTTCTGTTAATTTTCAAGCAATTTTCATAATTACTGAATAACAGAAAAATAAATTCAACATGAATAAACATGAAATTATAGAGATATGAAGCTTCCTGTGTGTGCTAAATGTAAAGTACAACAAAAATTTATGGAAGCCCATATACCTAGAAAATTATTTTCTAGGATTTACCATATTTTTTTCATTATTTATCAACTATTTTTAGAATTACTGAAAACTTCAGGGTCCAGGGTGTAAATTTCCTACAGCAGGTTAATACTTATGCAAATAACCAAAAACTTTGGGGGTTAAACTACAAAATACCGTCTATTTTTTCTTTTTCTTTTGCCTCGGAAAATTGGTTCCTCTAGTTCGCACGCACGACAATGGCATATATTCTGGTTGAAAGCAATACTTGGGTGAGAAATTTTGAAATCCTCAAGGTTGGGTGTTAAGAGGGTAAATTTGAAACCATAGCTTGAAAAGATTTTCTCTCATTTTTCCCTCATTTGTGGTTTTCTTTAAAATATGAGCATTCTTCTAAACCCCTTCAATTTTGCGCTAGGTAATTCCGATATGTCGCAAAGAAAGTTTAGGTTGCACTGGAATTGTGTGTATCCTATCAGATTTCACATCCTTTATTTGACAAACACACATCCATTTAATTATTTTTGTAGTGCTCTCATGTTAATATGGAATTTTTGTTGCTGTCATATGATGAATGTTAGAGTTTAGGCTGCGTAACCTACGTCTCCCGTTCGAGAGTGCTTATTTATAAATATGTCGAAATGGCATATTTATTAGCAAGCAGTCTCGAATTGTCCACGTTTTTTAGACAGTTCGAGGATATGTGGTTCGGGCAAGTTCCTGAGCTACTGTACAACTCTAGAGTAAATTTCGGTAGCATCTCCTTGGGGTTCTCCGGGTACACATATCTCTTGACCTATTTTCGAGACGTGTATCTGGAGAACAGTTAGAAGATGCTGCCGAAATTTTCTCTAGAGTTGTACAACAGCTTAGGAACTTGCCCGAACCACATTTTTGTCACTAAATTGTGGTATCTACTTATTGCAAGAAAAATAAGCCATTTTACTAGATCAAATCATGTGATTCAAAAGCTGAATCGACATAGATATATATTGCAATAATAAATGCAGTCGGTTTCAACCTTATTTACCTGTCAACAACCTTATTTTCCTAACATTACTCAATTCTGATTGGTTTCTTGTCAAATTGTGATTTCCTTTTTACTGTCGGTTTGAAATGAAACCGACTGGACTAGATGTAACATTTGTATCTGTTCAACTGAAAAAAAACCGATTGTAATTTATATGTATCGGTTTGTAGTAAGAACTGATACAAATATCTTACGAATCTATGTCGGTTTAACAAAAAATCGATAGTAATGGATAAATCATCTGTATCGGTTCTCATTAAAAACCGATAGGATTGTATTATTCATCTGTATTGGTTCTAATGAAAACCCGATTGGAATGTCTTTATCATCTGTGTCGATTTTATGAAAAAACCGATAGGAATGGACTTCTCATCTGTATCGGTTTGTAGTAAAAACCGATTGAGATAAGCTTACTATTTGTGTCGATTTTAAGTTAAAACCGATTGAGATGAGATTCCTATTTGTGTCAGTTTTGAGTTAAAACCGATGGTGATGATTTTCATAATTGTGTCGGTTTTGCTTTGAACCCGAATGTAATTTTTTTAAGTGCTGTCGGTTCTGCTTTGAACCGATTGAAATTAGAACTTTTCAATGACGGTTTTGCGTTGAACTGATTGTATTGCCTGATTCAAACAAATTTAATGTAGTGTAGCTCGTCATCATTCTTTATTGCTCACTCTTCCCGGCCCGCAGTCCACTCTAACCCTAGCTACACTCTTCCCGACGTCCTCGGCCTCACCGACCTCCTCCCCCCACCGCAATGTCGTCGCCCAGCTTGTTCCTCCTCTCGTCCTGAATGTGCTGTTCCGGCACCGCACCTCTCCGGCAGGTGACCCTCTCCCCAGCATGCTGCCTCCAGTTATTCTCTTGTAGCCGCCATCGCCGTCGTCCTCACCCTCCCGCCCTCATGCTTTTTTATATGCTCTCTCTCTCTCTCTCTCTCTCTAACCTGTAGGCTCCTCACTCTGAATTTTATCACAAAAAAATGTGCTATCCTTTTTTCCAGCCACTTAGCTCAAAAGATGGATTTGCACCATTGTTCTACTAAGTCATTGATGTTTAGATTCTGTGGCACTGGCTCATTGCTATTCATCTCTGCTTTCATATGACAAATTTTAGAACTTAAATTACTGCACTCATTTCTATTTTGCAGAACATCGATATCCCGCTCGAGAGCTTACAAAGCAAAGAACTCAACAAATTACGAGACCACTTATGCCAGTGGTACTAGGTAGAAGTTATATCGGAGGACGGTAAGTTTAGAGATCCTAAAGGCTCCTACTAGTCCATATGTAATCAATATTATATATATGAATACGATTGCATGTATACTGACTGTTAAGCATGTTTGTGTTCTATATTGTGAACGAATGTGATATGTGTATTGTAATAAAGTGTGTGTTCTGTGAATGTGATATGTGCATACTGTGTGTAATATATGTTGTGTGAATGTGATATGTGCATACTGTGTGCAATATGCGTTATTTTAGAAAGGTGAATTGGAAAATAGCACACCCCCTCACCTCTATCGATTCTTTCTAGAAAGAACCGATAGAGATGATGGCGTCAACACAATTAGGCGAGAACCGACTATGATAGCGCCACTTTATCACTGTCAAATGACTTTGTGTCACCACCAGAATCGACTGTGATGACAAAAAAGAATTGATTGAGATGTACATTCATGTAGTAGTGACAGCAACTAGCTACACGGTGGTTACGTAGGAGGCGAAAATTCAGAATATATCCCCCTTGCTTTTGGAGAATTGACTCTTGTGCAGCACAGGCAGCCACACTACACACCATTGATCTCCTCAAAATAAGAAAAAAAATACACACTGAATATTTTATAAAGGGGGAAGTTGGTTAAATTACAAGGATTCTGAGTACTACTGTCGATCTACGATGACTGGCTAAAACACAATTAATTTTACCAGGGTAGTACTACTGATTATACAAAAGTGGTACCTACACACTGCACCAGTGACGACCACACGCACTTCTAATCGAAACAGAGGAGGGGGATTAGTTTGTGATTTAATTCAAATTCCAAACAAATCCCAAACTAATCCCTCTTATCCCAAACAGACAAAAGGACGCCAAGAAACTAAACATGAGCTAGCCGATTAATCGTGATTGTTATGGGTGCTTGACATCCTGGGTGTAGATGTAGTCCGTGTGGATTTCTTCCCATTTCGCCAGATCATCACACTGCAGCTGGCCCTTGCTGTTGGCAGCACCTGTGCTGCTCCCTCCTTTGCCACTGCTGCATGGCTCCTGCTTAATCAACAGCAACATACCGCTTAATTAACGTTCGCAACATGCACAGATAAGTTAGTACTCTTTCCATCCAAGTTTATTTGGCATATTTTTTCAATAATTTTGTCTATTAGTATAGGACAGGTCTCACATGTACGCATGCTCATGGATGCTTAGCTTGGACCAAAGTCGTTAATTGTGCAGAGCAATATATATAATCATGTGGTTTATTAGTGTTGGATCAAGAATGGTGCGTGCTGCTCGTGCCACCGAGCAGGGTGGGTTCCCATGCTATTGCCCTCCGGGTTCAACACAAGTCGGAGTTAAATACGAAGAGAGCATCGGCTTAACGATGTGCCTCTCATCAGCTGATGTAAAAAAAATTGCATTCCATATTCTTAGCTGTTAACTAAGCAAGCATGGAAGCTCTCCCCAAAGGAACAAAAGAATACAGTATGGACGCAGTTCTCTATACATATATAGGAGTATATGCGTAGTGAAAGCAAGCATGGAGATCGAATGCACTACAAGCCAGGGCATTAATTAATTAAGCTCTGTGACTAACAGGTCAAATACGTGAAGAAAACAAGCGTTTGCTTTATTTGCATCTATCGATCGACGCAATTTCAGGGAGAAATATCAGAACAGTACATACATATAGCTATGTATATTTCAGAGAGAGATGCTCACCGGAGTGGCAGTGCCATGGCCATCGTTCTGCTCATCCAGAACTACACGCGAGAGCTTCCTGCCGGAATGGACATCTTGGGCAAGCAGGAGAGCAAGGCATAGAAGACAGAGTGCCATGGTTGTTCTTCTTGCATGCATCATCCTCTCTCACCAAAGAAATGTCTACCACTTGCAGAGCTGCTGCTGGGTGCTGGCTGCTCTTCTCCTCTTCTCTCCCTAGCTTTGCTACCATGATCGACACAGGCAGGAAGAACATATTTATAAGCTAGCAATGAAGGTTAGAGAGGCGCATCGAGTTCCTCGGGAAGATAGTAGCATGCAGCTATGTGCGCAATGCGCATGCACCGACTCCGATGAGAGTAGTAAAACCAAATTTTGGTACGTACTGTGCCTTACCTCGAGCGTCTGATAGCCCAGCTACCCGGCAAAACTACTCAGCCACTGCATCCGTTCCTATATAGATACTCCCTCCATTGATAAATACTATAAGGCGTATTTTGATTTTGCACAAGGATTAAGATTATGGTGAAATTGAGAAAGGCATGAGAGGAAATGACTTACAATTCCCTCTTAATTGTCTTGAAAGATGAGAGATAATGAATAAATGCATATGGTTGAGAGAGAATAAATAGGAGTATAAGTGGAAAGGCTTATTAAATCTACATGCACGCTTTATATTTTTCAACAAGATCATTCAAACTATAGGCCTTATATTTATCAATGGAGGGAGTATTACATTAGCTATTTGCACTTTTATCAAGTCATGTTTATAAAAGATTGTATTATTCATCCATATTATATCTTTGTATAGTGAGTCTTACTCTAGTCTATGATAGTAAATGACATCAAAAATAGCTAAAAGTGATGGGTATTGAAGAAAAAATTGTAAAAAGTCACATCAAAAATTGAAGAATGGTACCGTGTGTATTTAGAAGCAAAATTTGAAAGCTAAAATAATATGTATCTAGAATCGGAGAGAGTAACAAAGGGTTGTATGTATCCGGAAACAAGAGAGTAACAAAGGTTCGTGTATATATACGCATGCCGACTATGCAATATTCACAGCTGGTTTCAAAGGCATGCTTCGGTCGGTCGTCGTGTATAATCTGAAAAGGTATAACAAGAAAGAGATATGGCAAATTAGTTGGAGCTGCCGCTTTGTGTTGGTCTATTTAGCTATGTCGAAATGATGTGGTTTTTGATAAGAAAAAAATCTTTAATTCGATGCAGGTTATATATATTTGCACCAACTGGTTGCGCTCGTGGTCTGTGCTACAGCGACAGGAGGCTCGGGAGGTGATATTAGTAGCATGCAGATCACTGGAGATTGTGCTCAGAAAGTTCTACAGCAAGCACGGGTGGAGGTTCAGTAGCAGGATCTGTTCGGCTTAAGACTTTACATGTCATATCTTATTACTTTTAGCTTGTTGCATTTTCTTGCAGTATTTGATACTAATAGCATTTTGCTATAACATTGTAATAAATGATTGGTTGTGTGCATCTTATGATGCAGAGGCCGAGAGTTAAACTTCCATTATCTAAAAAAAAGATAATGCATGCAACAATTGTAATCAATATGTACAACAAAATACTCACAAAGCTTTTCATCGGACACGTCGGTGCAACATTGCTAGATAATGCATGCAACAATTGTAATCAATATGTGCAACAAAATATTCCCGATTGCAACAAAGTGTACAGTGAAGTATAATAAAAATCCATTGGTTGCAACACAAAACACAACACTTAGACGTTCTCTTACGCAACGATTGAGATAGCACACGAAACATTCTGATTTCGATTGTGTAGTATTGTGCAATGATTGTTGCAACAAACATAAAACACAACCCAAAAAATGCAACAACTACAAGAAAACTACGACGACAAAAAAGATGTTGCAAGGAGTGAAATACTCATCGAAACACCTGCAACATTTTAAGGTATTGCATATAGAAAATACTTGCCGCAACAACTCGACTTTACTTGTTTCAACGATTCGAACAAACATGAAGGAGGAGACAACCTCTAGCCAAATCCAAGGTCAAGTTCATGTACCGGAGGAACCTCGTGTTGACCATCAACATCGACAAGAACAACAAGCAGGACCTGCAGATCTCCGTCGGCAGTGCCGCCACCAAGATCCTCGCCGTCGACTACACCAGCCACGCCAACATGTTGTCGAACCCGTGCCACTACATCATCTTCTAGGAGCTCAACGCCGACGCCAGCGATGACGTGCTGCAGGGCTGCTGTGATGAGCTGGACCAGGCCTTCACCGACGTCGGGTACGTCGGCTCCAGGAAGAACTACTACACAAAAGCATATCACAGACGGTTCAAAAATCTCATCACAGACGATTTTTTGAACCGTCTATAAGCATGTGTTAGTGATAAGAAAGGTACATCACAGACAGTTTTTGAACCATCAGTGAAAATTAACATCACAGATGGTTCTAGCCTAGAACCGTCTGTGATAAGGGCTAATCACAGATGATTCTAGCCTAGAACATATGCCCTTGTCACACTAGATGACATGCCCTCTGAAACAAAAAGATTAAATAAAAATATAGAACAATATGCCTTATTATTCAAGATACTGTCTAAAGTTGTATAATGTAATGAAAACACTATATTAAGATGTAATGAACAGAATACAATAAAGGATTTTAGTCAACACACTTCAACATATGTGAGAAGCAGACTCGGATAGAAATGAATACCCAAATTTAGCTAAGTGTCCAATTTTACCATGACTTGGGCTATGCAAGTCATGGTAAATCATGGAAAAATTGGAAACTTAGCTAAATTTCGGTTATCCCAAGTCATGGTAAAATTAGAGACTTAGCTAAATTTAGGTTATCCTAAGTCATGGTAAAATTGGAGACTTAGTTAAATTTCGGATATACAAGTCATGAGGCTCAAACAACAGATGACCCAACATTACGCCATCCATTAGTATTCACACTTATGTTAGTCATAAAATAGCCAACTTTAAGCTCAATTATGCGTAGATTGATTTGTCCTAGAAATAATAAGTAGCTGAATTGAAGTTAACGCTATTGAGTCAACCGCATGTTGGGGAGAAAGACAGTCCCCTCCTTTTACCTAGATGATGAGCAGATAGGGCAAGACGAAATTAACGACCAGGCGCTCCATCTTGGCGCCGTACAACAGCGCGTCGTCCAGCTTGATGGTGTCGCACTCCTCCAGGAACTACAGCACGGTGCCGACCGTCCCGCCGCTGTCCGCCACCACGGCATGCGTCCTGGCAACGGCGGCCTCGTAGAGCTGCTGGCCCTTGGCGTGAGGAGGAGGAAGGAGAGCAGCGTTGCGCCAACTAGGGCGTCAAGTAGCAGCCGGCGGGGGTGAGGTCGGGGGGACGCCAGGGGGAGACGGCGGGGGAGAGACGGCGCGTGTGGGGCTAGGCTAGGGTTTGAGCCAAGGGAAAGATGACGCGAGTGGGTAAATATATATTGAGATTCAAATCACAGACGGTTTTTGGCTAAAATCGTTTGTGATGTGGCCCTTATCACAGACGATTTTAGCCAAAGTTGTCTGGGTAATATCACAGATGGTTTTTGGCTAAAACCGTCTGTGATGTTTCCCTCATCACAGACAATTTTAGCAAAAATATAAATCCTTTTGTTAGTAGTGAAGGCGCGTGCCATTGGACCGCTGGAGCTACGGGCGCTGCAGATTAGCACCTTCTCCACCGCTATCTCTCCCTCGACGCCCCAAGAGTCCGTTCAAGTCGCCATAGTGCGTCGCGTGGTCCAACACTTGGGGCCTGTTTGGTAGAGCTCCAGATCCCACCTTCACATGAGATCTGAAACTTGTAGGTTAAAATAAAGTGAATTAAATTTATATTTTTGGTCTAAAATTTGAAAAGATGATCCATCTAAACACTCTTAGTATACTCACAGATCCAGCTCAACGGATCTAGTGGAGCTAGTAATACCCAGCTCCACCAGATCCACGGGTCTGATGGAACAGTCGGTTTTCGGTTTTTGACGGTTTTGCAAACCCTGGTTGGAGCTGGAGTCCTACCAAACACACCCTTAACATCCTCCTGATCCTCTTGGGCAACTCCGTGAAGGTTTTCTTCAGCCCTGCCTACGACCGACGTCGGCAAGAGGATAATCTGGTGATGGAGGATCTGGAGAGGGGATGAGGTATTTGGGGGAGAATCTGGTGATGGGGGAGAAAAAGGACAAGGAGATTCAGGAAGGAAGGTGCGAAGACATAACTCGATAAGAGAGTGAAGTCCGATATTTTCAATGTGATCAGATGTACTCACGGTATCAATTCCGTTGAAAATAACCCTATAATCTAATTACCCGATGCAGCCTAACGTAAATGTTGACTTTGCTTCCCTGTACGGACACAACCCGGTAGGAAGCCTACACGTACGTCCCGAGCCCTGGCACATACCAAGGAGGAAATGAATGTAGTTGACCAAGAGAAAGGGGGGACACGAGCAAGGAAGACATGTAAATAGCATTGCATTTTGCGAGACAGACCTTTGCATTGGGAGTGTCGATTGAGTGGCTAATCAATGATACCCACAAAAAGTCAAATCTCAGATGTAACGTATGCCACGCCCACGCACAACCTTCCATTTCCTTCTTGCATTTTTTTTTTTTTGAGAGAGACCTTCTTGCCGAATTTTTTTTTCTTTTTCTTTTTTTTGAGAGAGAGAGTGACCTTCTTGCAGAGTTGGCAGCGACCGGACATCGTTGGGAACCAGCCTCCATGCCACCCCACGGGAAACCAAATTGGCGCATGTCTATGCACGCATGTAGTGCGTGCGTGGTTCCTGAAAAGTTGCTCTAGGGTTTTATATCCGAGGATATACGAGTTGCTTCACACTCGTAATGTCAAATTGTTAAATCCAAAGTATAATATGTTTATTGCTTATTTACGACATATTAAGATGGAAATTGGCCATAAAAATTATATCACATAGACCTTTCAGAACTCAATAATGACTTACGTTTGGGAACAGAGAAAGTACTACAGCCATATACGCTGCAGCTGCATCAGACTTTAGCTGCAATGTTTTTCGGTTTGGTGATGTATATGTAGATATTAATACTCCCTCCGTGTGCTCATTGTTGGGAAGCGGCGTCTCACAGTATAAATCATCAAGGATATAAAAACAACAACTATTGCAATATTTCCTCTCTATACCTCTGTCCTGCTTACGAGTATATGGTATAGATGGTCCAATAATATTAACTTTTTCTTAGATTTAGTGTTTCCTTGTCTACAAATATGCTTAGACTTGTATTGTGGGATGGATAGGGTGGATAAATGTGGCGATCCGTATAATTAGCCCAGGGTAACGACAGTAACATCGCCATTACTTTGAGATAATTACACGAATCTCGGTATATTAGCTAATCAAAACATCGAGCGCACTCGATGCTTTATTAGTTAATACACTGTGTTCAAAGTGTTGTAGCAGAACAATAATTAGAGACTAAAATAGAAACTTATTACAACCCATTGCCACGCAGGCTATATGTCCAATACATTAATTATACATAAGATCCAAGTACAACAAAAATGTAACACAAAAGTACTAATTACTCCAAAAGACTAGCGGAAGCTGATGCACTACATAATCATCAACCTAGTCCTCGTGATAGCCTGCCTCCCCGTGGTCTTGATCCTACGGATGACCTTCACCCCATGCCTCGTGGTCTAACCCATTAGGATCAGTGTCCCAACCATACACTTGTCCACAGGAGCATTTCTCTAAGTAAAGGGGGATTCAGCAAGAATGAGTACAAAAGTACTCAGCAAGCATTAATAACAAAATGCACCATATGAAATTTTACCAACCTCCATCTCATAAACCTCCTCCTCTCAAATCTATTTTCAGGAAAATACGGTTTTATTAGGAGAACGTGGGGTTTCAACTTTAATTATTGAAACTGCTATTGGTACTCATATATGAGGCAGACTTAGTTTCCGTAGCCTCCAATCCAGGAGACAGGCATGAATTCATGATTTTACCCTACGCAAGTTTGTACCACTTTACCTATAGTGAATCCAACCTCAGTTGAGAACACATAATGTTTATCACTACTTAGATATTAGATCTTCAACCCTGGTAGCTGACGAGCCGTGGTGTCCTTCACAACGTTCCCCACCATATATGTATACAGCCTACCAGTCGTACCATGCTACTGCAGCAGCACTGATACTCAATCCAAAGCTTTATACATATATAGTCTGAAAGAATCAACCGCAGCTGATTTTCGATGTCACCTCACTGGCCCTTCTGGTGTACCCAGCTTCACACTTAGTTATCTACTCTTACCCAATGTGGAGATCATAACATCATCATAGAACAACATTTTCATGTAGTTTCCACACACTATGGTTGATACGAATTATACGGCTTATTGTTCGAGTGTAATTGTTTATCTTTATATCATAGCCTATGTAGAAGGCCCCACTGGCAATACCCTTCTCACAGCACCCTCTACCTGTCACATATATAGATTTATAAATCCCACATATCCATGGCCAACTGCTGCCGCATGAGTTCATCATCAAAATCATCTTTCCAATCTCATCCGATTTATGGTTTTTCCTAAACATGTTTTCCCATGCATAGGTGGCTATCACATATAAGTAAATATGTTTGATAAAAATATTAAATATGATCAAAAGATTGTTTGCCTGGATTATAGTAAATATGAATGTCCTCGCTTGATTGTTGCTGGAGATCACCGGTCGGGTTTGAATTAATTTCAGAAATTATAAAATACCACATCTTAGGTGGTTATTAGATTTTTGGATGTTTTACATCGTCCAACCCATTCTTAAAATTGTATTATTTAGTATACGTATAATGACTCTTTTAAAATTTTAAATATTTTAATTTAACATGTTTCATTTAAATACTCTATAGTTGATATTGTTTAGTTTATCAGATTTTTAATTAGGTAGAATCAATTTGGATGATGTGCTGATTTTAGATAAAAAAATTCCATTTTTTTCTTCTCTCTTCTTTTTTTCCTCTTCTTTTATTTTTCTCCTTCCCTTTTTCTTTTTCTCTTTTCTTCTTCTCCCTTCCTTTCTTTTTTCTTTCTTTTCTTCCTTACTAGCTGGACTTATCCATTCCTTCTTCTCCCCATTTCCTCTCTCCCTCATCTCCCTCTTCTCTTCATGCTGCCTGCTCACTCCGACCGGTCTCCCGCAGCCACCGGCTGCACCTTCGGTTCCCCGCCTCCGCATCTGAGCCACGCCGCCTCCCGGCCCGTTGCTCGTTCGCCCGTGTGCCTCCCCGCAGGTTCCTGGTCCCCTCTGCTCGGAGCTGCCTCGGCTCGACCCCACCGCCCGGTAGCCATCGGGCCTTGCCCTTGCTCCCCTTGCGCGTGCGCGTACTCACAGAGCTGCCCCAACTGGGCCGTCTCCACGCCGCACCCCCACGGCTGTCCTCCCCTCTAGGCTCCGCCTCCACCCTAGGCCTCTGTTGCCCTAGGGCCGTCGCCTTCGAGCTTCCAAGCCATCTCGGCCGGGCCTGCTGGCCTGTTGCCCACACCAGCCCTCGCCTCCCGATCCAGGCCGTCACCCCCACCAACCTCCTCTGTTGCTCCCTAGAGCTTCCCCTCTGTGATGCACCTATACTCCCATTTTCCCCTTACTGTTCTCCTATTGCTCTGAGTATGTGATGTTTATATGATTTAGCATGTTGAATGTTGTGATTCGGTTGATGATGAACATGGGTTGATTTGCTTATGGACTAGTGGTGCCGTGATGACACCCATGGTTTTCTCACACGTCGGGGAGTGTGAGAAGGTCATCGGGCATACACGGCGCTGCCTCTACGGCGATCCCCATTGAGACCACTAACCCTCACTACTGCCATTATTCTCCATACAGGTTTTTCTATTGCGATCTCCTATGTGGATGCTACTGGCCATGGATGATGGGTTACCTATGCTTGTCGGGATGAAATGAGGCTCGGGAATGTGGTGTTGTGGATGTGAGGATGTTGATGGTGGTCTTGATCTTGGCCTCCCTTCTCCCGGTTCTCCTTGCTTCTTGGCTTGCTCCACCTGACTTGGTTGCCTCCTAGAGCTTGGATGCTCCCTGGCTCTTGCTTGTCTTGCTCCTGACGCTCTTGGTGGTTTGGTGGTGTATGGTGGCTTTGGGGAGAGATGGAATGGATGAGGCTTGGCTTGCTAGGTTGCTTTGGCTTGCTCCCTACCATGGTTGTTTCCTAGCTTTGGATGTGTATATGCTTGGTGGATTGGTGCTCACATAAGGTTATACGGCTTGGGAGGCTTGGCTCTGGGGATGGAATGCCCTAGGAGGTTTGGTTCTGGGGAGGGGATGTCCTGGGAGAAGCTCTACTGGGTTTAACCCTTTTAACCTAGGTGATTTACCTCTTTATCTTGGGATGTTTTATTTTCTTACTATGAGATATTTTGGCACTATTTACTCTTGGCTACGGTTACTCGCATTTCTACTAGGTTTGTATACACTGAATGATGAAATTCTAATTCATGAGAGGTGCCGATTGGCCTCGGACGGTCAGGTATCTCAATGAGCGATACTAACAATATGGGTCTGACAGCACACCTACTCTTTTTAATCTTTTGAGTTTTAATATGTTTGTCTTTCAATTATACATAAATGCAAGACTAACAATTTCGGGGAGTTGAAGATAAAGATCATTAGAAGCTTAGTTGATTAGGGCATTTGAATATTACTGTAAATTTTTCCCTTTTTTTGATGTAATTTGGCATTCATGTACATTTCATCCATATGATTGTTGTATGATATTTTATTAATAAATGGAAAGATGATTATTCTTGGTTGCATGCTTTAAGTTTATATGTGTCATTGATTTTTTTATGATGATCATACTCTGCTGATTGATTTAATTATATGTGTCATTACTTGATTGATGATCAGTCTTTGTTGGATGTTTTTAATTAAACGCATTTTTAATTTGCTTATGATCATTTTTGCACTAATAAAGTTTGAGTTGTTTCAATAACCCAATAAAACCGCGGCCATGTATGTTGCTTTATATATATCCATCATTTTCTTTTGCAAATGGACTGCTTTAACTCGCCACGCTTATCATGTTGTGCTACAACATGATTGCCTATTGTTTCAATCCTTGATACGTTATTATACTTTTGATTTCCCTTATTAGTAATCTTAAGGTGCAAAACCATTCTTGATCTTGCCATTCCATTGCTTTGCGTGGTGAGATGACGTTTACCACATTGTTTTGATTTTGCAGACGTAACAAGAAAACATGGGTGGATTGAAAGTTGAAGCCACTAAAAATTGTGGCTAATAAAGGCATTTAGCCCACAAATCACATCCATATCTTCTCCATTTGTAAAACTGAAAGGTTTCGCAACTAGATGGAAGAAATTAGCCATTTGCGTCATCGAGACCACTTTTATTAGCCATGCATTTTCAACTGATAGATGTCAATTTAGGGTGTGAGTTGTGTCAAATTGAAAGCTATGCTAAGGGGAGAGAGAGAGAGAGAGACTCATGCAAAATGCTTAGTGTTGCAGTTGTGATGTTGTGCCAAAGCGATGCAAGAAATCAAAATCTGGATTACAAGAAGTTAGGTTTATTTCATTGTGAAGTGCACACTCTTAGGAGTAAAGAAGAGATTGATATATCTGAGTAAGAAGCATATCTGCTAGAACAAAGTTAAGAGCCATTTGTTTCATACGGCACCAAAGCAAAGCTTGTCTGAGACCTTGGCATGTAGTGTTTATCTTTCTTGAGAAATTTAGGAGGAAGCAAGGTTGGTGTTTCAAAAGTAGATGGTCAACAAGAGTCGCCACAAACAATTATTGTAGTCTGATTAGTAAGCTCTGCTTTAGACATATGCCATGTTTGGAACGGTTTCTTCCCTTAGAAAGCCGGAAGCTGTTCTAAACAGCAGGCTTTCTCGTTGGTAGAAGTTGAAAGCCTGCAGCCCCTCATAACGCAGAGAAGTCGAAAGCCAAAAGCCAGTCTAGGTAGCATCTCACAGCTTTTGTAGGTTGGACTTCCATGTTTACCCCTAGAGTTAGAATAATTTTTACCCATCTGGTACCAGGTATAAAAACATATCTCAGACCCCTCCCCTCGTTCTCCCCAACCCGCATCGCCTGTAGCCCACAGGACGAATGGGTCACGCCTAGGGCCAGCACCCCTGGCCGCCTCAGTTCGGCGCCACCGCATGCCTCGTCCTCCCGCGCCACCTCCGTCCGGCGCCGCCTCACGCTGCGTCCTTCCAAGCCACCTCCATCCGAGCCAGCTTCTGGGGCTTCCAGATCGGGGTCTCCGACGACGGCCCTTGAGGCTTGCTAGAAAGTGAATGGATAGCTTCCTCTTGTCAGATTGCTGAAATGGAGTCCGACATCAAGTCTGAAGCCTACTTCGATTGTTTTTCTTCAGTCACTATGAAACTTCGAATATCCAACGCTTCGCAGTTGAAGATAACGATTCAAGTTGATCTGACGGTGGATAATTGAAGTAGTAATTACCGAAGGCAGTAATTAGCGGTTCCATTTACTTTTCACAAATTCCTTGTCGTATTGTCGCAGTAAGAAAGCAGATCTCTGTATAAAAGGGCCTGAGATGTAACTGAATTCTGTTATGGATTAACATTTGAGTTGCTTCTAAGTTCTAGCTACTAGAAGTTCTTATCGCATATTTCTTCTCTTCATCTCTCTTATGTTCAGTGAATTTTGGTTTCAATTACTGCTTGCGATTTGGGTTTCTATTGTTGGATTTCTTCAGGGTCTGACATTTTGGTATCAGAGCCTTTCGATTCTTGGCGATTCGCGGAAACAGAGTTGTTCTTGAGTAGTGAGGGTTGGGGAAATTTGTGTTCCTTTGTAAAATCCCTAAGCTAGCTCGGGAGAACTTATGTGTTCGCAGTGTTTGGATTGATTGGAAGATCGGTGAGCAGGGAAGGGTTTGGAAGGACTTGGAGTCTCTTCTTGTAAAATTCCCAATCTGGTGGAAAAGTGAGTTGGTTGAAGATGCCTAAGGTAGTAAGAAGTACTGAGGAGGAGGTTGGATCGGTTCTTGTGGGTGATATGGAAGAATTGAAGAAGGAAATGAGTCAGATGCAGCAACAATTTGGGGAGAATTCCTTAATGGTTCAGAATCAAATGGATGAACTCCAAAAACAGTTGCAAGGAAACGCAATCAAGATTGATCAAGTCATGGAAATGCTTAAGGCATACATGGACAAGTCTGGGCAAGGAGAAGTGGAGAGTCATGTGGCTAATATCGTAGGAGAAAGAGAACAGTCTATGCAATCTAACCTCAGGAGGTCTGCAACAGCTAGTCTCCGAAATGGAACACCAGGTAGTGGGCATTTATTTGCTTCAAATCAACTTACAAACAGTATTACGGGAGAACTACATCCAGTTCCTTTCATTCAACCCCAGGTGGTTGCTAATGCTTCCATGGGAACTCAATTTGTGAGTGAAAGAATAGAGACTGTAACTGGAGGTACATTTGGGGTTAGCATGTATCCTCCTATTATGGCAACAGGGACATTTGCCCCTCAATTCACGGCATCTAACCCCCCATATGTTCTTGCCTTCAGACCACCTTATCATTACCCGTTTCATCAGCCTGGTGGTAGCCTTCCTGGAAGACAAGGAAATGAAAACCCTTATGGATACAATTGGCCGAGAGCACATGAAGGACTGGTACAACCAACTTGGGATAGAAATCATCAGTATAACAGCAACTTCAGCACGGGACCAAAAGTGGAGTTCCCTAAATTTGATGGAGAAAACCCTGAAGCTTGGATAAGAAAAGCTGAAAAATGTTTTGAGTTGGGAAGAACTCCTGACGAGCAATGTATCTAACTGGCAGAGCCGATCAGTGGATAACTTGTAATCAGATTAACACTAGCTACTTGAGCTGGCCTCAGTTTTGTGACATGCTCTGTAAACGATTTGCTGCAGGAACCCGAGTGGAAGTGGTTGAGAATTTTAGAGGATTGAACCAGTAGGGAACAGTGGAAGTATACATTGACAAATTTGAAAATATGATGAGTTTAGTGAAAAGAAGTAATCAGAACCTGACTGAAGAATATTTCCTCGATTATTTTATTTCTGGATTGAAGAACCACATCAAGATTCCTTTGAAGTCTTTATACCCGAGAACACTTGTAGAAGCTTATGCTCATGCCAGGAACTATGAGAATAGCATTAGCTACAAGAAATATTCTGGATGGAACCTGAATAATCAAGGCAGAGCTCCTCAGTCTAGAACTTCGAATCAGAAAGGTAACCAAATTTCTTTGAGAAAAGAAATGGGTGGTAAAGGAACCGGGACTGGAAATAGTAAATGGTCCGGGGGGAAAGTGTTTTAGATGCCAGGAACCATGGGTGACAGGCCATGGGAAGGTGTGCAAGTTCCAAAAGCAATTGCAATTGATCACTATAGAGGATGAAGAGGTGGAAGAAAACATTGAAGGGAATTCAGTACACCGCCCAGCTGCCCTATGCACAGGAAGGAAGAAGAGGATGAATTGCAGGTATCCATGCACGCAGTGACTGGAACCATCTCTGGAGCATACACTTTTACACTGATTATACATATTGGAAAAACAAGAGCAGTTGCATTGGTGGATAGTGGGAGTACAGCCACATTCATGACACCATCAATGGAAGTGAAATCAAACCAAGCTATTGTTAATTATTCCAGTGAAAGAGTAGCTGTGGCAAATGGGATGAAGTTGGAATGCAACTCTAGGTGCTTGGCTTGTCAGTATGTCATCCAAGGTGAGAAATTTATCACAGACTTTCGGATCCTGCCATTGAAGGGATACGATGTCATTTTGGGTGCTGACTAGATATACCAGCATAGCCCGATCAGTCTTGACTTGAAGACAAGAACATTCCATATTTGCAAGAATGGGTGGGAGAAAGTAACATTTATTGATGAGACTTATCCCAAAGGAGATTGTGTTATCAGTAACCGAAAATTGAACAAGTGGATGAATCAGGGAGTTATGGGATCAGTCATTTATGCTAAAGCAATGATAGACAATGGTGATGATCAATCAAAGCTACCAGCCGAAATTGAGGAAGTGCTGAAACGTTATGCAGATGTCTTTGAGGAAGCTTCTGAATTACCACCAGTCCGACAATGTGATCATACCATACCTCTGGTTCCCAACATTAAGCTGGTGAATATCAGGCCATATCAGTTACCCTATTACAAGAAGAATGCTATGGAGGAGTTAATTGAAGAACTCCTGAAATCTCAAACCATCAGGCCAAGTATGAGCCCTTTCTCCTCTCTGGCTATACTGGTCAAGAAAAAGGACGGAACTTGGAGATTGTGCATCGATTATCGACAACTTAATGCAAATACTGTCAAGAATAAGTATCCAATTCCTGTAATTGAGGATTTACTTAATGAGTTGCACGGAGCTAAATGTTTTTCTAAGATTGATCTAAGGTCTGGCTATCATCAGATCCGAATGCATCCAGATAACATTGCCAAGACTGCATTCAGCACCCATACTGGACACTACGAATATTGTCATGCCCTTTGGCCTAACCAATGCACCGGACACATTTCAAGCATTGATGAATGAAGTGTTGGCAGGGATCTTGAGAAAATTTGTCTTGGTGTTCTTTGATGATATCCTCATCTACAGCCTCTTATTGGAAGAACACAGGAAGCATTTACAGGAGGTACCGGAAAGATTGAGGAAGAACAAATTATACGCAAGAAGAAGTAAATGTGAATTTGGGCAAGCATAGGTGGAATACTTAGGGCATGTAATTAGTGCACAAGGAGTGGCTACCACCCCTGACAAGGTTTTGGTGGTTCAAAAATGGCCACAGCCAGAAAATGTCACTCAGCTCAGGGGATTTCTTGGACTAGATGGGTATTATAGGAGGTTCATTAAAGATTTCGGGATCATTTGCAGACCCATGTTCAATTCTCTTAAGAAAAACTCATTCCAGTGGGGGAAAGAGCAGCAAGCATCTTTTTCAAGGATTAAGGAAGCTCTTACCCATGCACCTGTACTAGCTCTACCTAATTACTCTCAACCTTTTGTATTGGAAGCTGATGCTAGTGGAGGAGGACTAGGGGCTGTATTAATGCAAGGAGGGAGACCCATTCATGAGCAAAGCAATCGGGCCAAAGGCTGTGGCACTGTCCACGTACGACAAGGAAGCGTTGGCAATACTGGAAGCTCTTAAAAAGTGGAAACACTACTTAATTGGGTCAACTCTTATTATTAGAACAGATCAACAAAGCTTGAGGTATATCTCTGAACAGAGGCTGATGGAGGGTGTGCAACACAGGCTGTTAATGAAATTGCTTGGTTTTGATTATCGGATTGAATGCAAAAAGGCAGGGAGAATCGAGCTACAGACGCGTTATCCAGGGTATCAAATCTGGAACAAATCACTGCTATATCTTTGGTTGTGCCGCAATGGGTATCTGAGGTGGTTCAAAGCTATGCTGACGATGAAAAGTGCAGAGAGCTAGAGACTAAGCTAAGACTGGATCCAGCCGGATTTCCACCATATACTTTGATCAATGGTATTATCAGATATAAGGAGAGGATCTATGTGGGTACCAGCAGCAACCTTCGGCTGCAACTACTAGATTCTTTCCATAACTCAGCATTGGGTGGTCATTCAAGAGAGAAGGCTACTTATCAAAGAATTAACTAGTTATTTTTCTGGCCTGGAATGAAATCGGCAGTGGCTGATTATGTCAAGAGTTGTGCAGTTTGACAAAAGAACAAGTCTGAAAATCAGTTGTATCCAGGGCTGTTGCAACCCTTGCCGGCTCCCGATATGGCTTGGACTCATATAACTTTAGATTTCATAGAAGGGCTTCCAAAATCAGAGAATATGGATGTAATCTTAGTAGTGGTGGACAGATTTACAAAATATGCTCATTTTCTCTCCATGAAACATCCTTATTCAGTTCAGTCTGTGGCACAACTTTTCTTGGACAATATTTACAGACTACATGGGCTTCCAGTAGTAATAGTTTCAGATAGGGATAGAATATTTACTAGCGCCTTGTGGCAAGAGCTCTTCAAAGCTTTGGGAGTGAAATTAAGGCTCAGCAGTGCACATCATCCTGTAACATCCCAAAATTTGCTTCATTAATCTTTTATTGGTTATTTGAGCATTTTATGTTTTTCTGGAATTTATTGGATTTTTCTGGATTTATTTGAATTTACTTTAAATTAAGTATATTGATCTTCTGTTTAAAACTCTTTAAATTTATGCAAAGTTAAAATAAAGTTTTGCCCAAAATATTTTATTTGAGTTCAAAATGTCTCAAAGTATTTCTGAGATTTTTCTTGGATTTTTCGTGATATTTATATTGTCTAAAATTAATTAATTAGATTATCAGAGTTTTTTAATTAATAAAATGCGGGGAAATCATTTAATAGTAATCGGGCCGGAGCCCATTTCTGTGCATTCGTGGCCCATTTTCACTCAGCCCGATCGGCCCATCTTCTAGAAGGCGAAGTGAGCACCATCGGATCAGGGACGGATGGCTGCGATTTGAGGATGATCCTGAGGAACCCTAGCGTACGTGCCTGTGAGATTTGCCACGTGTAAGTCATCCGGTCGTCTTCTCCAAGGCATCTCCGAGTTGGACTCTGTTCCTCGCGTCGTAGCCGCCATGGACTCCTCTTTGATTCGTGCTCAACCCGGCCACCGCGTGCTATATAAAGGGGAGCATCAGGTGCGCAGGGATCGAAGCAACCAAAACCCTAAGGTTAAGCCTCGGAAACCGCCGCCGTTCAAGGCAATCGAAGGTCTTCCACCGAGCGCCGCCGTCGCAGTTCTTCGTCGATTTCGCCGTCTTCCGTGGAGCTCGAGGCTCGAGATTAGGTCCGTTAGATTCGTCTCGACAAGGGGAAGCTCGTGCGCGCACCAGTTGGGTCGGAGCATCGCCGGAGAGGAGAATCCGCAGGGAGGCCGTCGCCGACAAAGAATAGAACCTCACCGCCGTCGCCCAAGTGCTCAAACCTCAGATCCGTTCGCGTCGTGATAGGCGAGATCGCGATCGTCGTGCGTAGGTAGCCTAGCCGCCGCCGCCGCCAATCGTAGGTCCTGTCTTGCCGCCGCCGTCGGCGTGGCCTGATGCTTCATTGACGCGTGTCACACACGTGGGCGATTTCTTGAGCCGGCCGGCGTGGTGGTTGCGTGGGCGCGTCGGTGTCGCTGAGTCATGCGCTGACACGTCCATCTACGGGACCCGCGCGTCAGTAGTCCAGGCCCGCGTGAACCGGGTGCACCGTGATCCCGAGGAAGTTCGTGGACGCAGTCCATGGACCGAGGCCATGTGTCGTGCTCTGGTTGGCTCGGTCGAGCCGACGTCGTGTGGCGCTTTAAACCGAGTTTCCTTTAGAAAATAATTCGTTTAATTCGGTATTTTCCAATTTTAAGGTTTTATGATTTTGAATCTTCTCGAGGCCGTTCTCCTCATACGAGCTCCGATTGTGGTGATTCAAATTTCTAAAAATTTATAAAATTGAGATCTATTTAATGGTGAATTTTATTTAATTTTTGGTGTTTGTTTGCTCTCTGTTTTGGTTTTTATTTGTTGTTCTCTCTTGTTTCGCGTAGACGTTAAATTGTGCAACGCATCCGAGGAAGATTCGTCGACTCAAGACCAAGGTCCAGAACAAGACTAAGGGCTTTTATAAGGCAAGTTGTGCTTTGATCATGTTGAACCCATGTTTATAAAATTGCTATATTTGTTTTACCCTATTGCATATTATTTCAAGTATACAATTGTTTCAAATTAGATTGGGTTTAGCTAATATACCAGATTGATCTATACCCTACCTTATCATTGTATGCCATGATCCATTGTCACCCTAGATTGGTTCAATATAGTTGGTTAGTAAATATAATCAACATGGGATTGTTAGATCGTATTAGTTGCTTAGCCATGCCACGTCATCACATGTGTTGGAATCATTGATAATTAATCTTGATTAATGGAATATGGAACAATGTTATGAACTTGTGTGTCATGTGGGATCACACGATGAGATTGAGTTGTTGTGGCGAGTTATGTCACGCAACGATGTTGAATTGTTGATAGCACGTGGTGCTTGGTAATCAACTGGGTGATAATCATTTAGATTGGGGCAAGTGACAAGGGGTGAGGATGCCAAAGTGGGCCCGATGGGCAGAGGGTATGTGGATGTCTTGCCTTGATCACTCTAAGGACTTAACCTTGCAAGCCTTTGACCTGAGTCAATCATGCAACCACATGTCTGGTATGGGCCAGCCTAGCTGAGTAATTTGCAATGTCTTAACTTTGGTACTATCTTGGTCGGTGTGAGTTCCCGAGTTATGGAGTAATTCACATGGCGAAAGAGGGGGGCCCTGGATGTGGTAACCAGTCCCACCAGTGTTGAAACCTTAGCGGGTGGTATCGGGTTAAGTCAGAGCATTGTAAAGGCTTTGTCATGATCTCTCCGCCGACACACCAAAGGAAGTGTGTTAACCCGGAAGGCACCAAGAGACGATCATGTCATGTGGGTAAAGTGCATAACCTCTGCAGAGTGAAACTATTCGGATAGCCGTGCTCGCGGTATTGAGCAATGCTCGGGAATTACAGTTAAGGGTTAGCTTAATTAAATGGACAACTTGGTTGGGATGGCAGAATGCCATGTGGAAGATGGAATTTGACTTAGGATTGGGAACTTGGTTTACTTGAGAAATACTGAAATTATTATTTACTGTTATTTGTTTTACAGTCTTTACAATCTATTTATTGTATTTGTTCACAAATGCTGCTTTATTGCAAAATAGCCATGATAGCCTATCCTTTGGAATAAGCCTTGCATATAGCTATGTTAGAATTGCATTCTGTGCACAACTTGTTGAGTGCTTTAAGTACTCACCCTTGCCAACAAAACATCACCAGTTGAAGAGTCTACATCAATCTTTGGAGGAAAGATTCGGGAGGAGACGAATGTTTAGGCGCAAGCCTTGTCGATTACTGTGGTATCTTGAGGGTTGTCTACGTTTTCATTCCGCTGCAGTTTAATATGTCATTCAGCCTTGCGAGGCATAATCATGTAAGTTGACCATAAGGTCATTCAACTAGTAGTATATAATATATGATGTCTTTCATAATATTTCCGCTATGTATGATTGCGATATTTACTGATGTTGAGCCTGTGTGCACTAGCGTGATCCTGGACTAGTGCGGTATACACAGAGGGTCCGGGTTTGCATATTCGGGTCCCGACACATCCCCAAACTGATGGGCAATCGGAGAGGGTTAATCAATGCTTGGAAAGTTATCTACAGTGTATGAGTTTTGCTAATTCGAAGAAATGGCATTCCTGGCTTGCTCAGGCCGAATGGTGGTACAATACCAGCTTTCATACGTCCTTGAAAATGACACCCTTCCAGGCATTATATGGAATTAAGCCTCCCTTGGTGGTCAAGCAATTGCTCACCGATTCAGCAAATGAAGAGACCAGGAATGTGTTGCAGGGACGACAGGCTGCAATGGATGCCATTAAGGCTAACCTGGAGAAGGCCATATCACGAATGAAATACTTCGCTGACAAGCACAGACAAGAGAGGAGTTTAAATATTGGGGAAATGGTTTATTTAAAGGTTCAACCATATAGGCATAACGCCTTGGGACTCCATAAAAATTTGAAGTTACATTCGAAATATTATGGTCCCTATAGAGTCCTTGAGAAGATTGGGAAGGCTGTTTATAGGCTTCTGCTGCCAGATAGTTGTCAATTGCATCCAGTTTTTCACGTTAGTCAGCTAAAAAGGCACATTGGACCCAAGGTGACTCCTTGCAAGTCTTTACCCTTGGTAGATGCTGATGGATATATCTTGATAGAACTGGTTGCCATCTTAGAAAGGAGAGTGATCCCAAGAAACAATGAACCAGTGGCACAGTGGAAAATTCAGTGGGTAAACCTTCCTCTAGAAGCTGCTACTTGGGAGGATGCCAGTTTTATCACCAGGATCTTTCCGCAATTCAATCCTTGAGGGCAAGGATCTCAAGGGGAGGGAATTGTCATATTGATGAAATGGAGTCCGACATCAAGTCTGAAGCCTACTTCGATTGTTTTTCTTCAGTCACTATGAAACTTTGAATATCCAACGCTTCGCAGTTGAAGATAATGATTCAAGTTGATCTGATGGTGGATAATTGAAGTAGTAATTATCGAAGGCAGTAATTAGCTGTTCCATTTACTTTTCACAAATTCCTTGTCGTATTGTCGCAGAAGAAAGCGGATGCTCTGTATAAAAGGGCCCGAGATGTAATCAATTACATTATGGATTAACATTTGAGTTGCTTCTAAGTTCTAGCTACTAGAAGTTCTTATCGCATATTTCTTCTCTTCATCTCTCTTATGTTCAGTGAATTTTGGTTTCAATTGCTGCTTGCGATTTGGGTTTCTTTTTGAAAGAAAGACGGCAGGAGCTCTGCCAAATGCATTAAGAAGCGAAGACAGTAGATACAACGAATCTAGAGGGTACAACGATAGCGGGAAGCCCACCCTTAAGCGCTAGGTGGGCGGAGAGTTAAAGCGAAATGCAAAGGCGAGGGAATTTCTACGGCTAATCACATCCTGAACAATGTTATCAACGACCAACTGCACCGATCTATAGGAGCTATTGAAGATCCTATTATTCCTTTCTTTCCAAAGATTCCACATAACATACATAAGGATGCCATCCACCTCCTTGCGACGTTCGTTGGCGGCGGAAAGGCGGATTACCCTCCACCAAGTAGCTGCTCCTTTGTCAACCAATACAGTCTCTAGGGCAGTGTAATTTGTATGCATCAAGCTGAAGACCTTTCTCTATATCTGCTTTGCGAAAGGGCATAGAAGCAGGAGATGAGATGACAATTCAAGCCCTGTTCCACACAGCGCACATAAAGCGCTGTGGGGTCATCCCCTGAGAGCCAACTTATTGGCTGTGAGGGTCCTGTCTTGCAAGAAAAGCCATGCGAAGAATTTGCATTTCCCTTCCGCACTGGCATGCTAAATAAGCCAATGGTTACCATCCGGAATAGAACCAATGAATTGAGCCCTGTAAGCAGATTTGGCCGAGTACTCCCCATTTGGTGTCCATTTCCAAATAACATTGTCCGGCACGTCTGGACGAAGCTGGACCTATTGGATGGCCTGCCATAGGTGAACGAACTCCTCAAGCTGTGTTTGAGAATTAATCTTGCGAAGTGGCCTAAGCCAATTCGCGCTGACAAGCTCGTCCTTGACTGAACGTCGACGCGTCCGGACTAACTGATAGCAAGAAGGTGCCAAATCGCGCGGAGAGGCTCCTTGGAGCCAATTGGACTCCCAGAAAGTTGCCGATTCACCGTTTCCCAACGTCAACTTAGTGCTCGCATCAAAAAATCGACGATCTGAATTGTCACTTGGCAATGACATCCCTATCCACAGTCTGTGCTGTTCTTTGAAGGCGTACCAAAGCCATCGAACCTGAAGAGCCCGCCCAAAGATGGTGAGATCCTTTACTCCGAGGCTACCTAGACTCTTAGGTCTGCAGACTTTTTTCCAACTCACTAAACAATGACCCCCGCTGCATTCCTGTTCACCTCTCCAAATGAAGCTTTTTCTTAGACGATTTGGGTTTCTATTGTCGGATTTCTTCGGGGTCTGACACCTCTCCCCCAAACTAGAGGTGAGTCTTGCTTCTGTGTGGATGAATGAATGGATTAGAAAGGGAATGAATAGCTAGATTTGTGTGGAAGATTATTTGCTTAGCAATAAACCAGATCTGAGAGGTTTCATGGCGAAGTTCAGACTACATTAGAAAAATCA
Organism: Otatea glauca; assembly: GCA_036346275.1. NCBI lineage: Eukaryota > Viridiplantae > Streptophyta > Magnoliopsida > Poales > Poaceae > Otatea > Otatea glauca. The sequence goes on from CM070721.1 coordinate 56,347,646, forward strand.
GAAAAACAAAAAGGTTTCATGGTTTATACTTTCTTACAGATACTGCTAACTTGGGTGAAAAATTAGACATACCATCAGATAAGTACCATAAAATGGTAGCATAAACAGACATCTTCATCAGTTTGTTCACTGTCAGTGGTTTTGCTTTGGTTGGCTCACACACACTGATCCCAGATCAGAACAGCACTGAACAATGAATGTTCATACAGCAGCACAAGAGTAGACATTAAGCCACAGCAACACAAGCTACGAACAACTCTTCCTGGAGCTGTTGATTGGCTCATATGTCTCGAACCAAATCGTTGTCAGTTGGCCGTGGTATTTGTTCCCATGCTGAAAGAATCAAAGGACCTTCCCTACTCTCCAGAATTGAAGAATTGCCATCAAAGATGATGCTTTTTGGCCTTTAGCCATCCCACTATTTGCATATATGTGTATTGTAGAATAATTACCATCTCCCAAATCAAAACATACCAGTGGCTTGAGACCTTTTTAGGTAATTTGGATCTGAACATTTACCATCTCTCAAATTTTGACCTGAACCAAAGTTGTTTGTGTGCTTATTTGTCCTGACCAGATGTTTAGTTATGTATTTTGATTGATAGAGCTAGCAAGTAGAAATTAGTTTCGTCCTGATCCTTCTCCTTATTTTGACCAGGTGTTTAGTTATGTACTTGTGCAAATAGAAACACAATTCAAATTAAATATTTGTGTTTTTCTGCTATTGTAACACATCTTTATCTTGTTGTTGATGTTCCGGAGAAATTATTTTGTAGAGCTTTTTGTTTAGCCCCTCTTTTTTCAAATGTTATTACTTGCCACTTGTTATATTGAATCTTTCAGGTTTTAGTGATATAGCAATTGACCGTTTATTTTCGAAATGTTTGCTGGGGAGTGTAAATATGCCCATACCTTATTTTTTTCCATTGGAAGGTTTGCTTTAAGATCCTGATCTGCACAGGAATAGTTGAACTATTTAACCATGTTTGCATATCTACCTGTTGTTCTTTTGTAAGATAAATTTGTTCTATCCACTAATCTTTCTTTTCCTCAGGAATAGAGTCAGGAAACCGATGATGTCCTGACTGGCTTATGCGAGAAGATTTTGGAGTATCCATGTAGAGGCAAAGAGCTGTGCTGCTCAGGTGCCAAAGGATGACAACTTCTAAGCAGTTCAAGGACATCTCAGTAAACGATAAGATTCAGTTTGCTGTGATAGAGATTAATTTATGTGTGTGAATTTTTCTTTTGTAAAACATACAGATGTATTAATGTAGCGAGCTACCAGTTCGCATCGCATTTCTGCTCTTTGTTTGTAAAGTTTATCAGCACTTTCCGGCTGTACATGCTTGGTTTGAGCTTCTGCACTGCACTTTCTAAAACTGGTCTTCAAGTTGTGTTGCATTTGCATTGTACTGCCAGAATTGTTTGTTTTTTGCGCACAGTGTGGACATGGCAGCCACCGCTGGCTCACCGGCAAATGGCAATGGCACTTGAAGAGCCACGATGTAACCTTGCATCACGGACAAAAATCGAAGAGTACCCTGGACAATTGGTGCCAGTTAGCCGAGAAGTCTGGCAGCTAAGCTGCTTCTTTCTGATACCAACCAATTCGAGCAGCATGTATTTGGACAGCAAATGAGCGTTATTTTGACGAGATCTCGTCCGATTGTTAGCGAAGTTGGTGACAATCCACAATCCATACGATTATTAGAAGGAATTGATAGTTTGATACAGCAATCACACACCACAATCAAGAGCAGGTACTTTCCAATGGTTGGCAAATATTAATGAACTACGTTTAATGTTTACATATACATTTGTATGTCATGTGGGAAAAAAAGTAAATGAAATCCACTCATATGTCCTTCAAACGTCATCAAACAAGCCGTCATTTAACTCAAGGGTATTTTAGACATTTTCCAACTTAAAATAGCCAGCCAGCCTACCTAAAAGTCAGGCTGCCAAACAACAAACCTCTTCAGCTCAACCGTTCAACCGTACAGTCGTTCAGCCATGCAGCTTAACCGGAAACCGATTCTCAAAAAAGCTACAGCCATACCAAACAGGTACTAACTATCCTAAACTTCTTTGTTACTCCACAAGTTTCTGCTTTAGACATGCCCATTTGTCTTAGTCTCTTACATAACTCTGTTTTTTCGTGTGCATTTTGTACTGCTGTAAAAATTTGTTAGATGAGAGCTAGCTCAACAAGGAAAGGAGGCAAACATCTTTCAAGACAATAGTGACACAATTTGGAAAATAACGTCGATGTGCCACTGACAAGTGGCCATAGTCCCAACCGTCATTCTCACCGTAGATGTTATTTCCCAATTTATACATCTTTGCAGCGTTAGGGAGCGAATTTTCCCGTCTCTGATATGCGTACTTAAAGCTAGCTCTCTATATAAGCAAATGCATTTTCAGAGTGCTGCAACTAGAGGTGGCCATATGGGCCGGGCCCGGCCATGCCGCCCACGGCCCGGTACTGTTGGCCCGGCCTACGGCACGAGGCCGTGGGCCGTGCTTGGGCCGGAGGCACCGCCACGGGCGGCGCGGCGACGGGTGGGCGAGCAAGGCCCAAAGACGAGCACGCGCACGACGGGCCGAATGGAGAGGCGGCGGGCACGAGCACGGTGGTGGGCCAGCCGACCGTTGTTGCCCGCCGTCTCGACCGTTGGGCGTGGGCGTGCGGGCGGCGAACGCACGGCCGGCCGGTTTTGAATTTTGACCGTTTTATAGCCGTTAGGTGTTAAAAAATTGATAAAAATTGAAAAAAACAGGCAAAAAATCCAGATTTTTTTCCTATAAATAGGGAGGACCCCTCTCCTCATTTTGCACCCATTCACTCATCATCTTCTCTATTGGTCATCTTGTGAAAATTGTGATATTGTTTGTAGTTATTTAGCAAAATTCGGAGAAATTTTGCTAAAATTTCGGAGAAATTCAAACTCGAGCTTTCGGTAACACAAGAGGTTTGTCATACTGAATTTTGCTAATTGTATTGTTTTTATTATTTTTACTAATGTTCGGAATATTCAATTTGCAGTTTTTTGCATGGATCATTTCCCTATCTCCGATTTCGGGATCGCTCCGGAGGACCTTGAATCCTTCCAAGATTTGTCCGCCGTACCCGAAACACAAGCACCTGAAGAACATCATGTAGAAGAAGAACTATCAGGCTCCATAGCCATGACCATGAGTGCTTCTGGCTCGACATCCACTGGAGCGAAGAGAGCGAGGCAGACATCGAGAGTTTGGGATTTTTTCGACAAGCAAACGAGGACAGATGCGAAAGGAAAAGAGGTAAGAGTTCTTTGTTTGTAAACAATGTCATCAAGTTTTATCTACAAAATCTCTCGAGATACGGGACACTTGCATAGGCATATTGAAAGTTGCAATGCGAAAATAGGAGCAATGCATGAGATGACACAACTAATATACAACCCAGACGGTTCGGTCCAGAATCGGAAATATAGTGGCGAAGTAGCTAGGCAATCTCTTGTACGCTTAATTGCATCACAGGATTTACCTTTAAACTTTGGCGAGAGTGCTGATTTTGAAAATTACATTAAGCGTGCACATAATCCAAAATTTAATAAAGTATCTAGACAGACAACTAGTAGAGATGTAGTTAAGTATTGCAATAGTTGTCGTGAAAATTTAGAAAACATGTTCAGTACTTGCACATTTTTCGTATCTTTGACTTCAGACATATGGAGTGGTAGGGCTAAGCAAGATTATATTAGCGTAGTTGCTCATTATGTCAACCAAAACTGGCAACTAGAAAAAAGAATTATAGGTTTCAAACTAATTGATGTCGCACATACAGGAGAGAATATTGTTGAGAGTATTATTAGGATGGTGGAGGACTTTGGTCTCAGTGATAAGATTTTTGCTATAACTTTAGATAATGCCTCCGCAAACACCTCCGCAATTGAATATTCTCACTCCAATATTTGGTACTTATGCTGAATCATTTTTGCTTCATCAACGTTGTGCCTGTCATATTATTAACCTTATAGTTAAAAGTGGACTTGCCCCGTTAGAACGCTACATTGCACCTTTCCGTTTGGCAACTTCTTTTATGAATCATTCTAATGCTAGAATAGCATCTTATAAGAATTTTTGCATTACAATGGGCGTACGTCCAAGAATACTTGGTTTAGATATGCCAGTAAGATGGAATTCTACTTACTTAATGCTTAAGAACCTTCTGCCATATAAGAGCACATTTGAGGTTTTCATTCAAACACATCACCCTAAACGTGATTTATTATTTGAAGAACATTGGTATGTTGCATCAAAGTTACTTCAGTTTCTTGAAGTTTTTTATGACTCCACAGTTGCTTTATCCGCGGTTTATGAACCCACATCTTCTCTAATTGTGCATCATATCTTAGATATGGCTACCCATTTTAAGAACAACGAAAATGGCATGATTTTAAGAGATTCTGCCACCGCAATGAAAACAAAATATTTGAAATATTGGAAAGAAATTCCACTTCTATATGCCTTCGCCTTTATTTTAGATCCTAGAGCAAAACTTAGAGGATTTGGTAACGTCCTCTCTATTTTAGGTGATGTTCTAGGGGATGATTATTCAATTTATTTTACTACTGTTCGTACTAAACTAACCGAAGTTTACAACAAGTATGAACAAAAGCATCAAGGAGTTCGTTTGCAACGACCTCCTGCACCTATCGCGGGTAAGAAAAAGACCGCGTGGGGCAAAATTTGGGGTTCTTCTTCTTCTTCAGGTACAGGTTCTACAACAGGTGGTGATACAAGCCGCAGCCAACAAATCTCCTCTGGGGAACTATCTGCCTATATGGACAGCGACGCGTTGGATTACCAACAAGAAGGAGACGATGTCTTCAATATTGTTCAATGGTGGCATGAGCACAAGCTAACATATCCCGTGCTATCCATATTAGCTCGAGATGTGTTAACTGTTCCAGTCTCGACGATTTCCTCCGAGTCTGCCTTCAGTCTCTCCGGCAGAATATTGGAGGAGAGAAGAACAAGCCTATCGAGTGATATGGTGGAGATGCTCATGACTATCAAAGACTGGGAACACGCTGATACAAAACTCAACATTCCGCTGAAAACCGAGAACTAGAGGAAGCCTTCGAAAATCTCTACCTCGACAATGACGAAGACCCTCCATCTACCTCTTAGTATTTATTAGAGGCTTAGAGCTTTAGTTGTACTCTTTTCTTTGTTAAGGTTTTCTCTAGATGAGTTTTTACTTAGCAAAGTTTTTAACGAGGCAACCATCCAAACATTAATAAAGCTCTTTATTATATGTTCTACAATTTTTTGTCTCAATTTTTTGTACATCATTTTTATGCTATTTTCTAATTTTACATATTTTCCCTCATTTTTTTTATAATTTTTCCTAATTTTTCCCTATTCCCCCTTTTCCCCTATTTTTCCTTTTTTTTTTTTTGCACGGCCGGTGGGCGCCCGAGGCCCATCGTGTTGAAGTCGTGTCGGCCGCAAGACGCACGGCCCATGCGCCCGGCGTGCGTGCACGGCCTCGACCTCGGCCCATGGGCGGGCACGCGCACGACCGGGCCTTCGTGTCTAGATGGGCCGTGCCTCGGCCAGGCCGGGCCGTGCTAGGCTGGGCCGGGCCGCCCATCTGGCTAGCTCTAGCTGCAACGCTTCTTCATGACTCAATGTATGCTTTGCAGATTTTCCCTGAAAAACAGGAAGAGTGCAGGATTTTCCACACGAGAAGAACATTTCTGAAAAAAAAAAAGCCTAATGGCAATGGCAGATCCCAGAAATGAACAGGATAATCTCAAATGCAGACGCAATAAGCTGAAAAAGGCAAGTTTGCTCACAGCATAAGCAGGGCCGGTGCCGGTAACTCTAGGGAGTAGGGGCTCTCTTTTTGCAGTTTAAAGGAACTGAGTCGTCTGAATCTTTTCCCTCCATTCAGTCAAGAGACTCCTTTATATGCGTAGAGCTAGTTCTTCTCCTCAAATCTTCTCCTCCACATTGCAAGCTTGATTGCAATAGCTTCCAGTCATGCAGCGAGACGTCGCAGGGTTGGCAATGGCATTCCACTCGGCTGGCGCGGTGGATCTCGCTCGCTTCTTCTCGCCGCAGCCGCCGGCTAGCTCGTCGCGCGTCGCTGTCCATGAGCCATTCTTGGGCAGTGGCTGTTGGAACAGAACACCAAAGAATCTTTGGAATAATTTTCTCTTTTATTACTTCTCGCTTTGTTCGCTTATAAAACTCAGATCTACACCTGTATTTATACCCAAAACTACAACCCTCAGAAACGGAATATGATTCTACTTCTTTATCATAATTGGACTCCTTACCTTAACAAGACTCTTACCAAAACTTCTAATTGATTACAAGATTATCTCTAACAGTGGCAGCGCAGCAGCAGCTGGTCACCTGCCGTGCAGCTCGTGCTTCCATGGCGCCGGCGTGGGTGTGGGCGCGGGCGAGCGGGAGAGGCGCAGCGACGAGGTGAGGAAGGAGAGGCGGCTGGCTGTGGAGCTGAACCGCAGAGCGGCCAGGCACGCGCGGATGGCGCGGGAGAGCGCGTGGCTCAGGGAGGAGGCCCGCCGCCGGCGGGAGAGGAGAGGCGGCAAGGCGGATCGGTCGGAAGAAGCGGAAGGTGGCAGCGATGAAGCCGCAAGAACACCCAAGGATTTGTAAACAAGTACTCATATGAAAGGTTCCAAATCTCATTTTCAGATCGCATATCGAAAGGGACCGAAATCTGAAGTCTCACCGAGATCGAAATTTTGGGCAAATTTTGAACGAAATTCAACAACAAAAAATTAAATCCGATTTTTTTCCTATCGGGAAAAACGAAATTTCGGCCGGTACCAAAGATTTGCTGAGATTTTGGTGTATTTCCACCGATCGAAAAACGACGACAAAAAATGTTGAAATTTTTTCTAGAGGGCCCTGACACATTAGTGATGTTGCCATTAAAATTTCACATGATTATAAAGCCTGTGAAATTTTTAAAAATTCGAACATTGCCACTATCCTGATAAAACGCTGATCGGCAAGTTTGAACCGAATGAAAAATAGAACAAATCACGCTAGAAATTTTTTGTGCATGATTCTGACATATCACTAATCTTTCCATAAAATTTTTAGATGATGGTGAAGCTTAAGGGATTTTTAAAAATTCGGGACAGAGGTGATGTCCGAATGAAAAATGCTTGAAACCACGTTAGAAAATTTTGAAATTTTGATTGGATGGTTGTGATGCATCATTAATCTTGCCATAAAAATTTTAGATGATTATCAATTCATAAAGCTAGAAATTTTGGTAGTATTTCAACTGTTATTTGGATTTTGAGAGTAACAATTGGAAACAATCAATGTATATTTGCATTTCAATTGAGGCATAAAATAAAATTGATACATATGATAATTTATCACATATAGTCATATACACCACAAATATTACCGTGCAGGAGCACGCGAGAAGCCAGAATGAAACACTCAATCTGACGTCCCGAACCACCTGCAAGAGCCATAATTGAAGAATGAGTATGCAATATGAACATGTATTGCAAGAAGATGTATAATTAAAGGAGAAGGATCATGCAAAGCACGGACAACAATACGTTTATGTACCCATGAGTAGTACGACTATGATGCAAACTGGACCTCCTGGTTATCGACAATGACCTCGTGATACCTCCTCTCGTGCAGTTACTTGTATTCTTCCCAGGTCATATTCTACGGTAGGTAGGCAGACTTTCAATGTTCATAATGAGCCATCTAGCCGTTATAATTCTCTGATTGATGAAGGTACCTGACAGACTTCTGCCTCGCCCCTGCTTGAATGCAATGTCAATACATAGTTGCTTCGGGGCATCACTCCGTGCAAGGTCAACATCGATGGACGCATAGTTTACCCGTGTCGATTTGGACCTCCCCCGTATTTTACTGAGAGTGGATTGGACCGAGGGTCTCACTGCACCACTCCCAGACCTCGAACCTGGGATCAAACATTGGCTCCTGAAGTAGGCCTCTTCTCTAGAAGCCCTTATGGTCATCTTGAGCTGCTCCTGCTCAGTACGATACTCTGTGGCCATGGTTGCCCATTCATCGTATGCCTCCTCCTTACGGAGCCGCACCGCCTCCTTCTCCTTCTTCTCCCGACCTCCACGAAGGTCCGCAAGCATGGCATGTCTAACCACTTTAGGCACGCCTAGACAGGCCTTCACATCGCCAGCATGGCCAGCCAGATGTTCCTTCAGACGGGTCGCCCCTCCACCCTTCATAACATGCCTGCAATAGTTGCACTTTGACCCTTGCCCGATGCGCTCCCTGTGCTCTCATACGGTACCCGCACGATCTGCCCATCGTGAGAACCTGTGCAAGGTGAACAAAAGATGCCAATCATAATGATACTATAACACAAGAGAATGATCAAATACACCATATAAATAATAGCCATCATACATATTACTTGAGTCCTTTTCCATACTGATCACTAATCATGCAGAGGTCAGTTGTAGGATTCATTTTTTAAAAACGAAGCACCAAAGTACATACCAGAACTGGTTGATTTCTCTTCTCCAACATAATGTATTACATAACAAAAGTTACAAAACCACATAATCAAGCAGTTAACACATAATCCTTAGGAATACTAGAAAGGGTCGCGCGCTACGCTGCGCCGTGCGAAATTCAGTTGCGCAACGTTGCGACACGCGAAATTTGGTTCGATGATTATTTTTTGGAAAAATGGTTCCGAGGACATAAATGTATGGGCCGTCGGTGAATTCGCGGATTTTTTGAAAAAAAAACGCGGAGGGATATAAACGTAATTTTATTTTTCGGGACTATACAACCAAAAAACACCTTTTAGGACCTAAACGTAATTTCATTTTTTCCATCGTCGAATCCACGGACTACTATGAGCCGTCGGCGAACACGGGGACTTGTTTGAAAAAAAACCGCGGAGGGATATAAACGTAATTTCGTTTTTTCGGGCCAATCCAGCAAAAAAAACGTTTTTTGGGATCTAAACGTAATTTTGTTTTTTCTCGGGTCGATTCCGCTAAAAACCGGAGTGAGGACCTGAACGCAAACCCTGGAGGGACACGAATGTATTTTTTTCGGGTCTATTTTATTAAAAACCGACAAAAGGATCCGAACGTAATTTTCAATTTTGCGAAGGGCGTTTTTGCGAAGGGGTGACGTGGCATGGCTGAGCTCTCGCCAATCCCACCCGTTTAAGGATAAGAATATTAGTCCCCCGAATGCAAATAAATGCAAACATTATAGGTCATTTCATTACAGGCTCACAACAAGTAGAAGTGTACAACTATTGTGCTTTATCTCTCACAATAATCCTGCATAAATGCATAATACTTGTGCATACATCTCTCAAAATACTTAGGTCATCACAGCAAGTTGAACATTATAGGTCATCTGATACCAAGTAGAACTTGTGCATACATGCATTTTTGCCAAAAATCCAGCCAGATCCGCCAGCTAAGCCATGTATTCCGGCCAGAAATGACAAAAACTTGGGCTTAAACACCGAGATTTCGCTCTAAAAATCCGAGATCTCCCTCTTCTGTTAACTGAGATTTTGGTTTTTTCCTCTGAGATTTCGCTATTTCCGCCCGAGATCTCAGGATAAAGCAGCGAGATATACCTTTTTAGTCGTCGGAGAGGCTGGAACGTCGTCGGAGCTGGCCGGATTGGGTCGGTCGCCGAGCGGAAGAAGCAAAGCAGCGCGCACGACAGAAAGTGAGCGAGTGGCTTGTGAGCCCGGGAGGAAACAACTCAGGTTCATTTTGTTTGCCCCGAGGCTGAAGCTACAAAATTCATCCATTGTGCAGCAGCTCAAGCAACATGGCTCGGTTCAGTTGGTTAAAACGCAAGAGATAAGGCTTTGCAGAGTAGGCAGGACGCCCAACAAAAAAAATTTCAATTTTTTCTTTCACTTTTTTTCACATGTATTCCTCATAGATGGTCTAAGTACACCCAAAAAAATTTAAGTCAAATCCGTCCCGAAACCACCGTAATCCAGTCAAAAAAACTGGCAAAACCAACCCAAACAACCGAAATCTCGCCGAGATTTGTGAATTTACTGTAGCATTTTGAATTCTTTTTAATCTAAGCAGGATTTTGAATCTCGTAGGGGGCCGAAAACTGAGATTTCGCTGAGCTTTCTATACTTGCTCGTATGTACTAGTACTAGGAAGAGGAGATTAATTGTTGTGTACAGCTATTAATTATGTTGAAATTGAGCTGTTAGGATTGTTCACTCTGATTCTCTGAACTCACTCCACTATCTTTTATTGGCTACAAGATCGTTCGCAAGGGTCATTCGAATGATCAATGACTTGGAGTCCGGTGAAAGCCTAACGATAGCCGCTTGTGTGCGGGAAGATGGAAGGCAACACCACCAGTGTCACCGCCGGCGACGTCGAGCACCACCAGCTCCGACGGCCGGCCACCGTCCCAAGCTGTGGAGCACGGGGCTGCCAGCGTATCAGTGGCCTCGCCGAGTTGGAAGGACTCTTCCTGAGCGATTGGGCTTGAACTCACTATTGCGCTACAGCTTTGCCAAGGTCCAATGTATAGATATGCTTTTTCTTCAGTGAAAAAAAGTCGGATATTTCTTGTCCTATATCCTAACCCATTATCACCTCTTACTTAGCTTAATCACCGGCAGGCAGTAACACAAACTACATCATTATCAGATGTTGACATCGAGGAACACGTGCCATGGAAAAGGGAATGTATGTGGCCAAACAGAGGTAGCAGCAGCCAGCAGTAAGCCCAAGTTAAACAGGCAGGGCAACCAAATAATCTGAGCCAGCCAAACATAAGCTGCTGTATCAATAATGCAATATCATGTCTTCTGTTCTCAGAGAAATGAAATGGCGGCTGTCAAGTGTCAACCAACAGGGTTGAGCAGCAGCACCGAACAATGGTGCAGGCTGCAGACTGCAGTACACCATGATTCATTCACCAGTTTCTCGCGTGCTACACAGCTGGTGTGACAAACGGTCGCCGCAGTGTAGTAGTACTGCTTAGGCCCAGTTTGGAACACAGGAATTTGAAGAAATTCCTGCGAGAATTGAACTGTTTCTTGTGAAATTTCTGCGAAATTCCTGCATTCCAAACAGACCCTTAGTGTTAAAGGCCAACTCTATCCCATCACACTGCTCGGGAAGAAGGCATTAAATTAAACTACTTCCTGATTGCAGCCTTCGAGGAACAGTTTTGTTACACATGATACAAGATACTTTAGCTGATAACCAGTGGCTACTGCTGCTGCTGCTAACACTTCTGATGTGCTAGTACTACAGGAAGTGAAAAATATGGCAGCAAAACACACAATTTCAGTGCAACCATGGTGCGTTATGTAGCCTGAACCATAAAAATGGCTAAATGATGATTGTAACCTTGATGTACATCGAAAATTGGCAACAAAAAGTTGCAGCTTGCAACTAATGCCGATCTGATCAACGCAGAGCAAAATTCGCATTTCTTCAAGGCAATATATCAGGCTTGAGGCATGAAACACATACCAGAGGTTCAATAGTCGTCTTTTGTGGAGATCACAGGAATTTGAGCAATATCAAATATCACTAGTACAATACGATCAACCCTTCGGATTTAGTTCCAGCAGAGCTTAGGAACTAGGTGAAATAAAAAGGGCCAGGGCGAATGCAAAGCTTAGAGAACTAAATCATAGAAAAACATTCTATACCATCTATATTTCACATCTTGCAAATAATGTCACAAACTATGAACATCACACTAGCTATGTTTAAGGGATGCAGTAGGAAATAAGATGAGCAAATACATGAAGATAGGATCATCTGTTGGTCTCAATGAATAACTAATTACTATAAATATAAATTTTGACACCTATGCTATGCCATTTCTTTTTCATTTTTTAATTAAGCAATTACACTAAGCTTCATCCCATATTTTTAACAAAAGATATTTTTCCAGCATGTTCCCTGCAGGTGGATCAAGATGTAATTTGCCTCCCACACGTAACGGACATTGGATTGCTTATTTGTTACTAAATATATATGAGTAAATAAGAATCAATAACCAAGTCTTCCATTTTTTTAAGGGCCATGTCGATTTTCAGCACAATCATCTGCTGACTACTGCTTACCTAGCAATTGCATGCTACAATTATCTTTCAAAGAACCTATAAATTGGTTTCTGGATTTCTGCTTAACATTTTAGGGAGACTGAAATCCCAGATGTGATAAAGTGCAGCAACTGGTATTGTGTGCTAATTGCAAAGCTACCATACTTATAGTGCAGTGGAGAAGCTCACATAAATAGACTACTACATATAAATGATACTCCCTCCGGTCACAAATAGTTGTCGTTTTGGACATAGGTATAGTCAAACTTTCGAAACTTTGACTGTTAATATCTTTTTAAGTATTTAAATTGGATACATAAAAATTACGTGTAGATTTATCTCAAAAAGTATTTTCATAATATTATAATTTTATTGGGTTTTAAAAATACTCCCTCTATTCATGAATAGATGACGTTTTAGGATTTTGCACTTCAAGCAAGGTACATGTAGAAATGACTAAATCGTCCTCCTTCATTAGCTCATTTGTTGCTCTTGGTTGGAGTGTGTTACTCTAATCCACGGTAATAAATAGCAATGGGAATAATGAATGGTAGCAGTATGCAAAGAAAAAACAGTTAAAAGTTGTCTCGAAATTGTAGAATGACATGTATTTAGGAACAAAATTTGGAAGCTATAATGACATGTATTCGGAAACGAGGGAGTATATTGTAATAGAAATTATTGCTCAAAGCTATGTTTTGCAGACCATGTCGATGTCCAAAACGACAACTATTTGTGACCGGAGGTAGTATTATGATATTAATCATAATATCAAATTTTAGCAATTATGTGCACTGCCATAATGGTGTTTAATTAAAGCAAAATAGACATGACTAGATTGAATTTCTAGTAAAGAAGAGTACTATAAAGATGTTTCTGAAATTATGATGGAAGTCACTCATGGAGTAAGCCAAGAAGTGTCACAGTATAAAGAAAAAATACTAACAATTCTGTGAAAAAATACAAGTAAAACAACCATTCAATGAGTAAAACAGTTTGCTATATTATTGAAGCAGCACAATGTATTTACAGAAGTTCTAACAGTTGTTCTTACCATTCAATTCCTGAGCAGAACAGCTACATCCCGACACATTTCAAGATCGGAGAAGTATTGACTCTAGTGAGCTCCAAGCATCCTAATGGGGAGTCTAGAGTGAGGTTTCTCACTTACATGGAATTGCAACCAAGACACATCATCAAGCAACCCTAGCTCAAATTTGCATAGGTGTACCCAACTGCGCCGTTGAGCCACCAGCAGAGTGCCGCCTCGCCCGCCGCCGCTCGTAATCAGGATCATCAGTGGGCAGCTCGTAACGGCACACTGGGCAAGAATTCCGGATGGCGAGCCATGGCCCAATGCACGCCCCATGGTAGAAGTGTGCGCACGGCAGCTGCGTGGCGAGCTCCCCCTGCGCGATCCCGTCCTTGCACACAGCGCACCCCTTCCCCACCTCCTCCCCGCCGATCGCCACAACCTGGAGCCTCTCCACCGCCGCGCGCGCCGCCGGCGGGGCGCCGCCCGCCGCCGCGTCGGCGACATGCCCTGGCAGCACCTCGAAGTCTTCCTCGTCTAGCGGCACCGCGAGCACCTCCCACCCCACGCTCCGGAACATGTCGTCGAGCTCTTGACCATCGTCAAAGTCGAACGGCGGTTCGTCGGAGAAGCCCGACTCGTCCCCGCTATCGAAACCCTCCATCACGCCCAGAATCTCCCTCTCGTCGAGGAAGCCGAACACGTCGGCATCGCCTCTGCCTCCTCCTAGTCCTCCTCCTGTTCCACCGCCACCTCCATGGCCAGCAGCGGCTGCGGCGGGGGCAGCGTCGGTGATCTCCTCCCACTCGAAGCCGTCGGCGAGGTCGGAGTCGAAGGAGAAGGGGGAGCCGGGGGTGGGGATTAGGGTTTCGGGGTCGAAGTCGGCGGAGAGGAGGGCTTGGGGGCACTGGTGCTCCTCCACGAAGGTCTCGGAGAAGGAGACGTAGCAGACCTCGCCAAGTGCGCTGGGGCCGTGGTCTTCGTCGACGTCGAGGAAGAGCTCGTCGGCGATCCCCTCCATGGGGACAGCGGCTAGGAGGGGGAGGGGGAGGGGAGGGGAGGGGAACGGGGCGGGTTGGGTGGTGGTGCGTCTCGCGACGCGTCGTGTGAGGCGTGGCGTCCCCGTCTCGAGGAGTTGGTAAGGGCGAAAACGGTCAACTCCTTTATCCTAACCCCATATTTTTACCCTAAATTTAGAATCAAATATGAATATTTTAGATACGGATTTAAATACGAATTTTTGGGATACAAACATGGAGTAGATGTAGATCATATTTGAATTAGTCACGGATCATTCCATAGATACTACGCATGTAATGAAAAGGATATAACTTTAGCAACAAAAGTGTAACTTATAGTACATATTAAAGAATTATTTATTAACAATATAAATATATTAAATATAAATTCATATTATAATTTAGTCAATGACTAAAAACCATAGAGGATATTAAAGTACAGTGATGTTCACCGTATAGCCATTTTGTTGGTTTCTCAGAGTGTCTTTCAGATATTCTATCAAACATAGATACGAAGTCGATATTGCTTTTGCCTTATAAGAATCTATATTTGTCATATACTGATAATATCAAATACGAATCAAAGTTAAAAATTTCATACCTATTTTTCGGATACGTGGAAATTATCCACTCCATTTTCACCCTGTCGTTGGGCCTCACACCGTCACGCCATGCGCTGAGGCGTTTTCACCTTCGAGTTCAAGATGACCGTGAAATACGCCTCCATGTGGCAGTTCTGTACTTTCGGTTCTGTACCTCGTTCTTAGGGTTGCAATCGGCTCGAATTCGATCGGATATCGCTCTTTTCATATCCTAAACCATATTTTTTGTCGGAATCAGAGTCGGATACGGATACTGCCGGATACGAATACGGCGCAGATAATATCGGACGTAGATTCGAATCGAATACGGAGCGGAATTGATACGGTACCAGATAATTTTTGTCGGATATCGCACAAAAATAGATATCGCATAAAACACACATATAACACTGATTGATCAATCATATGAGTTTAAATTCGTCTTATGCGTGGGTGCTGTTTAGAGCATGTCATGAGTGTGTGTCGATAAGTGTAACATTTTTCATTGCTTTTCTTGGATTTGCTAGACTGTTTTCCTTCACCTCTGTCCCTCTCTACATACTCTGATCCTACATTTTCAATAGTAGAATCAAGTGTCTGCTTCTGGTCGGTCGTCTCGGTTTCTTTCCCTTTCTTCTTCTTCCTCTTCTTGTCTTTCTTCAAATCACCTTTGCTTGTATCACCCTCAACATGCTCTGAGTATAGATTTTCCACCAAAATCAACTGAACCATCCACCTTGTTCTTCTCCTCCTTCCTGCGGCCCTTTCTCTTTCTTGCTCTTGTGGTCTTGTTTCTCCTCCTCGATGCCCATCACAGTCTTCTCATCGTCATTTTCTAGGGCATCTAGGGCTGAATCAATCTCCATTGCCTCTTTGCCGCTACGGCGCTCCGACTCATCCTTTGATTTCAATTGTTTTGGCCGATTTTAAATCTTTTACAGATACAAATAATTATTATTTCAGCTGATTCACTAAAATTCTATTTTTCTTATTTTTCTCTTTTCTTTTCTCTTATTTTATTTTTCTGATAATTTATTAGTTGCAGTTGTTTTACATGTATTAACGTATAAATTGCGTTGAATTTATTTTTCTGTGGTTAATTATTCAATTTTTTACGCGTTTCAGAAATTTTTTTCCTATTTTTCTTTCTTTTTCTTTTTTTCTTCTTCCTTTTTCTTTTTCTTTTCTTTCTTCTCTCTCTCTCCTTATTCCCTGCTCTCTCCAGACTAACCTTAGCCATTCGTCTGTTCCCAGTTCTAGCTTCTTCTTTCTTTTCCCCGTTCCGCTCCTCTCTCCTTGTTGTTTCTTCTTGCTTTTTCCTTTTCTCTACTCGATCTGGAGACCGGAGGTTTGGCCGGCTTCGCCACCCCTTCCTTTGTGTCCCCCACCGGCTTGGTTCACTGGCCCAGCCCCAACTCCCCGCGCCCGCCGCACTAGGGCGTCTTGCACTGGACCGGCACTCGACTCTCCCCTCCGGCGCTCTCCCTCGCCAGGCCCTTGGTCCACCGCCGTCGGCTCGCCGACCGCAGCTGCTGGCAGCGCATGGACTCGTGTCGCCCCGCCTGGTGGGCTCGATTGAGGTGGTGGGGAGAGGCGCTGGCACCTCCTGCTCCGGCGACGCCGATGGCGTTGGTGGCACCGGCGGCGGGTCGTCAGGGATGGGGTCAGGGTTTGGTGGGTCCAACGCAGTGGTAGGCATCGCCATGGAGGAGGGGTAGAACCGGAAGAGATGCGGGGACACGCAACACGGGAGACGGGACACGGGAGTGGAGTCGGGAGACGATGTGTTACGATCGGATATCCAAGTAATGGTAACGTATATATCAGAGAAAATGTTCGGAATATGCCGATCCGACGGATAGCGATCTCCCGAATCTGAAGCCTAATTCTATGCCGAATCGAAAAACTATCCGAAAAATTATCCGAATCCGATCCGAACACATCCAGCCGGTCGGTCGGTCGGAAATTATCCGATCCGATTACACCCCTACTCATTCTAGCGTAAAGGTCGCTACAAATGTTGCGCCTTCTAGCTAGCTAAAAGTAGTGCGTGGACTGTAGAGCAGGGATACAAATTTCACCGAAATTTCAGATTTCGGGTCACCACGAAATCCAAACTACCAGCTGGATAAAAAAAATTTGAAATTGCTACAATAAACCGAACTTTCATTTTTTTCGCTAAAATTTCATTTTTGTTTTGCCCGTTTTCAAAATTTTAGGGCCGGATTTGGTCCAATAACTCTTAAAAAAGTCATCTTCTATGAAAATTTGTTGAAAAACTAAATTTTTGAGACATTTTAAAATTTTGGCAGAAACACTGTCAGATTTTTATAAAATTGTACAAGCTCGATAATGATCTAAAATTTTATGGTACTATATTTAGTAGTGTAAGATCATTAAAAAAATTCAAAATAATTTAACTTCATTTGTTATCTTTAAAAAATCAAAAACTAAATGAACATAATTGGGACAATAACCTTATCAAAATTTTATAAATTTTCTCAAGTGTGATCATGATCTAAATTTTTATGAGAGATTAAGAATTTCCTCATACCATTCTATAAAATTTCAAAAAAAATAAACTTTTTTGTTTGGCTAATCAAATCTATGTAAGCATTGAACTTCATTTGTTATATTATATTTCAAAAATCAAAAAGAGAAAGAACATAAATGGTACTGTGCCTTGTAAGAATTTCATAAATTCACTGGAGGGTGATCACGATTCAAAAAATTTATGAGATCTTAAGCATTTCCTTATCACCCTTATGTAAAATGTTCAAAAATTTTAAACCTTTTGTGATTGCTAAAGCAAATCTATGTATTGATCATTAGGCTTTTATCACGACGTAGCACTGTCAGAATTTTCAAAACTTATTTATGAATGATCATCATCTATAAATTTTATAGAAACATTAATGTTATATCAGGACCATCCATAAAAATTTTCAAAAATTTCTAACATGGTTTGAACCATTTTTCATTTTGTTCAAGTTTGCTGGTAAGCTTTTTAACAGGACAGTAGCACTGTTCGAATTTTTAAATATTCACGAAGCTTGATCATCATCTCAAAATTTTATGAGCACATTAGTGATGAATAATAACCATGAAAAAAATTCCAAAATTTTCTAACGTGGTATGAACCATTTTTCATTCGGTTCAAACTTGTCGGTCAGCGTTTTCTCACGACAGTAGCAATGTTCGAATTTTTAAAAATTCCTGAGACTTGATAATCATCTGAAAGTTTCATGGAAACTTCAATGAGAGAGGAAAAGTATGAAAGGAAAATTGTCACCACGACGGCCGATGAATAAACCTAAGCCAACCTTCTCCCAATTGCTTGAAAAGTATGAAAGGAGAATAAATAGGTCATGTTATCCTGTGCGTCGGTCAGATAACCTTTATTGGCCTAAAAATTTGGACAGCTCATCAACAGTGCCCCTTCTGGCGGTTCTGTTGGGAGAGGGGAATAGCTTTGCCATCACCATATACTTGTCTGATGGAGCATTACCCCGGGACGATTGGCTAAGACGATCAGCTAAAGATAGATTGTCTTAGCCAATGCGAGACCACCACAACAGAAGTTATAAAAGCCGACACACAAGAGAATTTTTGTGTCAAGTCAGGCTAAGGCAGAAGCAGAAGGGTAGAGTTCTGCGACCCAGGAAAATCTGGCTGGTAAAATACGAAAGCCGATTGAGCCTAAGCCAAGATGGTGCCCCCCTGGTCTTAGTAGATCACAATGCAGACGGTTACAAAGACTAAGAACTCAGGAGATCAGAGAGGCCGAGCAAGAAAAACAGAGGGATCAAGCTTTCGATGAGCTTCGATCGATTAAAACTATTAAAAAGGAGTGAAGGAAGAAAGAGCAGGCTGAAGAAAATTTTGATTCAGCCGATGATCTAGACTCCCCAATGATCCAGGACGACACTCCTCCGATGGACATCAACATGGTGTTCACCTTACCAACCAAATTCAAAATAAAGACTGAATCGGCTAAGGAAACATTCGCTCAGCTATGTTTGGGCGCTCAATATGCAGTCTTCGAGAAGCCCTAGGATACTCATCGGCATCTTAAGCCGTTATACTTAAAAGGACATATTAACGGCAAACCGATATCAAGAATACTTGTTGACGGTGGGGCAACAGTCAATCTGATGCCATACACCATTTGTAAGAAGTTGGGTAAGTTCGATGAGGATCTCATTAAAACTAACATGATTTTAAATGATTTCACAGGCGATCTCACTGAGGCAAGGGGGGTCATGGTGACAGAGTTGACTGTCGGCAGCAAAATATTGCCGACTGCTTTCTTTGTAGTCGACACTAAGGGCAACTACAGTGTCTTGCTTGGGCGAGACTGGATTCACTCCAATTGCTATATACCATCGACTATGCACCAGTTACTTGTCCAATGGAATGGGGACGAAGTTGAGGTCGTTCAAGCCGACACATCGGCTCACATTGCTATGGCCAGTTCATATGCGAATTGACAGCATGAAGAAGCCGAGTGCATATCGAGAAAAGTTTTGGAAGATTATGATTTCATCTGCATCAGTAAGACGGGACTTATGCCGATCAATGTGAGGCCTAGCACCTTTGATCGGACAAGTGAAGTTTTATGACGATGGAGTCCAAGCGAGTAGTGAAGAATTTACAAGACAAAATGCAAAGCTATCGGTAAAAAACAGATAGCTATGAGGCCATTGAAGATTTTCAAAAAATCGAGAAATTAGGCCAAGGGTTTATATAGACGGATTTGCTTGAAGAAGTCGATATAGGCGATAGAGATAGAAAAAACCAACTTTTATTAGTGCAAAATTAGATGTAAGTTATAAGGATAAGTTGGTCAAAATTCTTAAAAATTATAAAGACTGTTTTGCTTGAGAATACCATGAGATGTCTAGTTTAAGCCGACAGCTTGTCGAACATCAGCTACCTATAAAGGCAGGCTATCGGCCGTTTAAACAATCTACTCGGAGATTTAATCCAGCCTTGTATAATGTTATAAAAGAGAAAATCGAGCGATTGTTGAAGGCCAAGTTTATCAGGCCTTGCCGATATGCTGAGTAGGTTTCCAATATCGTTCCTTTATGAAGAAAAATGGTAAGTTGAGAGTATGTGTTGATTTTAGGGATCTAAATAAGGCTACACTGAAAGATGAATATCCGATACCAGTAGCCGATATGCTTATCGATGCTGCATCAGGGAATAAGATTATTAGCTTTCTTGATGGTAATGCCGAATATAATAAGATATTAATAGCAAAAGTCGATATACCTAAAACAGCCTTTAGATGCCTTGGTGCTTTAGGGTTATTTGAGTGGGCTGTGATGACGTTCGGCTTGAAGAATGCTGGTTTCACATATCAGCGAGCCATGAATCTAATTTTTTATGATCTAATCGACCGTATTGTAGAAATTTACATCGACGATGTGGTGGTAAAATCTACAGAAGATTTACAGCATTCAGCCGATTTGGAGACAGTCTTCAAGAATACAAGAGCGCATGGTTTGAAGATAAATCCTTACAAGTGTGCTTTTGGCGTGTCGACTAGGCAATTTTTAGATTTTATGGTTCATGAGAGAGGAATTGAAGTCAATCAAGAAAGGGTAAAACTCATAGCTAAAACAAAGCTGCCGACATGTAAAAACGAGTTACAGAAGTTAATTGGCAAAATCAATTATTTACGACGGTTTATTTCAAACCTTTTTGGTCGAATTCGTGCGTTTACTCCATTGTTAAAATTAAAAGATAACCAGGAGTTTGTGTGGGGAGCCGATCAACAGAGAGCTTTTGACAGTATCAAGGAGTATTTGACTAATCCTCCAGTTTTGGCTGCACCACAAAAAGGTATACCCTTTAAGTTATATAAATCGGCTGAAGAGGAGACTATTGGAGCTGTTTTAGCACAAGAAGTTGATGATAAAGAGTGGGTAATTTTCTACTTAAACCGACGGTTACTTGATGCTGAAACCAGGTATTCCTTTGTAGAGAAACTTTGCCTATTTTTATATTTTGCTTATACAAAATTAAGGTATTATATTTTAGCATCAGCTTACAAAGTTATCTGTAAAACCGATGTTATAAAATATATGATGTCAGCCCCAATTTTGCTTGGTCGACTTGGTAAATTAGCTTATATGCTCATCGAGTTCGACCTGACATATGAATCGGCTAAGGCAGTTAAAGGGCGGGCGATAGCCGATTTCATAACAGATTATGAGACTACTACCGATTTGATATCTGTAGCCCCTTGGCAACTGTATTTTGATGGATCGGTATATCGAGAGGGTGATGGTATTGGAATAGTACTTGTTTC
Source organism: Otatea glauca (assembly GCA_036346275.1). Classification (NCBI taxonomy): domain Eukaryota; kingdom Viridiplantae; phylum Streptophyta; class Magnoliopsida; order Poales; family Poaceae; genus Otatea; species Otatea glauca. The sequence goes on from CM070721.1 coordinate 56,368,728, forward strand.
ACCCAAAGGACATAGTTTTGAATTTGCATTTCGGCTAAATTGTCGATGCTCAAATAATCAAGCAGAGTATGAGGCATTGCTTAAAGGCCTGCAGTTGCTCGAAAATATCAGAGTAGACGCTGTTGAGGCCTATGGTGATTTTTTGTTAGTCGTGCAGCAAATTAAGGGAGAATATAATTGCTATGACGAGATTTTGATTAAATACTTAGAGCAATGTCTTACTGTAATCGACTTATTTACGGGATTCACTATTTGTCGTATTCCTCAAAAATTAATGACAGGGCCAACTTGTTAGCTCAGCAGGCATCAGGCTATAAAGTTTTTGGCCGATATGAGGTATGTGAACCGATTGAGAAAACAGTAATGTGTGCTAACGCCGTCGATTGGAGGACAAAAATAATAGAATACCTAATCGATCCTTCAAAACTGACTGGGCAAAAAATTAGGCGGCAAGCTTTAAAGTATGTGGTTTTGGATAATGTGTTATATTATCGGACATTAGAAGGTTTGCTGTTAAGATGCCTTGGAGTCGATGAAGCTAAAATAGCAATAGGTGAAGTACATGAAGGTATCTGTGGATCTCATCAGTCGGCTCATAAGATGAAGTGGATGTTAAGGCGTGCTGGGTACTTTTGGCCGACAATGTTGGAGGATTGATTCAAGTACTACAAAGGATGCCAAACATGTCAGAAATTTGGCAATATACAACTGGCTCTAGCTTCGGCTTTACACCCTCTTATCAAACCATGGCCGTTTAGGGGATGTAGAATAGACGTAATAGAACAAATATTTCCTGCTTCAAGCAAAGGCCACAAGTTTATTCTGGCCGCGATCGATTATTTTTCTAAATGGCTTGAAGCTATACCACTCAAAAAGATTACGAGTGTTGAAGCTATCAGATTTGTTACTGAGCATATTATCCATCGGTTTGGAATTCCGCAAACCATTACAACCGATCAAGGTACTGTGTTTATGTTCGATGAGTTTCAAGGTTTTGCCAAAAAGTTTGGGTATCAAGCTATTAAACTCATCACCTTATTATGCTCAAGCTAATGAATAGGTTGAATCATCTAATAAGACGTTGATTAAACTGATTAAGAGGAAGATTGATGAAAAAACGAGGAATTGGCACTCAACGTTGTCAGAGTCGTTGTGGGTTTATCGGCTTGCATATCATGGAGCAACAAAACTTTCTCCCTATCAGCTAGTTTATGGGTAAGAAGCCGTTTTACCTGTGGAGATCAATATTGACTCCATACAGGTAGCCAGGCAAAACGGTTTGTCGACTGGAGATTAAAAGGAGTTAATGATTGACAATTCAGACGATTTAGTAGGATTACGTTTGTGTATATTAGATCGGCTTAAGAGAAATAAGGAGAGAGTTGCTAAAGTTTATAATAAAAAAGTAATGCCTAAGTCTTTTTGTGAAGCCGAACTAGTCTGAAAAACTATACTACTCATCGGCTCTAGAGATAGTCAATTTGGGAAATGGTCTCCCACATAGGAAGGGCCATATAGGATAAATTAGCTCGTTGATGGACACTCTTATATTTTGGAGACGATGAGAGGTGTGATGCTTCCTAAGGCAATCAATGGAAAATACTTGAAGAAATAACACCCTAGCATTTGGATTGGTTTCTAATCGGCTATAAACGTTCGTCACTTGAGAAGCCAAACTAACTCGATGCGGTTAATTTTAGCTAAGTTGGAAGAATAAAGCAAATTATACACGAATCAAGACTTAAATAAACAATCGGTTAAACAGCCAATTGGGGTTACAAAAGTATTTTCAGGCAAAGTTTCAACCAAAGCTGACCGAAGGGTTTGTTGATTCATTACAAATCAGAACTAAAATTACAGGCCAGAGCCTGGAAGCCTTGCGCCTAGAGCCAACAGAGCCCTCGTAGTCTTGGCAATTGTAATCTACACATCATCAAGGATCTTCTCGTCCTCCCTAGCGTTTCTAGGAACGGGGATGACCTTGGTCGATTGCTTCTTGACTTGAGCAACGGTCAGGGCAATTTGGAGTTTCTGATCCTTGATAGATGAGGCAGATGCAGAGATCATCGTTTGGTCGTCGGTTATTTGCTTGGTCAGCCTAGCCATTTCTTCTTCCAGTAGCTTCTTGGCCGACTCAAGCTTTTGAACGACTTCCTTGTTTGTCTTGAGGGCTAAGGCATCTGCATCAAACTTTTTCTTCTTCGCCTTGGCCTCTGCCACCATTTGGTCAAGGAGCTTCTGATCGGCCTCTTGCGCCTGTCTTTGAGCAATCCTAGCTTTAGCAACATCGACCTCAGCCTTCTTATCGTCTAAGTGGCAGACATTCAGAAGTGCTGCCATAGCCTCCGAAGGCAGATCAGCTTCCATAGCAGCCATGGCGTCTCGGAGAGGTTGGGTGTTGTTAAGGAGATCGGCTTAAGGCTTCATGACTTGATCGAAAAGCCTGTTCAGCCTCTCCTGCATCCCAGGCACAGATGTCACTGCGGTCGACACTTCCTTTGATACTTTAGGGATTTTTCTTATGTCAGTAGGATAGTCATCCGTGGCCATCACCTCCGGGTCTTCCAAATCATCCAATGTAAACCCAGCAGATCTGTTGGATAATGTGTTGGCATCAAAAACTTGAAGTAGGGTTTATCGGTCACAACACACTGGATGAACGCCAAGTTCTGAGGTTCGTGGCGTGCCAACCGATTTGATCTTGCAATCGGTAAGATAACTAAAATTTTGCTCATAGTCGATCTAATAAAATAATCGATTTAGATGTAAACAGCTGAAAAGCTGATCAAATCGAGGGTAACGATAAATCTAATTAGTCGATTAGGGCTAACCAAACGATAGAGGTAGATCTTTTTCAAAGAAGGCGATGCGCAACAAAATCGAAGAAAAATCAAACCTGGTGATGTAATTGATGAAGATCAACAATCGGCGATGCTCAACTTTATTGATCAAGATCAAATTACAAAGATTCTAAATTACAGAGGCTATTCCTAGTCGACAGAAAAGTAGATAAAGTAATGCAAGTTGGTTGATTGGATTGTATTGTGTCTCGCTTGCCTTTGACCATCTTTTATAGCTATCGGTCGATCGTGTTCATCTCCAACACGTTGCAAATTATAATCCGTATCGGCCTTTATTCGAACATTATCCTTCTTATTTTTAGATAAATATTTGTCCCAATCCATATTCAAACTTCTATTTTCATGTCCGATGTCGGCTACAATATCTCTTAATTCTTAGCCTGACAATTTTGACCGCACCTACCAAATCTTGGTGCAAACAATAACAAAATGCCTAAACAAAAAATATCGCGGTTTCTAATGTCAGCACGCTGCCATGCGTTGTCCATGTGCACCATGCCTCGCCATCCAGGTTCACAATATCGATTTCGAAAAAACCGCTCGAAAATCGAAAATCAGAAATATCGAATTGAAAATCGCTATAAACCGAAGGGTTAAGAAATCAATTTTTTTGAAAAAAATAAAAAAAATCGAAAATCGATCGGTTTTTAGACAGACCAATTGAATGTTTCTTATGGCCGATTTTTTGAGCGATTTTCGCTTGATTTTTATCGATTATCGACCGATTTACGTCGTATAAATTTTTCTAAGTTTTTAAATTTTTTAAATTAAATTGGTTTACGCACCGATTTTAAATCTTAAACCTGCTCCTTATTCGACGGTTTTGTGAACCTGCTCGCCATTTTTCACCCTCCATTTCTATCGACAAGGCCGATGCAGGCGGAAGCAGCAGCCATCGCAGCAGGCCAGGAAACCTGCCTGCACAGCAAGAGCGAAACCGCGAGCCGGCAAGCAACGCGACCAGGAGGGAAGCATACCAGGGGATCCAATCACCTGACACCATCTCGCCCCCGCAAGATTCAAAGGAGCCCGAGACAGGGACGCGAGCCGGAACCGGCCAATCGGCTTTTCCGTCGACATCGACGGGAATTACAGTGGGCAAGAAGACAACAGCTGTAGCGTGTGACGGTAAGAGGTTTGGATTGATGATTGATTAACTGGAGGCAGCTCTGCGAGTCTGCGTTTCTTGGCTATAAAACGAGGCGGGCTAGAGCCGGGTTGTGGAGACCGGACAGGCTGTGTCTTCTTCCTCCACAAGCTCTTGTTTGGTTCTGGTTTCGTTTGCTCTTTGGTTTCAGATCCGGGAGGCGATCGAAGGAGCGGTGTCTTGGGAAGGTATGCCCCCCTTCTTTCCTTTTTGTTTTTCCATCTTCTTTACTTCAAGCACTGGTCAGAGTTTTCTTGCTCGGATTGGAAATATCATTTCTTCGGGTTTGTGATGGTATTGGGCTAATCTGAAGTGCATTATAGTGACAAAACCGTTTTTTTTTCTCCAGTTGTAGTAGCTGGGTTCGCTGGATGAGGTGATTTTAAGCTAATTGCTGGATGTATGTGCTAGTTGGCATGGACTGTCTTTCTTTGGTTATACAGAAACCTTGTTATCTCTGTCGCTGCGAATTGTGTTGGAAAAGTTGGATTTTGGGGTGAGCCCTTGCTGGTTTACCCTGTCCTTGGACTTGGAGCTAGCTTCTTCATGTGATTTTGTCTCATATGCATGATATCATTAGATTTACTTCAGGTTACTTCCAGTTTTCCTTTAGCTATTCTTGATTTTGTTTTAGGAAGCTTATATCCAAGGTAAACAACATAAGGAATTGAAATCGAACTAGAGAGTGTATAATTCAAAGCAAGTGAGATCTCATCATTACAAGTATTCAAGACGAATCACAAAGCATACTGGGTAATGGGTATGTTCAAATCAAGAATATATCGCCCTATATCGCTGACTGCAAAGCTTTTCCCATCCAGGAGAGTGAGAGAATGGGGATCGGGAATGGATCGCCAAATGGGAGCCAGCAGACAGCGCACAAGGAAATACGAGATGAGACCACACCACTTCTTCTGGTCAAGGTGGAGGAGGATGGGTTTCATGAATTCAATGGAGCTTCATTTTCCGGGGCAGTTTTCAATCTGTCGACCACCATCGTTGGGGCTGGAATCATGGCCTTGCCAGCGAGTATCAAGATGCTGGGCATCATCCCTGGGATTCTGATGATCATCATTGTGGCATTGCTCACTGAGGCATCCATTGACATGCTTGTCAGGTGCAGCCACCAGGGCAAGATTACATCATATGGGTGGCTGATGGGCGAGGCTTACGGGCAGTGGGGAAGGATTGCGCTGCAGGCCTCCGTCGTCATAAACAACATTGGTGTGATGATTGTTTACATGATCATCATTGGTATTCCTTCATAGCTCAGTACCTATGCTCTCTATTTTTTCTGTTGCTTTTGAACATTTTTGAGATGCGCAACTGAAATTCACTCAGGTGGACTTGGTATGAATAATCTAGTGCTCTTTTATTATTGTAGACTAGTGATACAATTTGGGGCATAGCTCTGACTTGTAAAAAATAATTCCAAAATTTTCTTGAAACTCTAGTTAGACCATATTTTAAAGTTCATTTCTTAGCTATTAGACTTGGGTTTCTTTAGTACATTGCTTTCAAGATAGTTCAAACAATTCAATCATGACCATAGTCACAGGATACGGGGTCGAGGTCGCGTCCCGTGATCCGGGATCGCCGTCCCAAATCGCGGGTCGGGGTCACCCTGGGTCATCGTCCCGATCGAAAAGGGATCACCATCCCGATCGAAAGGGGATCGCTGTACCATTGCAGATTGGCATTCGTCTTCAGTCAAGGTTTTTAGAGCTACAAAGCAGGCCCTAGTTACAAGTGGGATGCAGATTCAGATGACGCTACCTTGGATGAATCAAGATTGAAGCTCGAGCAATTGCGTTGGAAGAATTTGGAGGATGGTGTTGATGAATGATGATCCGCAATTACGCATACTTCAGAGGATCTGCAGACCATCTTTGCATTGCTGCATGCTACCTACATCTGTTGTCAAGTACTCAAGTATCTTTGTTTTATATTTAATAGCAAACTAAGTAGTGAGTTGTGAGAATTGTGTTGAAGTGTTGCTGCTGAAGCTGATCCTCGACCCAAGGTTTCGACCCGGGATCATCGACCCATTGGACTCGGATTCACGCACCAAATCCACGATTCACGTCCCATAGAGGTATACCCCCCTCGTACCATGTTTTTTTCAAGTGTCGACCCTCGACCCGCGACCCCGTTCCTCGACCCCGTCGACCCGGGAACTTTGTGACTATGATCATGACCTCCCTGACAAGTACTTTTCCAAGTTATTTACTATCAAATGGAATCCGTGCTCTCTCCAAAGAAATAATTGGACATTTTGAATGATTTGGTAAGAAAAATAAGATAGTTATTTGGTAAGAAATATAAGATAACTACTAGTTACTACGCACTTGAACTAGAAATTAGTTTATCCTCTTTGAGTAACATCATGTACCTTGAAATGACAACTTTATTTGCCATGAGCTGAAATTGACATTGGTTATTAAACTTTTAATAGGTGATGTATTATCTGGAACATCATCAGACGGTGTTCATCATCATGGCATACTGGAGGGCTGGTTTGGAGCTCATTTGTGGAATTCTCGTGCCATTGTTCTTCTTGCGACAACTCTTTTTGTGTTTGCTCCATTGGTGAGCTTTAAGCATTTGGGTATGTTTTCATAGGAAAAAAATTCAACAATCAACATATTTGCTAATATTAGCTGCACGACATTAATCATAAATCTTGCCATTTCTTTATAGATTCGTTGAGATACACATCCGCCCTATCAGTTGCTCTTGCTGTGGTTTTTGTTGTCATTACTGCTGGGATTGCCATCATAAAAGTCATCAATGGGACTGTAGCGATGCCCAAGCTTTTTCCGGAAATAGATGGTCTTAGTTCCATCTGGAAGCTCTTTACGGCTGTCCCTGTTCTTGTCACTGCCTACATCTGCCACTATAACGGTATGCAGTTGCAGTCTCAATGCACAATATTCTTCCCATTGCTCAATTATGTGGATTCTAAATGCATGTTTTCATGATTATACAGTCCACAGCATTGACAATGAGCTTACTGATAGAACACAAATTAAACCGATCGTGCGAACATCACTGGCCCTCTGCTCCAGTGTTTACATCGCCACAAGTTTCTTTGCATATCTCCTCTTTGGTGAGGGCACACTGGATGATGTTCTTGCCAACTTTGATTCAAATCTTGGCATTCCCTTCAGCTCTGTCTTTGATGATGTAGTGAGAGTGAGCTATGCTGCTCACGTTATGCTTGTATTTCCCATCGTCTTCTTTGCCCTTAGGCTCAACTTGGATGGACTGCTCTTCCCCACGTCGAGGCACATTTCTCATGACAATAAGAGATTTGCCATAATCACTATCTCACTCCTGACAGTAATTTATCTTGCTGCCATCTTCATTCCAAGCATTTGGGATGCATTCCAGTTTACTGGTGCCACAGCTGCTGTCTTGATTGGTTTCATCTTTCCTGCTATGGTCATACTTAGGTAACTATATGCCTTTTCCATTTTGTATATATTCCCACTTGCTAATGCATTTTCATATAAACACATCACAATTTGGCTTTTTTTTTCTAGGGATCCTTACAGAATTGCAACCAAACGCGACAAGATCTTGGCTGTAACTATGATTGTGCTTGCTGTTCTCTCAAATTCTGTTGCCCTATACAGTGACGCAATGAACATCTTCCATAAGAAAGAGGTGGCCTGAACTTCAGACTTCAAACGTCAAAGGAAGGGTGTCAAATGTCAATGATGCAGGAATTGTGGCTTCATGTTACAAAACTCAAATGCTGTGAAGGGAGATGATTTCCTAGGAATGTAGTGAAGGAAGATGAGCTCTTGGTTGGCACTCGAGGTTTTGGTCACTTGGAAGAAATGGATGGTTGAATTTGTCTGGTTTTCTGTACACAAGCGGCTCAACACCGAATTGAGCCACCCGCAATTTATGTATCTTCTGTGTGCTTGTATCCACACAGACAAGAAAGCCTGGCTTGAGAAAGCTTGCTCTACAATAATGTACAGATTTGCTAATATTTGAGTTTCTGTTAAATGTGTTCTGTTTGGACTTTGGACCTGAACTCAGTGTTTGATTAAAAATGAAATGGCTATTGTTGCCATCTTTCACTTTCTGCGGGAAAAAGCAGCTTGTTTAAATTAGGCGCTATGACAACGCAAATTTTCAAAAATCTGTAATCACCAATGATGTTGAAAAAGTTGCATTGTCATCCCACTGCATCAGTGTGTGTTAGAGATAACTCAAATATCTCTAACTACCATATCTTTTGGTTTTATTCAAATAAGTTGTTAGTCTAAGTTATCAACAATTCAGACTCTTTGGTTATATAAGCCACCCCCTTTACTTGTAATCATTGGAATATTATAGTTGATTGTTTTCCGTGGTTTTTTCTTGTAAGGGTTTTTTCACGTTAAATTGTATCTCCAATTATTTTGTGGTGCTGATATCCCTAAGAGTGTGTATTAATGATAGAAGTATAGAACTACATATAGAGTTCAGAAAGAGAGATTCATCACACCGTTGTTGGTTTTTGCCTTCTGCTGTGGCCAAGAGGCACCTACCTCTAAGAGGTGAATCTTTCTGCATCTTGAAAGGTCAAGGCGCCAAGCAATCAAGAAAGCAAATTAGAAACTCCAGGGACCAGGCTACTGCTAACAAATGCTAAGGTGAGGGTCCCATGAAAGAACCTTGTTCTTTGTCGCACGTTTTTTTCTGAAATATTCTTTTGTTGGGATTCTTAGCGTCCAAGCCGGCCAATGAGTACACTGACAGAATCCTGGAATCCCAATTGTGACAGGCTTATCTTTCAGTCACTAATGAGCTGTTCCCTAGTACTAGCAAATTAGCGCTCTTAGACACCTAGTGTATGATTGATGTGTTCCTAGTTTATGATTAATGCAAGGAGAGTTTAAATTGGAGTAAATTCCTCGCATAACGAGAATTCAATCAAAGTATGAATATGATTAAGTAAATTGCAGATGGCGGGTTTAGAGCCACAAGTGTAGGCCGTCAGACACGAGTCATTCAGAGATCAATTCATAGAGGGCCCCAAATGATATTTCCTTCAATAAGAAGTTGTTCTCCATTTGGCGAGCTAGTTGTGAATTGTTTAAGGCTTCTTCTCCACATCAATCTACAGCACTTGGTGAAAAAATGATTCGGGTTTCACTGTGTCACTTGGACAAACAATCATGCTCCCGCTTGTCCAACTTGTCAATGATGTAGTTCTTATCCAGAAGGGAAAAACGTCACAGGGTTTGAGCAATGGGAATGTGACTGTACATGTTAAATCGAGCCAGGATCTGGTTACTCTGCCTCTTTCTGCTTCTTTGTCCATCCATCAAAACACAATCTAACATCTGAAGGCAGATTAAGAAACGGGTAAAGCGGCTGTAACTAATCTAATTTGCAAAAGCTTGAACTGTAGGTTCTTTCCTGTAGTTAGTATGACTTATGTACTTGCAGGAAAAATCCTTTAAAAAGCTTGATGCACGGAACAAATTGGAAAGAACCTCGCTGGCTCACTGCAGTATAAACCATATTATGAATGCACTGAATGTGAAAATAGGCATGATTTTGCTTAGTCTGGGCATGCAAGGGGTTCAACAGACTGATCTACTTGAGTTTGCGACATGTGCATTCAGTAGGATCAGAATTAATTATTTGATCTTGTTTAACAGGAATAGAATCTGACATGTGAACTCTTTCATTTCAGGGGAACAACAACCAATTGTTATTTCTGGAGAAAATGAATCACGGCGCGGCAGAGGAGTGTTGGCATGTAAGGAGTACCTTTCAAGCACTTAGGAGATACAAGTGACATTTCGAACTTGTCCATCCTATGATCGCCTTGGCTGTTAGGGAATCTCTGATATCAGATGTAAACTGACCCCTGGTCATGCAATTATGTGTTGAAGATTATCATTGTTGTTCTGTAATTTTCCAGCAATGGCTCAACTGGCATTGGTCTGTGCACATTCCACACAAGATCCTTTACCAATTTGCAAGTACAGCAATCCCTTGTCTGAACTGATTACCGACATTGTTAGTAGAAGTCTCTGCCATAGAACTTCTTTAGGGGGATGTTTTACATGTATTCGATTCCAGGGTCTTATGCTTCACACATCAGATTTCACTGCTCTAACTAAGGCTTCTCACTGAAGTTTACACTGTCTTCGAGACACTTTAAGCCCTACTTGACCTGCAATTTTTTTATCTGCAGGACGCTTGGCTGAGCAGGATGTTCACATGTCAAGTGTCCGCCATTAAAAGGTTCTTGAATTTTCAATGACATGTGTTGCAGGTTGAGACTCGCAGCTCTCAGCCTCTCAGCTCTGGGTTGCTACTGCAAGGAAGAAAATCTGTCGCTGCCACGGTGCCGCCAGGAATACGCGAGAAGGAATCGGAGGGCACGCCCTCGTGTTCCGGCCCCTCCGGCTCCGATGCGCCAAGAATGCAATGATGCGATCGCCGGAGCCCGAGGCAGCGTTGCATGTTCGCCCGCCGAATTTTTTGCTTTTTCCCCATCACACAATATTTCCTAAAATATGGCCTCGTTCGAAATAAATTTACAAAAATATCTTCCTCTTCAATCGCGAAAGACGTAGCAGACGACACGTGTCACCTATCGTACCACGGCAGCACATTCTATCGTGGCAATGATTCGGGAAATCACTTGCCATACAGCATAAGCTCAAGAGCAGTGACCTATCGAACTACCGTAGCTAGTAGGGAGGTACCGAGGTGTGGTAACTTGGTAGTGCATTAACTAAATTAAGCAAAGTCACTTAATTAGTGACTTAATTAAGTGACTAATCAACGTGCTAAATTGGTGAACTTACCAAGGTGTGGGTGCTTGGTAGGAAAACTTGTCATATCTTTTGTGATTGAAAAGATGAATATTTTTATAAATTTATTTAGAGGGAGACTAGATTTTTTTAAAAAAAAACTGGAGGGCCTTAAAAAAAAAGCATCTCTCTCTCTCGGTTTCCTTCCTGGCCCGGTTCTGTTGGATTGGCCCAATCCGGGGTTGGGGAGCCGCGAGGCGGCCTTGGCACGCCGCTTCCAAGAGTGCAGCGCGTCCGTCGCATCGCACGTAAACAAACGTTGTTCACGCCAGCGGCACACGGTCGCACGGCGTTTACTGGGCAGACACTCGGCAAGCTAAAAACGAATGTTTTACCACAATAGATTACACGAGGCAAGTACTGGCTGGGTGCACAGTGCTTATGCATCTGTCAAGAAGCCAAGAATCCAACTTCCATCGGCCAAATCTACTCGATTCAGTTTACAGCCGGCGGTAGCACACCTGGATCTGGCCATCAGCCATCTGATTGTGCCAAATCAGACGGTCCAAATTGATCCCACCTTGATAATCGGGTCTCAGAAGTCAGATCCCCTTGTACTCCTTTTTCCTGGATAATGTGCTTTGTCCATGACGAACCTTGCCGACCTGTTTTTCTGCACAAGTATAACCCTCCAAGCATCGAAATCCAGAAGACACTGCATTGTTACCTAGTGAAAATCTCTGCCTTCCTCAGCAGTGATTCATGAACTTCTATCAGTGGAAAGTATAAATCTGCAGCCTCGTTGTGTTTAAAAAAGCGGAGACCTCATCACCTCAGCGATTCTAGCACACATACATATACTATTTCAAGCAAACATACCCAAATTCGACTCCACCGAATCTGAATGTACAGGTTTCGTAAGCTCGGGGAATGGAGAAACGAAAGGCGATTCGGTTCTCTAAACCTTTTCGCGCAATGTAAATCGCCAGAGACGTGAACGCGCAGCTGGTACAGCTTGAATCCCAGAAGACCGAGTTGACTGTCCGAGAGAGTACATTCCAGGTACAGCATGAATCTTCACACCAGGACAGGGGGCCTAGGGCCTGTTCCCCAACCCATGCCCTCAAGCAGCAGCACCGAAGCTCAAGCTTCATTCGCCATGATCAACAGCTGAAAGGAGGAACCGTCAAGTTAGTCCATGCTCGAATCATGTGTTCATTTCTCTGAAAAACAGACCAAATTCAACCATCTGCAAATGGATTCGCGGTGCGTTCACTCCTAACTCGTAAGCCCCCAATTCAATGCTACCGACAGCAGTGGTAGAACACAAGTATGCTCTTGCGTGCCAAGGGCTTCTGATTCACCCCCACCACCAGTTATTTTTAGGTTATCACCTAGAAGTCTGATGCATCAATATGGTTTAAGGTACATGTGGGACACCGAAAGCATTACTTTAGATCAAAGGGAGGTGAAACCCTAGGTTCTGGCCTTGGTCGCCTAAAACCTTTCTAGTTGGCCACTAAACTTTGCCTCTTCTCCCTCGTTGCATGCATGGCAGTGACGGAGGGCAGATGCCCAATGCACTCGAAATCTTCTATCCCAAGCAATGGCAGATCCTTGGAGAACTTTTACAATTCATGCAATCTTTGGAAGGTACTGCTTGGCAAATGACGAGGAACAAACTTTGAGTACTCCCAAGTACATGAATATACTCGAGCCAATAAGAAAATGCTGAGGTGCCAGACTATTATATGGATTAAAAGTACAGATGCAGCATTATATACACAGGAGATATGCAGATCTAACTTTGACCAGTGGAGTGTTGATGTCTCTATGGACCTATAAATCTACCCTTTCTGTGTTCTGTTTCCTCCTTCCCTTTCCTGTTAGTTACATGACAGACATACCTAACAGCACGGCCAGACAGTTAGTTATGCAGCAGTTAAACAGTGTAATCATATTGCTTGGGCTGGCGATCTTATCAGCCACCCTTGGGCCCTTTGTCACCATTGCGCATAGAGGTAAACACCGACACTTTTCTTTTTGCATGTGCATACTAGAGCCAAGGCTTTTCATTCAACTTGACAAACGTTTTTTGATGGGAAACACACTGACATACTTACTGTCTGTTCTCAGAATTGCTGATGGTAACTAGCAGTCAGAGAGGACTAGAAACCAAGCTGGTGAGAACTGTAAGCACGGTCAAAGCTTTTGAAACTATTATTATGAAATGCACTATCCAGGACTCATGTTCTAAGTAAAGTTTCTCTCTCTCTTGATATGTAGGACCTCAGTGTTTCCAAAACAAGCACAGATGAGGAAATCAGAAGCAATGTATTGACAGGACGAAAGATGGCTTTTGGACATGCAGTCATGGAGAATAAGGACGCAAAGGATGCCAAAAGAAAATCAGGATCAGGTGCAAAACATTCTGTTGGAAACTTTGATGGGCACATACCCTTCACTGCTGATTACCGTACACCCCGGAACCACCCACCGAAGAACAACTAGAAGTAGATAGGGTATAGCCACGTAACTATAACTAGCTTTCTCTCACTTTTGGAAGGCCATTCTATTTGTCAGCTATGGCCTTCCTTCTTGTTAGATATAGATGTTTAGTCGTGATTTAACAATAATCTGTCATGTTTTTCCTATGCCATAGTAGTAATGTCAAAATGCCTTTAAAAAAGGAAACATTTATGCTCCAACTGTGTTCAATATATACTCATATCTATATATTTTTCTACCTCTTACAAGCTTTGATTTCACCCCAAAAAAATCTCAACAAAGAAAAAGAACAAAATCCTAAGGAAACTTATGGATTGGTACATTGTCATTTTCTGTTCGATTTGAATATTCTCTCATTCTTAATGCAGGAGAGATTAAGAATTACTCAACTAATTCACGTGCGTCTTCAAGCCTAAGTCAAAGGATAATTCACGTGATCTATTCCTCCTTCCTGGACACCCTACATGTTTTCTATTGGTCAAAGGCTGGCATAAGTTTACCTTTCATAATTAACTAAGAGATGAAACCGCAAATCCATACTTCTACATTTGGTGCTATCAGAGTGCTGTTACCGGAGCAATATATGGACATGCACATGTTAGAGAAGAAAATATCCAAGTGTTAGGTAGGTCAAAACTATATACAATATTGTCAAACAATATAGTGGGAAAGGCACTTTGTGCTACAAAACCTACTAATCAGTCTTAACCTTTGAATTCAAGCACGCACACACGTGCACACCCACTCTATATTTGACCAATGCTTCCCTAGTAACTACCCTTTCCAAATATAGAAAATTTGTCCAAGAAAGTCATCATGCCCATCTTTCTTCTAATTTACCTATGTTCTTTTATGTTATCTAATTAATGGATTATCGGTCACTACTAATTTCCTAGCAAAATTTCTCAGGATAGTACTAGCTCCAGGATGATGGCAGGACCATCCATGGACAGCATAAAACTAGAAGGGAGCACATCAGAACTAGTACTGAACATTCCAAAACCTCAACATATCAGAATGCTACCATCCAAGCCTTCTTCCAGGAATCCAAGTTCAGGCTCCAAAAAAGAACTGAACGATTCAACTGTTCTCAGGACCTTATATAAAATTAATGAGGACTGGAAGGAGGAAATGCTAGAGGCCAGTGATGAAGTTCTCAAATTGGTTAACAAGGATTACCATGCCTCTCCCCGTAGGAGGACACCAGTTCATAACTAAAGGAATGGCAAGGCGTTTATGCTGAGTCCTAGTTTCGTGACCTAAGTCATAGCTGTGGTGGTGTCTCAATATAATTACATATTGTTTCACTTTGTAATGTATGATAAGGAATAATCCATTCGAGTTAACTTGTGATGTGTCATAAATTATTCAAAGAAGTTCGACTCTTGAAACACAACCACAAGAGTTAAACCGGCATAGTCAACTCCATGAAATAATCATCTTATGAACAGATGAAATGTGGTATAAATGTGCAAAAAAAAACATCAATGGTTTAGATGAAAAACAAACAGAGAAGTATGCAAACTGAAAACAATGGTTCGGATTGAACAAAGCTACCTTGCCAAAGTCCATTGATGGGAAATGCAGGATATGCCTGCTACTGCCTCATTTGAAACTGAAAGCATTGTGCTCTGTTCTGAATCAAACTTTCTTGATGGATAAGACCGGCTCCTTTTCCTCCCTTCGTTTCTGTTTTAGCACATACATCATTACACAATTTGTTGACTGATATATCCAGTTAGGACCTTATCATATAGCTAATGTGTCAAACTGCCACTATATATGAGTAATGAAGTTAACAAACAACATGAGTCAATGTAGCACTACTTGCATAATTGCATTACAATAGCCTGTGAAAAGAATATGAGTTTCAGCAGAAAAAAAGGAAGACAATTTAAAAAGATAATGATATGGGTTCCTATTTTTTCATCATTATTTATGGTCCAAATGATTCTTTTGGTTTCTTCAATGTGAGATATCGTGAAATACAGATGATAACCATTTGCCAATGCCCATTTTTTTTCAACCAAATGACACATATTGGTACCAGTGTATTGCTGGTTTGTAAATTTCAGTTGCTGGTACCAGCACATTTATGAAAGACATTGATTGGGGTGCATCATCACAAGGTGAGTACAGGAGAATGGGAAGATGCTGTCTTCTCAAGATGCATTCATATTTAAACACAGTCAACAAGAACAGCAGTGTGGTTAATGTTAATATCATATTAATGACTGAATCTACAAATATGCCAGCTGTCTACATATACAAAATGAATAGAATGATGAAAGCATGATATGTTATGTACCAAGGTAAATAATACAAGGCACAAAATTTGCACAAAGCAAACGTGCTATTGGTTACTGGCAAATGCACCACAAAGTGTACTTCGTCCTTTGAGATTAAGAAAGGGATGTTATTTCCAATCAATTGCTCATGCTCATTCTGAAATAGAAAGCAACATGGCTATGAAATCTGCACAAATATTAAAATCATTACGATTAGATCAAAAGAGGTACCAACTGTCTAACTAAAATTGGTGGTCTAGTCTCAACCACTCGCTTAACAGGAGCCGCTTCAAAATGAAGGCTATTGTTTATTCAGAATAGCCGACAAGCATGTTCCTTAGTTGTCCCTCACAAAATCATTCTATATTGATTTGTAACCATGCAAGAACTTATAAACATCTAATATGCTATTATGCAAATCAGTAGAAAACCTTCATACTCAAATGACGAGAACCTCAGGGATCATCTTAGAGTCATCTCCTTAGCACACCAAAATCAACTGACTGAAGGGAAATGAGTCCTAGATATAGATCTTTAACATGCTGGGTGCACAACCCAATTCGTCTGCCATTCAAACTCCCATGAATTGATGATGAGAAACCTGTCCTCCATCCTGGAAACCGTTGTTTCTCCTTCACATGAAGAATGTACACACTCGGTGATGCAGATTGGCAGCCCATGACAAAGCAGTTGAATTGTCGAGTAGGGACTTTAACTCTTGAGAGGGTGAGCACAAATAAACCACTACTAGAAATGCCATACATCAGAGCTTCATCAGTGGAAACCAAAGAAGAACTAGATTCCAAAGGTGCCATTATTGCCTCAAAGTCCTCAACCATAGGAATGCCATAATCATCAAGTTCAAACCGCTTTTCTGTCAATTTTTCATACATTCGATACTTAGCCGATAATGTCCTGATGCAGGATTTCCTCACACATTCAACTAACATAAGCTGAATTTCTTTAAAATTGTCAGCCTCAGAGAACCATCTTATCCAACGATGAATTATTCCTGCAAACCAACTTACGATTAGCTCATCATCTTGCAAGACAAGAGCCGAAACATGTTTAGGGAAACCTTCAAGATTAATTAGACCGTAGCGATATAGGCACTTGTGGATATAGCTAAGAGGTGCATGAATCTTAATGAAAACACCATCAGTGCAGGTATTGATTGATTCCTTATTCTTTAAGCTAGATAACAATGCTTCTGTAGCAGCAGTTTCTGATGAGATATAATCTTTGGCTTGCTTCTGAAAGTTGTTGAACGCGTCTCTGAGGTCTTGTGGAAGAGCTGGTTCAGCAATGTATTTTGACAGGAGCACCATCTCATTAGCTTCATTTTTGGCATTGATGTCCTGCATCCATACCTTGAGTAAAGTTTTAAACCAATGATCTGTCTTCATTCCCTCTTTCCTAAATTGTGCCATGTGATCCAGCAACGGGGTGCTAAGACCAAGTGACTTGATCTCAGACTCTTTTATCCTTCTCAAACCATATGACAACCACTTCTTTCCTAACCTAAGATTCATAGCATCCCATATCTCTTGCTTCTGAGAAGCAAATAAATGAATCTTCTCCTTCAGCTTATGCACAGCTTTCAGTGCAGCACTGTCCTTTGTTGCTACTCTGATCATGGTGCCGGCAAACTGTAAGCCCCGGGAATTCTTTCTGACTGGCATAAGATATAATCTATCATCGACTTCCAAGTAAAGTGATTTGCTTAAGTAATCCACAATTTCAGATTTTACATCTTCTGCAACATCTCTGGATCCAGCAACTGCAACAAAAATCTCATCCATATATCTACAAGCGTATAGCCTTATTTTTTGTTGACAATCAATATATTCTTCATTATTTTCATTAGTATCCTTCAATTGACTTCGAAACCAGTGACGCAAATTTGACCCATGGTTGTCTGAAACTTTTGTTGCCTCTGAACCAAGGCCTTCATGTTTCATGCAAATCCTAAACACTTCATGGTCAAAACTGTCAAGATATATGTTCATCAGGATTGGTGCAAGTGCTCCTTCTTGAGGAAGTCCATGGCCCTTGGGAAACACTCCAAATACCAAATTGATCACCTCAGCATCAAACATATCTTGCATGAATGTAACTAACTGGACGTCCTCAATTTTTTCCTGTATTACTGAAATAAGCTTAGACACTACATTGCTATCTACCTCTTTGTACAAGGGGATAGTAAAGCACCAATCTGGAACCCCAATTTCGTTGGATATGAACTTGAGAGCTGAATGATACCCTCGTCCACTGCGGCAACCATGTGATATCTTTGAGAATTGAGGTCTGTAAACGACCTCAAGCACCACCCTTACCGCTTCCTGAATAACTTTCAAGTTCAGCCTTGGAAGAACAAGGCAACCTCCTCCTTGCCTCTTTGCAGCCACTGAGAAAGCATTCGCTCTGACATCAAACTCACCGCTCCTGAGCTGCTCCGCCAATGTGACAAAGCAAACATCGTCCCTCGAAGACGCTAGGTCGACATTCGAATTCAGACGGACAATGTCGTAGGCATCCTCCAACGTATCAGCGTTCGCCACCACCTTGCCCATGAGATCATAGAACTTGCCGTTCAAATACTGCGCCTTGACCCTCTTCTTGATCCGGAGCTCGGCCAGCCTCTTCCGCTCCATCCGTGACAGGGGCTTTCTCTGCTTCTGAGCGGCCGCAGCCGACTCCTCGGCGAGAGAGGCCAGGCTCTTCGCCAGAGACACTGGTTGCTGCTGCGGTTCAACAGCATTCTCGGCCGCATCCTCGACCCCGTCAAGCAAGAAATGCGCCTTGTACCGCTGGAAGCACGCGGCGTAACCTCCTGCCTCCAAGAACACAAAGTTAGCGGCATCTTTACACCGCGATGGGCATTGGGATGAGAGGTGAGGTGGCGCACCTTGCCGCGGCGTACGGCGCCTGCAGAGCTCCCGCAGGAGGCGGCCGCAGCCAGACGCCAGGAAGGACATGGGATCGGGTGGCCTGGTCTAGTGGGGCATTGGGTCGAACAGGTGGTGCGCACGGGAAGACGAGGTGGATGGCGCGCGCCTGCGCTTCGCGGGGTCTAGTCGAGCAGGTGGTGCGCGCGGGGGGCGAGTCGTTCGCGGTCCGCAGCAGCGTTCACATTTTCTTTTTGCATTCGAGAAATTAGTACACAGTCGGTATCGGCTTTTAAGAAAAACCTATCGAAATTCGGTAAAAATCGATCAATTTACGAAAGTTAAATAGGTGATCAAACCGATTAAAAAAAACCCAAATCCGATCAAAAAGGTCGAAAATCGACGACAGCAGGAAAAATAGTGAAAAATTGCAAAAAGTTTTGAAAAAATTACAAAAATCCCAATTAATCTATCAAACACCTTAGAGAAATTTAAATAATTTTTCAAATCATTTATTACTTATAAAAAATCCAAAACAGCAATTAATGAAGAGGAACAAAGACACTGTCAGATTTTTATAAATATTTGAAAGATTTTTTATATTATGAAATTTTAATGTAACCATAAATATTGCCAAAGGATTATGCAATAAAATTTTCATAAATATTAGACTTCATTTAGTACCTATATAAAATCAAAATTAGAAGAGCATATACAATGATAATAGCTCTTTCAGAATTTTTTAAAAAATACACATATCTAATCATCATGAAAATTTTAAAACATAATTTTAATTACGTTATAACATCACAAAATTTTTTAATAAATATTAGACTACATTTTGTACCCCTAGAAAATAAAAAACTGAAGAACATATATTGTGACAGTATCACTGTCAGGATTTTTAAAAAATATACATGTCTCATAATAATTTGAAAAGTTTATAGCATTATTAGCATTGCCTCAGGACCTCACACAAAAAAAATTAAAATATTTAACACTTTTTGCTAAATTTCTTCAATTTTTTTTAAATTTACATTTGAATTCCACGGTTTACCGGTCGATTTTTGTTGCCGAACCAGCTTGGCAAGGTCGGTTTTTGCAAAAACCGACCGGTTTTCGTCGGCTTTTGAACCCTAGTCCGGAGTCGCTGCCTTCGGCGCTTACAAATCTGGTGTTTCGTCCGTCATATTGAGATGGTAGCGCAAACTGGGATCGACAAGCTTGAATTTTTCTAACCCCCTCGTAGCCTTGCTCTTTTTTCAAATCTACCCCTTTTCCTAGTAAATTTATAAAAATAGACTCATCTCCGATTGCAGAAGGCGCGACATATCACGTGATACGTCCAAAGAGCTCGGTAGGTTTCTATGCCCGCTGCAGAGTGTGATCACCTTACTGTCGCGCTCCTCTTAGCGCGGAATGAGCTCCTACCAAGCTCACACTGCTCGGTGTCAATCCTACTAAGCTCCTTGTGCTCTCTGGCTTTTTGGAAAACTACCGAGTTCTCCAGAGGTGGGAGAAGACCATTTTTGCAAATATATTTGGAAGAAGGCTAACCTTTAAAAAATATCTGTGAGTGAGCTAGAGAAGCGAAAGCTAGGAAATTAGAATCGACTGCTAGCGGCTCAGCTGGTGTTCGTGTGGGCAACTTACGATATATGTCGCTCCTAAATGTTGCAATTGGCGAAATGCTATCCGATTTCGTGTAATTGGATATGCGCATCGAAACGGTAAACGCAAGAGTGAGGTTATTAGTCTCTGCCAAGAGGACTGTGTTCACTTGGCAATGTCCAAATCGACGCCTTCTTCGCCAAGGAAGTAGGATGGCGACATCGTGATGGACCAAGTTAACATGGCAAAATTCTGGTCTAGTTCATCGCCACATTAGTATAACACCATTTTTGTAAGGTCCAGCAGCGCAACAAAAGACCAAACAAAAGCCTCCAGTCCGGACCAACCAACGTTTCCATTATTTGTAGCCTACCAATACAAATTCATTACACAAGTACAGCAATTTCAGCTGTGCTTTTGCTTTGCTGTCTCTTTTGAATCAGAGGCTGGTGGGGGGCTATCATACGGTCAAAATCAGGTGTACAAACTACCAATCGACGAACAAAATAATCCAGTATGAATGCTTCAGTCCTTTGACATGTTACTGGATCCTGATGCCTTGTCCAGGTCCCTCCTGTTCATGTAAAAAAATGACTGTTTGTCGGTGAATGCTGATTTTATGAGGATTGGTGAAAATCCTGCATAATCCTTGTCGACCTTAGCCAAACCGACATCAAGAATGTACTTGATGAGTTCATGTTTCTTGACAAATGGTTGTGCCGCAAATTCCTCCACCGGCATCCACTGCATTGAACTGGTGTGTCAGCACAGCATTCACACAAAAGTAATTCAAATATTGAAGGAAAACCTATTTTAAAATGGCACTTTTTATCAAACAAAAATTAAACAACTTGATGCTGAAATGTAGGTTCCAAATACCTTAGCTGCCTCAATTTCTGATTCTTGCGTAGTAATGTCAAAGGAAAGCGGCCATAACATGCACACAAAAAATAGATCCGATTTATCAAAAAAGGCTTTGTGGCTCTGCCTGCACATTGGAGTTAAAATACCCACATGTGAGAGACATTATTTAGTTCAAAATAAACATGAAGAGCAGTTGAAATAAATTGCAACAAAAGGACGAAAAAAGGGAATCATGCAAAATCGCATAATGACTGCAAATGCCAAATAGTGGCATGCAAGTTGAAACATGCTGCTTGAAACACCATCAAAGGGGAGGATCAAGCCAAGTAAGGCATGAAAGTTGATTGAGATTACTACTAAACCCTCTTTCACTAATTAATTTCCCTTTGAACATTTTCTATTTGCTCTGATACTTCATATTTAATTTCCATTTTTAACTATTTCTCTAACAGTAAGTTATGGAGTTAATCGTCAGCAGGTCCCAGTAAGGTTGTTATCATCTTATGCACATAAATTGCAGGCTTTACCAGAACAATCAAAATTAGGGACATGCAACTCAGCCATAGAAGACAGAATTTGTGAGTTTAAGGACTTTACATCTTGTCTCTACCATTTCAATTCAACAAAAAATTAAAGCAATCTCCACATATAGTATACACTATAGAAGACTAACGATATTTGGAACATAGTTGATAGAATGGGCAAATGAGACAACAGAGGTAGATATCACATAAATACATAATACCTGGTAAGTTGGTATCAGACAGACTTTTACACGTTTCTTAATTATACTTTGGATCTTTGAGGGACAAAAACTAGAACGGGAAGTTCAGTTTTACCTGAACGCGAGTACTTCGACAAATTCTGTATCAATCTGAGATATGATCCAGGAAGAATATGAGCAAATTTTGTCAGCATCAGTTCATAGAAATCAATTAGTACTTGTCGCTACAATAATACATACCCCTGTCTCTTCTTTTACTTCTCTTATAGCTCCAATGATTATATCTTCCCCCTGCATGTATCAAGATCTTGTAGATTATAAAGAGACAAGTGATAAATAAAGATCTATGAATAACATCTCTACATATCCAGAGCAGAATTTTTTTACTGGTTCAACAACTCCAGTTGGAAATTTCCATACGCCTAGGCCTCGAAGTACACCACTCTTTTCTTGGACAGCCAATACCTGCGAAAGTTATTAGAATTTCAGGGATAAAGTAAGATACATACATTACCTAAGAAAGATGCTACATAACAAGCTGCCCTGTTGTGATATCCATATATAAGCTCTTATTGAGAAAGTGCTTTCATATTCATTTATACCTCTCTTTTGTCATTCATTACAAAAGCTCCAACCCCCACACGATGAGTAGCATTTACAGGTAATGTATGAGTCGTATTTGGAAGCCAGTGCGCAAGCATTAAGTAAGTTTCCTCTGCATGGTGGTACCAGAATCCTTCCTACATCAAAATGAAATAAAAGCGATTTAGATATCAATTTCAAACAGCTTCTTGTACATGAAGTCATGAACCTCCCCTCCTATTTTATTTATACAGTAAGATGCTCTTACTGTTTCTCTTCGAAAAGAACAAAGATCATGTCCAAACAGAGTTACAAAATAATGAGCATACCAACTACTATCAAAACCTAGAATTAATGCTATTTCCAAATTAAAACTACATGATTACAATACATTTCAATTCGAAAATATTAGTTAAGTGACAGGTTAAATCAAGAATGGGAACTCATGAAACTAGTTTTACTACCAAAGGAATATGAAATATGTGAGTTTAGTTACCTCTACTGTTGGTTGAATAAGGTTAGCAAGGCTGATCGGCAACTTTATCCAGACACCTCTTATTCCCTACAATGAGGATAACACAAAGTTACAATCATAGAGATAATCAATGGACAGTTCACGTGGAAAACTATATTTAGTAATTGAGTTAACAACTGGGTCCAGGCTATGCATTGTAACATCACCTTCTCACCTCCTTGAGGTAGCCATGAATAGTTCAAGTTGATATTAATATGCATGTACAGTAATCTCCTTCTATCTATGTCATACCTATAGAATCATTGAAGGTTCATCAACCCTCAAAGAAAACACACTGTATTTGGATGAGTTTGTTTCTTTGTTGAAATGATTTAATCTTTGGAATGCCATGCATAGCACTGAACGACAATTAACATTACAATACCTTCTACAGGTCTTTGCAGTTACATCTGTACATCATTGCATAGGATGCATTTAAACGATCCATACCAAATATCAATGTATATTCAGGGCATGATTTTTTGTTGCTTGCCATGGACTTTTGTGTACACCTACACTACAGAATATTAACTTAATGATCCTACAGTGCATAGGCGCTACCATGGATCTTTGCAATAAACTGGCCATAGTTCAAACCATAAACATTGGGATTTTTATATTACACACATAGACATGCATTTACAGGATGATGGCATTTTTAACAAGTCATCTCAGGTTCTCAGCACATATGCTATCATCCTAAAAAATTCATATGCACTGCATGGTATACCCATGGTCGAGGAAACCACCTGCTCCCTCCATTTCGACAACGACTCTTTCAAGGAAGCTGAAAACACCTGCGGATCCATTGGGGTCGTCATCTCAACAATCACACCTCCATGTTTGTCATTCACGAAAGGTAGCATCTTGATGTCCCCTGCCCTTTCTGTCAATTCCGACTCTGCCACCACTGTTGAATTTGTGGAACTTGACATGGCTCTTCTGCCCACTCCACTTCTGTGTCTTCTACCTGAACCTAGCAAATTTCAGCAAGCAAACTCATGGTCTGCCATTGCGTCAATTGCATATTTATAGCATTTAGCATAGGCAAAACTGCACTAGATATGTGGTGTGAACAATCGCAAAATTTTCAACTGAAGATATGAATAAATTGACAACATGGAAAGGGGAGTGGTAGTGATGACTGCTGAGGATGGGCAGGAAAGGTCTACCCACCGCTAAATTGTCTCCATCCCGTACTATTCCCTATCATGAGCATCTTTTTCACCCATCGATCTTTGTTTCTTTCTCCTAGGTCTACGATCCGGCATCCCAGCATCTGGGAATGGGACGCTCCACGTCTATCTATCAATCCCTACCACACCTATTTCCTTGCATATAATTTTCACGAAATCACGAGAAATGTTTCACCCGAGTTCAGATCACATTGTAATCGCAGATCGATAGACGCGCAATAAGCAGTACGAGAATCTAAGAGAACACACAGAGATAATCCAAAATCGATGCGCAACTCCTTGCGACAGGGAGCGAAACCATCGATCGAACGCCGCGTAATCGCGTCGGATTTAAGCACACAACGGAAGCTTCCCAGGCTTCGCTCTCGAACCTGCTGAGAGTTAAACAACACAGAACGACAAGCCTGACGGGCGCCGGTGCTGGATCGAGCACGCACGCACCTGCGGCTCCGAGGAGCGAGCCGCGGGGGCGAGGCGGCGTCGGTGCGGGGTAGCAGAAGCCTCGGGCTCCCGCGGGGAGGCGGCGGGGGCAGAGGAGGCGGAGCAAGAGAGGCGCACGCGTCCGCGTGGGGAGCGAGAGCGAGTGGGCGGCCATCTGGCTCTGCGCATTCCCCCCGCGTTTTATTACGGGGACCCCGAGGCGCTGCCGCGCACGCGCTACACGCTACCGCCTGCTAGCGCGGCGCCGCGGTTTATTATTATTTATTAGCGAGCGAGACGGCGAGGTGGGCCAGGTGGCATTGGGTGCGGCTCGGCGTGGTGCGGCCGGTTTCGACCGTGTTGGGCGTGGGGTGGGGCGGGGCGCGCGTGGCCGACGTCGCCGCGCTCGGCGCGGCCTAGGCCACAGCAGGAGCAGGCACGCGGGGTGCGCTGCTTTTCGCGTGGGGGCGTCGGCGTGGTGGCACCGCGAATTTTGAGCGTATTCGCGCGGAGAGCGAGAGGTGGTGGTGTGGTGGCGGACGCCTGCTTGGCTGCTTGAACGGGAAGGAGTTTTTGTTTTTCCGGAATCGCTAATGACGCACTCTGAGTCTCTGATACAAGCAAGCACTTGCTTTCACTGCTTTACCTTAGCGTCGCCTCTTTCTTGTCCTGTTCCTCTCAAACTTAAAATACTTCTTATTTCTTAAATTTATCTCTTAAGTTTTTGAATAAGAAGTATTTTTTAACTAGTTTGGAAAATTTTGGATGAAACTTTTCAAACCAAAAATTTTTTCTAATCAAAAGCTTTCAAAATAAAAGTTTTTGAATTGAAAGTTTTCGGAGTTGAAACTTTCGACTCGAAATTTTTCGAGTTGAAACTTCCGAACTGAATCTTTCTAATTTGATAATGTTTTTTTTTTTAAAAAATCAGCTGAAAATTTCTAATTTGAAACTTTTCAATTTTAATTTTTTTGACTTGAAACTTTCATAATTAAAACTTTCTAATTTGAAGTTTTCCAATTTAAACTTTTCGATTGAAATTTTTTAATTTAAAGTTTTTGAGTTTATTTTTTTTTTAAAACTTCCAATTGAATTTTTTTTAATGTTAAATTTTTTAAAAAATATATAAGAGAGATAGGGAAGTAAGTAGGGAAGGGGGAAGGTAGAGGTGGGAAGAGTAGATGACATATGGCTTTCTAGAATGGTGCCTTCAAAAATTTTTAGTTTGAGAAGAACTTCAAACCGGTTGTAACTATTTTTTTTTTTGTTCTTTGGGTTTTTTTTGCAACTTTAAGTTTTATCCGAATTAAATTGCAAATCTGACCTCTTCTAGACTGCGATAGATACCTACCATGCTCTCACTCCATAAAAAATGATCCTAGCATGTGATAAATATCCCCTCTGGGTTTTTCAACGATCGTGAACAAATTTTGTTTAGATATGAACTAAAGTTTTTAAAAAAAGTAGACCAAAGAGAGAGATAGAGAAATAAAATATATCCAAAAACTCCTTGAAAGGAACCGGGCGTGCCTCGGAGCGGTCGTCGTTTTCCTTTCATTGCAGCCTTGCAGGACCGTCGTTTGGTTAATCAGCTACCACGGCGTAGCCTGTGATTGCAACACGTAAGCTCTATATAGATTGTCGCCTCCGCCTCCGCGTCTCTCCGCGGATAGGCCTTTACGTCCAACACCTAAGAAAGTCAGAGTCGACGTGACCGTCTGACGAGTCATGTCGATCTGAATCTGATCCCCTCCAACTGCTCTGCCTTCCTTCTGCCCAACCTACATCAATCGCTTACGTTGGTAGGGTCCCAAGGGTTAGCGAAGAAGGCAATTTCGAAAGGAACAACACGATTTCTTCGTAGAGAAGTACAAAGTTTCAATAGGAGCAGTTTCCGGTTCAAAGGACCATGATTTTGGAGTGCATCGCAACACAGTAAGAAGAGCCTGAAGATAATTCCCACGAAAAGAAATGATCCCAAAGCCTTCGACATCGACGAGTCACTAGCTCACATTTGACATTAGCACGCAATTAATCGGACGCCATAGGCTCCGGGTACTGGAGTGCCATGTGTTGCAGGCGACGAGCTAGAGCCGTTTAATCTGCTTCGCTGAAAATCAAACAAGCTTGCCTCACTGACAGGTGACATTGTGACAAGGCAGAGGTCCTTGTCTGCACCGAGATGTTCAGCAGTTGACGGCCGCAGCATTTAACAGGGCAGAAATCTATAAAATACATTTCTTTTATCAAATCTGTCCGTAATTTACAGGACATATTTTTCTCTGGATATACAGACCAAACCAAAAAGATGTTGAAAATGATTAAACTAGACTATCTTTAATTATTATCTCTAAGCATTTATTCAATACATACATAGTAAAGAATATAAAGTAAAGATAAATATTTATTAGGAACATAAAAGAAACATCATACTAATTCTGTATTGGAATATAAAATTCACCATATATTTATAGATAAAATTATTAAAAAATACATTCTCTAGGATTGGACAGAGGGAGGGCTACCGTCTACCGATGACCCGAACACTATACCTGCCATTCACAAAGTCCCAGTAGAGATCCAAAATCCAAGTAGTATATATACAAACTGATGAGTAAAAACCAGACGGAGGACAGAGTAAACTGAACAAATGCAGTATTCAGGAGGTTGATCCGACCCAATTCTGGAGATCCGGGGGTGCTGTCCCAGTCCCAGCTTGCTTTGCTCTCTTTGAAACTGCATTAGCACTTGTATAGCTGAAAGGAACTTGGCCTCAGAAGACGTCGCCTGTGCCTCCTTCGCGCTCGTGGGCCCTGTATGAAAAACTGAGATCTTCTCCCGATTGTCGCCTTACTATGCTAGCCCTTTGCATCAGGCGCACGAGCTGCTGGACGACTTCAGACATCGGTGGACGGAACTCTGGTTCCGGCTACAAACATTGACAACAGGAGGACACAGACAGAGAATGTGAGCAAAGGAGAATGAACGGAATTGGCAACGTTGACAACAGAAGGGCACTGACAGAAAATCTACATCTGGAGGGAATAATTTAGTTCATATTTTAACCAAAATCAACTTTAGAATTGACAGGAACGAACGGATTGCTAACTAAAAGATGTTCATATTTAGATGCAAGAACAGTGTTTGAGCAAACAAGAGATGGCCATATGCAGCACAAACAAAGTGAGTGAGTGAGAGAGAGAGAGAGAGAGAGTAAAGAATGTACCTGGACACACAATGCAATTATGTCAGCAAAACGGGAGAGCGATTTTGCAGGGTACATCCCATCCATTGCTGGATCAACCATCTTGGCAAGTGCATCTATGTCATGAAGCTGCGGGGTAGCCCATCTGACAAGAGACTGTTCCGACCTCTCTCTAGAGCTGTAAAACACATTTTGATTCAAATTGCTACTATGAATGAATGGTCATCTTGATTTAAATTTACAGAAATATATTTTGCCAGGTCAGAAATGATAAATGTAGGGTACCTGTCTCGTGGCTTACGGCCTGTTAATAGCTCTAACATCACTACTCCAAAACTGTACACATCACTCTTTACAGTATATGTTCCTGACATGGCAAACTCTGGGGCGCTATATCCAAAAGAGCCAACCACATCAGCTGAAACCTGGCACAACATAATAATACCCGGTTTAGCCCAACTAACATCCACTACCAAAGCGAAAGATGAAATTTTGATAACTACCAGTCTACCACTGATAGATATGCCCCTACATTACTTACCTCTCTCTCAGGATTTGGTGACAGGGCAGCAAGACCAGAGTCAGAGAGATGTGGACTGTACTCTTCGTCAAGCAGGATATTTGATGACTTGAAGTTTCTATGTACAACAGGGGGCAGGCAAACCTCATGCAGGTACCTAAATAAAGTTTGGCATTACATGGTAGTATCATACCATAATAACATAGCCTTCTCATAGAGTGAAAAATACTAGATTGCTCAAATGACGTACTCTAAAGCTCGAGCAGTGCCTAGTGCTATCCTCACACGGCTGTTCCATGTAAGGTTCTTGTTTGCTTCATCGGAAAAATGCAATATATCATGCAGTGTTCCATTTCCAATGCACTCATACACAAGAAGCCTTTGCCCATGTTCAACACAATAGCCCGTAAGAGGCACAATGTTCGGGTGCCTAATTGGAGAAATGTTTGATACAACCTCAAGAAAATTATCTTCTTCATACAAGGAAAGTGCAGTACTGTCTATCTTCTTCACGGCAAGTACCTGTGATCGTGTACACACTTCAGTTTCAATGTCATGATGATTTTTTTTATAAAAAAAACTTGAGTATAAAAAACCAAACGAGCAGATTATGTAGAGTTGTAAAAAAATGCCATGCTATTTAAATAGTGAAAGTATTTTGTATTGACTATGTAACTAATAATGCACAAAATCATTCCGTGATCCAAACAACCAAATATAGAAACTAAACCTGATCAAACCAAAGGATTGTCACATATTCCACAGCTCAAAAATTTCATGTAAGTCGAATTTCTAAAAACACTTCTACCTTTCCATTGGGGAAATCAGCCTTGTAAACACGCCCAAGTGAACCCTCGCCTAGGAGTGAATCTTGACAGAAGCTGTTCGTAGCAACTTGAAGAGAAGCAACAGTATAAGAAATTGCTGTGACGGGGACCTTTATCTTCTTTGCTGGAGAACCATTTGTACCATAAACCCTCTCAGGAGTCATTTTTCCCGTAGGGGGGAGCACTGAAGTTGATAAAGGAGCATCTTGATGGCCGTGGTCCCAGATTTCCCTGTTCGAAGCTGCAAAAGAAAAACACCAAGACGGATGTAAAGATTTGAATTACCAACAAGCCACAATTTTTTTCAAGAATACCAATCAGTCACAATTTAGTATTTTAAACTTGGAAAAAATGAGCACTTGGTCCTTCCACAGCTGTTATAAAAAAAATGAGCACTTGGTCCTTCCACAGCTGTTATAATTTTTTCCTTTTTTTATTATATCTTGATAACAGCAAAATCACAAATTGCTGTTACACTATACCTCAAACAGGTTGGATCTATTGAAATTAGTATATTACCATCAGTCCTAGGTTTCACAACCAGATTTAGGCAATCAGATTGCAAAAGTACACTGATACTGAGATTTAGACTCCATGCGCACTTGACCAATGATAAGAGAATAATCTTTGCAAATAACCCCTCCCAAAAGTCAGTCGGAGTTTGATTTACCCCTCTACAAGTACTTTTGTGGCACATGCCCCCCTACAAGTGCATGATTGTTTGAAATGCCCCACTGGTACTCCCTTCTCGCTGACTCGGATGCTTTTTTGTTGATGTGGACTCTGTGGCGTTGGTTCGTGACATTCCAGCATAGCCTATGGGGTTAGGTTGTGCAGCTCGGATTGGGATGGTGGGTGGACAAAGAGTTCATGTTTCGTTTCCCTCCTTGAGACAAGTTGAATCGAGACGAGGGAAGGCAACAAACGAAAGCCAAACTGAGTGGAGGGACATGGCATGGGTCCAATTAACAACAGTGCACCTAGTTCATAGCCGAGGCGGCACGCCACGGAGTCCACGCCAACAAAAAACACACTAGTCAGTGGGAAGGATTTCATACAACGATGCACTTGTAGGGGGGTACGTGCCAGAAATTCCAACCCCAACTGACTTTTTTTTGGGGGGAGGGGGGTGATTTGCAATTTTCCCATGATAATCTTATGATTCTTACCTGACAAATTATAAACCACTACTAGTATATGACGAAGGAATAGATTGCACAAAGAAATAGAAGCATACCTCTGTCTATGTTTACTGCATGAGAACCTACAAAATCTTTCGATTCACTGCTCACACCATCCTTTCTTTTCCGAACATTGTGAAGGCAGAATACCAGCGCGAAAAGTACACATGAGGCAGTAGCTATTGAGCCAACAACTACCCCTATAAGCAGACCTGTTTGCAGACCTTGCTTCTTGTCACCTTGATCAATAGGAATCTCAGGGAGATTTGGAGCACTTGTTGGTCCTCGAGGATAGTTTGGCTGATCATGTGGACTCCGAGGTGGTGGCGTGAGGGTTGGTGGTGGAGAGGCAGGCACATTGACAAATGAATTTCCTCCAAGTCTATGGTTAAAATTGCACTAACCTATCAGCATGTAGAAATGATGATTTCCATAGAAAAATAGCAGTAAAACATGTTGGTGCATACATCAAATTTGGAATTGAGCTGAATTCTTGTGGTATCAAGCCGCTGAAATTGTTGTTTGCTATATTTCTGTTTAAAGGCATAACATCATAGGTAACCAGATAAATATAAAACAAGGAAGCAATATTAGCAGTCATGTTGATGCATCAAAATTCACTTACAATGTAGTAAGGCTTAGGTTGCTGAGCACATTGACTGTGCCGGATAGTTGATTATTTTGCATGTAACTACACGATGGGTTAAAAGAACTATCAGAACCATGAAACTGAAATACAAAAGTGGGTAGTTTGCATTGAAGACTAATGAATACTTACAGGCTAGAAAGATTTGACAGAGAGACAAGAGAAAATGGAATATTCCCTGACAGGTTGTTGAAAGATACATCTCTGTAAAGATTTTAAATAGCATAAGATGAGGTCATGAAACCAGAGGAAGAGCATATATTATAGTATTCTACTGCATATTTTCTACTGACATTTATGCAGTGCTCTGCCTATGATCATCAGTTCATCACAGATTTCACAGGTAAAATTGGATAGTTAGAGTTGGGATGTTTCTTCCGGAGCTCAATTTTCTTCATGTGAGATTGCCAGATTGGTGCTTGCTTTGCAACAATATTGGAAAATATTACACGAGGTAAGTAAAATAGCCTTCAGTACATGATAAGCCCTGCTTTGCCTTTTATCTACTTAGTAAATTAAAAAAGGGGGGAATACCTAGTAGGAACTATGTATTTTTTTAATTAAGAAGAAAATAGGCACCCAAATTCGTGTCCAACTGAGCTAGGCTCAGTTCCTTAGCAAATTTAAAGATTGTGCTTCAATGCATTCCCTTCCAATACAAATTGCACAAATCTTGAAACAAGCGAAGGGGTAAATAATAATAATCTACCATTCACTAATGCTTTAATATTTGTGCAACTGTCAAAAAGAAAAGCATGGAAGCACCTCTCGTAAAGGTTTCATATGCATGAATGCATTTTAACTATTTTGAGCGTCCCCAAGCATTCTATAATAGTGGATGTAGATTTTACAGTGGTGGGATCATATCTGAATATCCAAAAGTCCAATGATCATGCTGACTGAAGAGAGAACACCAGTTGCACTAGACAAAAGGAACAAAACTCTTAGTTAATTTCTGAATCATACATCTCCATCTGGACCACGATTTTCTAGTCTGTCAGTTTGGAAAGTTCATGTGATTTTGCATTACGTTTCTTTGAAAGGCAAAGAACCAGATGATATTTGGAATCCCCAGATATTGCAAGACATTCGAGCAGTATTGTGCGTGCCTAATAATCTCAATCTGTCAGCCACAGTGCCACACATGATTCAAGACATCAAGCCTTGGAAACAAAGAACAAAGGTTCAGGGATCCAATCTGTGACCGGATGTAAAGAATGGCAGTTGTGCCCTCGCCCGCCCGAGTTCGAGTCCTAGGATCGAATGCAAGAGCTCCAAGCCTGTTGTTCTTTTTTTTTAAGAAAAAGAACAGAGGTTCAGTAAGCCTTACAATTCAGAAAGTGAATTGAGGTTTCCAAATAGTTCGCCAATTTCTTGAAACAGCGAGTTGTGGCTGAGATTGCTGCATGTAGAGGTTATTTGCTGTTAGACTATGTCAACTAAAATAATGAAATGCATCTTTGCAATAGTCAGCTACTTACAGGTAGTCCAGTGATATCATGTTGGATAGAGAGTATGGAAGGTTACCAGAAAAGTTATTTCTCGCCAAATTCCTGCGTCATCACTATGAATGAAACTGCAAGCACCAGTTACTAGGAATCAATATGTGCAAGGTAGAAGGCATTACAGATAGGTAAGATTTGGTGGCAACTGATAAGGAATTGCGTCATGCAAGTTGTTGCTACTCAAGTCCCTGTAAGTAAAGAAATGAAAGATATAAATTATGAACAAGACATAAAACAATGAAGGTTTGTACTCTCAAATGTTAGCTCATACATTGTTCTCAACGCCAGTAGATTGGACAGTTGGTAACCAAGAGTACCATTCAACCCCATACCAGAAAGCTTGCTGCAAAATAGGGAAGAAATAGGATATTTCAGTGTTGAGTATCTTCATTTAAGGTAATTTCATATAACTACAATGGTAAATCATAAAAGAACAAAAATAAAGGCAGGGTGTTAAGGATCACATAAACTCTCTTCTGTCCAAACCATATTTATGTTTTACACCAACTTTGAATAGGAGAAGAACAAATGCATAAAGATATCTCCAAAATTTGGTACCAAAAGGTTAGTCAAATAACATCAATCAGTGTCAAAGGCTCAGGGCAGAATTGCATCAATCTCTAATTCTGACAGCATGCATGCATGCAAAAAAAAAAAAGTTGACTTCTTAATTGTAATATCCCAGAAATCAACAGAGCTTTTTTCCGCCAGCATGAATAGTAATAGTTCTTGCAAACTTTTCCATTGCCCAATTTTAGCTCAAAATAGCAGCACTAACAACTGCAGAGGATGCAAATGCTAACAGGAATTTCCCTGAGAATATGTGAATATCAGTAGACTTCAAGATTTCATCAGCGGCTTTCCATGTCCACATCAAGACACTGCTATGTCAAATAATTCATGCAACCGAAATGCAGTGAAGAAAAATCAGGCACCAATGTTTCTTCCCTTTCCATAAACATATGCAAGGCATCACTACACAATTTGGCAAAATGTTTTGCCCTTTTCATCACTTAAAAGCATAGGACTACACGAGAGGATCTTTAGTTCTTTACATTGAGGTGATGGCAGAGCCTGAACAGGAGATGCCCATCCATGCGGCGCCGCAAGGATCCCCGCCGCCGGCCGACCAACCGGTGAGTTGAGCCGGGCTGTTCCAGGAGGTGTAGAGAGTCCCCAAAGCCGCAACTGCAAGAATCAAAGTACCCATTATTCGTACACACAACACCGACATGCATCGCAAACATCAGGCAGTGAAATAACAGAGAATGCATTCCAAGAAACCAAGAACTCGGAGTTGGGGTATTAAGTCTCCCAGAGCCGGTACTACCATCGGCGGCGTCGGTGTCGGCTCCCACCACCGTCGCAAGGGCGAGGAGGAGGCCGGCCAACACGGCGGCCATTGCCGCCAGTCTTGACCTCTTCCTCTCCCTTCTCTCCCTCCTCTACTTCCTTCCGTCCCTGCTCTCTCTCTCTCAGAAAATTTTCTTCTAGTGCTCCTTACTGGGCTATCTTGGTTTCTTCTTCCCTAGGACATCATATAACCATGGTGATCACCATTTGCAATGGCCCATGCTTCCCTCTCTCTCCTCTATGGCTCTATCTATATGCGCCGGACTTGAAGGAAGTGCCCGATGCCATGCTTGCTTCAGGCAGGGATGCAGTGTGGTGTCGGCAAAGATTAATTCCTCTCCCCACTCTCTCTGTCTCTGGGTTCTTGGGTTGTCTTGGTCTCTCTTACTCTGCTGCTGTCCGCAGTGGGGTACCGCGGCGGTGAGCTTTTGGCTTGATAAATGCGGAAACTCGAGCGTCTCGCACCGATCGATGAGGTGCTCTCTCTCTCTCTCTCTCAAAATCTCCAGCTTCAACGTTAGGCCGGTCTTTCTGGCAAAGAGATCTAACTAGACTGCAACTCAAACAGATACGCAGAGGCCGAGGCAGCAGGGGGCTTGTGGGGCTCTAGCCCCTGGTCCACCACGAGAGGTTCTTCGGTATGCTACATTGAGAAAGAAGTGTTTTCAAAAATAAATATAGAAGATATCTTACAACGTTTTCAGAACATAAAAACTTGTAAATGTCAACTATCACCTCTTTCGAAGCAATGAAAGGTTTTTTTTCCCCTTGCATATTAACATACTAATACTATATTACATGTATTTAAATTTCAACTATAATATGTCGGCTTGATAGTTTTTATATTTAGTACATGTACTTATGTTCAGCCCCCCTCTTGAATGAATCCTGGCTCCGCCACTGCAGATATGTACGTGTAGAAAGATAGTTATAAAAATGAGGTCTAGATTTTTTAAAAAATACTAACAAAATATTGTATCGATTTTTTTTTACCGTAGCATGTGGCTGTAGAACCCTATCCATCTTGCTGATGAAGATCTAAACAATCAAGTGAAAATATTTGAAGCAAGGCGAAGTTTCGTACTTTAGTCTTAAGTGTTGGTGGCCTATCCAGATTTTTCACATAAAAATGATACAATACATTTGTGCGGAAAAAAAAATGCTTTTACACGTTTTTTTTTGTAACTTTAAACTACCATCGATTGTTAGGAGACTCTCTCCTTGAAAACCATGAGAATTCATCAAGGGTTTGTACGGATTAATCAAGTGTCAACAAAACGAGTGATGTAGTTTTCACATCAACAAATTCGATCCTTGAAGTGGATATATATTGGTTAGTTATTGGTTTCGGAGAGCCAAATTGTAGGTAACTGATTAGTTAGTATTGAGTTGCATGTACTCAAATGGTTAAGCTGATGAGAAAATATGAACAATTCACTTATATTTAATGCTTCTTCTCATGTGTAAGTTCCTTTAGACTTAAGATGTAGAATAGAAATGAAATATAATTATTATTTTTTAATTACACCAACCGGATTATGAACTTAAAAGATCTTTTGACTCTAATATCACATTGAGTTGTATACACTATACGGTTCTTAAAAATTTAAACTAACTAAAAAAAGATAAACAATTCCCTTATACTTTCACAGTCAGAGCATTAGAAACCATTAGTCAAACATGTCGGATCCACTCCAGCCCAAAATCTGTGACGTGTGACCAAACTAAATAATGTTTTCAGCGAGACAACAGATGAGAGGACACAAAGTCGTTGGATAGATCGGTACTGTAATACTGTGTTTGACAACCCAATAGAAATCTAGCTAAACTCCCTCACCTCTCATTTGAGAACGGCCAATTCACATCGTCCCACATATAAACTTCCTCACCTCTCATTTATTTTTATGTTTTGCGAATAAATTCACCCAGTCTTAGGAGGTAAGCTCAACAAAGGTTTTCCAAAGGGTTATAATCAGTTCTCAAAATTATCTTTGTGACTCAGCAACTGAGGGCTAACAAGATCAACTCCACTAATAAATCTATCTAATATTGTAATTAGTAGTGTTAAAGTATAAATGAATTGCCTGTCTTTTCTTATCAGCTTAAGCTTTTGGGTAAACTGGTTAGTGCATGCAACTCAATATCTTATCAGAGTCAACAGGTCTTGAGTTCAAGACTCGGTTGGTGCAATTAAAGAAAAATAATTGTAGCTCATTTCTATTCCACGTCTTAGACCTGAGGAATCAGCTACATGTACTATACTTGTTGACCATTGGCCAAGCTCAACAAATAATGCTTGACAGCAAATTCATCTCAAACACTCTCATGCTCACTGTGAAGCAAATTTTCCCCTTAATTTCTTTCCTCATAAAAAAGAGCTCTTTTACGATACACTAAATTCAATATAAACTGTTTATTATTTTGGATCAGATTAGTTAAAATTTATTTATACTTTCTCTGTTGTAGAGTAGTAGAAACATTAACAAATCAATTGCTATATCTAATTTCTACCGCTTATTATATACTACCAGTATAATGTACCGTAAAATTTCTCCATAAATATACCAGACAGCACACTTATTCATGACATTTTGATGCACCAATCAACCACTCACCAATGCGGCTATTTGAGAACTCTCACCAATTAAGGTTCATCCTGTCACGAAGGAAGGAAGAGAAAACACCCGTGAGCTAGGAGGCAGTGCTCGTGACAATTAGGTCCCCCATTGCTATGTAGGCCCCAACCGAAGAAGATCGGTGTTTTTGGCGCGCCCCCTCCCCCTTCTCCTATTTTGTAACTTTAATCTTGTTCGAATGAAATTATAGATCTAATTTCTTTCTCAACTATGAAAGGATAGAAAGATGACACATATCATTTACTACGGTATGAGACCGCGACAATATGGAAGGACGGTAGTCGCCTGCTACGGTACAAGAGTACGGTAGATGACTACCGCGATTGAGAATGAGCTAGATTTACGATTTTATTTAAACGAGTGCTAAACTTTAAAAAAGAAAAGGAAATATTGGAACCGAAGGTCAAAAAAAAATTTTTTGCCTCGGAAGATCGCGATCAAAGCCTTCAATAATTAACCATCCAACCTGCGAGACTCACCACAGGCAAAACGCATCCTTTTAAGCCGGATCTGATCTCGCCACCATGCGTTGCAACGTAGCGCCACCAGCGCGTCGGATTTGGCGTTGTCGCGTCCCGTTCGGCACCGATCATTAGCACGCATTTACAGCTAAAACCGCACGTCTAATTTGTCGGCGAGCTCCGGTCTCTCATGAGACGGACGGCCAAAAAAAATTCTTCGCGGTCGATGGAATCGTGGGGCGATGGGCCATTTATCCATGATTCAGATGAACCTGATCGACGCTATGAAATCAGTACCGGAAACCGGAATCATTGGGTTTTTCTGGAGCTGGGACGGGACGGCATATGTCTCTACTACTTCTAATTTAGAGTTGGTGGTGATCATCTGTTCTCCTCTAAAGCACGGTTGGATCTGACACGAACGGCTGAGATG
The DNA here is from genome assembly GCA_036346275.1 of Otatea glauca. Classification (NCBI taxonomy): domain Eukaryota; kingdom Viridiplantae; phylum Streptophyta; class Magnoliopsida; order Poales; family Poaceae; genus Otatea; species Otatea glauca. The sequence goes on from CM070721.1 coordinate 56,405,871, forward strand.
GAGGCGGATTTAACCTAGCCAATTAACTGTTTTTTTTCTTTTTGCAAAAAGACCCCGCCGAACGATCTCCTCCTCGACTTCCTCAGCTCCTCAGCCCCACAATCTCTACCCCTACGCTGCGCAGGCGCTGTTGCCATCGACTTGGCGGGCGGGGTGGGGTGGATCGGTTTTCTCCTCCAAGTCCTTCTCCAGATCCTTCGCAGCATGACGTCCTGCTCCTCTGCTGCACCCGCCAAAACCCAAACCCTATCTGACTACTTCCTCCCCCTGCCTGCACCTCCTCCCGAGCCCAGCAAACCCTAGACACCGCCACATGGATATAGAAACCGATGGCCGCTTCGGCAACAAGCGTGTGCACAACCGCTTGGGCCTGGCCCCCGCGCATTCTCGTCGTCAACTTCCGAGAAGATCTATATCCATTGGCACGTCCGGTTATGCAATCACTTTCCCTGCCCCTACCTCCACAGCGAGCTCCCCAAGGCCACCTCCAAGCACCCAAACCACAACAATGGCTCTGGTGGGCACATCTGGCACAACCCCAACTCTGGAGACGGAGGGGGCTGCTGCGGCAATGGGACGAATAAATGGGGGAGGGGTCTCAGAGGTGCAGATGGCGGAGCGAGGCAAAAGGCTCCCAAGAGGCCCTATAGTTACTTTCTCACCGGCGACTGTTCCTATGGCAAGAAGTACCACTTCCCCATAAATACTACATGAGTGATAAATCTCGTTGCTCACCCCTCTCCATGGCCACGAGAAGGTACTCCCTTCCCCCACTATACAAGATGTGCAAACTATTTTTTATGTGCATGTATCTTCTTTATTTAACAGTCCCTTGTATATGTTTTTGGAATATTTTAGCAAGTTTGACTGGGAAAATTATTGCATAAGTTTGAATGGTCCAGTTGCTTTGTCATCCTTACCCAACTTAAATGGTGAATCGTACTCTTGTATTCTTTTCCTTTGTTGAGGGATCACTTAGCATGTATTCGCTGGTCTAATTATTAAAATCTCTATGACTTGTAGACGAACCTACAACCATACATGACGAGTTACTGCTGGGCAAAGAGTTCATTAAGGGCTCATTGGATAGACTTCTTATACTTCCAAAAGGTTCTAACGGATGCAATACAAAATTCTGTTGGGAGCGTCTAAACATAATTGACCCACCGAACGGGAATAATAATCTTGTTGTGAAATTTCAAGTTTGAGACTGAGCTTGATGAGGTGTGAAAATTATATAACTTTTTACTGCTTTCTTCTGTTGTACTTAGTGCCATAACCATTAGTACATAAAACTGTAACTCTTTTTCATACTGTAATACCCGAACTAGAATTATGGGTTGGTGAGAATTCGAAACTACTTTATTTGAAGATAGATGTGGTGCATTGTCCAATTTCGTAAAGAAACACAATATATTTGCATCGATCTCTGGCTATCATTAATTTATGCAGCATTTCTTTGGGGATTGTCTCTTCCTGTTTGGGAGCTAAGAAAAATTATTGGCTCCTGGATTGAGCTATAGGGTTCAGAGAAGCCATGATCTGAGTAATTTATTCAAACAATCATGGTATGCTAATTTTGACTATTGAACAAGGATAACTGTAGTTGCCAAATTAAGTTTGATATTTTCGTAGTTAAATCGTAAATTGAGAAGACATGTTTATTCAATATCTATGCTGTAGGACTAAAGTTCAAGTTGCAGCATGTTGATTACTTTTATCTATATAACTCTGAATCCTGCAAAAGTTACTTTTTATTGTGCTTGCACAATCTTAATTTCATAGTTTGTTGTGATATTTTGGCTGGATATGATTTCACAATTTGATCTGATATGCTTTTTGGTTGATATGTCAGGCATTGTTCCTCTTTAGTTTAGGTAACATTCTTTGTAGCAAAGCACACAGATGGGTCTCTAACAGCACATAATTATATAGCCTTGCAAGTTTTTCTATGTATGTTTTCGGGATAGCTGTGGTGGAGTAAATGATGCTTTCTGCTATGACGGGAAAGTATGTTTTGATTCCATCTATTATTCATTGACGTTTTCAAAAGACTGGCCAACTTTAAGCGGCCTGACATGTTGATGATTTTTCAGAGATGAGCAAGAAAAATGCCTATTCAGGAAACTATTATGAGCAATTGGAGGAATCTTTCTTGCAACTGGCTTTTTTATATATTACCTATATTTCTATGTATCACTTGATTGGTAAGGTATGTACATAAATAATTCTTTTACACCTTGTGTCTCTGTAAGTTCAAACTCCATTGGTTATGGTGATTGATTTTAGATTAATATTTAAGCCTTGTTTAAGAACAAATCTAATCATTATGAGACTAACATGTTTATTGAGTCTCATTCTTATTAGTCTCAAGTTTGGATAGAAAATGGAAAACCCAAGGTATGCACTTGTATTTACTCTATTGTCTTAAGGCATACTTAGGATTCAAGTTAAAAGATAAATTCTTTCATTGCCTTAGTCTAAATATGTGCATTATGTTTTTAAATCTATATATATATATATATATGAATGCACACATCTAGGGGGAGTTGATAATTTAACTTGATGTTGTAAGATCGAGGATGCCGACTAGAGGGGGGGTGGATAGGTGTCTTCAAAAATTCTTTTCACTAAATGCATGCTCTATTTATCCCTATGTAAAAATCTAAATAATAATTAATGCGGAAGCGATAAACTACAGTTTTGAAAATTAAAGCCTAAGTCAACTGGGCTCACTAAGTGCACTAGCTAATTACGTCTCTAACAACAAATAAGCAATCCTAAAGACGATTAAGCAATTTAATTCTAGGAATGTAAATTGCAACAATACAAATAAGGATTGCTAGAAGGTAAATAGGCACAAGAGACACACCGATGTTTTACCGTGGTGTTCGAAGACTTGTCGGTCTCCCCTAGTCCACGTTGAGGCTAGCCCAAAACACTTTGGACCGGCTCCACGAATTGAGCACCTGCCTCGATTCCACTAGTGGTTGCATCTTTACCATTCCGGGTAGGTGAGCACCGACCTTCACAAACTTTTGCCGGGGCTTCTCACAACCTTCGTTGAGAGCTCCCGCGCACAACGCTCTATGCCATCTAGGAGTCGACAACCTCCAAGAGTAACAAGTCAAGCGCTCCCGCTTGAGCTTCACCTAGTGCAACACATGCACTCCAGTAATCTCCTAAGTGCAACACATGCACTAGGATCCTCCTCAAGTACAACACATGCACAAGAGGCACTCAATCCACTTCCTAATTGCAACACATGCAATTAGGGTCCACTCTTAGCTCAAGAAGCAAATTTGAGAGTACAACACATACACAAAACTCTCACAACACCAAAATAAACTCAACAACATCAAATGCCAGCTCTTGGCATCCTTTTATAGCCACCCACACGAAATCTAGCTATTGAGGAGCAAATCGGGCATTTTCCAGCAAAACCCGGCACTACCGCCCTCTGAGACCTAGTAGTGCCGGCCTCAACCCCAACGGTCGGCTAACAGCTATATACCCGGTACTACCGTAGGCAAAGTCGTGGTAGTACCGCTCGAGCGGCACTACCGGCCCCCACGGGCGATAGTGCCGGACTCAGGCTATCTCCAGAAAAGCCTTTCTGGAAAATAACTACCGACATGTAAACAGCGGTAGTGCTGCCCTCGGGTGGCACTATCGCTCTTCAGGGGTGGTAGTGTCACATTTTTTAGACTGAAACAGGCATAACTTTTTATTCCGAAGTCCGATTTAGGTGATTTTGGACTATATGCAAAGCTTATCAAGAGGGCTACAATCTCTATCCATTTTCAAGATTTAAGAAACCATAGATATTTCCCAAAATCACAAAAACTCTAAAGTAACCACTCAAGTCTAAAACTGATTTTCTTGAAATCCTTCACATAGACTTGATCAATAACGTGACTACAAGCTAGCAAGAGTCAATAAGATCAAATCTTGAGCCATGTGATGATCAACTCGTGATCAACACAATTTTGTAAAACACATTTGCAAATTCTAATCACATGCTCCAAGATCAAATGCATCAACACCAATATTTTGCAAAACACATTTGCAAATAAACTGAAAAGCTATGAGATCAATCCTTTAGCCATGTAAGGATCAACACATGATCCCGACACTTTTCAAAACACATTTGCAAATGCCAACACATGCACTAGGATCGAAACCCATATCCTCTAGCTTATTTGCAAAACACATTTGCAAATAACAAATCAATAATTTGTAAAAACACATTTGCAAACACAAGTCATAAACTTTAGTTAGTCTTGTGATGATCAACACATGATCAAATCACAAGCTAAAACACCGATGCATGAGCTATCACCTTTGAAACACATGTAAATCTATAGCTCCATGCAAAAACCAAGTTGATTAAGATTCAATAAGAAGCAAGCATGAGCTACCTTATTTGCAACACATGCAAATACTTAGCTCATGCAAGAACCAACCAAGAGAGTGAGCTAGAGTGAACCGGATTGAGTTCGTCAACACATGATGAAGCTTAAGCTATAAGACTCAACCCCTCTTAATAGTACAGCAACCTACCTAGCAACCCGGTCTCCCATCCAAACACCAAGACCGGTAAAAAACTATAAACACATCCTTAGCCCTAACTAGTTATACGTTTGCCTCTAGCGATCCTCTTAGAGTTTTTATGATTTCCAACCATCTTCTCTCTAGGATCGAAACTTCTTCTACTTGTTCATCAACACATGATGAACCTTCTCTAGCCCTTCTCTTCACTTCGGGATTCATCTTTGAAGCTCATCGACACATGATGACTTCTTCTCGATTCTTCATTTTTTTGAACTCAACCTACTCCACAACTCATGGAAGATGTTAGTCCAATAAACACGGTTGTCTCAATCATCACCGCACTCCATTAACACATAATGGATGCCTCCAAGATCAATTGAGCACAGCCCAAATCAATTTGAATGATTAATTATGTCTTGAGTACTTTAATGCAACTAATGCTTCATTATACTCAAGAACTTTCCGATTGTCCTTAATCAACAAAGAGACATCATCAACACATGATGAAGAGTTCTTTGATTTGATTAAAAGACAATCAAACTCAATTTAAATTTCATTAAAATTGACATGAGTATATATAACTACACAAGTTTCGTAAACTCAATTTGATGGAAAGTGATGATCCAAATATATTTGAGTGATGAAAAGGGATCAATACTCTTAATACCATCAACAATAGAATAAGCTTCATTAAATATGTGCATATAAATAATTGAACTTGAAATCAATATGCACATAATCAATCTTAGATAGCACTTGAGTTTATCCTATATTAACATGAGTATACTACAACTACACAAGTTACATATACTCAAAGGATTGTTTCAAATTCTTGATTCTATATTTTGTTTGGTAAGAGGATATGAATCAATACTATTGAAACATCAAGTTAAATTGTGAACTCCCCCTAGATATGTGCATTCATGTAATATAGATGAAGTTGGAAACATAATGCACATCTTTTAATGAATAAGCAATGGAAGAGTTCATCCTTTAACTTAGAGTCCAAGAAATGCATCTAAAAATAATAGAGTTATGTTGGATGCATACCTTTGGGATCTCTATTTTTCAATGAGATGAGACTAATCAAAGATATACTCAATAAAAGAGTTAGTCTCATATTTAGATTTATCAATATGATCATGAATATTATATCCAAGGAATGTAACAAGATATGATAATATGAACTTGAATGCATACCTTTGATATTTTCATCTTTTTCATCCAAAAGAGGTTAAAGAGTGTTAAGCTTAACAAAAGAGTTAGTCTCGTAAAAGGATTGTCATTAATTAACAATTGAAACTAATCAATATTACGATTATCAAAAGAGTTAGTCTCAATATTAGATTTGTCATTAACACCAAAATCAAATTAATGGAGCTTGAACTTTCAAATGTTTCAATTGTATTGATCCATATCCTCTTGCCATATAATATAAAAGATCAAGACTTTGAAACAATATTTTGAGTATATATATAACTTGTGTAGTTGTAGTATACTCATGCTAATATAGGATAAACTCATATGCAATCTAATATTTATTATGTGCATATTGATTCCATGTTCAATTAGTTATATGCATATACTTAATAGAGTTTGTTCTATAGTTGATGGTCTAAATGTATTGATCCATTTATATCAATCAAACATATTTGGATCATTACTAACCATCATATTGAGTATATGAAACTTGTGTAGTTATATATACTCATGTCAATTTAAATGAAGTTTAAATTGAGTTCGGTTGTCTTTCAATCAATCAAAGAATATTTCATCATGTGTTGATGGTGTCTCTTTGTTGATTAAAGACAAAGAAAAATTCTTGAGTATAATGAAGTATTAACTGCATCAAATTACTCAAGACACCAATTAATCATTCAAACTGATTTGGGTTGTGCTCAATCGATCTTGGGGGCATCCATTATGTGTTAATGAAGTGCAAATGATGATTGAGACAACCGTGTTTGTTGGACTAACAATTTTCCATGAGTTATGAAGTAGGTTGAGTCCAAGGAGATAAAGAATCAGGAACGAGAAGTCATCATGTGTTGATGAGCTTCAAGAGGTGATCTCGAAGTGAAGAGAAGGACTAGAGAAGGTTCATCATGTGTTGATGAACAAGAAGAAGATTCGATCCTGGAGAGAAGATGATTGGAAATCATAAAAACTCCAAGTGGATCGCTAAAGGCAAAGGTATAACTAGTTGGGGCTTAGGATGTGTTCCTAGTCTCTTACCGGTCTCGGTGTTTGGATGAAAGACCAGGTTGCTAGTTAGGTACCGTACTATTAAGAGGGGTTGAGTCATTTAGCTTGAGCTTCATCATGTGTTGATGAACTCAATCCAGTTTACTCTAGCTCACTCTCTTATTTGGATTTTGCATGGAGCTAACCATTTGGCATGTGTTGCGAATGGGTGAAGCTCGTGCATTAGATTTTGCATGAGCAAAGTATTTGCATGTGTTGCAAATAAGGGAGCTCATGCTTGCTTCTTATTAAATCTTAATTGATTTGGTGGTTGCATGGAGCTATGGATTTGAATGTGTTGCAAATAGAGAGCTCATGCACTTGAGTTTGATCTGTTGTTTGCTTGGAGCTAAGATTTGCATGAGTTGCAAATAGAGAGCTCAAGCATTTGAGTTAAAAGTGGTTGTTTGCATGGAGCTAGAGATTTGCATGTGTTGCAAATAGAGAGCTCGTGCATTGGAGTTTTAGCTTGTGACTTGATCATGTGTTGATCATCACAAGGCTAAGTGTGTTTTGCGCTTTGAGTTTGTAAAATGTGTTTTTGCAAAACATTGAATGGATTTGTTATTTGCAAATGTTTTTTGCAAATAAGCTCAAGGTTGTGGGTTTCAATCCTAGAGCATGTGTTGGCATTTGCAAATGTGTTTTGCAAAGTGTCGGGATCATGTGTTGATCCTTACATGGCTAGAGGATTGATTTCATATGTTCGTGGTTTATTTGCGAATATATTTTGCAAATAAGTTGGAGTTGTTATTTGCAAATGTGTTTTGAAAATGAACTTGAGGTTATGAGTTTCGATCCTAGAGCATGTGAATAGGGTTTGCAAATGTGTTTTGCAAATTGACTTGATCATGTGTTGATCATCACGTGGCTAAGAGGATTGATCTCATAAGTTTTTTGGTTTATTTGCAAATGTGTTTTGCAAATGAGTTGTGCTTAATATGATTCTTTGGAGAATGTGAATTGGGTTTGCAAATGTGTTTTGCAAATTACTTGATCATGTGTTGATCATCACATTACTCAAATAATCAATCTTTATTAGTGTTTGATTCGAAAAGAAAAGATTTTTGTGTAAAATCTGGTTCTAAGCTGGGTGGCCAGTGCTACCGACCGAGCGGTAGCATTGGCCCCAGTGCGGTGTATAAAAACCCGAGAGGCTGTTTTTGGTTTTAGGCAGGCTAGTGCTATCGGCCATGGTAGCCCGGTGCACCGGAGGAGAGTGATGAACCCTCGGTGTAGAATTTTCAGAGAGGGATGTTTTTGGGAGGATTGGCTGTCCGGTGCTACCGCCCATGGTATCCTGGTAGCACCGGAGGTCCGGTGCTACCACTCCTCTGGCCAGTGTGCAAAATCTAGATGAGGTGTTTTTGCGATCGACTCAAGGCCAGTGCTACCGGGGTGGAGGCCAGTGCTACCACTCTAGCGGTAACACCGCTCCCACTTGGCCGGTGCTACCGAATTTCCTGGAACGGCTAGTTTTATAGCCGTTGGCCTGTAGGCCGTTGCTACCAGGTCTAGTAGGGCGGTAGCACCGAGAATTCTGATTTTCTAGAATTTCCTCCCAACGGCTAGTTTCGGCTTAGAGGCTATAAAAGGAGGCCTTGGAGGGCATTGGCTAGATGCTGGAGCTTTTGGGTGTTTGTAGGAGTTGTGTGCATGTGTTGCCCTCTTCTATTTGCTTCTTGAGCTAAGAGTGAGCCCTAATTACATGTGTTGCAATTAGGAAGTGGAATAAGAGCCTCTTGTGCATGTGTTGTACTTGAGGAGGATCCTAGTGCATGTGTTGCACTTAGGAGGTCACTGGAGTGCATGTATTGCACTATGTGAAATTCAAGCTAGAGGGCTTGACTTGTTACTCTTGGTGTTTGCCGACACCTAGACGGCGTAGCGGTGTCGTGCGCGGGAACTCTCAACGGAGGTTGTGAGAAGCTCCGACAAAGTTGTGAAGGTCGGTGCTCGCCTACCCGGAGGGGGAAAGAGCAACCACTAGTGGATTCGAGGTGGGTGCTCAATTCGTGGAGCCCGTTCAATTCATTTGGGCTAACCTCAACGTGGACTAGGAGAGACCGGCAAGTCTCCGAACACCACGGTAAAAAGTATTGTGTCTCTTGTGCTTGCGTTGTATTCGCTATTTATATTCATAGAATTAAATTGATTGATTGCTTGTCTTTAGGATTGCAATATTTGTTAGAGACATAATTAGTTAGTGCACATAGTGAGCCTAGTTGATTTAGGCTTTAATTGTCAAAACCTTAGTTTATCGTTTCCGCATTAATAATTGTTAAGGTTTTGGCATTAAGGAATTAGGGGTGAATTGCTTTATAGAAATTCGTAGAAGTAATTTTTAAAAGCCGACTATTCACCCCCTCTAGTCGGCTTCCTCGACCTTACAGTCCCTTTGTTCAAGTAATCTTAAAATTTTCAATCATGACTGTAGCATGGTGCCGCTGTATGGATTGATTCCTACAAAGATTGAAATTTGCAGTTTTTGAGCTACTCTTCTATTAAATCTGAAATTTTTTGTTATGGTGTAGCAAAAGGAAGAGCTGCAGCAATAACTAATCAGAAGCAAGCTACTATCAATCGCATTAGGAAGCCACAGGCATCTGCATTCTAGCATCACTCATAGAGGATATTTGTAGTTTTACCACTCTGTAGTTCATTCATTCTATTCGCGAATTCTAATGGAGTTATTAGTTACTCTCATCTTCTCAACCTTGTGTAACATAAGAGGTCTATAAATTGTCATGAAGGTTATTTCGGAATACAGCGTATATATATTTTGGATATTACATCCTGAGTTTAGGCTGTAGATAATTTTTATAAGCACTTGGTCTGGTAGCTTACTGAATTCTACAATTTAGGATCACATTTGATGATATGTATTACCCTCTTTTAATACTCCGTTGCAACGCACAAACACCCTACTAGTGTGTGTGTGTGCACACACGATCACTCCCATTTATACCTACATATAGCCGCATCAACTTGCAGAAACCGCTATATGAAAGAAAGGAAAATAAAAAGGAATGGGAAGCAAGAGATTTTTCAAGCTCTTGACACTTTTTTAAAAATTTAACCCTCGCGCGAATGAATTAGTAAAAATAATCTCCTCTTCGACTGTGGAAGTCACGGCAGTCAACATGTGTCACCTATCGCACTCCCGTACCACGGCAAAGACCGCCACACACCGAGTAGAGATTGCCAAATGGTAGTGCCTAATGGGCCGCCAGGCACGCCTTCACGTAGGCACGACCATGAGCCGTCTGCAGTGCTTGGTGCCACCCCAAAGACGGCGGCCGGACGCGGCCGCTACGGCTTTGTTCTGGCCAGGCTATACGGCATGGCCAGAGCACGCACGCACGACCAGTCTTGACCGTACGACGCCCGATTAGCCCAGCGGCCCGTTTAGTTTTTTTCTAATTTTTAGAATTTATCTCATATTTTAGCTTTTTCTTAATGTGCATATATTTTTTAAAAAATCTACATACTTCGAGTTTTTCTAATTATTCTAATTTTTTTTTCAATTTTGTTTGATTTTTTTTTCTTATTTTACTGCATTTTTTCATACTTTTTCTATTTTCTATTTTTTTCTGTTTTTTTTATTTTTTTGGCGCTAACAGTTCATCAGTGCAGACCCGGCCATTAGGCCCATGAAGGACCGAGCGCAAGACGGCCCGTCCGTGAGGCCAACAGGCGTGTCTGGCCGCCACCCCGCGAGACGTGGTGGCCGACCACGGCCTGACCGTTTAGTAGCCGGGCCTAAGCGGTCGTCTTCATTGGTTCAACAGTAGCCGACCGCCATTTGGCCTTCTCGAGTGGAGTTTGACAAAAATCTTTGAAACAACCAGAGATCAACAACAGCACTTACTGAGCATTCCCAGCTTGGTAGGTTAGGCAAGCTCATAATTAAGTGATTTAATTAAGTAAAGAAATTCATTAAGTGATTAATTAATTAATTAAAATATTTAATTAAGCTATTAATTAACTGATTTTGATGAGCTCAGTACCGTCGAGGAAAAGGAGTTTGACGGAACCTTTTCATTGTACGGAAGAGCGGCAGGTGACACAAGTCATTTTTCGTGTCTTTCGTGGTCGAAGAGAGAGCTATTTTTCCGATTAAGTTATCATATTTGGAAAAAAAATTGGCTTCTAGGAATGGACGGTGACGGTGATGCAACGAGGTGAAGTTTTCATCTTTCAGTTCAGAAAGCAACACGCAACTAGAATTGTTCTCCCTAACGATCAAAACTCACGCGATCACAGTTGACACCAGTGCAACACAGCTAAACACACAAGGAAGATTTTGTTGCTGCGGAAGGATGCAGCTTTTCTTGTTGCTTTCCATTGCTTAAATAGATACAAAATCTAATCAGTCACGGCCACCACTCACGGCCACTAATGACTCAAGAAACTAGAAAAGGAAACAATGTGAGCAAATTACGTGAAGAGCAAAACAGACGCGCATGGATTGGAAGTTTCCATGCTCACACTAATGACGAAAGGAAATCCAAAGTTTCCATGCTCACACTAATGACAGAAGGAAATCCAACACAACCAGATTATCCAACATACTCCCCCTAATCTAGTTGTTCTGGATGTTGACGACGCCGAGCTTTACGCGCAAATCCTGAAATTTGACTCGCCCGAGTGGTTTTGTCATAATGTCCGCCAACTGATTGTCAGTGTGGATGTGCTCGACAACAACCTTGCCATCTTCGACGCACTGCCTGATGAAGTGGTAGTGTGTCTCAATGTGCTTGCTTCAGTCGTGAAGTACCGGGTTCTTGCACAATTGTATTGCAGATTTGTTGTCCACGAGTAGAGTAACAGCACCGGTCTCCTTGCTGTGCAGGACTCCAAGCAGCTGCGCGAGCCAAACACCTTGGCACGTCGCAGTGGTCGCGGCGATGTACTCCTCCTCGCATGATGATAACGTAACCACCTTTTGTTTCTGTGATTGCCAACTCACGGGACTTCCCCCAAGAACGAACACCACACCGGTAGTGCTCATCCTGTCGTCGACGTCCCCGGCCATGTCAGCGTCGCTATATCCAATAAGCTTCTCTCCAGTGTTCCTAGCGTAGCGACACCCATATCCTAGAGTGCCTGCTATGTACCTGAGAATGTGCTTGACGGTGCTCCAGTTCTCGGATGTGGGCGACTCCATGAAACGACTGACATAGCTGACGGCGAATGATATGTCAGGCCGTGTATGCACCAAGTAACGAAGACTCCCGACGATGCTCCGATAGAACATCTTGTCCACCGGAGGGTTTGAAATTTTCTTGCTCAGTTTCAACCGTGGCTCCATCGGCACATGAACCGGGTTGCAGTCGGTCATGCCGGCCTTCTCAAGTATTTTTGCCGCGTACGTGCTCTGTCGCAACATAACTTCGCCGGCGCCTTGGTGAACTTCTATGCCGAGGTAGTAACTGAGCTTGCCAAGATCGCTCATCTGGAATTTAGACTTCATCTCCTCCTTGAACAGATCGATGGCCTTAGCGTGTGCACCCGCCACGATAAGATTGTCGACGTACACACCCAGGAGTAGCCGCTCTTCACCTATGCCTCGAGTATACACGGCGTGCTCCGTCTCGTTCTTGTGAAACCCAAGTGACAACAGAGTGTTGTCGAGCTTGGCGTTCCACGCACAAGGAGCCTGCCGCAGCCCGTACAATGCCTTGTGCAGGCGCAGTACTTTGTCCTCGTCGCCGTCGCGAACGAAACCAGGCTGCTGCGCCACATAAACTTCCTCCTCAAGGTCCCCATTCAGGAACGCAGTCTTGACGTCAAGGTGGTGAATGTCTCAGCCGGCATGGGTGGCGACGGCTAGGAGCAACCGGACCGAGTCCAGCCGCGCCACCGGTGCGAATACCTCGTCGAAGTCAATGCTGGAACGCTGGACATAGCCTTTTGCGACCAGTCTGGCCTTGTGCTTGACCACCTCGCCAGCGCTGTTTTTCTTCACCTTAAACACCCACTTGAGGCCAATCGGACGCTTTCCTGCAGGCAATTTAGTTAGAGTCCATGTCCCATTTTCCACGATCGAACTTAGCTCATCGAGCATTGCCATGCGCCAACATGCATGCGGCTCAGCCTCCGCAAATGTTGCCGGCTCCTCACCAGAAGCCAGCAGGAGCTCCTCCGGGTCTAGCTCAACTTGCTCGGTGGTGTCGTACACGTTCTGCACGGTGCGGTACCATCGTGGCCCTTCGTCATCCCTGAGTACAGACGCGGGCGTTGCGTCCACGGGTGGGGATATGAACTCCACGCCATTTGGCTCAGGTGTCGGAGGAGCGCAGATGGGCGTCGGTGTCGCTGGCTCTGGTGGTTGTTCGGACTCGGCTGGTGATGCATCTCCCCCATGTTGCGGTGACGCGCCACTGCCCGTCGCGACGGCAGGTACCGAGTACTCCACGCTGAAAGTCTCCGGGCCGCCATCAGTGTTGTGCCAGGCCCAACTGGCACTCTCGTCGAAAATGGCATCACGTGTCACGTGTACGCGCCTCTTCATCGGGTCGTAGACTCTGTACGCCTTGGAGCCGTGCTCGTAGCCGATGAAGACAGTGGGGAAGCTGCGATCGTCGAGCTTCTTTAGGTTCGGCTGCGTCACCTTGACGTGCGTGACGCACCCAAAAGTACGAAATAAATGCACCGCCGGCTTCTTACCATGCCATGCCTCATACGACGTCATGCCTTGCACGCTCTGGGTCGGTGAGCAGTTTAGTATGAATACCGTCGTGCTCACTGCCTCCTCCCAGAACGCACTTGGCATCTTGCGCGCCTTGAGCAGACACCTCGCCATGGAGACCACCGCCTGGTTGCGACGTTCCACAACGCCGTTTTGCTGTGGTGAATATGGCGCCATGAGTTGTCTGTGCATGCCTTGATCTGCACAATACTCCCCAAACTCCACCGACGTAAACTTCGCCGCGCGATGCATCCTAGCGTCGCGAAGTTTGCGGCGATCTCCTTCCACGCGGCACGAACTTCTTGATCGCCGTCGGCGCTTCATCCTTGCTTGCCAGCAGGACAACCCACATGTATCACGACATGTCATTGACGAGAAGCAAGAAGTACTTCCTCCCACCGTGTGTTGTTGGTGTGATGGGGCCACAGAGGTCACCGTGCACAAGATCGAGACGATCCTTGGCACGGTAGCTTGAGGCTTGTGGGAACGGAGCTCGACGCTGCTTCCCAACCAAACACGCATCGCACAACTGCCGACGTGCTCAATCGAGAGACCGCGCCAAGCCGGCGCGCCATCTCGCCGGGCGAGTCGAAGTTTAGGTGCCCAAACCGACCATGCGAGCCATGCATCATCGCGGTCGTTGCGGACATACACACCCGGTTTTGCGGCGTTGGTGAGATCACATACAACCGGTTTCTTGTCCGCGTTACCTTGGCAAGAAGTTGCTGCCGCCGGTCTCGCACACACATGATGCCGTTCTTGATGAGCACTTCGCAACTCACCTCGTCGAGTTTTCCCAGCGAGACGATGTTACTGCGCAGCTTGGGGATGAAGTACACATTGGTGAGGACTCGGTGCCATCCGCCGACCGCCGTGAACAGGACTGGGCCGCGCCCCCTGATTTCCACTAGTGAGCCATCGCCAAAGCGAACAGACCCGGAGACGTCACCGTCCAACTCGGTGAACGCTGCTCTGTCGCCGGTCATGTGGTTTGAAGCTCCGGTGTCAAGATACCACACCGCGTCCTTCATGTCATGTTCCTTGCCGAGGTGTACTTCAGCGCGCTCCTCATTCAGGAAGACGAAGCCGCCACCACCAACAGGCTCGTCATGCGTCGTGGTAAGCGCCGCGACCTGAGCCATGAGCAAGGCCGACTCCTCGTCCTCCACCTGCGTGAGATTAGCCGCCTCGTCCCTCTTCTTCTTCCTGCAATCGCGAGCCCAGTGCCCCGGTTTATCACAGTATCGGCACCTATCCTTTTTGACATTTCGGCCTGCACCGGGTGCCTTGCCGTTGCCATCGCGTGCGCCCTCCTTGCCGCGCATGTCCTGCGACTTGCCGCGGCGCTTGTTCTGGGTGTAGCCGCTTCCACCACTGCCGGAGGAACCATCCTGCTCACGTCGCCGCATGCGCGCGAGCCATTCTTCCTCCGACAGCAGGAGCTTGCCACCTCCCTCCTCTGCTGCCTCCTGCTCGAACCGCTCCTCGGCCGCTTTGAAACAACCGGTTAAATCTTCCATCGAGAGGGTGCTCAAATTAAGCAGACTCTCGACGGACATGGCTAGCTGGGAGTAGCGCTTGGGAATGACGCGCAGGAATTTTTCCATCACGCGTTTTCCCGTGATCTCATCACCGAGCATGGAGAGTTTGCTGACAATGCCGGTTAGACGCAAGGACAACTCGTCGATCGTCTCATCGGATTTGTGCTTGACCTCATCAAACTCGGTCCTGAGAGTTTGCGCTTTAGCGTCGCGGACACGTTCAGAGCCCATGCGTAGGGTCCTGATCGTCTCCCACGCATCCTTCGCCATAGGCTTCACCGCCAGAGTTGCAAGCATCTCCGCGCAGCGGCGCGAGGATCGCCTCCGGCGCCATCGCGATCGTTCGCGGTACCGACTTCGTCCGTGACGTCCTCGGTACCCTCAACAGCCCGCCACAGGCCTCTCGCCTGCAGGATGACCCTCATCAAGAGGACCTAATCGCCGTAGTTTGATCGTGTCAGAGTGGGGTAGGTAGTTGTCCCGATCGGCTCCCTCATCACCCGCGGTAGCGCAAGCTCGCGCTCCCGGCTGCTTGCCGCTGGATCGCGCAGTGATTTCTCGCCATCGCCATCCTTGCCCTTTGTGCCAGACATCACAAAGGTGCCGAAAGACGCGATAAACAGGCTCTGATACCACTTGTTCTCTCTAACGATCAAAACTCACGCGATCACAGTTGACACCAGTGCAACACCGCTAAACACACAAGGAAGATTTTGTTGCTGTGGAAGGATGCAGCTTTTCTTGTTGCTTTCCATTGCTTAAATAGATACAAAATCTAATCAGTCACGTTAGTCACGGCCACCACTCACGGCCACTAATGACTCAAGAAACTAGAAAAGGAAACAGCCTGAGCAAATTAAGTGAAGTGCAAAACAGACGCGCATGGATTGGAAGTTTCCATGCTCACACTAATGACGAAAGGATGCTCACACTAATGACAGAAGGAAATCCAACACAACGAGATTATCCACCAGAATAGGGGACGCAGGTCTCGTACTTTCAACCCAGAGCTGGAATGGCATTTTGCTCTTTTGAGAGAAAGGCAATAGGGAGCTTCGGTCAGTGCATACATAAATCCCACGCCGCATCTGACATCAACCATGGACAGGTGGAATCCAGGGTGGCACACAGGGTTTTTGTTCCGGCGCCAACTGAAGAGTGAAGACATCCATGATGTATATGACTTGATCAGACGATGTTAGAACGAGAATGTTATGCAACATTGGAGAAGACTGCAGACGTCACAAAAAGCGAGGTTTGCCCAGACAGGAATGTTACAAGCAACCCACCTTGCCTTGTTAATCTTTCTGCAAATAATTCATCTCGGTCGTTTGCCAATTGCAATCAGCGTCAGGACATCTGTTTGATGATAACCGCAAACAGGAATAAATGAGCATCCGTTGCAACCGACGTTGTCCACAAGTGCCGACATTCTACCAACCATGGCGTTAGAAAAGAACAAAGCGACAGTTTAATACACCAAACGTGATGTGGACTGGAAGCAGACATGCAAGCCAAGTAGGTATACACTATTGATGAATAAGATCGAGATACCCAAATATCACTGTTTTACACCCTTAATACCTGAAGCAGCTAGTGAAGGAAGCCACGGAAGGCTGAGAAGCTAAATTCGAGAAAACTTTGAACGAAAAGGATAAGGAAATTTCCACGCTTCAGATGGATAGTGTGTGTGATGAAGAGGGTCAACAACTCTTCGGTTGAGCTAGACTTTCTGAATGATCACCGAGTTGGCCACACCGGCTTCGTCGATAGTCTTGGTCACATCATCGAGCGGCTTAGGGGGGAACCCAACCTGCAGTGTGTAATCACTGGCTTCTCCTGGCCTTGTTGCATCAATGAATGCCCGCACATCACCGATTGTGTGGCTTGTGTTGAAACGTGCAACCACGCGACTGCCATCTGCAAACCTGATCTGGAGAGAGGTTGATGGCAACGACTCATCCACTGTTTGTGTCATAGTCTTAGTGGCAGTCACTGTACTGGAAGCAGCAGCCGCAGAAGTATTATCTGAAGGTGCAGAGTTATCAGAAGGTGTCCCCAGAGTTCCTCCTCCTTGAAACGGAGCAGCGGGCTTGACTTGCTCCTGTATCAAAGGCAGTGAAGGAGATTATCAAGGCCAAGTATTTCAGAAACAACTGAAGAAGTACAACAGTTCAGGCTGACGATACTTACAGGACATTTTTCCTCCTTCTGAACAAGATTAACATTCACCTTAGAGCTCCCATCAGCCGGCTCAAGCTCAGTTGGGCATTCAGAATTCTTGATGCTCTAGTGAAAAGGTAAAGGAACGAACAGATAAGTTGATTATTTACATTCAATTCAACAAAGATATAACACACCCATATATAATGCAAGAAAGGAACTAGCATAGTAACATGCAATCATGCATTGCAACAAACTTAATAATACAGTTAAATGGAAAGTGCTAAGAGTAAGATCAACAGATCAAGGGAGGGAACAAGCATACAAGAATAAATGATAACATTACACAGAAGTGTTCCAACAAAACATGGACGCATTCCTTCGATGTTGAACTTAGGAAGAGTTGTTTTACTGAACAAGCTACACAGTAATATGTGAGACATGACTTACTGGGAAAACAGGTTTCTCAGACAGAAAATCTCTGTTCCCTAGCGGCAAAATTGGGGCAATTGACCACTAAAACATCCACCCTTCTTTCAATATATGCTGGAACACTGCATTTAAAAAAAAAATCCACCCTTCCTACCAAAACAGCTCCTACCCTACATTTAAGAGGAATTATATGGTGAAAGCAAACACATGGTGAAAGAATGAAAGTAGACAAACAGAAGTGTTGGATCAGTCTCGAATGGTCCAGATCCAGGCGGAATCCCACCTCCTCCACTTAAGGAGTGGAATTTTGTAATTTTTCTAGGGGGTTATGGGTAAAACGTGTTTAAGTGGAGGAGGTGGGATTCCGCCTGAATCTGGACTATTCGAGGAGGTGGGATTCCGCCTGAATCTGGACTATTAGAGGCCAATTCAACGCCCATGTTTACCTACTTTCATCCTTTCACCACGTGTCTACTTTCACCATATAATTCCTCTACATTTAATTAATTAGGATCAGTACAGAAATAATACAGAGTTGTGAGTCACTATGACAAGCCAGCTGTGTTTTTTTTATATAAAAAAATGCCAGCTGAGAAACACTAATGCCTATTCAAAGTGAAAAGAAGCAATTCCACATCCACACGATCTCTTTTCACTCAGAAATTTATTTCAACTAACCATCATGTTATATTGCACGCATAATCATGGGCAAATGTAATGATAAAATATTTCAAAAAAAATACCGCACCAGGTTGGAAACAAAAAGGTGAACATAAGACATTCTAAAATAAATGAAAAGAAGAGTAAAATAGAACATGTATGTACCAGCGCATAAGACAGATATAATAAGCAGAAATATGCATACACACAGTTGCTTGCACACACCAGAGTTGTATACCTCTAAAAAAGATGCATTTTGTGGATCATCAAAACTTCTGAGTGGACCATCATCTACTGTGAATCCATTGCTCCAGAAGTAGACGTTGTGAACAATGCTTTCTGGTTGTTGTGGTGCATCAGACTGTACAGTTTCACCTGTGAGAAGTCTGCTAGTCCCAGAAAAGCTCCTTGAAGATTGCCGGCGAGCCTCAAATGGGCCTTGCTTAGCTCCCTTCCTCTTAGCTTGCTTAAAAATCTCATCTGCGTTATTTTTACGTTTGGATTGATCTCTAACAACCATTCCGCTGAACATAGTAATAAAAAAAAATTATAAGCATATCATATATACAATTTATAAGAGCCTTTAATGCAAAACATTGGTACCTAGTAGAACTATCACCATACAGACCATGCTGTCACAGATATTACAATTTCTATATTTGTACGATGCAATCAGCATCCCAGGTCAGTCAGGATTAACTTCCTGGTCAGTTCAGTGATGAGAGAAATGACCAGGTCAGGTCAATTTTAAATGTGTTCTCGATGTAATGATGATTTTTCATAATATTCTTGCAGAAGACATAATACATATTTGATTTCTTGTTCCCCGGTTCACTGCAATTTGAGAAGTTCTTTTGGCTGGTTCCTGGATGCTTTTTGGCATTTTGTTTGTACATTTGGGCTAGAACGTAATCCATATTGATCACCACTCAAAATTAGCAGGTATTACCAATGCCTGATGAGAAGCGGTCTCAAAATAGTTCTAAAACCCTGACATATCATCCATGGTTGCAATCTGATTGCACTATAGCAGACAGGGTGGGGGTGTTACAAAAGGTCTAGTTACAAACAGAAATAGGATAGGTGAAAATCAGCGATATTATTGTCATGGCATCCGTTTTTAACCTTTTATGCTCACCTGTGCCAGTTTCACTGCCAGCATCAACTAATAGCAGCAGTTGTTGCCTCTCTTATGATCTCGCATGGCCAGCCAAGATACACTTAGTGATGGCTTATGGTATTTGTCTTTTTGTTGGTATTGTCAGTGGAATAAAAGTTGGCCATGGTGAAAATGTAAGAAACATCAGATACAATGGTAGCTAATATATGATGATAGATCTTCCTTTACTATGGGCAGACATCCCAATCTTCTGTTCCTCCCTAATAATATAACACAACATATGGAAATGTGACTCTCCCATAACAGTCAAAACAAAACCCAAAAAAATCGTAGGGGATGGGGCATGAATGCAGCTATAGCTTGTTTCAGAAAACCGCACAGTACACACACTAAAGTTTCCAGCTAGTTGCTTACATTAGCCAGTCTGGAATCGGCCAAGTTCCACTTGGTGCTATAAATTGGCAACCAGACAACACCCAGGTAATTTTTCATCTGTTTGCTTTGCTAATATTGGAGAAAACACTAAAATTATGGACTTAAATATCATATCTAACCAAACTCATCCAAAATCGCCCAAAGCTAGTTTGGACATGCTAATTACCGATAACACAAACAAAATAGCTAGGTAACCAACGAGTTTACCAAGTACTGGGCTCACGCATTTAGCTTGCTAACATCATTAACTAGCAGCCACCCTAACAATTTCCAGAGATCTGGCTCTGACAGTGAAATTAACAAGGCAAACATTTTGGAACACTCCACATTATAGTCTACATAGTCCATGCTATCAGAACTTTGTGAACAGATCATATTATTCTCAGTTCTGGAAATTAGCCCAGCAATTCATATTAGACATCCAGCAGCTCTGTAGCTTACTTTTGGGTCAGGTGTGTGAGCGTGGGGGAAGAGGGGCGGGAGATACATATACCAAGTAAATTGATCCTCACATTTTTTGAGCTATAGATTTCAAAACTCTTGGCATATTATGACCTTTAAAAACCTCTTTTTTTACCATGATTAAACTTCGCAATCAACTCATGAGTCTCCAGAAATGCCAACTTGTCAAGCATACCCTGTAACACCATATCATGAACTCCTAATATATGCAAGGACGTTACATCATTATCGCAACATACATCAACAATTTTGTGGCTATTCTACTAAAGAACAAACAAGGCACTCTAAAGAACAGCATCTAATTCTCGCATCATCCAATGTTTAACATTTGTTCAAACTTCATTATCGTACCCATAGGAAACCTAGGCATACACGGACTTACACCAAAACAATGCTAGCAGAGCCGAGCGCCGTCCATAAATTCACCAAAGTCGATGCTAATCCGTAAGCATGAAAGCACTCAGCATTTTGAACACATTTGACAATAGTTCTATCACACCAGAGGTCCAACACCCCATCAAATCTGAGCATGCAAGTCCACTAGCTCACAAAATTTTAGCCCAAAACTGAGCAAAGCAACCTAAAACCATAGAAATGAGTGCGTCTACGATCTAGCTAGAAACGAAGCAGACATCCCATAACCCTAAGATACAATACAAGTAGCACTGACCTCTTTTCGCCGCCGGTGTATAACTCGGGCGGCGGCGTCCACTCCTCGTCCTCCGAGTCCTCGTCGCCGTCGGACCTCACACCCTTCTTGCCACCGCCGAGATCGGAGAGCGTCCTCACATTTCCCCTCTCACTCGAACCCCCGTTCCCGCTCCCACCCCGCGCGTTGTGGCTCCTCTTCAGCCTCTTCGCTGGTCTCCTCCTCTCGTCCGCCGCCACAGCCGCCGCGGCGAGGGCGGCGTCCTCGTCGTCGTCGTCCCGCACGTAGTCCTCGTCGTCGTCGTCCTCATCGCCATCTCCCACGTAGTCCTCGTCATCGGAGTCAGCGCCATCGTCGGTGGCTGGGGGAGGCGGCTGGGGCGGTGGATCGGGCCCATCGGCATCGGCGTCGGCGTCGCCGTCCGCGGAGTCATAGAAGGAGCGGACGGCGGACTCGAGGGCCCAGTTGTGGCTCTCGAGGAAGAAGGCGGCCTCCTCAGGGGTAGCTGAGGTCACGGCGCAGAAGGACTCAACGAGCGACTGCGCCGCGGCGGCCGATGGCGCGCGGCCGGCGTCTCCGGCGGCCATCTCGGCTGCGGCGGCCGCGTGTCGGGTTTGGGGGGTTTGGGGTTGGCCTTCCCGTTGTGAGAGAAATCCGTTCTTTTCCTCTTGCGCTTTCGTTTTGACCGTCTCGGAGTTTGGGCCGTTAGACCTGGGCATCCTGCGGCGCCGGTCTAGCACGGGCACAACGGGCCATGGATCTAGACGTGCCGTAACGTTGTGGTATCTCTGATGAACACAGGTACAGCCCATTAGCACTTTTTGTCGCTTTCGGAATTTTTTTTTCTTTAATATTTTTTTTATTCTTTTTTTCAAAACTATGCGTCCGATTTTAAAAATTACAAAACTAGCCCCCCGTCGCCCGTGTATGGGGCGATCGCCCCATACACGGGCGATATGCCCTGCGCCGTTCCCTGCCGTTTGACGCCGTCCGTGTGGGTCCCCCTGTCGCCCGAGACTGGGGCGACAGGGTTACAGGTTTTTTTTTTTTGTATTTTTTGTAATTACTATATGCTTTTTTAATATGAACCTATAACTTTTGATAGGAGTGTCCAAATTAAGTGAAACTTGTTTCTAAATTTAAATTTTGGAATGAGGAATTAGACTGTAAAATAAAAATCCATGTGTTGTTTGCAGAAAAATATTTTTATTTGAGTTCGAATGCTAGGTTCTAATTATGGATTGTGAAGGAATTATAATGTGTATTGATCCATAAATCATGAAATAAATAGAATAAGTTACCACAACCTTATGCACTTCATTTTTGCAAAAATATCTAAATATGATTGCATTTTGAATCAAAGATGGCTAGTTTAAACCCTTTATAACATTCATTGTTCAAGCAGTTAGAATAATATCTGAACCACCTCAAAATTTGACAGAACCAGTTTTGTTGCATTCTTGGGCTTGCATAGGTTACAATTATGTAAAAATATTTAGATGTTACTTTAGGCTGCACTATTTTATTGTTGTCCGAACATGCAATCGGTAAAACATCAAAATGACCGTATATTTCGCAAACGAGGGTCAAACTCGATGAAATCAAATCGATGAACTTAAAATGCTATAACCTATCTTGATGGATGAAATAACATCATTTGGGACAATGGAGCGAGAGGACATATACGAGCCCTCCGGACGGTGAGTATACACTTGAAGGTTAGGCCGCGCTCTTTATTACGACTTAAAAGCGAAAGGAGTACCACGAACAAAGAAAACCAAAGTTAACACCAGACGCCTCTCGAGTGCTTCGAGGCCACTTCCCATTCGCCCATGCCTCCGCTGGGCTTCTCAACGCACGCCGCGCTTCTCTCGCTTCTCTCTCTCTCGGCCTCCTTCTCCTCCGCTTCCTTCCTACATGCCTCCACGCGTGGCATCGCGTTGTTCTTGAAGCCGCGCGTGAACTCGTCCCGCCGGTTGGCTTGGTCAAGAAGCCGTTGGTCCTGGGGTTGATCTCCGTATCAAACCATCGCTCAAATTCACACATGGCGGAGGTGATTGCATGAAACGTAAATTAGCAAAGTTTCATTCACAAATATTATGTAACCCGTCGATTGTTACCATGCGGCGATCCTTGAGCTCTTCTCCGGATCGAAGGCGTAGTTCGCGGCACTTCCAATACCTCATCTTCCAAGTTGAAACTTCCCAAGAGCGGACAAGCTCGCAAAGATCTCCGCACATACACATGGGTGCTGACCCACGAGGTAGGAAGAGATCTTGGTACGCTAAATTCGCGGCATGCACTTGCTTCTTCCTTTGCCTTCCCTTACCCTTTGCACTTGCACGCCTCGGCATTTTCGATTGATGCTCACCCTCTATTCTTTCTTCCGCTATTCGCTATGCGAGACCGCTTGTGAGAACGAATGTTATAAAGGGCGATATCGCCGGGTATGGGCGATCGCCTCATATTAGGCGATCGCCTCACATTAGGCGATCGCCTACTAGAGGCGATAGGTGCACCGAGACGTTGGTGTGTTGTCACGCTCGTTTGGCATAGGCAAGCAATGCATAAATGATTTGAACAATTTAAAGTGATAACGCTGTCATGTTACTAACTCGGAGAGTTATACAATGTCTTCTTTGAACGTAAAGCCATTACAAAAATACATCCGTATAACAAGTCAATCACGCCACGCTTCCTAATCGCCCGTGGGGTAGGTGAGTGGCGACGGCGACGGACGTCCCTCCTAGGCCGCCTGCGCGCGCGGCGTAGAGTAGTCTTGGCGCGACGAGGCCAAGTCTGTGTGGCGCACCAGAGCCGAGGGGTCAAGGTAGTCGATCGAAGGTACTCCTCCGTGTCGAACTCGTCGTCGGCGTGATCGTCGTCGTCCGAAACCACCACAGGGTCTCTTTGGGGCGGAGACGACGAGGAGCCTCTGCAGCCCATCGCCCCACCGCTGCTGCGTGGGAGCGTAGCGAGGAACCGACGGGTAGGGCGAGACGCGGAGGGAGCCTCCCACCCACCGCCCCCACCGCCGCTGCGTGGGAGCGTAGCGAGGAACCGACGGGTAGGGCGAGGTCTTTGGGCGAAGTGGCGTGGTGTCTTTGCGTCCGCCGACGTCTCCGCGCGGCGGCAGTGGCTGCGAGCCAACCGCCTCACCGTCCGAGGACCCGACCCAAGCTGTCTCGGACTCGGCGGTGGTCACCAGATGCCCCTCGTAGGCGCGTCAACATGGACACACCTCCACCTCAATCTCCGCCATGAGCCGAGTCCGCATGTAACGCCGATTGTTATTACGTAAGTTACATGAAAAAGACGTGCCCATGTAGGTTCGATTGCGACACTTACCGAGGCGTTGTCCTCCGGGACATCTGTGAAGGGTACGTGTCCGCTACCGATGCTGTCGTCGCGACGTCACGGTCTTGGTGTGTACCCCACCCCGAGGCGAGTCTTGGGCGCGAACCACTCCATGTAATGATCGTACATGTCATGGTCGTGCGGCCGGGTCTCGGTGACCCTCTCGCCGAGTCGCGGCCCCATCGCCTGACGCCCATGGTCGCATACGGCGCGAATCGAGAGCCACCGCAAAGCACCCATCCGGTCATCTGCAATGCAAAAACAAGTAAGTACACACCACATTAATTTCGCAAAGATGCGGAGTAGTAGGATCGGGGCAAGTGCACATGAGCGCCACGTGCGACAACGTGACGAGGCGGCAAAGGAAAGGATCGAACAGCCGAATCGCCGCAGAGACTCTGTCGGGAGTACTCCTCGACGCAAAGGTCAAAGACGAGCACCTTACGGGTGAGCCGAAGGCCTCATCTCGCGTGCAAAGCACGGAAACCCGTTGGTGCTCGGGCGTGGGCGTCGTACACGCGTGTATGGCGTCTACCGCACGCCCTCGTCGTGGAGGCGGTCGAACTCCCGAACGAACTCTGGTAGGACCTCTCACGCTTGTCGGTCGCGAACCTCCGCCGCGAGGAAATAAGAAATGGCGAAGGTTATTGAAGTGCGTTAGTGGGAAAAAGATACTAGGGAGCATACACTGCCGCCGGACCCGAGAGTGGCCCATGGTGGGCCACCCACCGGTCGTCTCCGTAAAGGTCCTCGAGTGCGGTGTCGTGTCAACAACAGCGTCCGACGAGAAGCGCCCCAAGACCACAATCGAGGAGTAGGACGCAACTCGACATCGTCGCGTCGTGCTCGCTGAGAGACGCGTCGCCGCATGCACCTGTCACGTCGCCGCAAGCACACCGAGGCCCACGACCACCGTGCATCACCGCTTACAAGGGGAGTTAGGCGTGCTCGCCGAGATGAGATTGAACCGAGTGTGTTACCTCATCCACCGGGTGTCGGCGATGTCTTTGGCGTACTCGATCGGTGACGGTCCACCGTGTTCCCGTGGGAGGACGGAACATCACCCAACCGAACAACAACATGAGGTATGCCTCGAAGTGGCGGGCCACGCCCGCCTCCTCCGTCTTGGGTGGAGAAGCTGAGCTGCAGCTGTTCGCAACAAACATTATCGGAACTTAGCGCTTCTATTTTAATTTCAAAGAAAGAGGTACTCACCGTGGCTGGCGACCATGCCTTCGTCGGTCCGTGGCGCTCGGCCTCCCTAAGGGGCCGGTAGGGGTGCCGGGTGCCGCCGCATCATGGCGAACGCGCCGACAACTCGGCGTGCCATGTGACGCGAGGCGTCGTGCGGCACGATCGCTGGACCCGCACACGGAGGCCTAAGAGGTACGACACGCCCCGCAGCGTCGGAGCCATCTCTCCGCACGGAAGGTGGAACGTGCGCGTCTCGGTCTCCACCGGTCCACGAGTGCGCCGCCAGGACCGATCGTGCCAACCGCGGGACCTCCTTGCCCGCTAACGGGCGATCACCGCTCCACCATCCTACAAAGAGGAAGTAAGCCACCGCCGCAACCTACATGTAGTGCATTGCGTCGTTATAATTGCATTCACGGTAAGTACATGTACGTAAAGAGTGCAAGCGTTGGCGACTTCCGTGGAACCCGGCGTGGGTCGATCGCGGCGCTCGTTGGGCACCCGAGGTCGGAGTGTCCCTAGCTCTCGGTTCTCCTCTGCGGAGTACCTAGACCGGTGGTCGCATCGACGGTCACGCCCAGCACTCAGGGCAAGGTCACGCCATCATGGCTCGTTAGAAAGCAAATACAACAAATTTGTCAAGAATTACATGTGCACACAAACCAAATGCGAAATAACGAATTGTACCATACTCATCAAACAATACAACCGAAGTGCGAGAGCCAAAAACTCATATTACAAACATACGAAAGACAACGACATGTTCGACGAGGCACACAACGTCGAGAATTACATTATCCTCATAGCTACTAATCGTACATCAAGAATTACATGATGCGAAAAATAACTTACTAGTACATTGAAAATTACATCGATCATTACAACTTACATCACAACTTACCGGTCCATTGAAAAATACAAGATGGGAACAACATGGAAAATTACATTATCCGCGGTTGCGACGCCTCGGACTCGTCCATATCATTCGAATCGCCTTGTCCTTCGACGTCCGACCTTCACTTCAACATTCGGATGTCCTGTACCCATCGATGGTCCGGAGGGGGTGTTGTGAACGATCCGTCCACTCGGTACCGTACACCTCGTGATGCCACGTGTTGAGAACGCCCGCTTGTAGTAGTACGGGAGACGAACGGACGACGTGATTGATGCGTCTCGGCGGCCGCGGCAATGACGCGAGCACGGCAAGTCACGGCAGCGTGGTTTCGGCAGAGCACTCGCACTCACCGCCGGAGCATGCACGATGGGAAGTCCTCTCCTGGGCACCCTGCGACCTCGGTCACCGCAGATGCACGTGGTATCTCCGCTCCACGCCACTCTCCTGTAACCCGATGTGTCATGCCTTTCTTGTTTTCTTGGACATGTAGGTAGACACAACAGCTTGAGTACGACAATCGATTGTCCGACATACATCTTTGTGGAGGTCTTGTATCGCTCAATGAAATATCTCTGTGTCCCTAATAAGACACCTCAACTATACCCACTAGTGGAAGGCATCCGTGCCTTTCATTACCCGATTGTAAATCTCCGCCAGTTCGTTGTCATGATCCCATAACGCGAGCCGCCTCGTCATGCGAAGGACCATTTCTCCAAAGGCTCATGTCGTATCCAATCGGTGAAACTCTTTATGCCGGTACCGGCCTCGCCGAGGTTTGGGGGTCTGCTTGCCAGCCGCACACAAGGTGGGGTCCTCTCCTGCTCATGGTACACCATCGGGTTCCTTGATGAACTAGCGGTACCTCGGGATCCATTGATTGCTTCTTCGTTAGTTCGCCCAACGCCTTCCAAAGCACGCCGAACTTCCTCCGTTGGTTCTGCTTGCACAGCGCTTGAACATGTTCATAAGCTCCTTGTTCCCGAATCGACGGAAAAATTGGCACCCATGTGCCTCATGCACCACCGCTCCTCGTGTCCGCCACTTTGTCGCTCCCACGACGGCGGACCCTTGTTGCATATCCACGATCGCCTTTAACACCCGCATGTCGGTCATGGATGACACAAACATCGCCCTGCCGAGAACAATCGCTAGCTTCACTCTTTCAAGGAACCAGTACCAACTCTCCGTGTTTTCCCCCACGAATGCCAACGCAACCGGTAGAACTCGGTTGTTGGCATCCACCGCGATCGCAGCTAGAATCGCCCTTGTACTTCCCGTGAGGAACGTGCCGCCCATGCAAAGGACCGGCGACGCGTTTTAACGCATTTATGCATGCGCCTGAGGCGAAGAATGCACGCCGCAATACCCACTTACGGTGCACACACCACCCGCAGGAAACTCCGCAAGGTCGATGGATGTACCGGGTTCCTATGTGCGATTGCCCGAGCAAGTGGGGAATATTCTCGCACGAAGCCACGACGCCCCGAACCGTATTTCCAGAGCTGTCCTTTTGCTCTCCATGCCTTTGCGTAGCTAATCTTGTCTCAAAACCTCTCCCACCGGTGTGATAATAGATCGAGGTGCAGATGGGGATTGTCCACGATCCGACCATAAAACACATTTGCCACCTAAGTGGACGACAGATTATGTGTCCTCGCTCCGCTTCTTCCACCGCAGCTATGCTCAATCACTATGGAGCATTTCGGTGAGTCCTTCCACTTCCCTGGTATGCATACACCCGCCATGGGCACGAATCAACTACGCACTTCACGTCGTAGTCCTTCTTGGCCGGACTTCACAACCCCGAATTGCCGAGAGACATTGCCCAAGATTTCACCGCATCCATCACAGCCTCCTTGTCTTTATATATGGCCCCTGCGTCACCTCGTTCTCACGATACTCCCATGCATCAATGTTCCTTCATTCATTGTTAGGTCTTCAAATTGTAATTGGTCCACGCACGAGGATAGGCACCTCGGGCGTTGTCCTCCTCGTCGGAGTGCTCACCATCGTGGACTTCTTCATCCGCACGGTCCTCCTCTTCCATCAGTCAACAATGTCCTCCACCTCCTCCCCTCGTCGGCCACCCTCGCGCCTCCACCGCTGTCTCTCCGCCCCACCGGTCCCTTCGCCACCGCCAGCCTCGTGCTCCTCGCCTCCGGGCTCCTCACCGCCTTCCTCTTCGCATCCTTCTACATTTGACGTCCCTCCCCGTAATGTACACCCGACATCACGAACTTGCGACACCGATGGAGCTACCGGTAGCATCAGACCAACAACATGAGCGCCAACCCGCTCTCTGCAAGAAACCAACATAACTCCTCCATGTTGACGCCGAGTTAATAGGAATCAACTCTCCGTAAAACGGTCTTGCGCCGGCTCACTATCGCTCGACCAAGAACCGAACAGTCTGGGCATCCAAACCGAACATCCGAGACATCCACTCCAACAAACCCTCAGATGTCCTATCGCTCGGTCTACATATGCCCCGTACGACTCTTGAAAATGATGATAGATCCACCCCATCCGCCCCCTGTGCTATCTCCCCATCTCCATAAAATATTTGGAAATACAATTTCTCCGACATGCTGCAACGTCCGACGGAAAAATATTACTCTAAAATACAATCTACAAAACGTACATTGACCGTACTACAAAATACGACTATGAATAAGAGATTCGACTAGCCTACTATACGGCCTAATATTCAATTTCTACTACGTTACATTTGTATATATTGCCTAATACATTATTTACATAATAAAATTAGTAATACACGACCCTACTAAATTAAATTCATACCACATTACATTTGTATATATATTGCCTAATACATTATTTGCATAACAAAATTACTAATACACAACCCTACTAAATTAAATTCCGAAATATTGTCTAATATTTATACTGTATTAAATTTCTACATCTTGAATACTACATTAAATTTGCACATACTTGAAATACTAAATTAAATTTGTAAATACTACATACTACATTAAATTTCAATATTAATCGCTATATTAAATTTCTAAACAATACATAATCCTAAAATTTCTAAATACTACAACAAATTCCTAAATATGAAATGCTACATTAAATTTTAAATACTACATAACCTATAAAAAATTCCTACATTTACCTCTACAAAAAATTGCTAAAACAAACGCTACAATAAAATTAAAAAATTTACCTAAATTTCGCGGCTCCCTTATCTTTTTCTTCTCTTCCTCTTCTCCCTTTCTTCTCCCCCTCCTTTTCTCCCTGCGCTCGGCTCCCCTCTCTTTCTTTCCTTTCTCTGACCGAACGCTACTGGGGCTTAAAAACTGGCCTGTCGCCCCCTGTATGGGCGATCGCCCCATCTGAGGCGACAGGGGCCCACCGCAATGCCGTTGTTAGCCAACGCCTAGTCATTAGCGAGGCAGCTATCGCCTGTGTATGGGCGATCGCCCATACACGGGCGACGGGTGTACAAATTTGCAAAATTTAAATTCGGATGCATAGTTTTGAAAAAAAGAATAAAAATAAATATTAAAGAAAAAAAAATTCGTCGCTTTCGTATCTGTTGGTCTAATCTGGGTCCATTTGCATTATAGAAAATGAGTTGGAGAAGTATAGGCTAAGGCGATGGACACAAATATTAAAATAAAAAGAACTACTCCCTCTGGTTCATAAAAACTTATCGGTTTGGGATACATGCAGTCAAATTTTTAAAACTTTAGCTATAGATATCTTTCTAAATATTTAGATTGGATGTATGAAAATCATATGTGTAGATTCGTCTTGAAACGTACTTTCATAATATTACAATTTTATTGGATATTTTAAATATATTACAATAGAAATTAGTGGTCAAAGTTGAGCTTTGCGAACCGTGTCGCTGTCCAAAACAACAACTATTTGTGACCGGAGTGAGTAAATCTTATTCATCTATTATATATTAAAAGGTCACGAGAGTCACTAAGAAAAAAAGAGAAATATGCTAGATATTCTCACAAAAAAGCAAAACATCTAACCCTTAATCTGGTGGACCCTAACTAACTTGAACTATACTAGCCATTGGATGTTATAATTTTTTTAAAAAAAATCTAATCGTCCATCTAGCGGATCCAAGTTATAACGACTTAGATTAAAATAAAAATTCAATGCCAAGGACAACAAAAAAACTTCCGCAGAGAAGCTCGTGTGCGTGTGGTCCTCTCTCTGTTGTACATTGACTGGAAGCCTGTGTAGGAGAGCGAGGAGGAGGAGGACGAGGACAGTGGCGGGTCGATGTTGTGGCTGCCGACACTGCTCATCATGCTGATCTTGACCATCAACGTGATGTGTTTCATTGACCGAAGGGTGGTCATGTTTGATTCGTATTGGATACAGACGAGGAGGATGGTGGTGGCGGGGTGACGGTGTGGCTGCCAGCGCTACTCATCATGTTGATCTTAACCATCAACGTGACGTGCTTCATGGACCGAAGGGTGGTTAGTTGGACCCGTAATAGATACACCGCGTTGGGGACTCATGCGGGCTCATGGCCATACTGCTGCTGCTCTGCTTCGTGCTCAAGTGCAAGGTGTCTTTCTAGAGATAGCTAGCTCGCCGTGGGTCTCGGTTTTTTTAGATGATGTATTAGGAACTGAGAATCGCATGGAACAGCTCTCCTTTAGAATGGTTTCATCTTACATTTGCTATGTCAAGACTTTATTTTGTGAACTTAGTTCTTAATTACCCCCACACGTTTTGAATCGACTAACAATGAAATTCATATTTCCTAACAATCACCTTCATAATAACACATATCAGCTTCTTACAAAAGAATTCAGTAAGTCAACAAGATGAACTATTGTTCTGGAGGGGCAAAAAATAGAGCTTTAGTTTTTGCTCTATTTTTTCACGATCCAGTTTATAGAGTGTTGTGTCATCCTATTAGCATGGAAATTCACCATTCAGTTACCAGAGGTTAACATCTATATCATTTCTACCGAATTCGATGACTAAGCAGTCCAAATAAAAATGTTCGGTCATAAATCAAGCAAGGTGCACCATGAAAAAGATCAAGAGTTGCTAAGAAAAAAGAGAAATATGCTAGAAATCCTCACAAAAAAGCAAAACATCTAGCACTTAATCTGGTGGACCATAACTAAGTTGAACTATAACAGTCATTGGATGTTATTATTAAAAAAAACATCTAACCATCGATCTAGCCGATCCAAGTTATAACAGCTTAGATTAAAAGAAATGATCCATGCCAAGTACAACAAAAAATATCATAAATTTTGAATAAAAAATAAAAAGAAATTAGCTATTTGGTTTTCAAACGACCACCAAATTTAAACTTTTACATAGCTAAATTTTGGAATAAAAATTAGTAGTTGGATTTGTATATCAATTCTAACATAAAAATAACATTCAAAATTAAATAAAAATAGAAATAAAATAAATGGATTAGATTAGAAAGAATCAATACCAAGTACAAGCTTCTCCAGTTGGTGGTGCCGGGCCCTGAAGCAGATCCCTAAGGAGTTGAAGAAAGGGTTTAACTCTCTAACTATTTTAGTGGCTTGGGAGATTTGAAAACATAGGAACTCCTGTGTTTTTGATGGATCATCTCCAAATATCCAACAGCTTTTGCTCAAAATCAGTGAGGAATGCAAGATGTGGAGTCTAGCAGGAGCTTCAGCTCTTCAAGGAATCCTCTCTAGGCAGTCTCATCCAGCTGTTGGGTTTGTCTAGGTAGTTTGGATTTTGGTGCTTTTTTGCACTATTAGCTGGCTGGTGCTTTTCTGCACCTGTTGTTGTTATTTTTGGGTGCTTTTTGGACCCTGTTTTTGTTATTGGCTTTATGGCCTTTTTTTCAATCTTCTTATTGAAATGACACGTAGCTCTCCTGCGTTGTTCAAAAAAAATACCAAGTACAAAAATATAATAGAAATTTAGAATAAAAAAATAAAAGGAAATCAGCCATGTAACTACGAACTCCAAATTAAAAGATGTACATGGCTAAAATTCATAATAAGAATTAGATAAAAATTAGCGGTTGGACTCGTATACGAATTCTGACTTAATACTGATATGCAAAATTAAATAAAAATAAAAATGAAAATTAACATAAATCTAGAATAAAAAATAAAAGCAAATTGGCCATTTGATTTTCATACAAACTCTAATTCAAAATCTAAAATTCAAAATTAAACAAAAAAATAACAAGAAAAATAACAGAAGAATAAAAATAAAAAGAAATTAGGGATTATTTTCTATTCCATACTAAGTGAAAAATATAATTTTTTGTTTTATTGAGAACTAAAATTCCAGAAATATGCTAACTTGAGAAAAAAAATAAGATAAGAAATTTGATTTGTGTACATATAAAATATTAACTATTATGTAATAAATGTCGATAACAGGTTTTTACAGTCACTAAGAAAATATAGAATACGCTAAAAGTTCTAAAAAGGAGAAAACATTCTGACTCTTTACTTGGTGGACCTCCACGGAACGAAGAGATTCACTCGCTATACCACTATAAGCAATATGATGTGCACTAAAAGAAGTATAAAAAGAAAGAGACAAGCATTGCAATAATGAAATTAAGAAATAATGATATAAATAGAAAATGTTATGTTATGCTATATTTACTATTGCTATGCAAGTATTTTGGGAAGAAAGTTTCGGTCACATGTGATAAGTATTGGAAAACGGAGTGAGTATATTCTCTCCTATAATATACAATATCAGAATATCACAAATTGAGTTCTGTAACGATCTATTTTCGAAAAACAAAATCATATATGTATTACCAAGTTATTTAAACATGTTTTAAGAATGATTCACACGCAAGTGCATGAGCCACCTTGCTAGTTATTCACAAAAGGCGTGTCAAGATAGTGGTTGTTCTCTACTCGTGGATTCCATTACGATCTACTAAGCGCTTCGAAAGATGAACTAGACGCCTTGCCTTTTAGCTTCTTCCACACGCTTGAAGCGCTCGAACCATTTCATGCTTGTTGTATTATTGAGGAAGTTCTTCTTGCTTCATTTTTACCACTAAACTTTTCATAATATTTATCGAAAACTAAAAAATCACTCGTGCCAAAGCCATGCAGTGCATACTTGCCCATCGGTAATGTAGCGTGCCATGCTGCCTATTGTGCCCACACAATCGTGTCATGCCAACCCGGCCCGTGTGCATGCAAGCCATTCCATAGGTCGCCCCCAAGAAGTCCTGCTCAATGCCCACGTCTAGCCGTGACATAAGAAACGGCTAACGGTTCAAGCCTAGGTGTATTTGGGCTACACATTTTTCTTTTTATCTTTGTCCTTCCAAATAAAATTTGAATGAAATTGTAAATCTAGCACCCTCTTTAACGATGGAAGCATCAGCAAGCGACACATGTCACCTACCACGGTGGATCACTGGCACCGCAATGTCTCTGCCCACTACGGTAGCTCCCCGACAAGCACGATAGATGGCGGGCCCCACCTTTCCGTTGAGCTTGAATACCATGACAGGTACCAATCCGAGCTCGTGCATTGTGGTAACCAATCCTACCGCACCCGAGGTACCCCACCCTGTGGTAGTGGGTGCGATGCAGTGTCAGTGATCGGTCGTCGTAGAAGAGCATGATAGGTGACACATTTCGTCTGTTGTAGGATCAAGGATAACCGACTAAAGAGGGGGTGAATAGGACGTTTTTAAAATTATTCGGCTCTAATTGCAATAAATAAATTGTCTAAGCAAGAATTGTAATTTTAACAATTAAAGCCTAAATTCTCTAGGTTTTACTAAGTGCATCAACAACCTAATTCTAAGGAAAAATACAATCCTAAGCACAAGATCAATACACTAAAATTGCTGGGAATGTAAATTGCACACAAGAATAAAAAATTCAAACCACAAGAGAGAAAGTGACACAAGAATTTATCCCGTGGTCTCGAAAACTTACTGTTTCCCCTAATCCACGTTGAGGTAGCTTGATCAACTTCAAGCCGGCTCCAATCCACACGAGCCTCCCTCGATCACTTGATAGTTCTTCCCCGCTCCAGGTAGGCGAATTTCGACCTTCACAAGCTTGTCGAGGCTTCTCACAACCTCCGTTGAGAAACTCACCGTGCACAATCGTCTCCAAGCTGTCTAGGAGGTGGCAACCTCCAAGAGTAACAAGTCTTGAAGATTGGTTGAGGTCAAATCAAGTGTCTAAAGGATCAATACTAAATGTAACACTTGAATTTGCTACCAACTCACTCAAAATATGAATCTAATGCCCACAAGAGAGTTGAAGATTAGCTAGAGCTCAAATATAATCGATGAAGTCCAAGAAGAGCTCTACAATGCAGGTGGGGGTTGAGAGCATCTAGGCCCTCTATTTTTTGTCAATTATGCTTATTATGTAGGTTTGGTGTTGATGATAAAAAGGATACTAAGTAAAAGCCGACAACAGTCGCATGTGAAGATCAAGGCTAAGGTGTTTGTTTCTAGTTTTGGCTTGGGAGTTGATTCAAGCCACATAGCTAGAATCACCGTACTATTAAGAGGGATTATACATAGAAATGATCTTGGTTCATATGCAAAATTCAGTAAGATTACTTGGAGTATAGGGCATTTCATATTTCTCACTCAAAAATCCAGATCTTCCCTTTCTTAGCTAAAAAGAGTTCTCTCTCGGACCAAACATCTTGTCAGGCGTTCAAGAAATCAAAGTTCAGATCCTAACCGAGCGCATACCATGTACGCCGGATCAACTTTTTCAGTCTGGCGCTAAGAGTTCTCTTCAGATTCTTTCTAACCGAGCGCACTCCATGTACGCCGGACCAACTTTTTCAGTCCAGCACTAAGAACTTTTCTTTTATTCTTTTCAAACCGAGCGTACACCGTTCACGGCGGCCCCGTCTGAATTCATCCTTCAATTCAGTCCGGCATATGTTATAATTTCACTCTGATTAAATTTCTAATCTGTGTTAAGAATTATTTTCCTCAAATCTTAACCAGGAATATGACGTTTGCTGCGAACCAAAATTCTATGTGTACGCCGGACCAACTTTTTCGGTCCGGCGCAAACATACTTCACTCAGATAAACCAGCCATTTTTCCATATACGCTGGTACTCAAATGGAACAAAACCATGTGTACGCCGGACCAATTTTTTCGGTCCGGCGCAAATATTGTTTTGCTGATATCCAAATGAAACAAAGTATGTGTACATCAGACCAACATTTTCAGTCCGGCACAAACTTCCTTGATTAGTATATGTATACGACGGACCGTTATTTTCGATCAGGCGCAAATGGGTCACACTGAGTACCATAATACTTCTCCGATCTTATGTACCCCGGACTAACATTTTCAGTCCGAAGTGTGTGTATATTTCGACTTATGACTCATACACCTTAAAAATCTTATAAAAAGAGTAGCAGTTGACATTCCCCATCTATCCTACCAACCCCCAACGGGAAAATGGCAGGTACAACGGTTATTTCTGTTCAGGCTCTATATATAGAGTGCTTGGGTTCACAAAACAAAAGACAGAGCTTTGCATATATACATCATTGACATCCTGAACACCGTTGACATCTTTCAAATCAATTACAACTCTTTGATCTCTTGCATTCTTGAGCTTTCATTCCATCAAAGAGTTCGAGCTTCAACTCATAAACTACAAACATTCATTCTGAATATTTAGAGTTCTTGCTCCAAGCTAAGTCTAGTTTGCATCTAGCTACTGAACCAAGAGACAGAGCTTGTGGATAGTCTATTGCTCTTGGAACTAGCTGTTCCTAGACGGTTGGAGAAGTTGTTGGTGCGACCTATCCAACAGAGATCGTGGAAGGCCACCATTGCTGTGAAAGGTTGAGACTCACCTCACTGGAGTGGTGGAAGAGTCAAGATAGTGAAAAACCAAAAGTCATTGAGATTGGCTATTTGGTGGAGCAATACATCTGAAGAAGTGCTTTTGGTTAAGATATACTTCTGAAGAAGTGCTCTAATGGGGACGTAGGAGTTTGAGCTCTGAACCTCGGTGAAAAAAATCTTTGAGTCATCCTATTATTGGTTTATCTTTGTTTGTTCCTCTTATTGTCAGTTCTCATTCAAATTCTTCTCTATACAAAACGTACTTAAACAGAGCAGTGCTAAATCTTTATACTATCTGTTTCTGTTACCAATTTTTTATTGAGAAAAGTTTTTCCATAAGAATTAAAAAGTTTTAAAGTTGCCTATTCACCCCCCCTCTAGGCCAACTTAGTCCTTACAGGGGTATTTATAAACCCCACCAACTAATTTGGTCGTTGGAGTAAACAATGCATAAAAATGCTAGGAATCCCGGTGCTACCGCCCTTGGGCCAATAGCACCGCTCCTCTAGGTCCAACGGTCGTTACAGGGCTTTTAATGCCCTGTTAGTGACTGTTACCAGTCAGGCCGATGCTACCGCCCTAGGGCTAGTAGCACCGGGCCTTTTTTATTTTGTTCTGCCTTGGCCAAAGAAAATAGTTCTCTGGGAATCTTAGATCGAGGTTCAGCCAGTGCTACCACCACCGCGAGGAGGGGGCATATTTTTGGTTTTGGCATGGTCTCTAGATGAACAAGGAATACAAGAGGTGAAAACAAGGCTATGATGCCTTAAATATGGATTATAATACAAATGTGACAAATCTACCAATCCTTGGCCTGCAACACCGATGCTACCGCCCCTGAGCCGGTTGCACCGAGCATGGGCGGTGCTACCGCCCTAGGGGTCGGTAGCACCGGCCATACAGTGCCAAAGCCCTAAAATTTGTGAAATTTTGAGTTTTGAGCAGATCGAACAATGGAATGGCATGTAGAGACATTAGAAGTCACTAATCTACTCAAGTCAATCAAAAATTTCAATCCATTTTGCACATATTTGTCACATTTCGCTTGAACCCTAGAATTTGAGCAATTGAACTTTAGGGCATGAAAATGCAAGAAAATTTGAGAGGAATGGAGGGGGATTGATACCTTGAAGCAGTAGATTGAGGAAGAACCAAAAGATTTGCGAAGAAAAACTTGGATCAAAAGATGTTTCTTTGAAGATTTTGGGAGGAGAGTGAAGTGGAGAGAGAGGAGAGTAAAAAGAAGAATGGAGGTGCTAGATCGGGTTAAAGGGAGTAGATGAGATCTGTTAGACCGCATGGAAAGACAGGGGTCAGTTGTAACCGGCTCATGCGGTGCTACCACCCACTGGCCGGTAGTATCGCCCCTCCGGTGCTACCGCCCCTGGCAGACTGAGAAACAGTCTAAAAGACCAAATGAATTGAAATAGCTCACATGTTCATGTATCTCGATGAAAAACATATTTGAGCACTTCAATTCGATAAATCAATCAAGAGAGCAACCTTTTCAAATAGTTTTTTTAATAAAGTAGATCCTTTTTAATTAAATAAGAGTTCTTTTGAAAATTGAATGCTCGTCAAGAGATAATTCAACACATTTCCATATGTGAGTTTGAAAATACCTTTTGGGAGACTAGATATGATAATAATATAGTTCCAAGGTTTTTACTCACAATGTGCATTAAATAGGTCAATATAGACCAAGTTTTGGATTTTGTGGAGATTTGAGAAAATCAAAGATTTGCTCAAACATCTTGAGTTATTTTCACCATAAAGAGAGTTTATTCAAGTAAGTAAATTCAAGAAATAAGATTTACATAATTTATACTTTGAAAATAAAGATATTAAAGAATTAATACCTTAATCCTCAAAATAGGATAATTTCAAATATTTTGACCTAGTATGGTCTAGAGTCTCTTTTTGAAGGATATTTGCACTTACTTGATATTTTCACATTATAGGGATGTAATATACATACAAATGGTATAATACTCTCCCTCAATGTGTTGCTTATCAAAATGATTAGAAAGATCAAATAAGAACCAATAACACCAAAAAGAAAAATCAATCATGGTGCATGCATTCAAACCACATTTGAGATATCTATAACATTTAATTCATTCCTCAATTTACAAAAGCGGGCTTCATCTAAGGGCTTGGTGAGGAAATCCGCTAATTGATCTTCGGTTCTAATGTGACTAATCATAATATCACCTTTACTCACATGATCTCTTAGAAAATGATGGTGGATATCTATATGTTTGGTTCTTGAAAGTTGGACTTGGTTATCTTAACCGTGGTTTCATTATCACATAAAAGAGGCACACTTTTAAAATTTATTCCTTAATCCATTAGAGTTTGCTTTATCCACAATAATTGAGTGCAACAACTACCTGCGGATATATATTCAGCTTCGGCGGTGAATAGGGCTATGGAACTTTATTTCTTGAAAAACCATGAAACAAGGGATCTACCTAGAAATTGGTAACTTTCTGATGTGCTCTTTCTATCCACTTTGCAACCCGCATAATCCGAATCCGAATATCCAACTAAATCAAATTTAGCACCCTTAGGATACCATAAGCCTATATTTGAGGAATGCTTTAAATATCTTATAATTCTTTTAACAACCACTAAATGGCACTCTTTAGGTGAAGCTTGAAAACGTGCACACATGCAAACGCTAAACATGATATCGGGCCTAGATACGGTAAGATAAAACAAACTACCAACCATAGAACGGTAAAGCTTTAAATCAACCGGTTTACCTCCCTCATTGAGATTAAAATGCCCATTGGATGCCACGGAAGTCTTGATGGGCTTCATATCTTCTATGCCAAACCTCTTGAGTAGATCCTTCATGTACTTGGTTTGGCTCACGAACGTCCCATTCTTGAGTTGTTTGATTTGAAGTCCAAGGAAGAAGCTCAATTCCCCGATTATGGACATCTCAAACTCCTTAGACATAATATCACCAAATTCTTTGTAAAAATCTTCATTAGTAAAGCCAAATATAATATCATCAACATAAATTTGGCATACAAAGAATTCTTCATCTATTACTTTAATGAAGAGTGTTGTATCAACCTTTCCAATTTCAAAACTTTTTGAAAGAAGAAAATCTATAAGTCGCTCATACCATGCTCTAGGAGCTTGTTTCAGACCATATAGCACCTTAGAGAGTTTGTATACATGATTTGGGTGTTTAGAGTTTTCAAAACTGGGAGGTTGTTTAACAAATACCAACTTGGATATTTGTCCTTTTAAAAATGCACCCTTCACATCCATTTGAAATAACTTAATGTCAAAGCAAGATGCAAATGCAAGCAAGATTTGAATGGCTTCTAATCTAGCCACGGGTGCAAAGGTTTCACCAAAATCTAGTTCTTTGATTTGTGTGAAACCTTGTGCCACTAATCTTGCCTTATTTCTTACCACAATCCTGTTCTCATCTTGCTTATTTCAAAATACCCATTTTGTGCCAATGACGTTGTGATCCTTGGGTCTTTCAACTAGCATCCATAAATCATTCCAGGCAAAGTTGTTTAGCTCTTCATCTAATGCCTCATCTACATGAGACGGTTCAAAAGAAGACACAAAGGAGTAATGTTCACAAAAAGAAGCAACACGAGAACGAGTTTGAACGCCCTTACTAACGTCACCCAATATTTTATCTATTGGATGATCCTTGGAGATTGCATGATGGACTCTTTGAGGTAGAGGTTGAAGTTGATGATCGTCCAACTTCTCATCCACGTCAATTGGTTGACCTTAACTTGGCGTTGCGGAAGTAGATGGTTTGACTTGAGTGGATAAGGGTTGATCTTCTTTATCTTCCTTCAGCTTTATGAGGGTTGATCTTCTGTGTCTTTCTCCGGCTTGATGTCTCCAAGCGTCACGTTCTTCATTGCTGGTCTCATTCCTGCATTACCTACATCATCCAAAATTTCTTGCTCTTCTTGAGAGCCATTAGTCTCATCAAACTCAACATCACACGTCTCTTCAACTAAACCTTTGGTTTGGTTGAAGACACGGTAAGCCTTGCTATCTAAGGAATAACCAAGCAAGAAACCAATATAACAACGACTTTAAAATTTTGAAAACCGAACACCATTTTTCAAAATATAACACTTGCAACCAAAAATACAAAAATAAGATACGTTCGGTCTTCTTTCGATGAGAAGTTCATAGAAAGTTTTTTCAAAAGATGATTCAAATAAAGCCTATTTATTGCATGGCAAGCGGTATTTATGGCTTCCGCCCAAAAGCTATCGCGAGTACCATTATCATCAAGCATAGTTCTTGCCATTTCAATTAATATTCAATTTTTCCGTTCTACAATTCTATTTTGTTCCGAAGTGTAGGTAGTGGAAAGCTCATGCTTTATTCCAAGTTCATCACAATAATATTTGATTCTTCTATTCTTGAACTCGGAACCATTATCACTACGAATTTTCTTTATATTAAAATCAAATTCATTTTGAGCCCTTTTTGCAAAAATTTTGAAAATACCGAAGGCTTCGGATTTGTCATCTAAGAATAAACCCAAGTAAATCTTGAGTAATCATCTACAATGACTAAACAATAAGAATTTCCTCCGATACTCTTATAGGTTGTTGGTCCAAACAAATCCATATGTAAGAGCTCTTATGGTCTAGATGTGGACATGATACTCTTAGAAGGATGAGAACTAGCCACTTGCTTCCCGGCTTGGCAAGCACTACAAAGTTTATTTTTCTCAAACTTCACATTTTTCAAGCCCACAACTAGATCATTTTTAAAAGCTTTTTAAGTTGAATCATCCCTACATGAGCTAATCTTCTATGCCATAACCAACCTAAAGAGGTTTTCGCAATTAA
The DNA here is from genome assembly GCA_036346275.1 of Otatea glauca. Taxonomy (NCBI): domain Eukaryota; kingdom Viridiplantae; phylum Streptophyta; class Magnoliopsida; order Poales; family Poaceae; genus Otatea; species Otatea glauca. Next base: position 56,446,968 of record CM070721.1, read on the forward strand.
GTATATCTGAAGACATGACTCATTTGAGGTGAAATCAACTAAATACAAATTTCCAAATCTAAAGCCTTTAAATACCAAAGAATTATCATTTTCTTTAGAAATAACAACACCATCTCTAGAAAAGGTACAATTAAGACCAAGATCACAAATTTGAGTAACGAATAGCAAGTTAAAATTTAATGTTTCTACTAAAGAGACATTTGAAATGGAAAGGTCATTGGAGATAGCGATTTTACTCAATTCCAATACCTTTCCCTTGTTATTGTCACCAAAAGTGATCTTGTCATGTTGGCTACTTCCCACTTCAAATGTGGTGAACATTTTTGGGTCGTCGGTCATGTGTTGAGTGCATCCACTATCCAACACCTAATGCTGTCCACCGATTTTGTAGTTCACCTACAAAAGAAAATCAAACCTTTTTAAGTACCCAAATTTGTTTGGATATTTGGAGGTTAGTAACCAAAGTTTTGTGTACCCAAATGGCTTTATTTCTACGGCCAAGTATAGGAGTGCCAACAAAACTTAGCGATAATTTTACCATTACTATTTTTCTTAAGCACATAGCAAGAATCATAAATGTTATTCTCAGGAGCTTTACCTAATGGGCAATCACTTACTATATGCCCTACATCATGGCACTTATAACAAAGCTTCCCATTTAATTTGACAAACCGAGGAGCTTTGTTACTTAATTTCTTACCCTTCTTGGGTACGAACCCAAGGCCTTCTTTGTTGTAGGAGCATCATTGGTTGTTCAAGATTTTATAAAGGGTCTCCTTACCCTTGAAACATCGATCCAAACTCTTACTTAGCTTGTTCACTTGCTCCTTAATCTCATTATTCTCAACAATTAAATTTTCATGAATAGAAATAGAGCTAGAGCATGAACTAGAAGACATGTCAATGAGATCATCACATGATGTAGATATGCTAATTTTTTATAAGCAATAAGAATCATTTTCTAGACTAGGCATATCATCAATAATATTGTAACTAACGCCTGCATCATTTTGAGGCTTTGAATGCTCCTTGACAAGGAGAGTCTCATGACCTTCCTTTAGCTCCTCATAAGAATCTTTGAGAGAGAGATATTCTTTTCTCAAAGCCTTATGTTTAGACTTCTCTTTGCCGAGGTATTCATTCAAATCCTCAAGTATATCCATGAGCTCATCATATGTTGGTTCTTCATCGTCATTAGATTTTACCTTGTGCTCTCCTTTTGCCATGAGGCAAAAAGGAGTGACGAATGTCGAAGAAGCCTCCTTGATGGCGACACCGACAAGACCCTTCTTCTTTCAAGGTGTATCATCCTCGGAGGAGTCGGAGTTCGAATACTCTTCTTCGGAATCCCACTCCAATCTGGGCCTCACCTTTGCCGTCCTTGTGAAGCTTTTAAAGAGCATCTTCTTTCCTTGAAAGGCCTTCTTTTTCTTGGGTAGCTTGTTCTTTTCGTCCTTCTTCTTGGGACAATGAGAGGCAATGTGCCCCTTCTTATCACACTCATAACACCAAATATTTGCATATCGGTTGGCACTAGAGTGTTGTCCCTTCTTGATTTTATGAGGGGCGCTTGAGCTTGAGCGCCTCTTCATAAATCTCATTATTCTTCTTACGAGGAGTGTCATCTCCTCCTCGGTGTCATCCTCTTCGGAATCTTCAAGTGGCTCATCACTTGACTTCGCTTTTCGCCTTGAAGGCGATGTTCTTCTTCTTCGAAGAGCTTTGCTCCAAAAGCTCTTCTTTGTCCTTCTTGTAAAGCTTATTCGTGATGAGGTTTCCAAGAAGTCCTATGAGCGTCATCCTTGGCAACTCCGGTGAGTTGAGAAACAATGTCACCAAAGTCTCTTACTTGTTCGGAAGTGCCATAAGCATCTTACAAACAATATAAAAATCGGTTAGTGACGCCCCAAGACCCTAGAGCTCATTCACTATGTTATTTAACCGTGAGTACATCTCATTGATATTCTCACGGGGTAACATAACGAAACTCTCATATTTTATCCGAAGCATATGCAATTTAGCTTTTTTGACCGAGGACGTTCCCTCATGGATTTTCGAGAGGGTGGTCTAAATCTCGTAAGCGGTTTCAAGGTTGCTCACTCAATTGAACTCATCCGCATTCAAAGCGACAAAGAGAGCATTCATAGCTTGGACATTTAGATGAGAATTTCGCTCTTCTTGTTCAATTGTAAGTGTGAGATTTACTCCCATAGCGAAACGCTCATCTACAATCCTTCATATGCTCGGGCTCATGGCCTTGAGATAAACGGTCATGCGTATTTTACAATATGCATAATTTGTGCTATCGAAACATGGTGCTTTGCCTATGCACACCCCATCGCTAACCATCCTTTACTCTCTAGGTGGTAAAGCCCTAAAAGAGAGTCCAAGCTCTGATACCACTTGTAAGATCAAGAATAACCGACTAGAGAGGTGGTGAATAGGAGGTTTTTAAAATTCTTCGACTCTAATTGCAATAAATAAATTGTCTAAGCAAGAATTGCAATTTTGATAATTAAAGCCTAAATTCTCTAGGTTTTACTAAGTGCATCAACAACCTAAGTCTAAGCAAAAATACAATCCTAAGCACAAGATCAATACACTAAAATTGCTAGGAATATAAATTGCACACAAGAATAAGAAATTCAAATCACAAGAGAGAAAGTGACACAAGAATTTATCTCGTGGTCTCGGAGACTTACCGGTCTCCCCTAATCCACGTTGAGGTAACTTGATCAACTTCAAGCCGGATCCAATCCACACGAGCCTCCCTCGATCACTTGATAGTTCTTCTCCGCTACGAGTAGGCGAACTCCGGCCTTCACAAGCTTATCAGGGCTTCTCACAACCTCCGTTGAGAAACTCACCATGCACAATCGTCTCCAAGCCATCTAGGAGGTGGCAACCTCCAAGAGTAACAAGTCTTGACGCTTGCTTGAGGTCAAATCAAGTGTCTAAAAGCTCACTACTAAATGCAACACTTGAATTTGCTACCAACTCACTCAAAATATGAATTTAATGCCCACAAGAGAGTTAGAGATTAGCTAAAGCTCAAATATGATCAATGAAGTCCAAGAAGAGCTCTACAATGCAGGTGGGGTATTTATAACCCCTACCAACCAATTTGGCCATTGGAGTAAACAATGCATAAAAATGCCAAGAATCCCGGTGCTACCGCCCTTGGGCCGGTAGCACCGCTCTTCTAGGTCCAACGATCGCTACAGGGCTTTTAATGCCTTGTCAGCGATCGTTACCAGTCAGGTCGATGCTACCGCCCTAGGGCCGGCAGCACTAGGCCTTTTTTATTTTGTTTTGCCTTGGTCAAAGAAAACAGCTCTCTAGAAATATTAGACTGGGGTTCGGCCGGTGCTATCGCCCGACCAGTAGCACCAGCCACTCAGGCCACCGATGCACCCCTTTTGTGATTTTCAAGACGCATGAGGGCCGGTGCTACCACCCCGCCGGTAGCACCAGGCCTGGGTCGGTAACACCACCCTAGCAGGCTGCCAAAGGACTTTGCTAGAAAATTTCAATTTTAATTGAGTGGAAATGCAAAGTAGATTCAAATGTGCACCGATTGAGCCTTTAAATAATTTTCAACTTCGAACAAATAGCCAAGACCTCTCTTAATAGTACAGCACCTATTCTAGCAATCTGATCTTTTCACCAAAACTCCAAGATCGGCAAAAGCTATGAAAAGGTCCTTAATTTTATACCTTGGCCATTTTCTTCGATGTGTTAATCTTCTTTCGCTTCATTTTCATGCTTCCACGATTGCCGAATTTAGGACCAACCTATTTTCAAAATTCTCAAAAGAAAATATTAGTCCTTTAATCGCGATTGTCATTAATTTCCAAAACCAAATAGAATTGGGGGCCTAGATGCTTTCACCTGTCGGTGCTTTCATAGATGGGAAGGAGGTTATATCTATAATTTTGTCAAGAGGGAATCAAAGATAAAAAGAAAGTATGAAGTGGGCCAAATAGACCGAAGTTTCCTAACAGTGTGGTCGTGTGAAGTAGGGGAAGTGGCATTTTTGTTGGTGGGCTTCATTACCATGGAAATGGCACCTCCGATCTCCCATGGGAACGAGCTTGGGGTTCATGGAAGCTGTTTCCATACAACAAACTGAATGCTTTCAAGGTACTACTCACTTTGTTCTGATCAGTAAGCAACTTCTCCTGTAAGGAAATGAAACAACATATCTGAATTGATTTAACAAACTGAAACTTTGAAACCGGTTATCTAGCAAACTGAATGATTTCTTGTCTCTTGATCGCCTATCTGAATTTTGAGGGCAAATTACTCCTAACGGGCAACTACTTTCTCCGACAAAAGCTAATGTAGGTGGCACAATTGCATATAACAATTGCCTCTTTTGTGCTGAATTGTAGCTGCCTTGCAATTTGCATGAATGGAGGGTATCATCCCTGTGCCGAATCCGATGCACTCGATCGCAGCGGCGATCAGGGAAGCATTGGAGTGCAAGAGGACCGGGGAGAAGAAGGTCATCCTCATGGCGATGTGTGGGCACATGGCCATTTCGACCATGCAGCGTACGAGAGGTACCTGAGAGGCGACATGATTGACCTCTCCCACTCCGATGACAAGCTATAGGAGTCTCTAGCCGCCATATTCCCAAAACTTCAGATCTCCTATTCATCTTAACGTTTCGCAAACAACAAACAAAGGTATGATATATATGAATTGTGCATGGATACTACTGTACTGAAGCTCTTATTTAAAAAAAGAAAAAAAAGAGACACGTTGATTCATTGTCACACTGAGGGAGCAAATAGTTCTATCATATTTTGCTGAATTCTAAAGAGCTAAAATGCGAACTTTGAGATCATGAGGGGTCTATGAGCCCCATCAGCAACCCATCCCTCTGCCACTGTTCTTGCTGGCAAATCGAATGCCTATAAGGGATAAATCCCATGGGTGCTGGTGCTGACGACTCGATTGCAGCCAGGATTCACAATATCGTCGATAATCACTCGAATATCGCGATTATCGAGCATATCGAGCTGGCTCAACACCTAAAACCGCTTGGTGAATCGATGAAATTCAAATCACTACTACAAAAAGGCTTATATTAGACCTCTCATCACTGACGATTTTGAAAAAATCATTTGTGATAGTTAACCATCACTAACAGTTTATCCAAAAACCGTCTATAATGAGACTCACATCACTGACGATTTTAACCAAAAACCTTCAATGTTGACTACCATTCACATCACTGATGGTTTTTGGCAAAACCTATCAGTGATGTACTTTCTCATCATTGATGGTTTTATCAAAAAACTGTCAGTGATGACTACCATTCACATCACTAACACTTTTATCAAAAAACCGTCAATGATGTGAATGGTAGTCATCACTGATGGTTTTTGGGTAAAACCGTCTGTGATGAGAATTTCTTGAAAATAAGTACATAGAGCCCCGACCCACTTAGTGTTTTTAGGGTTTCCCGATATACTTTTGAGGTGGCTGCGATTGTGAGGCGATCTAATGAAAGGAGACCATGGATTTAGAAGAGTGATTGTAGATCCTTTTGTTCTTGGTGATCTAAGGTTAGTAATTAGTTCTAATTGCATTATATTCAAGATCTAGCTTGGTAAAGAGGGAATTGAAGATGGTTTAGATCTAGCTTGGTGTAGATCCATTTGTTCTTTGTGATCTAAAGTATTAATTGGTTCTAATTGCATTATACTCAAGATGTAGCTAGCTAGGTAAAGAGAGAATTGAAGATGCTAAGTTTAAATGTAGCTTATATATAGATCTATTTGTTCTTTGTGATCTAAGAAGCTAGGTTGGTAAAGGGAGAATTGAAGATACTTGTTTTAGATGTACCTGGTAGATCCATTTGTTATTTGTGTTCTAAGGTAGCTAGCTTGGTAAAGAAAGAATTGAAGATATATTTTGTAGATATTGTAGATTGTAGATCCATTTGTTCTTTAGATCTAACATGATTTATGATTTAGGGTAGGGTTTAGCTAGTTAATTTGTGCTTCAATTTAAGAATGTGTGCATGTGCACTCCTAGTGTACTTCATAATTTAACACTTATTGTTATATACATAGAATAGATAGATCGAAGCTGGATGTACGTTGAGAACCGTGCGAGTGCCGAGTACATTAATGGCGTCTCTGCTTTTAGAAGAGCTGCAGTGGAGGATATGCTTAATAAGGGGTTCCAATTTATGTCTTGCCCATGCATTGACTATGACAATCTAAGAATGTTTGGCAACTCAGTCCATATCGAAGCACACTTGATTCTACGGGGTTTCAAAAGGGGATATACATGTTGGACTAGTCAAGGTGAAGAGAAGAATATCAAGGAGGAGCATTTCTTCTACTAGTCATCGGGGGGCTTCTTCGTGGTCAGATTCAACGACTTGTTCGATCTCTACAATCTCGATGCTCTCGATGCCTCACTCATGAGATGCTAGACATTGTAAGTGTGTGCAATCACAGTCTACATTCGTGTAATACCAATAAATGTCATATATATATGTATATATGTGTGTGTATGATTCTTGCTTTTGTATATATAGATACATGATCCTTAAAGCAAAAAAGAGAAACAACCGGTGGGTTTCCACGATCCACACGTGGTGTCCAAGCAAACCATGGACGATAATTTACAAGCTGTCCAGGAGTACGTGAAAAACACATTGTTGGCTCAACGAGATACATAATACATACTTTTACCCAACAACCTGGGGTAAGTGCTTCACTAGGTGCTATACTTATTGATTTGTACTTTACACAACTTGAAGTTATGTTGAATGACCATGGTGACATACCTGTAGGTTTCACTAGATTCTAATTGTAATTATACCAAGACAGAAACTGGGTAATATACCTTGATTCCTCAAAGAAAGATACCCACGACTTGAAGCCTGTCAAAAATTTACTCGACAAGTCGTTCGAAGTGTACAAAGCTCATGGAGGGCCATCCAAGTACGGGTCGAAGCTGAAGCACAATTATAAGTTCCCGATATCCGCTAGTACACAATAATCTTATATCACACTCTGTAATAATGACTCTAGAACTAACCAATTCTATTTTGGCAGTGCCACCAGCAGCCAAAGGGCACTAACCAATGTGGATTCTACGTTTCTCACAACATGCAACTCATCGTGGGTAAAAATACTACCAATTACATGGAGGTCTGTCAATCTTGCAATAATTATTTCGTACTTATCAATTTATATACATGCAAGACCTTAGTCTTTCCATCGACAGGTTTGGAAATGCGTTATAACTGCGTTGGAATAGTCTAATCTGTTAGGAATTCGAGGACAACTCTATTCCTTCTTGCTGCGTGAGGTCATAAATCCAGAAGGCAAATGCCACATGCCTGAGTTGTGAATTTGTGAATTACCACTTAGGTTAATTTGTGAACCTTGTGCTGGGGATTTATGAATTTAAGTTATGTATTGAATTGGTTAATATATATGGATTGATTATTAAAATGTATGTGCTCTATGTGGTGTAATATGTAATCTGAGTCAATGTCTGAAATGGATGTGATAATATGATTGTGATGTAATCTATAATCTGGTTGTTTCAGAGGACATGGCTAGCATTTTTTGAGGCTAGTCAATAAACAGCAAAAGCATCATCAATTTAATATAACATCACAGACGATTTTTTATAGATAACCGTATGTGATAATATAACATCATAGACGGTTATTATCGAAAACCGTTTGTGATATGTAGATATTGCTCACATCATAGACGGTTTCGCTTAAGAACCGTCTGTGATGTGAATTTCACAGACGGATGTGCCGTTGTAATCACTGACACATAGTTGCAGACAGTTCACAAAAGCGTCTATGATGATGTTTTTGAACCCTCTGTGATATTATTTTTATGTAGTAGTGAATGCAAATTGAAATTTTTTGGAAATTTTGAAAAAATTTATCAAAAAGTGTCAAATAATTGAAGGTCACGAGGCAATGCTAATAATGGTATAAAATTTTCAGATGATTATCAGATCTATGTATGTTTTAATTCTGATAGTGCTACTGCCTTTGAATATACTGTTCTATTTTTAATTTTCTAGGGGCACTAAATGAAGTCTAATATTTCTACAATTCTTTGTGTAAGGTTCAGAGGCAATGCTAATGATTTTGTAAATTTTTCAGATAATGATCAAACCTGTGTATTTTTTAAAAAAATTCTACAGTGCTACTCAAATCCGATTTTTTTAAAAATATATATATATATACATCTTAGTCAGTTTTAATAAAGAACCGTATGTGATATAAAGAACCATCACCCTAGATTGACATTGCCAACTCAACTCATTGTCCAATAATGAATGAACCAAATGAGCCAAGAAAAAAAGAAAAGAAAGCGAAATATGCAAAAGAAACCTAGGGCTTTATTTACACTTGTCCTTATCGTCATCTGGTGTACTTGCCACTAGCAATCTATCCTATCGGTTTATCCACAACCAGGGAAGCAGGGCCCCTAGCAAAGCCTTTATACTCGTATCTCTGAAAGTTTTTAAGGAAACGTACCTAAAGCCCGGCACTTACGCCAGGCCGGCCAGGGCCCATTCATGCTTGAAGGGATCGGGCAAGCGATCCATGGCTCGTCCGGTGGCGAGGGTTCTTTATATCAAACTGTCTGTGGTATAATTTTTTTAAAAAAATTCTGAAGTGCTAAAATTTTCATTTGGTTGTCGATTTTTTTTTAAAAAAAAATCGCTCGATAATCGCTGAATACCGGTCGATAATCGAGATTTTTTTTACCCCGGTTTGACCGTCGATTTTAAATCCGTTTGACTTCACAAACCGTTTGATTTTTAGCATTTTCGATCGATTATCAATGAAAATCGGTACCAGTGGGTCTTTGATTTTCCATCATAAATGGTATTATTAACCCTGGTTGCAGAGCGATGACTGCGATGGCGAAAAGTTTCCACACGATTAGCGGATGCCAGAGTTCCCAACTAGGAAGTTAAAAACGGAAATGTTGGAGGCATTTGCAAGTTTCAACCTCATGTTCGCATGAATGGTAATACCATCAATTTTTTTTGAAAACTAAAGTGCTAAAATACAAACATTGGTACCATTTTACAATACTGTCTTCTTACTTGTCACTTGTCGATACGGTCTCCAATACACATTTTAGACTTTTTATTGTTATATCATTAAAAATATTTCTTAAAACTACAATGATATAGACATTCATATAGCAAATCCACAATATATATAAATTCATGAACAACAAATATATAAAACACATCATAAATATATAAAGTCACGAATAACAAAAAGGCCCATGTCATTATATTATATATATGCATGTGTGGATATAATAGATAGCATGTATATCCTATAATCATAGTGAGAGGTGTTTCTATACTTTTCTTTTTTGACAGTTGCACAAATATTGAGGCGTGAATAAAAGGTAAATGGTGATTACTTACTCATTCGTTTGTTTCAAGATTTGTGCAACTTGTATTGGGAGGAAAGGCATTAAAGCACTGTTCATATCATTGTCCGCTTCGGAATAGTTTCTGTCCAACTTATGCTTAAAAGAAAATCGGATTATTTGTCGAACAGGAGGATTCTTGACAGCTTCTCCTACAATTAGGAGTTGTCATCTACATAGAATCAGAATCCGGATACCAATTGATTCTCGCCGGCCCGATCCTCTACCTCCACGAACAGCCGGCTCAACCCGATTATCCTACAATCAAAAGCAGCTTCTCCCATAATCTAAAATCTACATAATTAGAAACCATCCCGAAGAGGGCTATATTCGTCCTCACGGTCCAAGAGTTGATTCATCGTGGTCTCTGCTTAACCTACACTCCGCTGCTCGCCCTCAGCCCCGGCCGAGGCGGAGCTCGAGGTCGAGTTTGAGCTCCGCCGGTGCTGTAGCTCAATTCATAACCAAAATTCTGAGTTACAATGAACGCACCCCATAGCCTTTTATAGGCAACAGCAACACACGCACTAAGGGCCTTAAGGGCCGATTCTTTCTAAACATGAGACGGAAGAAAGGATACAAACATATCCATATTTGGTTCGCCCAAGTGGCCAACACACATGGCATGCATCCAATTGGCAGATCCAGAGTTCCCAATTTGGAAGTTAAAAATTGAAGTGTTGGTGGCATTAGTAGCCTCATGTTGGCATGAATGCTAATATCATCAAATCTTAATGAAATCTAAAGTGCTAAAATGCAAATATTGGAATCATGAGGGGGTCATGGCCCCGTTAGCACCGCCCTCCCTCCGCACCGGTTCCCAAAAATTCTGAAAACATTCAAGTACGAGTTGTAACCCTATATTCGTAGGCTACTTCTCTGCAGAAGTGCTCCCTCTATTCAAATATATAAGACTTATTTTTAAAATGATGTTGTCCATAAATATAAGGCTTGTATGTAGATTTAATAAGGCATTTCTTTCTATACTCTTATTTATTCTCTCTCAACCAGGAGCAGATCTACTGTTGGGGCTCTAGCCCCACCTCCGACCGCTGACGGAACACCCCCCTGCGAGCAGTAGCACGAGTTCCCGACGAGCAGAGCCATGGCGGTTGGGAGTTTAGGAATTGGGAGGAAGAAGAAAGCAATACTGGGCTAGTAGGCTTTATTAGTTACTATGTGGGCCATCAAAACTAGTCACGGGCGTCTGTTACTCGAACTTCTTTTACTGTAGCATCGCAGCCCGCAAGGGAGAGATGAACAGTCGGCTCGGTTTTCGCTCCGCACCGCGGTTGTACCGTGCGATCGCGACCAGTTGAGGAAGATAGCAGATGCACTGGCATGGCCACACGTGGCTGGCCGACTGGGCACTTGGAGTTGGGTGGATGACTCGCGAGCACGCGACGGCTGGCCAGAGTCGAAGTCGAGGAAAGCGCGCGGCGGCACGACTGACGACGTCGGCACCGTCCAGGGGGTGCGGGAGAGAAAGAACGCGTGTCACGGCGGCTGGGAACGCCTGTGCCCAGCACTCAGGGGGCTGCGGACTGCGGGCAAAGGAGGACGCGCCGTCGCGCTAGCGATTCGCGGCGGCGGGAACGCCGGCTCCCGGCAGCTCAGAGCCTCGGCTTGCAGCCTCAGACGGATCGCCGCACTTCGCCAAATCGCCAGAGGAGGAACCCACCAGGCGTCCAGGCCACCAGAACGACGAAAAGCCAGAGTTGCAAGCGAGGAGCCCACCAGGACTTTGAATCGCTCGGTACTAATTGGTATAAATAGCCCAATGCCTCTTCTTTCTATAATCTATTGACACTTAACTGATAACTGATTGTATTCTTTTTGTCTCTATGATTTAATCTGTTTTATTATAGTTTGAAAAAATGAGAATCGAACGTTACACAATTTTTTCCAAAGAAGTGCAAATACTAGTAACCCACGAATGAAATTGCATCACTAAGTTTTATATTTTTATCTACAGGTCGAATGGTCGATGATCCGTCTTTAGTTCCTCACATATTTATGTCATTATATCCATCAGTAAGGTACTACACTTGTTATATTTTGATTCTTCACTTTATTTCCTTTTTATTTATGTATGAATTTGGAATTTGGTTGGTAATAGACTGATAGATGTATTATTAGTACGCTTGTCTTGAGTTACAACTTCGACATATAAACCCCCTCTATTTTCATCGTGGATTCGCCATTGCTCTCAACCATATGCATTTATTCATTACCACCTACACAAAGTATTATCTCTCATCTTTCAAGACAATTAGGTGAGGGTATCTAAATCATTTTCTCTCATAACTTTTTTAATTTAAATGCAACATTAATCCTTACGTAAAGTTAAAACACTCTTATATTTTTTGAGCTGAGGGAGTACTAACCAAACCAAAGGGTAGATGTATCAGAGTGCTGGTAACTAGGAGCTGCTCTCCTAGCGCCCCTGAATTGCTGCTGACACCAAATCCCTCCACGACTGCGGGTCTCAGTGTTGTCAGTTTGTATTGTATCCTGCACGGTGTTTCCCGTTGCTTACTGCTTTCTTTTACTTTGGGCTGTATCCTGTCCGCTTAGTCGAAGATTTAGCTAGCTCTCTGTTGCTCATGCACTGAGTCTGAGTGTATGTGGTGCAGACTCTACACCTTGTACCTTTGGTTTGCTATCTTTCTAATATAATCACAGCACCAGCTGTCCTTCTAAAAAAAAAGTGGTAACTGGTAAGAGATCTAGTGGCTGACCACCATGTTGACCCTGTCTGCCTACAAGAATCGAAGTTAAGTTCGGTCCCCCCCTGCGATTCTATCAGAAATTGTTGGCCCCCATCTGGATGGATTCGACTACCTCCCTGCCATTGGCACAGAAGGAGGGATCATTGTAGCTTCAAGACTGGATGAATTACAGCTCTCCAACTTCTCAAATTAGGTCATTCCATTTCTTCAGCAGTCTCAGATAGGAGCAATGGAACACAGTGGTATCTCACGTACGGCAGTTTATGGTCCATAGTTGGTCCCTGACAAATGCTTATACTTCTTTGAAAGAATCAAATGCTTATTCTGACTGTTCTTCATACTGCGAAGCCCCAACGTGAGAAAGAAGCCAGACATTGAGCGAGTACATGGAGGGCAAGCTACGAATATTTGGATCGGCTCAATCCTTATTCAGGTCGAACCCGAAGTGTGAATTTTCGTTCAAGTTGGTTCGGAGTTTATTTTAATTTTGTTAGTATGAAATAATTAGTCGGCTTGTTTTCTTATCCCGTCAGTCCGAGGTCCAAATGTTTGGCGTGCATCTGAAATAGACCTTATTGCCCACCTTATATATAGGCTCTTTCAGAGCTAGGGTGTGGAATAGAAGTGGACTGTAAATATATTTTTAATTGCGTCAACTGGATCTTGAACTCGAGACCCCTTGGCTCTGATATTATATTGAGTTGCATGCACCAGCCAGTTCACCCAATAGTTCTATTCCACGTCCTAGACCTGAGGGAGCCTATACGTGAGGGGGAGTGTTGAAGTATAAGTGAATTGCTCATCTTTCCTCATCAGTTTAAGCTTTTGGGTGAATTGACTGGTGCATGCAACTCAATATTACCGAACAGGTCTATGGTCTTCTTATGGTGATCTCGTAGTTCTTACGGGGTGAAGACAATGGGATCAGGTAGGTGCTCACCATTTCAAAGTCTATATCTATGGTTTCAGAAATGAGAATTTTAATGGAGAGTTTTCAGAGAACGCCGTGATGGCTAGTTGAGTTAAATCGTGAGTTTTCATGTACGTGAGGCAAGAACCCACTAGGGTTTGTTTTGGTGAGCATCAGTGATGATGTCAAGGCATACAATCTCAGATACCTCCGAATGCACATTGGACTGGTCAGGCAAGAGCCAAGAACCGTTTGCATTTTGCAGGCACCACCCGGGAGAACATTGTGAGTCCATACTCCTCTACGTGTGCATACATATGTTTATGAGGAACACAAGTGAGGACGTGATTCCCTAGTGAGAAAGAGAGAAAATCAGCGATTGATTTCCAACATTTGGTATCAGAGCTACGATCGATGCCAAAGATAATATCGTCACCAAGAAAGTCCATGACAAGCGATGAGACCGTGGATACGGCGGTGTCCGAAGCTCCCGCGAGGGGAGGTTCTGTCACCATCCAATACCCATTGCTCACAAAGAGCAACTACATAGCATGGGCAATCAAAATAAATGTGTACATGAGGGCACAAGGTGTGTGGGATGCCGTTGTGCCCAGTGTCGCCGACACACGCAAGGACCAGATGGCATTGGCGGTCATCTACCATGGCATTTCGGAGGAGACGCTCCTCCTACTTGCCAAGAAGGAGACAGCCAAGGAGGCATGGGAGGCGCTGAAGACCATGCATATGAGAGCTGAGCATGTCAAGGAGGCGAAGATCCAAACTCTGAGGCATGAGTTCGAGGATCTCCGTATGAAAGAAACGGAGGCAGTTGATGACTTCGCTGCGAGGTTGACAGTGATTGTCAATAAGATCCGTGCTTTGGGTGACAAAGTAGAGGGGACTTATGTCGTCAAGAAGTTTCTCTGTGCTGCCCCTTCAAAGTTCCTTCACATCGCATCGACGATCAAGCAGTTTGGCGACCTCAAGAACATGACCGTGGAGGAGGTCATTAGGTCTTTGAAGGCGCACGAGGAGCGGTTGTCCGGCTATGGCGATGCTGTGGAGGAAGAGCACTTGCTGTTGACTCATGCCGAATGGAGAGCTAAGGAGGACGCCGAGAACTCATCATACTCGTCGCGAGGACGAGGGCATGGTCGTGGGCACGGCTGTGGCCGTGGCGAAGGTCGAGACAAATCCAAGGTGAGGTACTACAATTGTCATGACCTTGAACACTTTGCTTATGAGTGTCTGACAAAGAAGAAGGAGGAAGCACTACTCGTGGAGGCTCAAAGCGAAGACGATGAACCAACTCTTCTGTGAGCAAGAGATGTCAAAACGATGCAACAAGATTAAGGGGGGTGATTGTTGGAAATAATCTTGTTTTAATTGTTGTTTCCATGTTATTTAGGGAATAAATATGCATGATTAGGAAGGATCAATGCATGATTAGAAAGTAATGCATGATTAGGAAGGATTAGTGGCGTGAGTTATGGCCAAGATTGGTTGCCGAAAAATTGTATGCATGAGCTATATTTAAGTAGCACTTGACGTGAATAAAGCTTTTGAGTTTTGGTGTGAGTCCATACTCCTGTACGTGTGCATACATGTATTTGTGAGGAACACAAATGAGGGTGTGATTCCCTAGTGAGAAAGAGAGGAAATCAGCGATTGATTTCCAACATGTATGGCTCGCAAACTGCCACAACGAAGGTAGACATGGAGAATGCAGCAAGGTCTGCCAATGCACACGATTTCGTCAGCAACCTCAAGGATGGTTATGGCACACCGGTACATACTTTGGCAGTTTTTGGCTTGCTCAGCTTGCTGCAAGGTGGCAATCAGCACTGAGTTCTGCAATGGTAACTACAGAGCTGCCGTTTGAAACTACCGCTGGATCTCTACTACTTCTAATTAGGAGTTGATGGCAGTGGTCCGTTCTCTTCTAGAGTATCTGATTCATTGGATCTGACATGAACGGCTGAGATAGAAGAGGATTTAATCATATCTTGGATGGAAGGATTTTATCGTATCTTTTTTGAATAGAAATATTATTTTATCATATCTCTATTCACATGTTTTTACTATGGAAGGATGTTATTCATATATCTTATAAATGGAAGGATTTTCTCATCATGTCCTGCATGGATAGAAGGATATACTCACTATATCCCATAATACGGGAACCCTATCTCATCATATCTAGAAATGCTAGATCAAAAGGAAAGAATCACGCAACCAAATCGCGTGCCAATCATGAAGATGTCGGGGAGACCTGGCCATCCGCCTGCGTACGCTGCCTTCTGCTTTTATCTACTCTCTATTAGAGGGCACCCACTCTCATCTCCAGGAGGACAGACTGGTCAGTAGTGTAAGATCGAGGATGCCGACTAGAGGAGGGTGAATAGGCGGCTTTTTAAAATTCTCTCGCTAATTTCTACAAAGCAATTCACCCCTAATTATCCTAATACCAAAACCTTAACAAATATTAATGCGAAAGCGATAAACTAAGGTTTTGACAATTAAAGCCTAAATCAACTAGACTCACTATGTGCACTAACTAATTATGTCTCTAACAATATTTGCAATTCTAAAGACAAGCAATCAATCAATTTAATTCTATGAATATAAATTGCTTGAATATAAATAATGAAAACAATACAAGCACAAGAAACACAATACTTTTTACTGTGGTGTTCGGAGACTTGTCGGTCTCCCCTAGTCCACGTTGAGGTTAGCCCAAACACATTGGACTGGCTCCACGAATTGAGCACCCACCTCGAATCCACTAGTGGTAGCTCCTTTTTCATCCCGGGTAGGCGAGCTCCAACCTTCACAAACTTTGCCGGGGCTTCTCACAACCTTCGTTGAGAGCTCCCGCGCACGACGTCGCTACGCCGTCTAGGTGTCGGCAAACACTAAGAGTAACAAATCAAGCCCTTCCGCTTGAACTTCACCTAGTGTAACACATACACTTCGGTGACCTCCTAAGTGCAACACATGCACTAGGATCCTCCTCAAGTGCAACACATGCACAAGAGGCTCTCAATCCACTTCCTAATTGCAACACATGTAATTAGGGCTCACTCTTAACTCAAGAGGCAAATGGGAGAAGGCAACACATGCACTTCACCCCCAAGAACTCACACTTGATTTCAACTACCAGCAAATGCCCCCCAAGGCCTCCTTTTATAGCCTCCAAGCCAAAACTAGCCGTTGGAGGCGAAATCTGGAAAAACTCAGCAAACCCAGTGCTACCGCCCTACTGGGACCGATAGCACCGGCCTCCTCGCCAACGGCTACAAAACTAGCCGTTGCAGGATTTCCGGTAGCACCGGCCAACTGGGAGCGGTGCTACCGCTCAGGCGGTAGCACCGGCCTTCACCCCGGTAGCACCAAACCCAAGTCATCCACAAAAACATCCCTCTCTGGAATTTTTACACCAGGGTTTCATCCGGTGCTACCGCTCATTCGGTAGCACCGGGCTACCACTAGCACCGGCCTGCCAGAACCCCCAAAACACCCTCTCTGGAATTTCCACACCGGCCAGAGTGGCGATAGCACCGGACCTCCGGTGCTACTGGGCTACCATGGGCGGTAGCACCGGACCGACCTGCAGTACATGCTCCCATAAGCGGTACTACCGGCCATACATGGGCGGTACGACCGGCCATAAGGAGAAAACACGGTTTTCACAAAAACTTTTCTCCAAACTATTAAAGATTTATTCTTTGAGCTATGTGAGGATCAACACATAATCACAACACTATGCAAAACACATTTGCACACGTTAATCACATACTCCAAAGAATCGCATTAAGCACAACTTATTTGCAAAACATATTTGCAAATAAACCAAGAACTTATGAGATCAATCCTCTTAGCCATGTGATGATCAACACATGATAAGTCAATTTGCAAAACACATTTGCAAACCCTATTCACATGCTCTAGGATCGAAACCCATAATCTCAAGTTCATTTGCAAAACACATTTGCAAATAACAACTCCAACTTATTTGCAAAACACATTCGCAAATAAACCACGAACCTATAAGATCAATCCTCTTAGCCATGTAAGGATCAACACATGATCCGACACTTTGCAAAACACATTTGCAAATGCCAACACATGCTCTAGGATCGAACCTCATAACTTCCAGCTTATTTGCAAAACACATTTGCAAATAACAAACCAACACTTTGCAAAAACACATTTTGCAACCAAACCAAGCTTAGCCTTATGATGATCAACACATGATCCAATCACAAGCTAAAACACCAAAGCATGAGCTCTCTATTTGCAACACATGCAAATCTCTAGCACCATGCAAACAACCACAACAAACTCAAGTGCATGAGCTCTCTATTTGCAACACATGCAAATCTCTAGCTCCATGCAATCACTTTAAACCAAATTGCTTGAGCTCTCTCCTTTTTACAACACATGCACAACTTAGCTCCAAGCAATAACCAAATCAAATAAGATTCAATTAAGATGCAAGCATGAGCACCCTTATTTGCAACACGTGCAAATACTTAGCTCATGCAAAATCCAATGCACGAGCTTCACCTATTTGCAACACATGCCAAATGGTTAGCTTCATGCAAACACCAAACAAGAGAGTGAGCTAGAGTGAACCGGATTGAGTTCATCAACACATGGTGAAGCTCAAGCTAAAAGACTCAACCCCTCTTAATAGTACGGCAACCTAACTAGCAACCCGGTCTTTCATCCAAACACCGAGACCGGTAAAAGACTAGGAACACATCCTTAGCCCTAGCTAGTTATACCTTTGCCTCTAGCGATCCACTTGGAGCTTTTATGATTTCCAATCATCTTCTCTCCAGGATCACCTCTTCTTCTTCTTGATCATCAACACATGATGAACATTCTAGCTCTTCTCTTTACTTCGAGATCACCTCTTGAAGCTCATCAACACATGATGACTTCTTCTTATTCCCGAATCTTCATTATCTTGGACTCAACCTACTTCACAACTCATAGAAGATTGTTAGTCCAACAAATACGGTTGTCTCAATCATCACCGCACTCCATTAACACATAATGGATGCCTCTAAGATCGATTGTGCACAACCCAAATCAATTTGAATGATTAATTGTTGTCTTGAGTACTTTGATGCAACTAATACTTCATTATACTCAAGAACTTTTCGCTTGTCTTTAATTAACAAGGAACACCATCAACACATGATGAAATGTCCTTTTATTGATTGAAAGACAATCGAACTCAATTTAAATTTCATTTAAATTGATATGAGTATATATATAACTACACAAGTTTCATATACTCAAATGATTGTTTCAAAGTCTTGATCCTTTATATGTTATTTAGCAATAAGACATGGATCAATACTATTGAAACAACAAGTTAAATTATAAACTCTCCCTAGATGTGTGCATTCATGTAGTATATGAATTAGGAACATAATGCACATATTTGGACTAAAGCAATGGAAGAGTTCATACTTTAACTTGAATCCTAAGTATGCATTAAGTCAATAGAGTGAATACAAATGTATACCTTAGGTTTTTCATTTTCCATCCAAATATGAGACTAATAAGAATAAGGTTCAATTAAACATGTTAGTCTCATAATGATTAGATTTATCATTAAACAATGATTAAACATTAATATTAAACCAATCACTAAAATTAATGGAGCTTGAACTTACAAGTAGTAGAGACACGCATGAAGAGAAGAGAAAGGCTATGTACAAGAAGCAAAAAGATTTCTTGCAAGAGGAAGGCAATAACTTTCTCCTCCTTCAATGGTAAGGATTGATATCTCTCTACTAATTCTAATTAAGAGTTGATGGCGATCGTCCGTTCTCCTTCGGAGTACTTGATTCGTTGAATCTAACATGAACGGTTGAGATGGAAAAGGATTTAACCCGATAGTCAAATCTCTTCGGAGGAACAAACTGTTCCTACTATTGAAACATAACTAAAGTTAGTGTTCTTTGCAAATAATTTTTTTATCGCAAATTGAGTTTTCGTTGCAACGCACGAGCATATGACTAGTAAATACTGATTTATCAGTCAATAGCTGTTGGTATATTTGGGGTTTCCTCCAAATTTCAAGAAAAAAAAATGATACGGCAAGCCAACTGGGCCAGATCGGCCCATGCGGCTAGGCTATCCCAGTCGGCCCAGCCGACGGAGGAAAAGAGGGGCAGTTCTACGCTGCCTTGCGCCCTTGACCGAGTAAAAGAAATGGCAGAAGAAGGGTCATGCGGATCGGGAGGAGACGGCGGCTTCGCCCGCGTCGCACGGATCTGGAGGCATCGGCGGCTTCGCCCGCGTCGCACGGATCTGGAGGCATCGGCGGCGTCGACCGCGTCGCTAGGCGCTACGCTTGCGGCGACTGCGCGCGACCGGTGTGGCATCCGTTGCTCTTCGTCACCGTCCCGAGATCCTTTATATATTGCCGGCTGGTTCTCAGTGAGATCAATCAAATCCTCATCTTTTAGTCGAATCCACTCAACTGGTTGGAGTTCCTGTCTTGCTCTGTGCTTCTAGTCATCACTGCGTAGTGTTTGCTTGATGATTGAGGAAGCCATACAAGACTAGAACATCTGGTTGCGCAGACTTCTTGCTGCCCTCTTGATCCGGTTGCTTGTGGTCTTTGATTTGGTTGGTTGCTGTGGTGGCCAACCCGTGTGGTTTTGCTTCCTACTGTTCGGCTGGTTCATCCCTTGGCCGAGGGTGCTATTCTGTGGCCCTGTGTAGCTTTCGCTGCATCTCAGGTCTTCAGGTGAATTGCCTCACCGAGAGGACTTCGGCTTTGTGTCTCCGAGAGCATCCGCCAGCGAGGCTGTGGCAGTACAGAGGCGGTATTGTTTTCTGGGACAGCGTCAACGACGTGCCTAGCCATTTGCACTAGCATTCTGTTAGTGCTTTGTAAGTATCGCATTTCTCTGTGATTGCTCTACTTTTGGTACATTGCAAAGTGGGCAGTCAAATTTTTGCTTGGGGACCTTGCATATGGGATAAAATGTTCAGTGAGGATTTTGGGACTGAAATAGACTATTTGTGACAACAATCTTGACAGTCAGTTACTGTAATATACTTGATTAGCTCAATTGTTATACATTTTGATACGCTCATTCAGTAGATTACTGCTTACTGTTCCTGTCATTAGATTTTGCTCCTGCCGACTGTTATTGTCTTTCTGCTCAGTCAATTTTGTAAAGCTTTGCTTACTTGTGATCTGTTCAGTCGGCATATGAGATTTCATGTTTGCTAATGTACATTCTGTTCCAGTAAGCTTATTGTGGTTATTCTCTGTCCTGTGCATATATGGTATACAATTGATAGGTTTTTAACTGTCAAGTATTAAACTTGTAATTGAGGTAAGGTTGTCACATTTAGTCTATTACTCGTCCCTTGTAGCGAGGAGGGCCTCAGGCAACCCGACATGCGAGAACACTCAATTTAAACAACTTGAGCTTTTTGCTAGTTGTATGTTTCCTATTCTATTCGTTGTTATGCAATTGCTTAAATACTTGATAACGAGCTTTCATTCTTTGATATTGTTTAATATCATGCTTCAGTATTTTAGCTCTTGCTCTCTTGACAATGGTTTTTCATGGTTATTTAATATGCTTGGAATTATTATCATGGTAAAATTGCTAATGCCGCAATATTTACAACAATAGCTTCCTGATTCTACGTGGAACACGGAGAAGGCGGAAATTGCCTGTGTGGCTGTGAGGAGAACGGTGGGGTTTGGGTCGCGCCGCCGATTCCGACGGCCGCCACGGCGGCCGCCGAAGTGGCACTGCGGTTGGTCGATGGAGGCGGCACCCGGGCGTGCCGGCGTCCGCCACTCGCCGCGCTGCGAGGAATCTTGGCGACCAGACCGGAGAGATGGGTTTCGAGACCTAAGTAATAGTTGGGCTAATCCCTTGGTATGGATATGATTAGAGAGGTCTTGAACTAGCCCACAAGCCCAATGCAAGACCAGCTATTTCTTTTTCTTTTCTTTTTAATGTTTTTTAGGGGAATATGCCACTATTTTGCTCGCTCTGTAACCAAACAAATCCGCTTAGTTCATGTATCCCAATTCCCAAACAATCCGGGCAGAAAAATAAAGACTAAAAATTTTCATGTGTCCCAAACAGTAAAGTATAACAAAACCAGAACTTTACATGGTAAAATTTGCTCTACGTCTTTTGTTGGCTTACAGAACGAGACTATAAACCTGCAATAGCAACACCAAGCTGCAACCATGCGCTCTGTAAACTGGTGCAAACTCAAGACTAAAACACTCATCTACAACTTACAATGCCGGGCGTCACGACTCACCAGCAATCAACTCATAATTTACACGCCATAATACGACTCGATAACACACATACACGCACAAGCGTGCAACCCGCACGCTGCACGCACACAAAAAAACCTCCTCCTTTCACAGGGATCTGATGCACACCCGCAAGAAAATGCAACCAAGATCTAACCATTTGCGAGGAACAATCACCTGGACTGGAGGGCTGGATTTGATATTGTGCCTTTCACGAGAAACCAATCGTCTTCCCCAGCAGCCACAAGAACAGCGTCCACTCGAGCATGAATATGGTGTGGAGGTACGACCGATCCAGCGTGAACCCGAACACGGTGATGCCGGCTCTGTTGTTCTCCAGGTAGGTCACTGCACGAGCGGTTTTACCAGCCAAAGGTGTGAGTTTTGTGGCAAGAACAAACAGCTCAGGGAAATTGGATAAATGGCAGTGTTAGTCGGACACTCGGACACGGACACGGGAGTCGGAATCTGCCTCGGATTCGGGTGTCCGATTCGGCAAAATAAAAATAGACACGGCAAATGCTACTCGGAATCGGACACAGGAGTCGGAATCTGACTCGAATTTGAGTGTCCGATTAGGCAAAAGAAAAATGGACACGGGAAATACTACTCGCAATCGGACATAGGTGATGGAATCCGACTTAAATTCGAGGTGTCCAATTTAACAAAAAAATTTGATAGGCGTGTCCGAATAACACTGATGAATGGCAGAAAAGAGATGGAAGCCGTCGATGATTTGATTTACCTAATGCCTGCCTCTTCTGGAATGAGATCACGTGTGCGTTGGGCAGCAAGATCTTGGTGTTCTCCAGCAGGTCCTCGTCCCCGGTCTCTTCGCTGGATTCGCACTCGTTGTCGCTCTCGGGGTCCTGTATGGAGATCTGGTTTGATCCAGGCTCTGCTTCTTCGTCCGGGACTGGCTCGATGGTGCAGCAGGCGTGCCATTTGGTGGTCTGGCCTGTGAGGGCCTGCGCCTGGTGAGTGATCTTGGCGGCGCTGATCAGGATTATGATGAGCCCGGACATGAGCACAACTGAACATAGCTGCAGAATTTGAACATGTAGGAACATTAGAAGCAGGATCTGGAAATGTTGTTTGAGTCCGCGAGCGTGACAAAATTAAGGAACTGTCCGAAATGTGAGGACCAGGAGTCGAGTTGTATACTGTTCTTGGACCCTTTTTTGGTTCAAAATGAATATGATTCTTGTAAATGACAGCCTATGCATAGTACTGCAAAATAGCTGAAGTAACAGTCAAACTGTAACTTCGAACTTCTAATCATCAATTAGATTTGTTAACGGGAAATAATTAGCTGTTTGAGTAAAGATCCATGTTCCCCTAGACGTTAGGCGCTAATCAGGCGGTAGACTGACGCTAGGTGCCGGTGTGCCGCCTAGCTAGCCTGTCTAGGTGGGATAGATCGGCAGGCGGGAGAGAGGAGCCTAGCGCCTAGGCGGGCTAGGCGGCCGATTGGGGAACAGTGACAAGATCTGAAACTGAGGGAGCTTCACACCTAATATGCACTGTTCCAACCTCATTCTGTTTGTGATGTCAGTAAGGTCATTGATTCATTGACATTACTTGTACCTTTGCAAAGATGGTGTGCCACTTAGCATCCAGAAACTAAGGAATAGATGAACAAGAGGACATCTTGCCCGTTTTACACCCAGCGACAGATGATCGCCAGCTGAGTAAAGCACATCACACCTTATTAGCTTCGCTGTTTCTTAAACTATACTACTACTACCTAATTATAGGCCTCAACCCAATCATCGAAAATTCCCGCTACTTTACAGACCATCACCGTGTACCTATGCAGGCAGCACAATCCCGTCAAATTCAGCATTCAAACTGCTTTTTTTCCCATTTGTTGATTTCTTGATCCTCTCATATAGGTAAGATATCAATCAGCTCATCGATTCTACTATGCTGTTCGAATTGCGCTTAATTTAATATAGCACATCAATTGTTATTGGTTCCGTCTAAATTAAGATAAGATGATGTCAAGGTTCCTCCTTGATCAGGGATTGCCGTTTCCAATTGTGCCTAATGGAACACACGCGGCATATGAAGAACCAAGAATTGGAGCAATTAGGCAATCGAGGCTCACCGCAAGCTCGCCGGTGTTGAGGAGGTCGTCGACGGAGTCGCGGCGCGTGGTGAGGAGCACGGACGCGAACTGGCTGGCGGTGCCGATGAGCAGGGCGGCGACGATGAACCTGCGGAAGCGGTGGCTGATGACCTTGAGCTGCTTGCGGATGTCGAGGTGCTCCCGGAGCACGCGCTCCACCCCGGTCCTCCCCTCCTCAACCTCGACTAGCAGCGTGCCGGCGAAGTCCTCAAGCCTGAGCCCCTGGAGGTGGCAGATGAGGCGGAAGAGGACGCAGGTGAGGAGGTAGATGGCGCTGCGGTACATCCAGGAGGCCATCTCGAGGGAGCACGCGAGGACGTCGCTGAGGACGTCGTTGGCGAAGAAGGGGACGCGGTCGGCGGAGGTGGCGTACCACCAGGCCTTGTAGGCAGCCTCGGCGGCGAAGCATGGCGCGACGAGGGAGGCGAGGAGGCGGAAGGAGAAGGAGAGGCGCGCGGTGTAGTTGAGCCTGACGCGGTCGCTCTTGGTGCGGAGCTTGTCGAGGTAGAGCAGCCTGCGCAGGCCGATGCGGCGGAAGCTGGAGGAGAGGCAGAGGAAGCCCGCGGCGGAGGCGGCGGAGAGCGAGAGCTGGACGACAGCGGAGAAGGGCCGCCGGGAGGCGCGGAAGGCGAGGAGGAAGTGCGCGGCGGCCGGGACGGCCACGGCGAGGAGGATGAAGAGCAGCCACGAGAGAGCGGCGCGGCCGGAGCCCGAGTGGTCCATGCACACCCACCGCAGGCACGACCGGAACCACTGCAGCTCGTCGTCCGCCCGCGACGCGCACCGCTGCATCATCGCCGCCCTCCCGCCGCCGCCCTTCAGCGCCGCCGTCAGCAGCTGCTCCGCCGCCCCCACCGACGACCCGCCCGACCGCCGCCCCATCGAACCAACCGATCAATCACAGCACTCAATCTAGCTGCTTCCCGCGCGCTCTGCCTCCCCTCGCTTCTTCTCCCTCGGGCGTGGGCGCGTGGCGCTTCTTGGGTGCTGGCGGTGTAGTCCAAGTGGAGGAGACAGAGGGGAGAGACTTATACAAAGGTGGTGGGAGTTGGGATTGCGTGTGCCTGGGATCTTGGTATCTCGCGCCGCGTGTAGGGCTGTAGGCGTGTGTGGCGGCGACGGAAGTGGGCGAGTTCGATGCTTCCATTGCACGGGTGGAGAGAGGAGGGGAGGAAGGGGATCCACAGCGAAGATTTTTGTCGATTTTGATTAGTTTTTACGGCGCGAAAATGACAGGTTTCGACGGGTTTTGTTGTCCGTGCTGTGGTTTCGGGCTTTCGCCTTACGGCAGGGTTCGCAAAATCGTCGAAAATCGGTCGAAAATCGCTATTTTCGGTCGTATCGGCGCGGAACGGATTCTAAAACCGCCCGATAAATCGGTGCAATTTAAAAAAAAAAATATGCGACGTAAATCTGTCAAAAATTGACGTAAATCGCTCAAAAAATCGTCCACCAAAAAAGTTCAACTCGCCCGTCGATTTTCCACGGAAATCGGCCGAGGCCGATTTTTCACGAAAAAAGATAATTTTTTATTTTTCTTTTCAAAATTTTTGTTTTTGAAACTCCACGATTCTCGGCTCGATATTTCCGATTTTCGAAATTCGAATTTCGGCCGATTTTTCTCAAACCGATTTTGTTAACCCTGCCCGACGTATTGGATATCTAGAAATCGTACTCTCTCCATTCTTTCCATTCTTTTTTTAAGCGACTTTATAGAATTTATTTCGTTAATTTTTTTTTAATTTTGATCAGAAGCTATGGTATTCACTGTAGAAGAAAAAACAACAAACGAGTTACATACGCACACACATCACATACACACGCACTCGCCCCTCATGCGCGCTCGCGTCGAGCAACGCTCGAACATGGGCGGGCTGGCGAGCGACTCAGCCAATCGAAACGAGGCTCGACTGCATGTCGTTAAACTTTTGATCATTAATTAGCACGATGGCCGGTGTATTAGTGCGAGCATCATTCTTGAATTAATTTTTCTATGGTTTGATGATAACATATGTGCTTGTTTTTTTAATAGGAAAAGCACATTTGTCGGAAAGGATTATACATGAAAAAGCATATGTTGCTATTTTTAGAACACTAACAATTTAATTCAATTTTCATGTTTATAAAATTGGTTTTATTTGTATTACGACAGAGAATATAACATATTTCTCAAATAGATTATACCCATGGAGGAAAGAGTTATCGATATTTTTCTTTGTGCTAAAGCCACCCTTTCATCTTTAAAAAAGAAGACATCCTTATTAATATTAATTTAATTTACCAAATATGTATATTAATTTAATTTACCAAATATGTATGACCTTTTTTTTGTATGAATTTTGAACAATCAATCATATTCATATTTTTTTTCAAACAATTTGCATTTTTTAAGACAAGTGCTTGGAAGCCTGAAATATTCACAAAACACCACTTACTACCAGATCGCAACCGAGACCTGTCGCATCGTCCTCGCCAGATTGTCACGTCCTGCCGTTGCCGCCTGTCTTGCCATGGTTGCCGCTGATGCTAGCCTTCTAAGGTGCGCACCCAGGTCACGCCGCCATAACAAGAGAGATCCCCTAGGTCATGCCATGCTCATGCACCCACCATACCAACCAGGCAACCAGGAGTTCGCCAGATTCCACCATTGGTGAGTTCTTCTTTGCGGCCGCCACCCTTATCTCGCACGCTCCGACTGCTGTGATCATCCCCGTCCTTCCGTGCTGCCAAAAAGGATTCCTCATCCCCAGGAACATGTCTTACTCGCCACACAGTTTCCGTTACACCATCGGATTCCGCCGCTGGTGAGTTTATTATCTGTATGCAATAGATTAGATCTAAGATCAGAAGATCAACAGTAGATTTTTTTAAAAACCATGGTTCACCAAATTAGGAGCCAGAATTTTTTTCTCTTATTTTAGATCTCTACTCCCTCTCTCCGTGTGTGTGATAATTAGGGTTAACAATCTCGTCTCGCCAGCGGTACCGGTTTTCGCGGTAAATCGCGCGAAAACCGTGAAAAATCGAACGGATTTCAAATTCAATTATTTTGAACTCTGGTCAAACCGATCAGTGAAAACTGTGGTTTTTGCGAAAAACCGAGCGGTTTTTGGAGAAAACCGCAAAAACCGTCCGAGGTTGGAAAATTAGGGAAAATGGAAAAAATACAAAAAAATATTGTAAAATTCGTAGAAATGCAGGGAAGGCTAAAATTGAGTAAAAATATAATAAATATATAAATAAGGTATGTGAAAACATGAAAAAATTCTAGAATGATCTCTCCTAAATTTGGAAAAAATTCGACATGACCTTTGCTATATTTTAGAGAATTAGAAGTTGTAAGTTATGTATTTAGCAATAATATGTCAATAAATAATCTTTCATTGCAATACTACAATCACACAAGTACAAAAATCGGCATTTACATAACCACAAAGCAAAATCATTCGTAATTTCACTACTATTCACTTGTCAACACCATTTACATTATAATACCTTTCAATTGAAGTTGTGGAGTAGGCATAAGTATAGCTTCGTCACTCTTCCATTGTCGCAGAAATGGCATGTTAGACCTACATGAACGGAATGTCGAAAACCGATGATAGAAGTAAAAATGGTGAAAATATAAGAAAAAATTCTAAGAAAATTGAAAAATTTACAAAAATCCTAATTAATATATAAAATACCTCAGAGAAATTTATACAATTTTTTAAATCATTTATTTCTTCTAAAAAATCTAAAACAGCAATTAATGAAAAGGAACAAATACACTGTCAGATTTTTATAAATATTAAAAAGATTTATTATATTCTAAAATTTTAATGAAAATATAAATAGTGACAAATGATCATGTAATAAGATTTTCAAAAATATTAGACTTCATTTAGTTCCCATATAAAATCAAAAATAGAAGAGCATATACAATGATAATAGCACTTTCAGAATTTTTAAAAAATACACATATCTGATCATCATCTAAAAATTTTACATAATCATTTTAATGACGTTATAAAATCACAAAAAAAGTTTAAAAATATTATACTACATTTTGTGCCCCTAGAAAATAAAAAACTAAAGAGCATATATTGTGACAGTATCACTGTCAGAATTTTGTTAAAATGTACGTATCTGATAATAACATGAAAATTTTATAAAATCATTAGGATTATCGCAGGACCGTACAAAAAATATTTCAAATTTTTTGACACTTTGTTCAAATTTTTTAAATTTACCATTCAACTGGACGTTTTTTCAAATGGTTTTAATTGCCGAACCGGCTCGGTACGGGCGGTTTTTACGAAAACCGACCGGTTTCGTCGATTTTTTGAACCCTGGTGATAACATCCAATGGCCGACGTAGTTTAATTTTAATTAAGGCCAATAGTTTAAGGGCCGCATTTTTTTTAGAATTTGTAACCTATTTTTAATTTTTTTTTCTTAGCAGTTCTAAAAAGGCTTGTCATGACCTTTTAGTATATAATATATTTTGAGGGTTATTGAAGCCATCATTAGTTTCTAGAATTTCTAAATTTAGGTTATTGTGGCCGTCATTAGTTTCTGTGTGACTATGTCTGATCAGTTCCCTACTATTATTTGGCGACAAATTACTAACCTATCTCGTATTCTTATCGGGCAGTTTATTGTACGTGATATCCAATATATTATATTATTTTGTATCATTATAATTTGTACCCCTTAAGATATGTCGTGTAAAACTCTTTCCAAACTGTGTTAATATATACTAGATACGAGGGCGCGGCACACGTCGCGCCGCGCCGCCCAGCCGCAACACAAAATCCGGCCTTTCCCGCAAAGCGAGGGATCTAGATGTAATGTAATATAAAAAAATCTACAGGATAAATCGTATAACTCTTGCAACATGCGTTGTAAATTTAAAAAGATTTTGGGACTTTGGGATATATTTTTCTACGGTACGTTTCCCAAAAAACCGAATCGTCGGACATAATTTTAGAATTTTTTTGTAGACAAAGGCGTATTTTTTTAGGCTTTTTCCGCATAAAGGACCTGTACATAACACCACGGATTTTCGGGGATCTTTTCACAAAAAGCAATAAAAAAACCTTATTGCCGGGGGCATCCCGCAAAGAAAAGAACCTAAACGTATTTACAAAAATTTACTGAAAAAACTGCAATTTTTTTAGGCCTTTTCCGCATATAACTCGCATAAAGGACCTACATGCAATATCGCGGAATCTCGAGGAGCTTTTCGCAAAAAACACACGGCATAAAGGACCTGTATGCAATATCGCGGAATATCGGGGAGCTTTTCGCAAAAAAAAACATGGCACTCGGCGACCGAGCACTAGCGCCATGTGGCCGCGCCACGCGACGCGTGGGGAAAAACTTGCGCGAGGCGTAGCGCACACGCGCGAGCGTGACGAGCAAAGCATTTCCCGCTGCACCGCGCGGCCATTTGAGTCTAAGCGCCGCGACAAATTAATTAACCTATGTAACTCGATTAGCCACATGGGCTACGTGGCTCAACAAATTACGCGCCATACGAACGGCGTCCTGGTTCACTGCTCACGCGGGAGACGCGACGCTCGACTGCATGGCCACGATGCCCGTAAGCCAATGCGGAGGCGCTGAGGAGCCCAGAAACCTCCGAGAGATTTATATACAGTGTATGCTAGATGAATAGGTTTAAGATATTGTAACCTCTGAGATATCCAACTCTTCCCCGTACTACGCAAATAGCCAAATAGTACACAAGTAGGACTCAAGTTGTACATGATATATGTGAGTATATTTTATTTTCTGGCTCTTGTATATTTTTTTTCTAAAGCGTGATGTATGCCGTACTTAATAATATTAAAATATCACAAATGAAAACTTTAATAAATGAACATTAAAATTAAATAAAAATGAAAAATTTAACAAAATATGAAATTTGAATTGTATCATGTGTTCCGCAACTATATGTTTCTACATATAGTCATTTTCTATCTATTTGTTTTTCTCTTCAAATGAGATAATAACATATGTATAGCTAAATCATTCAAACATACTTTAAAAAGATGCCCACATTTGCTATACAAACAACAAAACCACGTATATGTAGCCAAACCATTGAAGCGTGGTTTAAAAATGATGCCCACGCGAGTGAATGGGGCCACTTGCTAGTTTTCGTAACAACATAATTTTACTAGTATATAGTAAGATACAATTACAAAAAGAGTAGTGATTCTATGATTGTCCTTTCAATATAGATTGAACAAATTATGAGGTAAGCGAAAAGGTAATTAATCGTTATCTGCTCTCTATCCATGCTTTAATATTTATACACCTTTAAAAAAAAGAAATACATAGAAGCACCTCTCTTACACAAATAACAGTCAAAAGTTATATTTAGAGACTGTGAAAAATAAAATAGAAAAACGTCGCTTTAATAAAAGAACGGAGGGCTCTCTCGGGCCCATTCATATTGGCGATTTTCACCGATGCTAACTACGGATGATCCATAGAATCCCACAGCTGCTGCTGCTCTGCTGCAGCCTGGCAAGCTCCCTGTCATTTTCGTCGCAGAACCTGAGGCGGAGGCAGCAGCCGCTTTCGAACCCGGCCTGCCTGCATATCCGGGCATCTGCCGATATCAGTAACACTGGCCGCTTATCAGCGCAGAGCAATGAGCACACAAGAATTCGCTTTCTCTCCAGGAAATTTTGTGGCGAAGGGGTAGACGGCCGTAGCTATTATACTAGTTAGCTCGTTCGCTTGATCAGCGGCATGTCGGACAGGGCGGAGGGCAAAATATCTCACACAGCTTTTCTCGCTCCGCGTCGCTCTCGGACGTCTTCGCGGCGGTGACAACGTCGGAAGCTTGGGTTTTTTTTTTTTACCTTTTGATGTTTTGTTTATAAATTTGGTTTTCGTTAGAGTAAAATTACAAATCTGGTCTCTTCTCGGCCATGGAAGCAGCGGCTTGCGTTTCCATACCGTGGCAGATGACACGTATCACCTCTTGCTCCTTTTACGGTCGAGAAAGAGGCTAAATTACAATGCCTCTTGGGCGTCGTCCTGGTAGTGGCAACATGGGAAGCTTTGGATTCCTTTATCTTTGGTCTTTTTCTTTCCAAGTTTGAACTTTGTTTAAACGAAATATAATCCAATCTTTTTCCAACAGTAGAAGCGGCGATAGACATCTTTGGTGTTTTTACCATAGTAGATGGACCTACTGTAGTCTCATGCCACATAAAGTGACACAGCTCAGGTTTCACAACTTTCATAGTTGAAAAAGATCTAGATTTATAATTTTGTTTAGGCTAAGACTAAATACGAAAAGAAAATATGCAGAGAGTCCTATTTATTCATTGGTCCTACCGCTGAAAGGGTCAGCGCCCATTTTGCATACAGACCACTGAGAAAGGTGAATACGGAACCGATTTGCTGCTGTGCTGCATGGACTGCCTGATCGGATGGGCGTGTGCAGATTTATGGATGTTCTGAAGGACCTGTGCGCAAAGAGGCGAGGTGATAAGTTATAACAGGAGTTTGGTATCAGGGCTCCGAGAGAGAATGATAGCTCGGACCAATTATGGGGTTCCTTTCGTTTTCAGGAGGTTCGGGAATCCATCGATGAATAAGTCGAGAGGGATGGCTCAGTTTCTAGCCTGTTGAGAATATTAAAACATAAATAAAGAGTATGGTGATTACTTATTTCTTCTTTGTTTAAAGATATATACAATTTGTATCAGAAGAAAAAGTACAAAAGCACTAATCTAGCTTCTTTGTTCTCAGGCTCTCAGCAAATACTACATATACTAAAGATGGTGGACTTCCGGCCACCGGGTTCATTTGAGCTGGGAGGGAGCCGGCTCGAGCTAAGCTGGAAATTTTTTTTTGCGTTCGGGTCCTTTTTCATGAAAAAAAATTACGTTTAGGTCCATTTTTGAAAAAAAAATTACAGTTAGGTTTTTTTTTAAAAAAAATATTACGCTTATGCCCTTTTTGTGTTTTTGAGCCTCACGCTCAGGCGTTTCTTCGGAAAGTTAAAATTATGTTTAGGTCCTTTTTCGGGAAAAAAAACACAGTTAGATCCTTTTTATGAAAAAATATATATACTACGTTTAGGTTTTTTTTCTATTTTTTTTAGCGTTCCGTTTAGGTTCTTTTTCGGGAAAAAAAAACCATTCAGGTCCTTTTCCGCCGAATAAATGCGAAAAAAATACGATTACGTTCGTATCCTTTCAAGCGTGTTTCTTCGATTTCCTCGCATGTGAAAGGACGATCGCGGCGTGACACGCCGCCTCACGCCGCGGTTGATTATCTAATCTCACTGCTATTCTTTGTTGTTTTCTCCGGCTGTTGGACTGTCCTCTCGCGGAATTCATTTTCCTACGTGTTTCCCAAGCCCTACATGCACAGTAATCATCATTCATCAACAAGCACTACGATTCTAGCCTGTCGGGGAGATCTCTGGAACCCTAGTTGCCACGATCATGGCGAGCGATACCTCCAACGCGTCTCTCAGAAATCTCTCGAGTGTGATCTTGCCAATTCGTTCAACATGCTCAAGTACCAGGCAGGTCGCAGGTAGTAAGTACCGGAGCAGCAATTATTTGCGCGCGGGCGAGCGAAATCAAGGACCCGCAGACGGTGCGGCGAGGAACGCGGCCAGCCCGTGATTAGCAGAAGGAAATCACCCCGATCACGGCCAATCAATCGAATCATTCATTCATTCATGTGATCCAGCCGGACTAGCGATCCTTCCCTCCGCTGGGCTGGCTATTAACCACTCTCATGCTATCTATCTCTCCGTAAATTGGATTAAAGTTGTTAGTGAGTATCTATACCCTTTATAATGCACCTAAGTAATTTTTCCTACGTCCATCTTAAATAATGCACCTCATTAGAGATGGCCCAATTTTCGTACACCCAGCAAAACGTCCCCAAAAACTTGCATTCATCAAAATGAACGTCTCATATCTTTCCTCAGTTTTACTCACCCACATCCGATGGCCATTATTTAGTGTGTCTAATTATCTCTGTGGCCCACAACAGACCTCCCCTACCTACATATTTGGAAGGAGAGCGAATCAAACAAGGAAATAAATAAGGAGGATCCGCATGTAAGGAAACCAGACTTTAATTTTTTATTGCTAAAATTATACGTACTACATATTTTGAAGGAGGGTGAATCAAACAAGGAAATAAACATGAGGATCCACATGCAAGAAAACAAGACTTCAATTTTTTATTGTCCTGACATTGTGATTGTATTTTTTTCCGAATATGATCTTTCTCGAGACTTTTTTACGGATCTAGCCCCATAGAGCCTAATTTCAGTGCACGGAGAGCGCTGAATTTTTGTTTTTATTTTTTATCTAAGGAACCAACGGTCTGTGAGTGCTGCTTAATTTTTTTCAATTTTTTCTCGCGGAACCAGCGGCCGATGAGCACTGTTTAATTTTTATCTTTTTTTCCTTGCGGATCCAACGGTCGGCGAGTGCAGTTTCTTTTTCCATATTTTTTCGAAATCATCCCTGTAGCCCACAACAGACCTTCCCTCACCTCCAGTATCAACAAGGAAAAGGAAACAAATGTCTTGGAATCAAGGAAAAGGAAACAAACGTCCTGAGAAAAGAAAGGACCATACATTACATGCTAGGAAAAGGAAACCGGGAGATGGGGCAGCGCGGCCGGGAGAACGCAAGTCTGCAATGGTTTCACGGTCGCTATCAGTGGCTTTGCCGACGCGGCGAGGTTGCTGGTCACCGACCTCGCGGCCGCCGTGCCTCGGCAAATTTATAATTTAAATTTTTTTGAAAATAATTTTATTAAGTACAAAATAATCAAAAGTTTTTTCTAGAATTTTTTAACCTAATGTGCTATCTTTTCAAAAATCCTTCTATATTTAAAAAAAATGAAGGCAACTCACCTGTAGCTTCTTCTAGCTGCATCCCAGACCAGAGAAGCTTCTTCTCTTCCCTCCCTCCATTAAAGCAAGAAAGAAGCTCCAAAGCTCCATCAATCCCGCACCAAATCTCCTCTTTCCATCTATGGTGTTAATTCCCCAAATTTCGTGCTCTATTGCCAAAATTTCCTCCCAATTTGATTTGATCCCAAATTATAGTTTCCATAAATATGCTTGTTTCGGGCTATAAAGCCGTGAGCTCTCCTCCACCCCATCGCATTGCGTAAATCCCAAGTGCTCCTCTTGTAAAGATCGCGGATTTTAGAGGTAACCCAAGCCATCACCGTCATCTTTCCCGACGAAATTCACCGCAACCGTGACTCCTCCCATGCAGCGCCGGTCGCGGCGATCTCGCCGCACCAGGCTTGACCCATCATGACCGCCGGCCACCCACGGCCTTCCCTCCCCTTGCTGCTGCCAAGCCAGAGAGCACGTTGTGCTATCTGTGGAAGCTGCAAAAAATAATCTAAAATCGAAAATTCTTTTTCTTTCTCTTTCTTGATTTAAAATCTTACGGGAGCCCGTTTTACCCATTCGACCTCCATTTAGTTCCGTTTTTATTTCTAAATTCATTTAAAATTCTAAATTTCTCTTTTATTATTAAGTGTTGTATTCATACTTATCTTCTCATTTAATTGATAAGCGGGTGTACTGCCGTCGTAGCGTTAGCACAGGCACTATACTATTTTCTCTTGGTATATAGATCAAGAATAAATCGAAAATGACTAGACTATCTGTTGATATCAGAATTTGACAGGTATAGCTGATTTTGGAAGGTAAGGTTAAACATGGATAGAGTCTTTAGCCGATATCGGCTCGGAGAGAAGTTTATCTTTTAGAAGTTGGGCTCGATACGAATGTGTTTGCAAGAATCAGAGGATGATATGATCGACCTAAGTACTATATAAGTGGTCCAGAGGTGAGAAGAAAAAGTACCTAGAGCCAACCAATCAACTCACGTATACTTTTATTTACCTTCCTGTCGACTAGGAGTAGCCTTTGAAACTTAGAATCTCTCTTTTGTAATTCGTTTTTGATCAATAAAGTTATGCATCGCCGATTATTGATCATCTTCGATTACACCAGTTATCTCAGGTTTGTTTTTACCATCTTGTTGCGTATCGCCTTTTAGGGAAAAACAGATCTTTACCTATCATCTAATCGACTCAAAAAGCTATTTAGATCTAGCTAACTGATCGTAGCAGCGAATCGACTGTGAAAACAATTGTTTTGATCTATCTTGCCGATGTAGTATCAAATCGGCCGGCACGTCGTGAATCAGAATTATACCCGGTGTTTGCGTGTGTTTGAGTCGTTCAATCTTTTGTCATATTTTTCGGCATCAACACTACCCCTAATTATTATCTCTGAACATTATATTCAATACATACATATAGAGAAGCATCAAATACAATCAATCCAGTTTCGTGAGATCGAATCAATATAAGAAGGATACATTCTTTTGAGTAAAGTCACCCTTGGCTTCGTCCCGAGCCAAGGAGGCATGATGGCAGGCGCGTGCGTGTGCCGGCCGGTGCAGATAATGACACAAGCTCCTCAAGGATATCAACAGAACCAACCTTATTTGTACTAGGTAGCAAAACAAAATGACAACTGCTCTGTGTGTAACTAAATTAGAGTTCGATCTTTTACGTTTGTGTTGTCCTTTTGCATTTCTGTCCAATGGAGCGAGGGCGTCCTTCTAGGGCGGGGCGTTTTACTTGAAAATGACAACCGCCTGGTGAAGTACTCAATGACAACAGCATTGACGCTTCGCTTGGGCGCTCTATTATTGCCTCCTATTCCTGAGGAGGTGATCGAGGTTAAACCGTGTGACGGATTATTCACTTATTTACGGGTTAAGGGAATCCGACGGCATGTACATATCCTGCAAACGGAGACGGCCGAACAGCAATAAAGATGAATCTCGCTTGAATCTAGATATTTATTAGGGGTATAAAGTAAACATTATATTAAATTATTTTAGAATATAAAATACATCGTATATTTATAGATAAAATCGTTAAAAAAATATGTAGTGTAAACTTTAATGGTGAAAGAGACTCGGTTTTCTCGGAAAACTGACTAGATTCGAAAAAGAAAAAAGAAAAAGAAACTTAATGTTTCGATCTGCCGGTACAAGGTTATGCATCCAGCGTGACATATCGTCGCAAACTGCGGCTAATCTAGGTAGGCAGCGCTATACCTAGCGTGCGCACCTCAGCTTACTCTTAGCATGTCCACGTCAGCTTTTTCCTACGTGGAAGAGTGAGGAAAGAGGTGAGAGAAAAGAGAAGAGGATTGTCTCTTATTTAGTAGTAAGTATTGCACGAGAGTATAGGTAGATTAGTTATATAAAAGAGAGAAAGGATAGTTAATGCAGAGTATTTAGAGCTAACTTTTGGAGATAGCTATTGTAAAGGCTAACTTTAGTGTTTAATCTAGATGATATGGATGGAAGATGGAGTAAACAGCTGACTTTGTTATTGTACTTACCCTAACTAGCCATTAATTAATCGGAAAACTAGTGACTCGTTAATTAATCGGAGAAGGTGTGTTCCATTCGGAGTTCTATGTGACGCTTCTTTGATTCCGGAAGGGACAAAAACCGATGTTGAGTCACACATGATCCACAAGTAAAGAATCGGCAAGCCTTTTGAGGCTTTTCTTCTCCTCTGTGCTGTCTAATTGATAGAACATGGAAGCCAAGTCACCTCAGGTGTGTGCCACAGCGTGTTTTCTATTCCTTTTGTTAACCTATCAGGCCTGTACATGACTACACATAGCCTATGCTGATCCACTTATCAGATAAACAACTTGCTAGTACCTTTCTGTTTTTCTCAGAATTGATAATGCTAGTTTCTGTCCCACTGAAAGTGTCAAATAATACTTGAGGATGAATTGTTAGAATGGCCCTTTGTAATTTGTATGAAGGGGAGAGAGCCCAGAAACGTTGCCAGTATCAACGGGCTGAGACTTTCGTCAATACTATGAAATACCCTAATCAAATTAGCCTGGCCAAAACCAATTCACTAGAGCACTACTAGGGAAAGAAAACTCAGGTCAATGGCACGCACTACGGCACTAGTAAAAGCCTTCTCCTGTCCCTTTTTTTGCAGTCAGATATCATTCATGACTCCGTAGAGGCAACTAGGGAGAGCCACATATGAACATCTGGCTCAGGTTGCAGCCAAATCCTTGGCATCTCTTGGTGACACAATAGGAGGAAATGAATAATTAAACATGAAAAAGGATTCGATCTTTTGTTTATAACTTAAAAAGAAAAAAACAATGGGCCTTTTTATTTCTCTCTTGTGTTTCCTCATAAAAAAAACTTAGGTCCATATATGACAGATGAGAATGACCATCTGTACAAGTACTCGTGCCTTTCACCTCGACATAGCTCAGTAGCCTAAGACATAGCTCAGTAGCCTAAGGTTCACCTCAGCAAGCCATGAAAATGGCAATGCATCAAGCAGATAAGCATGTCCATAACCTCACTGTCAAATATCTAACGTCTCATCAAGCATATGCTCCATTCTTTTTAGATGCCATTTTAGAATTCATGCAATCAACTTTTTAAAACTTTAACGGCTAATATACACAGAACTATTTGGTTTTGTCATGTGAAAATTATATTAATAGAATTGTTATGAAAAATACTTTCATGTAATTATATTTTTAATATTTTTTGCTAACATATAAATAGAAAAAGTAATAATCAAATATGTACCGTATCGATATCCAAAACAACAAGTAAAAGATAACAGAGGTAGGATAATGGAAACGGTTGCTTCCAGCTCAGCGGCGACGATTGCCGACCGCTAGAAATTGAGATGGAAAATCGCTCACAATTCAAAGCTCATGCAGTTTTATGGGAAACAGAGAATTTTTTACTATTTTAGCTGTTCTCGCGACGAAATTACGGGTTTAACCCCTAGCACCCAAATTCAGCGGTTGGGCTCCGCTGAAATATTTTTTTTATTTATTTTCAGCGGTTCCAATCAGCTGAATTTTTTTTTTGTTCCGGCAGACGCGAAATATCTTTTTAATTTGCAACGGTAGAACCGCTGGATAATTGTTTTTTCCAGCTAACGTCCAGTTTCCGCAGCCGGTCAAGGAGCAAGATTTCTTCTGTAGCTGCAGGAGCTGGCGCTAGCTGTTCACTCCTGTAGCATGCATGCATGGTGATCATCAGGAAAAAAAAAACAGGGTGGAAAATTTCGCCGCCCAGAAACCGTTGGACTTAAAAAAAAGCTGCAATTTTAAAAAATATTTCACATGTGCCGAAAGAAAAAAAATTCAACGGATTGGAACTGTTGAAGATAAATAAAAAAAATATTTCAGCGGAGTCTAACGGTCTAACCGTTGAATTTAGGTGCTAAAAGCCAAATCCGTAAATTCGTGGTAAGAAGAAAAATCATGCAAGGCTAAAACAGTAAAAGCTTTCCCGAGGACAACTAGCGGCGCAGTAGTAGGAATGGCCGAAGTTGGTAAGCAAAAAATCCAAGGACAATTGGACACATGGGCCCTCCTGGCATATCTGGTGGCTGCAGCGGCCAGTTCAGATTCAGATACTCTTCATCTCTCTTTCTGACGGAGCATCTCAACATCACTGATGGGATTTTTATCTGGCTTCGTTCAGCTACGCATTATAACCCTACTATAGTTTGAAGAATCCCTGAAAAGGCAGCATGACCACGTGTTATCTGAGCCAGTCGGGCTCGAGCTGCGAGCCGAGCCGAGAAAATATTCACGGATGGGTCTTTTTTTTAATTACAGATAGGTCCTTTTTCAGAAAATAAAATTATAATCGGGTCCTTGTCTGTAAAAAAATTACAAATAAGTCCTTCTTCCCAAAAAAGAATATATATTACGCTTTGGCCCTTTATGCGTTTTTGAGGCTTGCGTTCGGGTCCTTTTCTACAAGAAAAAATTACGTCTAGGTCCTTTTACGTTACGAATAGGTCCTTTTTTCAAAAAAAAATATATCACACTTTGGTCCTTTATGCGTTTTTAATGCTTGCGTTAGGGTCCTTTTCCATAGAATCAAAATTACATTTAGGTCCTTTTTCGTCGGTAAAAAAAACACGTACGGATCCTTCTTCAAAAAAAAACATATATTTTTTCTCGCTTTTTTTTACCATTACGTTTAAGCCTTTTTTCCGAAAAAAAACTCAACTTTCTCGTGTGGAGAGCGGCGTCCGCGGCGTGACACGCCGCGTCCAAGTTCCTAGTTTGTTTAGTACTGGGCTGTGCTTTGCATTTTAGGCAAAAGAATTCGACCTAGTTTTGTGGCCTGGCTGGGCTATATTATGTGTGTAGTTATTTTAAAAGAAAAACTGAGAGACAATAAAAGCAAGAAATACGGATATAACAACAAATTAGATTCCCATATTTGTTTTTGCACCAATGAATCAAGAACGATGTGATCACAAGCTGTAGTATTGCCAATTGCTTCAAGGGTATATATGTTACCATTACACAAAACCGAACATGCAATCAAATACTTAACAGTGGCCCTTTCTTTTTTCGTTCTCTAGCGTGATCAAACTGACAGATATAGTAGAACCTGACATGCTGTACTGATGGAGGCAAACTCAGTGCAGTTCAAATCTTCTAGTTGAAACTTGACATGAAACTACTGCGGTACTGCTGCAGCTCACGACCGGGTAACCTGTAGTAGCAGCTTTCAGTGACGTTACGTTAAAAGAAGTCCACCATCAGTTTGTATACGAGTTCCGGAGCATTGTAGCACATCACGAAGTCCGTATGAGCCTAGTCGGGCACGTACAGCACCTCGATGTTCGCGCTGCCGTGATTCCTGACCAGCGTCCTCAGGAGGTGCCTGGTGTCAGGGGCATCGCGAGGAAGTCGTGGCCGCCATGGGTGAGGGAAGGGGGGAGATCGGCCGGGATGGATGAAAGGTTATAAGGTGGGGGCCGTGGCTGATTGTAATGCTTCATGTTATCCTTGTCGTTGCCGTAGTCGTACCTTCTGACCTCCGTTTCTGATCACTGGTGACAGGGAAATCATGAAAAAGAGAGTAAGTGCTGACAATAGCAATCTTAAATTTCTGATTGAGATTCTTACTTTGTAACAAATGAATAAGGTTTTTGACAGAAGTTGACTGTGGAGCATGTTGCAGGCAAGGATTCAAATTTCGTTTTCGGATGAAATCACACTGGTGACCAAAATCCGAAATCTCAGAATTTCGGGTAAATCTCGGATGAAATTCAAAAACAAAAAATCAAATCCAGTTTTATTTCTACCGGGAAAAACGAAATTTCGGCCGAAATCTTGTCGAGATTTCGGTGAATTTGCACCGAGCGAAAAAATGGCTCAAACGGCGTTGAAAACTTTTGAAATTTTTTGTGGAGGTTTCTGGCACATCAGTGATGTTCCCATAAAAATTTCAGATAATTATCAAATCTGAGGAATTTTTAAAAATTCAAACATTGCTACTATCCTGATAAAACGCTGACCGACAAGTTTGAAATGAATGAAAAATGGAACAAACCACGTTAGAAAATTTTGATTTTTTTTCATGGTTATGATGCATCACTAATATTCCCATAAAATTTTCAAACGATGATCAAGCTTCATGAATTTTAAAAAATTCGGACAGTGCTACTGTCCTGATAAAAACCTTACCGGCAAACTTCAACTAAATAAAAAATAGTCCAAACCACGTTAGAAAATTTTTGTGGATGGTCCTGATGTATCATTAATGTTCATATAAAATTTTCATACGATGATCAAGTTTCAAGAAGTTTCAAAAATCCTGACAGTGCTACGTCCTGATAAAAGCCTGATGATTAATACATAGATTTGTTTTAGCAATAAAAAAAGGTTTAAATTTTTTGAAAATTTTATAGAAGGGTTCTAAGGAAATGTTTAAGATCTCATAAAATTTTTGAATCATGATCACACTCTAGTGAATTTATAAAATTCTTACAAGGGCACTGTACCATTTATGTTCTTTCTGTTTTTGATTTTTGAAACATAACAAATGAAGTTCAATGCATATATAGATTTGATTGAGCAAACAAAAAAAGTTAAATTTTTAGAGAATGGTACTGAGGCAATTCTTAAGGTCTCATAAAAATTTTGGATCATGATCACACTCGAGAAAAATTATAAAATTCTGACAAGGTTACTGTCCCAATTATGTTCATTATGTTTTTGATTTTTTAAAGATAACAAATGAAGTTCAATTATTTTGAAAAAAATTCTGTATGATCCTACAGTAGTAAATATAGTACCATAAATTTTTTAGATCATGATCAAGCTTGCAAAAATTTAATAAAAATCTGGCAGTGTTTATGCCGAAATTTCAAAATGTCTCAAAAATTCGGTTTTTCAACAAAATTTCATGGAAGATGACTTTATTAAGGGTTATTGGACCAAATCCGGCCATAAAAAGTCAAAAAACCCGAGATTTGGCGAAATCTCGCCAAAATTTCCCGAGATTACTGTAGCATTTTTTTAAAAAAAAAACCCAGCTGGGATTTTGGATCTCGTCGGCGGCTGGAATCCGAAATCTCGACTGAGATTTCCGAGATTTCGGCGGTTTTTTGAACCATGGTTATAGGAAGGTGCAAGCAGTTGAAGTATTCAGGCTGCAATGCGGTCCTTCAGCCATGAGGTCAAATCCATACAATCACAGCTAGTGGATGTGCTCAACGTTGTATATTGTTTGGGACATGGTAAAATGGAGGAAAGAACGGTACCTGCTACAGATGAAAACATATCGTAGCAATTGATATCAGGGGTTGATGCATATTTGGTTTAGAATTTCATGTGAAACTGGCCTGTCATGCAGCAGCACATTCACAGCGGTCAATACTTGAGACTTTAGTCAGCACAACCACAGTTGAGACTAGTTACCCAAAAAACCAGTATTCACCAATTATAGATTTTCAACAAATGAATGGCAGGTCTCAAAGCAGATGAGCCCAATTTGGCTATTTTGATATCATAATCGAGCTTCATGCTACGATGATCTCATAAGAAATCTTAAGCATGGGCACTTCTAGACATGATCAATAAGTTGCCGCGGAACACAAAACTAAAGCAGGAACTTGGTATTGAAGTACACGAACTGCATGTTCTTCCTACTTAGACACATTAGAAGCTGTAGTAAAGATGCCTACCCAATAGGATTGAACTCGTGAAAACCTAGCCAGTAAACTCTCTGCACATGGTAAACTAAAGAGATAAAGCACTTACCACGGTCAATTATAATTGACAATAAGAACAAGTAGGTTCTACAGTATTTTACTTCTTCAAGGAAGATATGAGCACCAAGCAGGGCGAGTTTGGATTTCATCCTGTTCAGATAAGTAGTTGGGCAGAGCAACACAGCTGATCGCACTACGCTTAGTAACTTGTGCTCAGAAAAGGCTGAAAGAATCATCAAGGTTCCCTAGAAAAATTGCAAAGTAACAATTTGTTTCACTATGCCTCCAAAGTCCCAAGTGTCAACCCATTCAAATCTTCGAGAGGAACATATGAACTCACCAGGGAGTGACTGATATAGTGGACTTTCTCACCTCCTGTGTGATCATAGACAAACTGAAGCATGGCAGGAAGATCATAGGCAGCAAGTTGGTCCCAGTCCCACGTCCAATCCCAGTAGGCCTGAAAAGAGTAGTTAATATACTTTTAGTGAAAATCTATGGCAAATGAGCTCTTGATCAAGCCTGAGATGAAAACTGGATCTTTTTGGGAGAGCGAGGTATGGTTCCGGCTGGAATTTGTTTCGCAGCTGTTGGCAATCCAAACATCAAACCCACTGTCTGCCAAAAAAAAGCCAATTGATTGTTTTGGTGTACCCAATACCCAAGAAACGCCATCCTGTCCAACCCTCACATTTGATTCAGGTATTAACAGAAATCAAATGGCACATGGTTTGTCAGCAATGTCCTTACCACCATAAACCCATGGAATAGCAGTACTGGTGGCCTTGTCTTCTCGATCGAGTTATTAACATCAGAACGACCTTGAGGAATCCTCTTTAAGCTAAGAATATATCCATCTTGTGTTGTGATCTGCGATATATTCGGACTGTATGCTTTCCAGAAGGGCGGAATTTTGTTACGGAAGCATAAACTTGACTTCGAGCACCTGTTTAGGAGTACATTCGTAAGAGTTTTTCTTACCCCTCAAAAAAAGAAGATTTTTTCATACCTTGTATTCTTCACACGGATAGCCGAAAGCTGCTCCTCATGACTTGCACATACCAAGCGGATGAGGTATAGGGGGGCATGGATCACTAATATCATCCACAGAACTCTGGTTCCTCCATGACAGAACTGTGTGAGGATTAAAGCCAAGTGAAATAACCAAGAAACTAATGAGAAAGAGATTCCTATCCATCAAATTGTGTAGGATCATATGTTACTATGGTTCTGAGGTCTTCCAAGAATAGTTGTATAATTTTCTGTGGGAGTACAGGAATAGTATCCCATTGGTTAGTTTTTCTCTTAACACAAATTTTCAGAGAACAGAGCTGTTTTGCGTGGCTGGTTTATCAGCATAAATACTGGTGGGATGGTTGTCTATTGATCTCTAAACGTGAAATAGTTTCCCAGCTTCAACAATAATGTGACACAAATTACTGAATAGAGTGTAAGGCATTTCCCTCTCTATTTATGGGAAACAGTTCTTGCTTGACAGAAGCATGAGCATGCTACAGAATTAAGGAAAAAAACTGTAACATTATTCTTATTTCCAGAACTGTGTGTAAGCATAAGCTAACCAAGTAAAACAGAAGAATAGCTGACGTAAAATCAATCATAGATGATCAGAAATGAAGATCCTGTATGGTTCACTTCACACTAATTCTGTGATTCCAAAGTCTGTTTAAGACCACTAGGAATGCTTAAGAAAAGACAACCTTCTTTAAGGTACTAGCGGAATGTATTCACTACATATGGAAGTAGCTAGATGTCTGACTAGCATCGGTTGAGCAGGTAATCCAGATGTCATTCAAATACACCTGCATTCATCAGTTCATCATGAAAAATAATTGAACGTCATTCTGATTGTTTGCCATAAAATTACTAGTATACACCTTGGTCAAAGGGTAAAAAGATTCAGGTGTGTTTATCTGAGAGTTCCTAAAGACCATAAAAACAAACTAAATTGTTGAGGAGAACCAGAGTTAGTGAAATCCTCGCATTCTCAAGGTAGGGGGCACAATTTGTATACAACTATGGAAGAACACCTGATTACAACGAAGTAAGCTGAGTGTAGTTTGTCGAGCCAAAAGAACTTAATTGTCTTGTCTTTCTAAACTAAGCAGCAAAATAGCAAATACTATATAATTTAGGAATGGAATATATGCTGCACTACAGATCAAAGTGAACAAAACACTGTATCACGAGAGACAGAATTGGACATACCAATTGCAACTACATGAATAATGACGCAATGTACAACATCTAGAAAAACAATGATGACTCACCATGGCCTCAGACGGGACAGCTGATTTCAGCGTATCAAAGACGCTAATACTAAGCTCGAATCCGTGTGTGCATCAGCTGCAGAGACTGACCACCACGAGAGCAGTTAAGTTCATTTTTTAGAATAAAAGAAATACTCACGGACGGACGTGCGCGCGCGCGCATGCACCTACAGAAGCATTTGCACAAACACATGGCGTGCGCCCGCGTCGGAGGCGACGAAGACGTGTCCCACTGGCTCCCTCCATCTCCAATGCTGCTCCCGCGCCTGCCAAATGCCATGCGCGCGGAGCATCCGTCAGTCTGGGCACCGGTCAGCAGCTTAGCAGATTGCTCGCCTGCGCGCGCGGTTGGCCTTTGTCGGGGACGCCGACGCAGGCGGCACGCGGCGGAACTGCGATGGCCGAGGACGCAGTGGCAGGCCATGTCGAGAATTCGTAGAAAAAGAGGCCATTTTTGCATCCTATTATTAATGGGCTTTCTCGCCGAAAGGCCCTTTGACGCCCCCTTTATGTCTCAAATCCTCTTAGAAAAAATTCCCAAACGTGATATAAACAATGGCGAACTTAATACTCCCTGCCAATGAAAGTCAGAGCATATATATAACTTTGAACTAACGAGACATCACACCGCATATAAATCGTGCAAATAGTTAAGTTAGTAAATTTAACAAAATTATATGTTTTCTATACAAACTATTAGAAAACTACGTGTTTTAGTTTCTATTTTACAACATAAACATGTGTCACAAAATTACAAATTTTAGTTTTATAAAATTTACTCTTGTCAAATACACACAACTGCCAACCAAAGTTAGCCCCTGGATTCTAAAGCTAGTCCCCATGGTACCAGTTTTCAATTGCACAATTGTTCAGGCACCACGACTCTACATGCTACAACTCGAGCTTATTTTTGACGAAATACATCTCAAACTTTTCGCTGTTTTGTTGTTTACTATGTTTTGTTTTACTCCCTTTTCCCCTCTCTTTTGCTTGGATCATTTTTTTTATCTCGTATAAAGCCCGAGTTTTTTTTT
Source organism: Otatea glauca (assembly GCA_036346275.1). Classification (NCBI taxonomy): domain Eukaryota; kingdom Viridiplantae; phylum Streptophyta; class Magnoliopsida; order Poales; family Poaceae; genus Otatea; species Otatea glauca. The sequence continues at coordinate 56,491,964 of CM070721.1, forward strand.
TCCATGGTAGCGAACCCCACGAGCCTCTTGCTAGTTGCTACCATGTGATGTCGACGAATTTTAGCGTCGTGAGATTCTTTTGTGTTTAATCAACGAATAAAATCTTGTAATTAATGTCCCAATTTTTTATCTATAAAACAAGGATTTGGTCATTTGTTCCCTCGTTCGGTAGATCATTACTTCGATATATTTGGTTTTATTATTATAAAACATTGTCTTTATATCTTTAGCTACGTTATAATAAGTAAGTCTACGACCCTTGCCAAAAGAATTAAAGCACAATCATACCAAATTGTAAGTCATTAATATGCACATTCCGGTAGAATAATAGATGCCCATGTTGAATGTACACATCTTGTAACCTACGGTCCATGGGGATTATTCAATAAAGGCTCCAAATGCACATCTTTGTAAGACATTCGATTGAGAATCGGCCTTCCAGATCAAAGTTTGGGAATATCTCACGAAAAATCCAAAGCATCTCATCTACCTCAGACCGGAACCATCCAAGGCTTGATCCAACATCTTTGAAGTGAAGAACGACGCAATATTATGCTGTGTGATTCTATGTCAAGGTGTGCTACGCTGTAAAAGGGATCTCAGCCTACTCGAAGTTGATTGCACCATATGACAAAAGACCGCATAGATACTGCAAAAATCTAGCCTAACCAACGCGGCAAGAAAAACTAAAGCACATCTGTGTGAAGTTTCAAGTCATAACACCATATTCTATGGAAATTTAGGAGACGCACCTCGCTCTAAAACTGCTAGGATGCTTCTAAAATGTTGACAGTTGTCAACACAAATGTCAAAAAACACTCTTGTTTTCCACCAAGCATGGTTTAAATCTTTTTCACAGAAGCATAACTTGCATTTTTTTTATGTTTTGTTGTTTCTTCTTTCTTTTTCTTTTTGTCTCGCCCGCTTTTACTAGTTCCCCTTTGCATGGACCATTTCTTGTTTTAAGGCAGAGCATTTTGTGGGTTCGCCACCATGGTTAGACGCCATGCTAGTCTAGAGATGGGTGAAAACGGACAGGATATTTTTCGTCATATCCAGGATTAGATTTGACTATCCGGTTGGATCCAGATACTTGAATTCAGATTCGGAGCAGCTAATATCCAGTAAATACGAGACTGGATCTGGATATCCGGATTTTTCCTATTCGGATATTTGGATTTTTTTTTCTATTCTGATATCAGTAAGGCTCAACCCATTTTCATCATATTTTTCCACGGCATCCTATTTATATTGATAATTAGTTAGTTCTATTGATCAAGTACCATATTCTTTCTATAACATCTATTAAGTTTGATTGATATATAATTTGCCACTATGGTCATATAGTCATATGGTTTTAATTTAACATATATTACTCTATATATATGTGCATTATCCGTATATCTTTATTTGTTTTCAATTTGAATCCGTCACATATCCATCCCGTATCTGTATCCTAAATAACCTGGATTTGTATTCATATCCGATTTCGAATCTGAGAAAAAAATATGGATTAAGATACGAAAAAATAATATTCGTCTTTATCCGATTTATTTTCACCCCTATATAAAGATAGATAGAGATGCATAGTTGGATGGAATACTCTTTTGTTGTCGGTGCTCGATGAAAACGTGATGCTGTGAGCCTGTGACTCATCATTCCTGACAAGAGCAAGGGTAGGTAGTGTGATGCGGTGCATAACAGCTGTGTAGTAACTTAGCGTCGTCTGATTCTTAACGGCCTTTCGGTGAGCAACAATTACACTGTTTAGGCCACAGTGGATTTTAATCACCGGATAACTAACTCTGTAAACACCTATTTTCTTGTCCCCTCCCCCACCATGAGTGGCATCGGAGCTAGGTTTGAGCTATGAGAATTCGTCATTTATCTAGCCCCTCTTCCACCATGAATGATGTGGCAAGAGACATGTGTACCTTGCCGCGTCCGGAGAGCGTGGAAACTGCCCACTGGAGCACATGGGCAGGGTGCAGCACGCACAGGGTGGGCAGTGCGATCGGGTAGCACAGGAGGATACCTTCCGCACTTCCTGGGCGTGGAAGCGTGTCCTCCCGTGCTACCGGGGAAGTGGGCAGTTTCCGTATTCTTCGAGCGTAGCAGGGACATGTGTCCTCTAATGTGTTTTTCGCGGTGAGGGAGACGACTATTTTGCAAAAACATGTGCGGAAAGCTAAATTTGCAATATATATATATATATATGTGTGAAGCTAGATAAATGACGATTTCGAGCTTTCATTCTTAATAAAGTGATAAGCCTTGTGAACCTAGAGCTCATTTGACTTTCCGCTTGCTAACAACACTCTTAATACCTAGCACACATGCCAGCCGCCAAGGTTACAAAACCGCAAAATTAGCGAAATCTCGCAAATCTCGGATTTGGACCCAATGAGTTTGCATAGATCGGCGGATGTAAAAATCCGAAAAAATTTGAAATTGCTACAGTATATTTCGGATTTTTATTTTTTCATGAGATTTCGCAAAAACCGCCGAGATTTGAATTTTAAACCGAATTTGAATTTTTGGCGGATCGGCCGAATTATATCAATAAGTTCTCGAAGTGATCTTCAATGATAATGTTTCGAAAAAGTTTATTTTTTAGACTTTTTGGCATTTCGGCAGAAACACTCTCTGAATTTTAAAAAATTGAGAATGCATTTTCATGCTATGAAAAATTTATGGGAGTATCATAAGATATGTAGGATAATACATAAAATTTATGAAAATATTTTAACATCATTTGTTATGCTTTAAAAATAAAAATCAGAAATAGGATAAACATCAGTTCACGCCGGACCACTTGGAAGTGGTCCGGCGCAAAAGCTCGTTCACGCCGGACCACTTCCAAGTGGTCCGGCGTGAACTGACTAGTATCGCTAACTAGTCCGGCGTGAACTGACTAGTATCGCTAACTAGTCCGGCGTAGAAGTAAAAACTTCTGGACAAAGAATTCAAGTGGTCCGGCGTAGAATTATGAGAAATTTAATTCTAACTGGTTATAAGACATTTTCGATGAACCTTTTCAAGAAAACATATAGAAGAAACAGGGACGAAATTTGCACATGTAGCAAACTTGACTCCCCCTAAATGTGATATTTTGATAAAACCTTTTCAAAACACAAGTAGGATCAATGTAGGTCATATGAATAAGATTTCAATATACAATAAGATTTCCATATACAATAAGATTAGTAGGTCACGGAGTCATAAACTTCTTCATTTAAAGATTCCTATTACAACATATATAACATATAAGTTAGTACATAATTAAAACAACTGTGAATTACACCTCCATAACTTTGCCATAAGGGAATTTCAGATATGTGGATGTAGGGATCGGATTTAGGAACGCTGTTGGAGATGGCCTAACGAGCTGCCAAATCTTACAACATTGTCACATTTCCTTAAATGTAAGATTATCTTGGTTTTACTTGCAGGCTTACGGATGTGGGCGCGGATGAGGAGCTGTGGGATGCGTTGAAGGACCGGTGTCGGGGTGGGTACTGATTCTGAGATGAGTTATGACGGATCGAGCATCTCTTTGCCATTTGACTACAATGATCCATATGTCGATCCATACGCACGGCACTCATCCGCTAATGTCATGTACCTTCACCACCAGAAACACGATACAGGAGTCTCATTACCAACATTGGAAGTCCGCTCGCTACCACGAGACATGACACGGGAGGAATACAAGCAACAACACGAGAGGAGGTATCACGAGATCATTGTCGACAACGCGAGGTGGAGTTTGCACCGTGGCGCTTTACTACTCATAGGTATGTGATGCAAACATACATTCATTTAGTTGTCATATGCAAATATGTGAAGACTTGTTGTGTGTATCGATTTTATTACATTCTTAATAATTGTCATGCCAATATACATTAATTGTTTGAATTGTGACTCTCAATCTTGATTTTGGTTAAAATGTCACAAATTTCATACTTCACGACGTATACCCGAATTCCCCAATTTTAAAAATTCCTCGAGCTTCAAGAACTACTGAAAATTTTATGGCAACATTATTCACATGTCGAATCATGCTATTAAAATTTCAAATATTTATAACATGCTTTGTCCCATTTTCATTCAGTTCAAAATTGCGTGAAGCGTTTCATTACGACAGTACCAATGTTTCAATTTTAAAAAATTACATGATTCAAAAAATCTGAAATTTTATGACAACATTAATAATACGTCGAACTCTCCAAAAAATTCAAATTTTCTCCATCTTTTGGACCAATTTTGGGCTTGTCAATCTGGCGAAATTTCGCCATTTCTCGGCGAGATCTCGCCAATTCGCCAAATTCGGCATTTCCCGGTAGAAAAAAAACCGGATTCAAAATTTGGATTTGAATTTCCGGACGAGATTTGTCCGAAATTACCGAATTTCACCGAAATTTCGTTTTCCGGACATGAACGGTATTTTATCCGAAACCGAAATCCAAAACACTGCCAGCCGCTGTCAACATGCAACAATCAACACATACACGCACACTTCCATGTGGGTCCAACTGACCCAGCTGAGGACGCATCTATAGACTTACTTTATTGTGGCCTATGAAAGTTTGCACATGTGTCCTCTACCCGGTTGCAGACGCACCATGGGGGTGTACCGGAGCTAGCACACCGACTCTAGCTGCGACATTTCTGGTACTCGTTCTAGAGCCGTTGGTTATTTTTAGTGTCCTTCGTAGCACACGACCGGATGGTATAGTGATGGACACGCCCACAAACACCCACTATATTTTTATCCTTCGTACGCACCCAGTTGAGCCATATAGGTAGCGTGGAGTGTGGATATACGCAGGGATAAAAACGGATCGGATAATTTTTTACTGATCCGGATAATTTTTGGATAATGATTCTATCGGATCGGATATTTATCGAATAGTATTGGATTGGAAACAGATACTGGTTTTTTCGTCAGATACGAATACGGTAGCCCACTATCCGTCGAATACGGATACGGATCCGGATATTTATGCGTCGGATATCCGAATATGCACGTGGGCTGGACTAAGGCTACTCTTTTGGCCCAAAAATATTTGTGAATCTCAAAATTGTTTCCTAATTTAATTAATCCATAAATAAATTTCAATTATTAAAATTAGCAAACCAACTCTAAAAATTTTGTAATTTTTTTGGGTAGTTTTTGACACAATCTAACATTTTTTTTAAAAATCAAGATTTTATTATCTTTTAAAATTTCTTGAATTTTTCAACACTAATGTCCTTAATACGAAAATATTTTAAATAAGTAGCTAAAAATGCATAAAAACTCATATATACATAATTTATTATTTTAAACATAATTCCACCAAGAATACAAATCTTGGGTCATTACATGTTCTTCATGAATGTTTGGAGTAAATAAAATAGTTATATTTTTTTTCCATTTTGTGTGTATAATTTAAAAGCTTTTCATGTTTCGATAAAATATTTGTGACCGTATTCGTTTCGATTCGTATTCATGTATCTGTGTCCGATCCATTTTCATACACAGATATATGTGAGGTAGTGTTGCATGTTGATCGTAATTTAAGTTTAAGAGGCTTATAAACTAATGTTGAGGTACTAACCATTATGATCATCACCGAGTAATCTCAAGTCCCCATCCCTATGGCCAACTGAAATTAGGGGAGGGTTCCGTTCATGCATCTATGTTTTTAAGGACTCAAGAACATCGTTACAAATTTTACCGAGATTTCAGACATCTTGGCTAAAATTTCAACTTTTGGCTATGGCCGAGATTCAAAATCTCGGTAGGATAAAAAGTAACTGAAAATTTTCAAATGGCTACACTGATTTTGGGACATTTCGGTGAGATTTCAATCAATTCCGCCGAAATTTCAGCTTTTTGGACCAATATGATCACAAATTCGATCGGTTTTCAAGTTTTTAGGACCGGATTTCACACCAATTTTTTTTGACGAATTGTAATGCCTTTTCTGAGGACTACATGTGATTTTTTAAAAAAACATACATATACAAAATTATGTAAAAAGACCTTAATTTGAGTTGGAGAGGGTATAGCGACAGCCAGCACATCTAGCAACAATACTTAGACATGAATGATAAGTCTATGAATAAGAGCAATCTAAATATGAACTTAATTTAAATTCACATGCACTTATATAAGCTTCAAGAAGTGCATATGTACATTTTGACATCGTCGGTGTTTGCAATAGTAGCTTGATGGAGATTTGCCATATAGGTAAATTTTAATGACTATTCAGTGTTTAGCCAGAGGAAGCAAAGGAATTGACAAAGTCATCATGCCATTTGTGCCAATGGTGATACACGTGCTATAATGGACAGGTGGAAGGATATGGTTGCGTCATGCCTGCAAGTTTGTAATAGTAGCTTGATGTGAATTCACTTTTTACGATGTGTTAGCTCTATTTCTACACAGAGTCTTTTATATACAGATAGGCAAACACAATTAAAAAAGAAAAGAGAATAATTCCATAATAAGATAGGAAGTGAATTGGTTGTGCGATTTCTAGTTCTCCACTACATGCTACCCACTACAAACAAGTAATAGGTGGTGGCATTACTACTAGTTAGTTAGTCCAAGTGAGAGGGATTTAAGAATGTTTCTACACTCACTAAAAGTTCCTTAGCCCTTAACTGCATTTGGAACAGTCGAGCGGAGCAGCTTGTTAGAAAATGTTCGAGCAAGTGCACTGTTTCCTGCAAAAATCATGTGAAGTTTCTGTATTTTCGGATAGATCTTTAGTTTTATATGCAAATATTTAGTATTTTGCATTCATACAGATAAGAAATATAGATAAATGCTTGCATGAGTTTTTTATATTTTTTTAGCCTCGGGAGACAATTTCAGAGGAGTTGAAAAGGGCCGAAATTTTGGTTTTGCCGACCTCAAAAATACCAGATTTGAAATTTGGTCTTTGAATTTTGGCAGGATTTTGGTCGAAATTCTGAAATCTTGCCGAAATTTCGGATTTCGACTGCCCTCAAGATGTGGTCTGAAAATGAAATTTTTAACTGTGAGACCATGTATGTGGAGGTCAACCCATGGATGTGTGATGAATATTTAATATTTATTAGGTTTTTGTTGATTTGTGTCAGTTTGTTTTAGTTTAGAAAACTGAATTGGAAATTTTGAGTTGCGGCCAGCCTTCCTAGTGGGCATGAGCGATGCATTTAATTGGGAATTTATACTGTGTTAATTATAAATTGCATATCTTGTGAACAGTGCTATGTGATGGGTTTGCCTTGTTTATGATGGTTGTAGGACTTGGAGCTAGGTTATGGTGAGACGGAGAAGACCGGGATTAGGCTAGGAGAGCTGAGGTCTAAACGGCTAGGCGGCGTTGAAGATGACTGAGATCAGGAGTTACTGCGAACCGGGAGGACAAGTGGATGGCTGGGATGCCAACTTGAGCCCCACTCAAGCGAAGGAGGATCGTTGGATCAAGTTTTGCGGATGGATTGGCCATAAATGGATAAAACCTGTTAGGACAAGTGGAGGGCTAGGATGCTAACTTGAGCCCTACTCAAGCGAAGGAGGATCGTTAGATCAAGGTTCACGGATGGAGTAGCGGTCAAGTTAGTGTGCTTTTAGGCTACTAGTATAGTGCCAGTGCTAACGCTACGACGACAGTACATCTGCTTATCAATTAAATAAAAGATAAGTATGAATATAATACTTAATAATAAATAATCTTGTGATCACATTGTACGTACTACATATTTAGAAGGAGAGCGAATCAAACAAGGAAATAAACAGGGAGGATCTGCATGCAAGAAAACCAGACTTGAATTGCCAAAACTGTATGTACTACATATTTGGAAGGAGAGCGAATCAAACAAGGAAATAAACAGGGAGGATCCGCATGCCCGAAGGTGTTGCCCTTGATCTCCTCCACGTACCACGCTCGCCAGCATCGCCTCCGGGAGCGCGGCGTCGACAGCCTCCGCCGCCTCCCGCTCCACGCAAACGTTCGGCGCCGGGCGGGTCGAACGCCGCACGGGCAGCAGTATGTCATCCTGGAAAGCTGGACCAATAATGGCTTCCCTAATTGTCATCCAAATATGAATGCTAACATATAGCACTATTTGTGCGTCCTGATTGAGGCTAATTATTATCAGAATATCTGTTACTTCCCATAGTGTATTTAGGAATAAGTCCTAAAATGAACTTATTCTTTATATTTATCACACGATAATTGCATTTCATACACACATTCCTTATATAATATTTTTCGCTAAATAATATTATGGCGGCGGTACGTGAGCGCGTTGTATAGGATGTGGTGCACATACATGAATGGAAGAAAATTAAGAGCGCGATTCATGGTACTGACTAGTATGGTAAATATTGAATCAAAATCAAATGGGTTTAGATTTGCAACATAAATTCTATATATATAGTTCAATTGAAATATATATATGTGCGGGCTCTCCTGTTGTGGGCCACATGAATAAATGAGTTAGACACATTAAACAACAGCCATCGGATGTGGGTGAGTAAAACTGAGGAAAGATCTGAGACGTTCATTTTGATGAATGCAAGTTTCTGGGGACGTTTTACTGGGTGCACGAACATTGGACCATCTCTAATAAGGTGCATTATTTAGGGTGGACGTAGGAAAAATTGCTTAGGTGCATTATAAAGGGGTATAGATAAATATAGGGGTAGAAGGATGCCTCTTTTCAAGGTTTGTAGCAAGGTTTTATGGTTTCCTTGTGTGCTTATTTGTGAGCTTTACCAACCTGGTAGTGTGGCTTTGTAAAACTTCCTATCTATGCAATGCAAATTTTATTTTCTCTACTATTCTGAAATTTACATTTAACATTTACTTTCCGCACTTTAACGATCTTTTACCTCCCCTCCTTCTAATTGCTTTTGGATATTTTACCTAGGATGAACGATTGATGCATGATCTTTGTTAGATCATATCCCAATTATTTACGCAAACTTTGCTTCAATCTTTGCAAGAAATCGTTTTTTGTGCTTGAGAAGAAAGATTTAATAGATCATATTCTAGACTTGTTTTCTCTTATTTGTGATTACTGTAACATGTGAGAGGCAATCTAAGATCATCTTGATCATCAAAACCCTACGAGCAAGTATATGGTGAAGTTTTTATTTTTTGGCTGGCTCTTCTTATCCAGTAGGTAAGAAAAATTATTTTTGATCATTCGCCCTCTGATTGTCATTTCAATCTTTCGGTAACCTTGCTCCAGAATTGGCTCGCTGCTTATCTCATGGATCAGCACAATCGTGGCCCGTATCTAAATCAACAGAAGCCAGCCACCTAAAAGCTCGCAACTCTTTTATGTTTTATCCCAAATTTCCAACAAACTCCAACACCATTGCTGATCGAGAGTATCCCGAAAATTTTTCTCTCGAGTTCTTACGGAATTGTACCATGACAGACATGGCGCCAAGAGCCGTAAGTGCGCACCAGCCATGCGGTTGAGGTGCGGTGCCTGTCGTAGGCAGGTGACTTTTGAATGGTTGGGCCAATGCATCGTGGGATGCATTGGTTCATGCCAAGTAAGTAGGCAAGTAAGGATGTGTTTGGTTCTCTGGATGAGATCTGGTCGTCTAGGTATTTTGGAGTATCCAATTATTTGGATAGATGAATCATGTGACTAGGGATGTCCAGTTTGGAGGAATATTCAAAGTCGCTCCATCCCACGGCTCGGATGGCCTCGTCCCACGCGCGGCTGGCTCCCTCCCCCGAGTTTCATCACCTCCCTCCCGAACCTTCCCCAGCCAGGAAACTCCTTCGTCTCCCAGCCGAAGGAAGTGGCATGCGCAGATCCCGCCGGAGCGGTGCGGCCGGAGGCAGGAGCGGCGGAGGTAGGAGCGGAGCGGTCGGAGCGCCGCGCTGCATAACCGGAGGGCGGCACGACCGATCGAGAGGCAGCACAACAGATCCGGCTGGCGGCACGGCAGATCTGCAGGCTGGAGGGCGGCACAACTCAGCAGCAGAGGGCGACGTGAACCGACACTGCAGGAGGGTGCTTCAGCCAGGCGCTGTAGGAGGAGGTCCTCGGCCCATCGGCTGGAGGGCTGTGACCTGGAGCTATGGTATCGCCCTTATTCCTTTGCTATGGTTGCAGATCAATTTGATGAATCGTGTTAAAAATTTGATGCTTGAATGTTGGATGATTGGTGCCTAGAAACATGGATGGATGATATGCACATACAATTGCATCACATTTTTGCACGATCTGGCTTCACAGGCCACACACTCATGCTAGTATCCTTACTTTTCATAAGATATGATAAAAACGAACAAAAAAGAACATATATGATGTTAGCTGGCTTAGCAATGAGCTTTGTTATGCATTTGATACGCATTCTAACAAGTCCTTATTCTAGACGTAGAGGCTAAACATGATGTACTATTGCAAGAATTCATGTTAGAGATCCTATATATGCTAATTATTTTCAGATTGACAAGTAGCTTTCTTTTGCTAAAAGAACTCATAGCAAAAACCAATAAGAACGTGGTACTATACAACCTCTATGACTATAGCTCAGTGATGATAAAGAAAATATGAGAGCAATAGGTATGCACCTGTCGGCGATCGGGACCGCCGACCGCGAGGGAGGTGGGGAGGATCGTGTGAGGGCGGAGCCCAAGGTCGTGCTCGTCCGGGAAGGGGTGTAGCGTGTATGTCGGGGAAGAACGATCGGGATGAGGAGAGCTGGGGACACCCCGATTATACTGGTTTGAGCCCCCTGGTCCGGGTAAAAGCTCTACTCCAGTCTTGCCCTGAGGCAAAAGATGAATATAATGCTCTCTGGAGAGTACATCGGGAGCTCTAGCTTGGCTATGCTCGAGAGTTAGTGTCTGAGTCCATGCCTTTTTTCTTTGTTCCTTTTATCCCTTGAGAGCCCCCTTAGGACCCCTGCTGCTTGGTCCCGAGACCGACGTCAGGCAGTCGTTGAGAGCTGACGCGAGTTATTGTGAGCTGAGGTGAGCAGTTGTGAGCTGACGGGAGTTATTGAGAGTTGTTGGCCCTAGTTCTCATGCAGGGGACGGGTTGGCCCTAGTTCCCACGCAGGGGAAGGTTTTCACCCCTCTAAATCAGATCGTTACAGGACAACGGCTCGGTCCGGAGGATACAGGAGTTATGGCGCCTGCAGCACGGTGAAGTCGACGGTAACTGTCCTGAGAATACAGCCTCCTCGCGCAGCGCGACCCACGACCCCGACCTCGCTAGCTCGAGCTGGGTCCTTATCCTCCCGCTCGAGCCTGAGCTCGGTAGACGCGGACCCGAGCTTGAGGGGTGCTTACGTGTGCTGGAGGCTACCGATCCCCGACAGCTAGTCCCCGAGGCTTAAGGAACGATTCTGGAATTCGTGATGTTCTTGAGCCTGATGACCTTGAGGAGGGGCCAGCCTCCCGACCGAGCTCAGAAACACTCGAGCTTTAGCCCAGGTCCGGGGTTGCCCGGGGGTCATCGGTGTGGACGTGCCCAGAAACGCTCGGGCTTCGTTGCTTCGCCTTCGAACAGAGAAGACTTGGGGGCGCGGTTCACGATGCTTTGTGTTCCCTGCCCAAAAATCTCGGCACGCCTTTTGAGGTGTAACCGGCGCGAGTTGTTGGCAATCGGGCCTCTTTAAATCCCGAACCACCGCCTCCTTTAGAAATTCCCAACTTCTTCTCTATGCCGAGCCTTAGCCTTCCTTTGATTTCTTGCCCCTTGATCTCTATTTGTCGTCTTTCTTCCCCGAGCAGACCTCTCCCCCAAAGCCATGCCCAAGTTCGGGAAGAGTTCCTTGATCGCGGAAAGGATGAAGAAGCTTGAGGCACTGGGAATGCTGGACCCAGTGACCTGACGTCTTTCGAGCAGAGAGACTGAGCCGCACCCTCGGGAGGACGAGATCATCAACACCGAGCAGTATATGCTCTTCGGGCTGCGGACGCCGGAGAGTGACTTCCTGGCGGCGGTCCTCGCTCAATGTGAGATCGAGTTGGTCAATCTGTTACCCAACTCTATCCTCCTCCTCTCCATCTTTTCTCACCTTTGCGAGGGGTTCTTGGGACTCCTTCCCACCCCTCTCTCTTCTTTCTCTTCTATTCTCTATTTCGCACCGCGAAGGACCCCATGGCCGGGTGTCTTTACTTTCGGTTGCGGGCAGGGCTTCCTTGTTCTTTCCCCCAAATCCAAACCCGAGACTCCCTCGGTCCATGGACGAAGAGGTGGTTCTACCTGAAGAAGGGTGAAGGAGGCGCGCTCGTGTACAACGGTGTCCCCGTCGACGACACGCGCCAGACCCCCGAACCTGAAGACTTGGCGACCGACCAGGAGGCCCTCGTCGCTATACACATTTGCGTGACGCGCGGCCTTACCGGTCAGGTAGTCGTCAACGACTACCTGCGGAACCGGGTGTTCCCTCTGCGGAAGAGGGTGCACCCATTCTTCGAAATCCGGGGAAGGGACGACCTCACCCGGGAAAGCCCCAACGGTAAGTCCTCTCCGACCCCGATCCTCTTCGAACTCAGCCGAGCTTCCTTCTAATGGTTTCTTTTTTCTTCTTCCCCGAAGCCCCGAAGGAGTCTTGGGTGGCAGCGAGAATGCAGGAGGCGTTCGGGAAAACAGCCTTTTCCTATACCACCGACAACCCCGTCCCCAGGAACGTCTTGAGGCGGAGCGGTGAGGTAACGCTTCCCACTTGGCATTGAGCTCGGAACATCTCAAGCTCACACTAACATTGTTCAATTATGCAGGCGAGTTGGGAGCTCTGGGAGACGGCAAGGCGCATGCTGCCATTGCCCGGAGTGGACAAGAGCAAGAAGGCGGGTAAGAGGCCCGCCCTAGACGACCCAAGCAAAGCCGACAAGAAGCCGCACGTCGAGTAGGCCGACCATATGGTGGTAAGTCCAACTCGCCGAGCCCGAGAACACTCGAGCCCGGGCTTAGTTTCTTTCGTCGCTTTTTCTTTTTCTCTTTAACCTCCTTCTCATCTCCTTGCAGCAACAAAGGGCGACGACTGTTGCTAGGTCCCCGAGCGCACTGTCAAGGCGGCAATCCCTGACGGAGAGCACCAGGGTAGCCCGCACGGGGAGCTCGGAGCGCGCGCATGCACCAGGGTCGTAGCCGCGGAGTGCTCGAGGAGCAGATGCCCCTGCTGCTGCCACAGAGGCGAGATGTCAAGACACTCCTCCCCCCAAGAGGCGGAGGCTCACCACTCAGGTACGAGCAAAGCCTTTGCCTTGTAGCTTAGCCCTTTTCCTTTCCTTCTTCTTAGCGACTTTCCCCGTCACAGACCTCGAGCGCCCTACTGGCAATAACCATGATTGTTATCCAGGGCGAGTTCGAGGACGACGATGAGGATGCCGGAGACTTCCTCCTGGTCCACCGAGCGCGCTCGGCGCAGGCCCATGCCACTGCAACGCCTCTGGGGCGCAGCCCAGTCGGTGGCCCCGACCAGGAGCCCCCTAGGCCGAGCGTCGGCCCAGAAGAAGCCGACGTTGGGGCCGAAGGTGTGGATGCATCGACTGTTAGAGCCGAGGCCACTGAAGTCGACGGGGTCGGGCCCGAGGCCGAGACTACCCCAGCCGACGAGGACTAGGCCCCCGCGGACGCGGTTGAGCCCGAGGGTCCTGCGGAAGCACCAGGTACGTCGAAACTCCCTAGTTCCTTCTCCTTGCTTCTTGTTCTCGCAACTCAACTTCTTTCTCCAGGAGTCTTGATCCCACCCGAGCTGCTACCTACCTCGGTCGGGCCAGCCCATGTCGAGGCCTCGACTGGCGGGGCCATCCCTCCCTCGGAGGGGGTCAACGCGACCGCCACGACCATGGCCTGGGACTCCGTCGAGGCCATCATGGTCGAACCGGGCATACGGCTCCTCGGACCCCACCGCTAGAGGTTCGAAGGTCAGCTCGAACAGGTAAGCCGCACTTGAACCCGACTTCCTTCTTAGCTGAGGTATGTGGTTCGCTTCGGCTTTCCCGCAACTAACAACGTGGCAGAGTATGAGGCCCTCTTGGCCAGTCTTCGGGCATGCAAGTAGCTGAGCGTACGCCGGCTGGTCGTGAAAAGGGATTCTCAGCTCGTCATCAACCAGTACAACAAAAACTACCAGAGCGCGGGAAAGCCGAAGCGAACCACATACCACGACTAAGAAGGAAGTCGGGTTCAAGTACGGCTTACCTGTTCGAGCCGACCTTCGAACCTATGACGGTGGGGTCCGAGGAGCCATACGCCCGGTTCGACCACGATGGCCTCGACGGAGTCGCAGGCCATGGTCGTGGCGGTCTCGTTGACCCCCTCCAAGGAAGGGATGGCCCCGCCAGTCGAGGCCTCGACATGGGCTGGCCCAGCCGAGGTAGGTGGTAGCTCGGCTGGGACCAAGACTCCTGGAGAAACAAGTTGAGTTGGGAGAACAAGAAGCAAGGAGAAGGAACTAGGGAGTTTCGACGTACCTGGCGCTTCCGCAGGGCCCTCAGGCTCAACCACGTCCGCGGGGGCCTCGTCCTCACCGACTGGGGTACGCTCGACCTCTTGCCTGACCCCGTCGACTTCGACGGCCCGACTTCGACAGCCGAGGCATCCACACCTTTGGCCCCAACGCCGGCTTCTTCCAAGCCGACGCTCGGCCTAGGGGGCTCCTGGTCGAGGCCACCGACCGGGCTACCCCCTGAAGGCGTTGCGGTGGCATGGGCCTGCGCCGAGAGCACCCGATGGACCAGGAGGAAGTCTCCGGCATCCTCATCCTCGTCCTCAGACTCGCCATGGACAACAGTCATGGTTATTGCCAGTCAGGCGCTCGAAGTCTGCTCGGGGAAGAAAGACGACGAATAGAGATCAAGGGGGCAAGAAAGCAAAGGAAGGCTAGGGCTCGGCACAGAGAAGAAGTGGGGAATTTCTGAAAGAGCGGCGGTTCGAGATTTAAATAGGCCCGATTGCCAACAACTGGCGCCGTTTACGCCTCAAAAGGCATGCCGAGACTTTAGGGCAGGGAACACAAAGCGTCGTGAACCGCGCCCCCACGTCTTCTCTGTTCGAAGGCGAAGCAACAAAACCCGAGCGTTTCCGGGCACGTCCACATCGAGGACCTCCGGGCAACCCTGGACTTGGGCTAAAGCTCGAGTGTTTCCGAGCTCGACCGGGAGGCTGGCCCCTCCTCAAGGTCATCAGGCTCAAGAATATTCTGAACTCCAGGATCGTTCCTTAAACCTCGGGGGCTAGCTGTCGGGGATCGGTAGCCTCTGGCACACGTAAGCACCCCTCGAACTTAAGGCCGCGTCGTCTCTGAGCTCGGGCTCGAAGATGAACAAGCTTGAGCATGCGCTTCCCGAGCTTGGGCTCGAGCGGGAGGATAAGGACCCAGCTCGAGCTAGCGAGGTCGGGGTCACGGGTCGCGCTGAGCGAGGAGGCTGTATTCTCGAGGCAGTTACCGCCGACTTCACTGCGCTCCAGGCCCAAGCTTGGCGCCATAACTCCTGTATCCTCCGGACCGAGCCATTATCTTGTAACGGTCTGATTTAGAGGGGTGAAAACTTTCCCCTGCGTGGGAACTAGGGCCAACCCGTCCCCTGCGTGGGAAATAAGGCCAACAACTCCCGTCAGTTCACAACTGCTCACGTCAACTCACAATAACTCGCGTCAGCTCTCAACGACTGCCTGACGTCGGTCTCGGGACCAAGCAGCAGGGGCTCTCAAGGGATAAAAGGAATAAAGAAAAAAGGCAGGGACTAAGACACTAACTCTCGAGCATAGCCGAGCTAGAGCTCCCGTTGTACTCTCCAGAGAGCATTATATTCATCTTTCGCCTCAGGGCAAGACTGGAGTAGAGCTTTTACCCGGACCAGGGGGCTCGAACCAGTATAATCGGGGTGTCTCCAGCTCTCCTCATCCCGATCGTTCTTCCCCGACGTACACGCTACACCCTTTCCTGGACGAGCACGACCTCGGACTCTACCCTCACACGATCCTCCCCACCTCCCTCGCGATCGACGATCCTGATCGCCGACAATAGGCAGCTAAGGTCATATACAGATTTGCGTGTGAGTCATCGAACCAAAAGATGAGCCCCCGTTTCCACATATGACACCGTACGTCCCTACTCGAAGAACGACATTTCTATGATGGCGAATCAACTTACACAAGTCCCACTTACATTTCTCTCATTTCTCAACCCTAGCACAATGCACACGTGGAACAGCCACTCACATAGTCTCATACACAAACAATTGTGCACCATTCAAATTTCAACCGTTGCTAAGTTATTGTACATCCGTTCATCTATGCACCGCGCGCATCACACCATGCCATCCACACCCTCGTTCTTGGTGAGGATGACGACCGAATCACAGCGTCACGACTCACGCTTCCTTCGAGCGTCCTACTGTGCATCACTGCATCTCTATCTGCAGCGCAGCCAGGAGAGTGCGGTGACAAGGCATGCAGGCAGCCCACCGCGCGGCACGCGTGGACGCTGCTTGCGTCCGAGTACGGACACTCCGCGCAGGCCGAAGTAGCCGATGCACCGGCGCCGCAACGCCACTCCCCACACGACCACCAACGTGAGGACAACCCATCCAAAGGTCGAAACGCCGAGGAAAAAACGCAACCGTGGCTGGCGCACACGGGGGCGTGAGGACACAAGCGCTGCGTGACGGTGGGTAGGTGGACGGTGGCGCCGCGACAAGCATCCCCCCCCCCCCCCCCTCCTCCCTCCTCTTCCCCCTCTTGCTGCTCTGATCGTCGCCATCTTCTATATAATCACAGGGCTCAATTGGGTTGCCGCTATTTCTTCAGCTGGGCTCTTCTCCTTTTATTAGAAAGGTTGTCAAATTTAAGCTCCTGGTACAAAAGTATATACATAGAAAGCCATTTTTGGGGGGGGGGTTCGCCTGGTTTCTTGCCTCCCCTCCCTTACGTCTTTCTCTCTCCTCTCTGCAGGGAAGGAGAGAGAAGAGGATAGAGAGGGAGAGCTAGGGCTCGCCGTCTTCCGGTCGATTCCTCTTCAGGCGTATGGCCGTGAGTGCTTCTTCCTTGCCTGGTTTGCTTTGATGCATAATCCTTGTTCTTGATTTCTTAGATAGATTGCCGTTTTACCTATTTGCTCTAAGATGTAACCGATCATATAGGAGTATCCATCTTTTGTTCATGGTGCACTTCACATTAGGATCATTTCTAGGCGCGTAAGACAGCTTCTCAACCCAAACTGTACTATGAAAGTTGGCAAAAAAAGTGATGCTAGGATCATGGAAAAAGACCAGCTAGTTGCATGCCAGAAATCGTTTCAACGAAAATGATGGCGTGCTCCAAGCGTCAGATTCATTTCGCCTAAAGGAAGGTTTGGTAGAAACGGTGCATCTTTCTTGAGATGAGCAGGAGAGGAGAGGAGACCACAGCGTTCAAAAATAATCGCTTCTTTTTGAAGATTTGTCCATGTTCGAGGCAACCCACGAAGAAGAGAACGGGTCTACTCTTGACAACACGAACGTCTTGATGTCCTCGAGTTATAAATAGTGGTCGTTTTGGACGTATATATAGTTAAATTTTTAAAATTTTAACAGTTGATATTTTTTTAAATATTTAAATTAGATACATTAAAATCATATGTGTAACATTCAAAAAATTTGGATTTTAGAATGTTTGAATTTCAAAATTCACCATTTGTAATTTCTTTGAATTAATTTCGGCTTAATTTGAATTTTCTATTTATAAAAAGATTTAATTTGATTAATCTATTCATCAAACAAAAGATTTTCAGTTTTAGTTGGGTTCATTATGCCTCAAGGAATCTTTCTGTATTTTTGGAGATTTTTCTGAATTTATTTGTTATTTATTTGAATTTATTTACTTTTATTTGAATTTCTGGAATTATGTTAATTCGAAAAAGGTTTTTATTTTGAAAAATCCTCCGCGGGCCGAATCTTCGTCGGCCCGTTTCTTTTCCGCAGCCCGGCCCGCTTCGCGCCTCCACCCGACCCAGCCAGCCCTCTCCGCCTCGGCCGCCCGATGCGCGCCACGTGGACGGCCAGATGTCGCCACGCCACCCCGCCGTCGCCACCGAAAAACCCTAACCCTAACCGCGTCGCCGCCGCGTCCGCGTCATTTTCGGCGTCCGTGCCGCGCCCGCCTCCCGAGGCTATTTAAAGCCCCGAGGGCCCCATCCCGAGGTTCGCCTCCTCGCGCCGCAACCGCCGCCTCAAGCCTCGCCGCCCGAGTCGCCTCCGTCGCGGAGATCTCGCTCGCCGAAGTTGCGCGGCCGTCCCGAGCCTTCTCCGTCGTTTTTCTTCCTTCTCCGGTGAGGCTCCGCCGCATCCTTTGGTTCCGCTGTTCTCCCTTCTTCCCGCATCCTTTGCCCCTAGCCCCGGCGTTACATTGCGTTTTGCGTGCGGCCGAGGTCGTCTTCCCGCCTCCGGTCGCCCACGCCGCCGCCACAGACCGTCGCTGCCTCAAGCGCGCCCGTGCGCCGGCGCCTCGTCGGCGCCAGCGTGGCGCCACCTCGGCGCCACGCCGCCGCGCTTCGCTCGGTTAGCGCCACGCGCCGCCTCGTCTTCCGCGCCGCGTCCTCGTCGCTGTCGCCTCGGCTCCGCGCCGCGCCAGTGTCACCGTCTGCGTGGCGGCGCGTCGCGCCACGCCCCTAACTCCGCCGCGTCGGCGCCGTCGGCCGGTCGCCACGCCGCCTCAGATCCCTCGGTGGACACGATCCACCGTGAGCCGAAGTCTCGACTCGTGGGCCCCACGTGTCGGCGGCTTTTCTTTTCTTTTTCGATTTTCCGAAAACCCGAAATTCCACCAATCGCGATCGCCACGTGTCGACCTCTCTGCTTTTCGATTTTACGATCAGGAATCTTCCAGAGCCCGCTTACGCCGCTCGAGCTCGATTCACGTGATTCAAATTTCTAAATTCAAGATCTATCTTCCAAGACCATTATTTTCAAATTTTGAATTTTATTTGAATTTGTTTTATTTATTTGCCTCGTTTAGCGTGTAGACGACGCAATCGAAGATCACCGAATCAACAATCGTAGGTAGAACCAAAGAAGAGGCGTGAAGGCAAGTCTTCCTTGAACATATTGATCCCAAATTTTACAAAATGCCTATATTGTTTTAAATTATGCATGCTTACTTTATGCAATGTACTTTAAACATAGTTTTAGAATATAGTTAAATACCAGAAATTGTTATACCCTCATTGGTATTGATCATGTCGAACCTTTGACACCCTAGATGATATATACTAGTTATTTTATTTGGTGATATCCAGTAGATTAGCATGGAACGGTAGAATTGCTTAGTCCAGCTTAAGCGTTTCGGTATTGTGCTATTATGGGAATCATTTCAAATGTTGTTTAAACTTATTTGTGAGATTGCGGCAATTGGTGTTGCTGCTGTGGTTTAAGTAAAATAAAGTGGAAATGGTTTAGACCGGGGCGGATGGATGTTTGGCGGGTGCAGAAAGCACGAGACCTTGGTTTGTGAATGTTCCGCCCTAGTCAATTAAGGACCGAAGCGTGTGATACCATGGACTGAGCACTACCGTACAACCACAAGTCTATATGGGTACGACATGGCTAAATAATTTGTGCGTCTCATTATTAGCTTCGCCAGTTGGTGAGTGCCAGATGTTGGCAGGCGCAAGAGGGGGCTTCAGATCGGGCGGCTAGAACCCTAACAAATGTGAAACCTTAGCGGCGAGGTTAATAGTGGGGTTGTGCATTGTAAAGGCCTTGTCATGATCTCTCTGCCGACACACCAAAGGAAGTGTGTTAAGTGCATGGCAACAAGAGTCGATCATGTCTTGTGGGTAAAGTGTACACACTCTGCAGAGTTAAAACTACTTAAGTAGCCGTGCCCACGGTCAAGGGCAGGCGAGGTACGCTTGCACATTGTAGATTTTATGGTTTTGTTTCAAAGGAAAATGATGGTTTGGGAATCCGAGAGCAGATGGAACTCTTGGGTTATGGTTTGGCGGATGGAGCCAGTCAGGTAGATGGAACCTGCTTTAATTGTTATATCAAATTCAATTACTATGCTATTACATTTTGTTCAAATGATGCTTTATGAAATTACTATTGGTATTTACTGATTAAACTTTGCTTTATGCTAATAGAGCCATATTATGCCTTCAATTGCTTAGCCTTGCATATAGTTATCATGCATTATGTTCCCAAGACTTATGGAGTACATTTTGTGCTCACCTTTGCAACATCCCCAACTTTCCACGTAAGAGTGTCGCGTGTCGGTGACTATGATTTCTACGCTTGTGGTTATGATGAAGGCGATCCGAATGCTAGGACGCGAACCCGATCGATTGCTGTTGGGCAAATGGATGGGCTTACTTACTTACTTTGTCTTTGCTTTATTTCGTTTCATTGTTTCTTATTGAACTCAAGCTATGATGCTTCTTATTTGTAATAATTGGCCATAAGGCTAATACTCTTTCGCTTAATTAATATTATTTGATTCGTGATATGGATGTGCTGTCATTACTGTTTCCACTGTGTGTGCTAGCTTTTCTTGGACTAGCACAGGTTATACACAAAGGGTTCGGATTTGAAAATCCGGTCCCGACAATATGTGTATATTTATCAATACTCGGTTATGTTTTCTATTTAGAGACACGTAGGTTTCAGGTATAGGACATATCACACGACTATATAGTACAGCAAGTTAGCCAACCACATGCGAGTCACAATCCTATACTATAGCATATTTAAAGGTTAACTCGAATACAATATTCATGATCCATCAGCTCTTAGCTGTTAATCGCTAAGGTTAGTCAAATAAACATGGAATTTCATTTCTCTCGGAGCAGTTTGGCTTTCTTTAGGCTTAGAATCTTGGGCTTGTTTGATTTGATGACAAATTTGCCTCACAAAACCTTACCAAAATTTGGTCACCAATCTTTTAGCCAAAGATTGACAAGAAATAAACTAAAGAACCAAGGTAGAAGAGAATCTTGCTAAAAGTTGGTAGCAAACCAAATGATTGACAAATTTGATCAACGCTATCAAAATTTTGTAAGACAAGCATTAGTAACTACTGGAAGTAAACCAAATAGACCCTTCTTTTACTGTTTCTACATATCTTCATTGCTCCCTTCTCTGTTTCTAAATAGAAGTCTTTTCTGTCTTTGAAATTTTTGATCAGATGAACAGGAAAAAGTTTTAGATTTATCACATAGAAATGATATTAGCATATTTATCATCAAAAGTCATATCAAATACTCCATCCAGTCATAAATAATTGTCTTTTTGGACATAGGTGCAGTCAAACTTTCGAAACTTTCACCGTCAATGTCTTTTTTAAATATTTAAATTGGATATATGAAGATTATATGTGTAGATTTGTCTCGAAAAGTACTTTCACAATATTATAATTAGGTTTTATAAATATATTATAATAGAAATTAGTTGTCAAATATGTGTTTTGAAGACTGTGACGATGTTCAAAACGAAACTATTTGTGATCGGAGAGAGTAGTAAAAAAGAAGGGATGTCGTATCAATTTGATACCACATACTCACATGGTGCTTCGCATTAACAAGTTCCATGTTCCAACCCAGTAGGATACTCTCTCTGGTCACAAATAGTTGTCGGTTTGGGATGTGTGCAGTCATACTTTTAAAACTTCAGCTATCAATATCTTATAAAATATTTAGATTGGATATATGAAAATAGTATGTGTAGATTCGTCTCAAAACGTACTTTCATAATATTATAATTTTATTAGATTTTTTAAAAATATTACAATAAAAATTAGTGGGTAAAGTTGAGTTTTGAGGACCGTGTCGATATTCAAATCGACAACTATTTTTGACCCGAGGGAGTAGTTCTTCTGCCATTAATTTGCACCTTAAATTAATTCCTCCTCAGATATCTACAGAACAGAAGGCATAAGTAACACTAACAGAGGATTGATTTGTCCACGTACAGAAACACCCCGGCGTGCCCAAGTTCGGCACCTGGGACAGCGAGAATGTCGGGTACACAGTCTACTTCGACAAGGTGCGCAAGAACAAAGGCGCCACCGCGCCGCCGCTCCACCGGCCGTACAACCCCAACGACCCTGAGGACAACCCAAGAATGAGGGCCCCTCCGTCGAGGCCGGCGACCTCGAGCGGCAGCCATGAGCCGCAGAGACGGGCCCCGAACGGGAAGCACCGACGAACCGGGAGCAACAGCAGCGCGGCGTCCGACCCGGGCGGCCGGGACCTCGGCGCCAGGGACTCCGAGCAGAGCAAGTTCGCGCCGCCGCAGCAGTACCACCAGCGGCCGAGCCCCGGCCACCAACACCACCCCCGGAAAGGGCACGGCGGCGGCGGCGGCCACCGAGCGCCGCAGGCGCCGAGGCACCAGCAGGTGGCGCCGCGGGCGAGGTCCGCCTCGCCGCAGAACAACGCGCCGGTGAGTGGCTATCTAACTACTACTGTTTCTCCGAGCTTCTGTGCGTGCTGCATGAATCCATGCATGCATGTGTTTGACTCGTGTGAACTGGCCGTGCTGCGTGGCAGAATCGCCAGAGGCCATCGGCCGTGCCCAAGTTCGGCGTGTGGGACGAGCAGAACGCCGCGGCCGCGCAGGGGTTCACGGTGCAGTTCGAGAACGTGAAGCGGCACCGGGAGGTGGCCAGGGCCGCGGTGCCCGACGTCCCGCGGGTGCCGTCGCCGGAGAGCGCCGCCGCGGGGAGGCGCTCTCGGGACACCTCTTTCCTATCAAAGGTACAGTGATCACCGGCCCTACGCGCGAATCTTCGTATCGTGGTTTTCGCTTTTTTGTGCTGAAATTTGGTACTCACTTTTTCTTTGTGTGTGCGTGCAGATGTTTGGGTGCTTCCTCCCAACTGCCAGAGACTACTGAGTACTGACAAGTGACAAGCATGTATCTGAATGCGACCTCAGAAATCATCACTTTTCTCTCTTTTATCTTTTTTTTTTTCAAATTTAGCCTCTATAAACAAATTTGCAGATTTAACTCCATCCCTAACTACGAAAGCGTTGAAAGGTGATACATATCACCTTCCCCACTCTTCTACTGTGGAAGGTCACCGGAGCTCTTAGGACCACGGCAACCTAGCTCCTACGCCCACCCACTCTCGTGCACCCTAGGTTCGGTAGTGTCGGTTTCTGCGCTCCCTAGGTGCGGTAAGAAAATAGGTGTCACCTATCGCACCTTCCGCGGTGGAGAGAGGGTCAAATCTACAAATATGTTCGTAGGAGATAAGATTTGTAAAAAAATTCAGACATGAGAGGCTAGAAAAGTGACGACTTCGCCACCTTGGCCTTACTTACTCATGTACTGCATTGGGCGGGGGCTGTGTCTTTCTCACTTCTTTTCTTTTTCTACGCGGACCTTGAGACGATTGTTCCTCTCTCTCTCTCCGAATGGCTTGCTGCTGACCGAAGAAAACAAGAAAAAAAATCGTTGAGACGTATAGTTCTCTGCATATTGTTTTATTGATTATTTTGGATCCTTGTGTTGTCTTATATTTCACCTTTGGCATTTACGTGGATGTACTACAGTATCCTAAAAGAAACACTCTACCATTTCATCCACAAAGCATAGGACATGGACATCACTCCCAGACAGTCACAGACCAGGCGGCACAAGGGCTAAACATAGGTGAACAATTAGGTGATGAGTGACAGGAAATTGCCGCGGAATACATCCCATGGTCGTGGGAAAAAAACTCTGGCCAGATGGGCCTCAAAAGCTAGCGTTTCTGTGCTTATAGGCGTGTTGCTGCCTTCTAGAGAGAGATCGCGTGCTGCGTGCGCTCCCTTTGTGCCAATCTGGTTCCTCATCGATCGGCAAGTCATGCGAGCATGGCTTTCGTGAGATCTCTCAATTTAACAGGGAGAAGTGCATGAGTTTTCATATCTCAAGCACTCTATAAATTCACACGGCTGATTTGCTTGCCGGTGGACCGGCGAGTACGGTATGAGAAACAATTTAAGAGAGGAAATCACGTGTAGTGAGAAATGTGGGGAACCAATCTAGAGTTTTTACCTGCTTGTCGTCCAATTCTATCTCTGGCACAGTATCATTTCATATATCAAAGAAAGTAAGCGGCTTGGAAGTCTCTACGCGAAATTTCAAAAAGAACTAAGCAAGTATGAGTCCTGAATATATTCTAATGTAATTGGAAGGATACAACCTTTTCAGCAAAGTGACAAATTTAAGAGTTGAGAAGTAGAAACAAGAAGATTGCTTGATGGAGGACATCAGAGGCATTAGCAGTATTGTATTCACATGTACTACTACAACGATAGAATGCGAAAAAACCATTCAATTACTATATGAAAAGTGGAAAGTGTTTGTCTGGCTCTGAAATATTGCAAATTTGTAATGGTTCATGCACATTGTGATCCAATGATAGACCAGGCTAGACTTCATAAGAGGTGTAGCAAACATAGCTTCTAACATTTGCCAACAAGCGACTGAAGTGTCCTCACTCAAAAAGAAGAAGAAGAAAGCCTATAAATACCACTTTAATTTACAAAATTCTATTTCCATCAACTAAGCATTGATCTTTCTGATCAGAAAGCCTAAAGTGCGAGGTACTAAAATATCCTCTTCCCCTATAATCAGCACTGAAACTGCCAAAAGCAGAACAGAGTGCATAATAAAAGTTCTACATCTGTGTGAAATATAGAGTGAGCAGGTGGAGGCCAGTCGTTGCAATTTGCAGGGCAGCATCTAGACCATATATACAGCCTCATCAGGGTCTTCATTCCCGATCAGTATCAGCCCCTCGACGAGTACGGGAAACATGCACCTCATCGGCTGGCAGCCGGTGGCGACCTCGCCGGTCGGTGCGTCGATAAAGTCGTACGCGTGGTGCTTCTTCAGAACGCCGATTACACTTGCAGTGTCCCCTTCTCTTATGAACCTGCCAAATTTGTTGCAGTCTTGGGTGAACAAAGGGTGTGGTTTAACCCGGGATGCATGGGAACATTGGGTGTGTTGCAAGCTTGGAGTAGTTAATGTCAAATATTAATATGATTTAGGAGGTAGCAATGCAATGGTCATGAGAGTTCATGTGGCCGCATATCTTTGTTGTGTTCTGAACTTGGGCAGGAAGTGCAGTACTTCTGGTAATCCAGGTAAAGCCTCACAGCAATACTGTGATATCAAGTTCAGTTAGAAATACTTGAAGTTGTCTTTCTTGTGAACGAGTAGTAGGCAGCAAGCTATTTAGACTATTGCAAATTGAAGATCATTGCATCGAGTTTGTTAAATGTCAACTTATCATACTAAGTTCAGTAAGATATTTGAGGGAACCAAATTAATATTTTATATGAATTGTGATTGGTGCAAGGAATTGGCATGTCATCTGCTAACATTTTGCTTCCATGCACTCTTCAGTCAAGTGATTAAGTATGCCTGCATGTTATGGGTGAAGCGAAGGAATCCAAAAATCTCAAAGCAGACGTTGGAATCAGAAATCAAAACAATGATTTTGTTAGTTTGGCGTTTCATTTCAGTTTCACACAAACATTTCGCTTCCAGCTATACACAGGGTAATTCGGTGTTCATTTGCCTACCATATAAATTCAGGTAGAGTTTGCACTCTTGGCATTCTTGATTGTTATAACATAGGAGTGATTTGGTAAGATTTTGTCATTGTAAAGTGGACATACTACTTCAAAAAATATTATTACTTAAAGTAGGTTACCAATTTTTGTTGCATAACCTGATGCCCGCTATAATTTATTTTTCCTCTTTATTCCTTTTTCTTTAGTTACCGTTAATCTAACTAAGTGGAATTTGTTTACATTCGGTAAAGATCTCCCAAAAAGAGCTACTCCAATGTCCATCCGGGGAAATTTTGTATGGCGCATAAATTTCATTATTCAGCCATGATTTGCATTTCTTCTCTCCACTGTGACATTGTGGTTTCACCATATCGGTGCGTGGAAGATCTTACCCTTCTTTCAGGCGCACAACGCCATCGCAGGATAAATCGTTGCTTGCCAGCCAGCTCGTCAAGTTTGGTGACGAGCCTTTCCTATCGCCGTCGAAGCTGATCGTCTTCTGCCTGGTCATCGAGGTGATCTTGGCACCTTCCCCCGCACGCACGTAGAATCTCTTCCCGGAATTCCTGTCAGAGATGTAGAAATTCGCCACACGTGCCTGCAGAGAACATGGAAAAGCCAAGAAACGCACGGCACATCAGTACAATTTACGTGATTCGAATTCTGATGTTCAGCGGGTGCCATATCGGTTGGACTATAGAGGTTACTGACTACCGGCACATGAATTGTGATTTCAGAAGACATATATATATATATATATATATATATATATATATATATATATATATATATATATATATATATATATATATATATATATATATATGTATGTACATACATACATGTATGTACATACATACATATATATATATATATATATATATATATATATATATATATATATATATATGTATGTATGTACATATGTATGTATACATACATACATATATATACATACATATATATATACACATATATATATACACACACAAAAAGAACTTTTTATCATTTTTGAAGATACCAAGCTATCTATTGAGCTAGCATCAAGAAGCACCGAAAGTTTAAAGGTGGAGTTACCTAGAGTTTAACGTAATAGTACTAAAAACTCATATATATGTAAGGTGGGACTTTTAACCATCCGCTAGATGTTCTATGGATACAAGCTATTTCTTTCATGTTCAAAACGCAAATTTTGTGGATCTAGATCGCGAGAACTCTTTCTTTTGATCTGTATCTTTTACCAGTAATAGACATTGGTATTTATCTAGATTTTATTCTCTCCCTATTCATTGGCAGGGTAGAGACTCTCTTATCCAATTATTATCCTAAATAAGATTTTCTTTTTTTAATTAGTCCTCTATATACTCTATATTCCACAGTGGAAAAACCGAATAATTTAGAAAAAAAGTAAAAAAAAAATCTAAGTCTAATTAAATCTTGTTTGGGAGGTCCATTTTCGATCAGATCGTGGAGAATAGGCCTCCTATGTATCCCGACGAGCATAGGCCTCCCAAACAAACGGTAAGATAGCACAAAAATGTACTAAAAATTTAAATGATGGAGATACCAAAAGATAGAAAAGTTTAGAGACAATTCAAAAGTTACCTCAGAAAACGATAAAAACTCTAGTATAAGGTAGGGGCTGACCTCGGAGTGTCTCTGGTGCCATCGGGAGCAGCAGCCGGCCCATCGACGGTACTCGTACAGCTGAATGGACGTGAACACGCACCGGGCTGCGTCGTGGAAGTAGGCTCCGAGAGGGAGGCGACCGCAGGTAACTTGCTGCAGTGCACAGCTTTCTTGTTATAACAGAGCATGCCAAGCAGCACTCCGGTCACAAATACATTCTCACAGAGTACGTAATGTAATTTCACCTATACTCAGTGTCAGTGTGTCACATAGTCTCAAATAAGGTTTTAGATTTCGTTTTCAGATTACATCACCCGGAATTTCGGCGAGATTTCGAAATTTCGAACTAAATTCAAAAAGCAAAATTGAAATCCAGTAAATTTGAAATAGGGAAAACCGAAATTTCGATCATTTAAAACCCCTGTCAAATGGTCTCCCGAGGATAAAAAAATTAGGAAAAAAGTATTCAACCATTTATTTATATTTCCTATCTTTTTAACACAAAATACTAAGTATTTTTACATAAAATTTTCAAGTTAGGGTTTAGGGTTTAGGCTGAAATCTAAGTTGGGGTTTAAGGTTTAGACCGAAATCTAAGCTCATGTTTAGGCCGAAATACAAGTTAGGGTTTAGATCGAAATCCAAATTAGGATTTAGACCGAAATACAACATTTAAGACCGAAATCCAAGTTAGGGTTAGGTTTACCTAATTTGTATATGTATTTCCTTTACAAATTTTTCATATATATTTATCGTAAAAGGCATTACAATTCTCCACAAAAACTTCGGTACGAAATCCGATCAAAAAACATCAAAATCAGTCGAAAAACCATGCAAACCGGTCCAAAAAAACAGAAATCTCAACAAAATTTTAGCCGAGATTTATCTAAAATATTGTAGTAGCCCTATTTTTTTAAAAAAATATTTTGCCTAGATTTGAAATCTCGGCTTCGGCCGGATTTCAAAATTTCGCCAAGATTTAAAACTTGGTCTCATAATGTTTTTTTCTTTTTCGGGGCATTGCTTACAGAGGAATCGCAAGTTAGCAACGCAATGCATGCCATGGTGAAGCAAACTGCAAAAGTGGCTTGGTAGCTTGTCTTCCACAAGGAAGCCATTGACCGCGCGCCACATGCGACTTAGCCCGGCGTTTTGAGTCTTTTGACAATCTCTGACGCATAGCCAGATGCAAGCAACAATTTGGACCGACCAATTAAGTTAGAACTATTTTGGGTACATCAAATTCAATATAAACTGTTTATACTTTTCAATCTAATAGATCAGATTACCTAGTATTTATTTATACGTCCTCTAATCGTAGAGTACTCTTTTTAATCACAAATAGTTGTCATTTTAGACATCGATACGGTCACTAAAACTCAACTTTAACCACTAATTTCTATTGTAATATATTTTAAAAATCTAATAAAATTATAATATTATGAAAGTACATTTCGAGATAAATCTACAATATGATTTTAATGCATCTAATCTAAATATTTAAAAAGATACCGATAGGTAAAGTTTTAAAAGTTTGACTGCATACATCCTAAACCGACAAGTTTTTGTAAACCGGAAGCAGTAAAAACAACTTTAACAAATCAATATCTAGATCTGATTTTACTATCCACTATATAATATCGGTATATTGCACTACAAAATTTCTCTTAAATTATGTGTCCACGCAGCAACACGGCTTTAGCAACATTGGCGTTCATGGCTTGTTACCGCGCTAAGATTCCAAAGCATAGGCAAAGCTTAATTGCTACTGTGCTAACACTCTAGCCTTAACTATGTAGTGATTTTTTATCATATTTAAAAGATATCAAAATATACATTAGATTAGTATCGAGAGATTCTGAAAATTTGAAAGATGAATATATCAAAAAAAGTATAAAAGTTGTAATTTGATGGTGAGGTACGTAAAAACTCTCAACTATGTGATATCAATCCTGACAAGAATACTCAGAGCCATGCGATTCTTGGCGACACGAGTGAAGAACAGTCACGTATAGTGGACAGAAGTAAGCACAACAGCTGATTTCTGATGGGGAGATAGAAAAACGCAGCTCACCCCGGTGATCTTGACGAGCTCGCCGACGGGCATGTCCCCCTGGTCGAGCAGCGTGTCGGGGAACAGCCGGAAGAAGCGCTCTGCCTCGGCGGCCCTCCACCGCACGTTCCACGCGAGCACCGCCGAGGCGGCCGCCACCGCGCCGCACGCTGCCGCGAGCACCTCCCACCGGCGCCAAGCCACGAGGCAGAACACCCCGACGCCGACCCCGGCCGCGGCGGCCGCGGCCACCAGCATGTAGCACGCGAACGGGACCCCGAGCCTCGCCCGCCCGCGCGCCACGATGGCAGCCTCGACCTCCCCCCCGGCGCGTCTCCTGCCCGCCTTCCTCCACGAGCCCCCGCGCGCCGGCGACGGCGCGGGGGACGGTGACGGCCCGACGAGGAGCCCCGAGTGAGAGAGCTGCGACAGCGGTCCGGAGGCCGGCGACGGCGAGGGCCGGGGCAGCGGGCCGGAGCTGCGCCGCGACGAGGCCGGCGACGGCGCCTGCGACGCGGAGATGTCGAACATCCGACCGAGCTCGCCGGACCGCGACACGTCCCCTCCGGTGTACGGCGGGGTGGCCACCGACCCCGACGACAGCCGCCGCTCCGTCCTCCTGTCCGGCGCCGGGCCGGACACGTACATCCCGCTCTTTATCTGGTGCATCTCCCCGACCCCCGACGTGACGCAAGCGCGCGCGCGATCAAAAGCGAGCTCAGGAAGTGGGAGCAAGAAGACGACGTGATGCGAGGCTACTGCTGCTTTTGCTCGCAACGTGATGTCGTGATCATCTTATCAAGAATAGAGAGTAGGATGCACTGCACTGCGCGGCGACGGGCTCCGAGTTTATTTAGGGTGCGTTTGGTTAGGTGAACGAGTATGAACGGGATGAGATGATACATGATAGATTTTGATACATGCGTTTAGTTGAGTGTATGGAACCATTTTGTACGGGACGAAGTGGTACAGATTCTAGGAATATTCTTCAAATATGCTGTACCATCTCGTACCTCCAAATTGGTTGAACCATCCTGTACCATCCCGCACCACTAGTGATAAAGTTTACCATACTAACCTCATTCATCCAACCAAACATCATTTCGTACCATCCCGTACCATTCCATCCAAGCAACCAAACAAAATCATGTATCATTCCATTCAAACAACCAAACACACTCCCCGTACCATCCTATTCAGGATTATCCCATCCATCCTGTATCATCCCATCCCGTTCATCCTCATTCACCCAACCAAACGCACCCTTATTCTGCGTGTTGCTTGGTCGCGAATTAATTCGAGGTCGGCATAACTGGATACTGTCACTACTTGTTTGACCATACTAGTACAAATTTTACGCAACGTCCAAGTTTATAGCATGTATTTTTTAAAAAATTTCATTAATATATATAAGATGTATTTTATATTTTAATATAAATTAGTATGATATTTTTATATCCTAATAAATATATATATTTACTTAATGTTCTCTAATATGTGAATTAAATATAATGATTAGAGATAATAATTAGAGATAGACTAATTATTTTTAACACCTTCCTAGTTTATGTGACAAGAGAAAAGACATGCCATAAACTTAAGACAAGCTGAGTATTACTCCCTCCGTCCTGGAAAGTAAGGAACAGAAGAAATTTTTGGACATATTATGGTTTCTGCTAAAAGACTCTAATGCCCCTATTTAATACTGTGTCTCTATTAATTGGCAACATGCATGCATTAATTAATCACGATTATAGAGAATGACCTGCCTCATTTTTGTTTTGGAATATGTGTGGTCGCATGTATCTGCGTGCATCTGCATACATGGGCACAATTTGAGAACACAATTTAAGAGGGAGAGTTCTCAATCCCTAATATTAGAGGACACAATTTGAACGCTTCTCTCCCTTACTTTCAAGGACGGAGGGAGTTGTTTGTTTAGAGCAGCTAGTGTGAGGGAGTAACGCTGACGGAAGTGGCGGTGATACTGAGGATCCACGCGTGTTTTGCACTCGTGCCGGCCCTACGTACGTCGTTACGTAGTGTACGTGTCATGCGTATGTCTTTATCGCAGCATCAGAAAAGATTCTCTGCGAGCGCAGTCGGCAGCCCGGCACGCCACACCACGGTGATGTGTTCGGTGTGTTCTTCTAAAAGTGATCTGCTAGATTCGTATGGTTTTCGCAGCTGAGCGTATTACAATATTAAATATTAGAAAATGAAACAATAGATACACGTAATGGGTATATAGTGGGGAAAAAAAAAGGATGTCATCACTTTTTTTTAAGTTCTATGTGTAATTTTTTTATATATCTAGTCTCTTTTCGAACGTAATTACAAAAATAGCTTCATCCTAGATTGCAGAAGCCACTACTACAGAATGGTACATCACTGTCGCTTCATCTGGGTCGGTTCTTAAGTTTTTAGGAAAAAACGATTGTAATAGATGACTTAGGAGAGGTGTTAATAATAATCACTATCGATTCTCAGATTAGAAGTGATTGTGATGTGTCCTCGGTTCTTATGTGAGAAGCGATAGTGATTGTGATGTGTACATGTTCATCACTATCGATTCTTTTGTGAGAACCGATAGTTATGATCATACACATTACTATCGGTTACACAAGTGAACCGATAGTGATGTGCACGTCGTCATCACTATCAGTTCTTATGTGAGAAGCGATAGTGATAAGCATGCACATCACTATCGCTTCTCACATAAAAACCGATATCACTATCGCTTCTCACATAAGAACCGATAGTGATGATTAACCGATAGTGATGTGCATGTAATCATCACTGTCGCTTCTTATGTGAGAACCGATAGTGATGATTACATGCACATCACTATCGCTTCTCACACAAGAAGCGATAGTAATGTGCATGATCACATCGCCATCGCTTTTCAAGTGAGAATCAATTGTAATGTGTCTTGCTAGGTTATTTATACCCAGCGGACTGAACTCTCCTCTGTTGTTGTTTCAGAGAATATTTCTCCGTCGCCACCCGAAAAAATAGCTTATATTCTGTCGTTGGAAGCAATACTTGGGTGAGAAAAATTGAAATCCTCAAGGATGGGTGTTAAGAGGGTAAATTTGAAGCCTAGCCTCAGGAGATTTCCCCTCATTTTGCAGAATTTGTGGTTTTCTTCAAAATGTGAGCATTTCTTCAAACCCCTTCAATTTTGCACTATGTAATTTTGACATGTGGCAAAGAAAGTTTAGGTTGCACTGGAATTGTGTATATCCTATCAAATTTCACACCCTTTATTTGACAAACACACATCTATTTAATTATATATCTTCGATATGTCGCGAAAAAGTTCGTTTCTAGAAATTTTCAAACAATTCTGGCTTAATTTGAAAAAGTTTTGATTTTTTTATGCTTTACGCAAAAATCATGCCTAATAAGTGAAATTTGGCGTATTTCTTCAATGGGGATTTTTTTGCATAAATTCTTCTTGGAGAAGATTTTGAGTATGCCAAAGCATGTTTCTACAAAATTTAAATATTCAGAATTTATCCATCAACATAAGCAATAATCACAACGAGATAGAAATGAGGCTACTAAGCTAACAGCAAAAGTTTGTGTGCTTTTTATTTCACATGAGTTTCACATATGTGATGGTTGGTTGGGAGAGTACGACAAATAACTCTATAGAACTATGTAAGAAACTCTGTATGAAATCCCTTCTCGATTCATATAAAATTGATAGTGCTTACCATCTGTGTCAGTTTTTAAATAAAACCGATAGTGATAAGACATTCAAGTGTGTCGGTTTTTAGTAAATTAGTGTCGGATTTTATGAAAATAGATTAATTGATCATTAGTGTCGGTTTTTTATTAAAACTGATAGAGATATTGATCATTAGTGTCAATTTTTAAATAAAAGTGATAGAGATATATGGACTATTAGTGTCGATTTTTAAATAAAACCGATAGAGATATGTCTATTATCAGTGTCGATTTTTTATTAAAACCGATAGAGATATGTTGCCCATTAGTGTCGGCTCTTAAATAAAAGCGATAGAGATATATAGACTATTAGTATTGGTTTTTACATAAAACCGATATAGATATGTTGATTATCAGTGTCGGTTTTTTTGTTAAAATCGATAGAGATATGTCGATCATCAGTGTCGGTTTTTAAATAAAAGCGATAGAGATATAGACTTTTAGTGTCGGTTTGTAAATAAAACCGATAGAGATATGTCGATTATTAGTGTCAGTTTTCAAATAAAAGCGATAGTGATCTATATTAGTAGTGTCGGTTTTCTAATGAAACCGACAGAGAAGTTGGTATCAGTGTCGGTTCACCTTGAACCGACACTGATTGCCTCATTTCGACAGTTTAACGCTCGCTCGCGCGTTCTCCCACAGTCCTCTTGGCCTCTTCCTGCACTTGCCACTGCCCCCCCTGTGCCGCTCCCCACCGCCACTCCCCTCTCCCTCGCCGCTCCCCTCCCCCCGCCCCCGGCTCGCTCTCCCCTCCCCCGCCGCTCCCCCCGTTCACTCTCCCCCGCCAATCCCTCCCTCCCCCACCGCCTCAGCCTTTGCCGCGGAAGCTGGAGTCACTCCGACCGCTGCCGTCGCAAGCAATGGGGATGTCGACGAGGAGGCAGGCCGCGACGGGAAGCGCAAGGAGTGGTACTCTAAGACAATCGCCTACTGGCAAGTAAAGAACACTCACTCAATCCCTTCCCTAAACCCTAAAAATGCGTATTCCTCACTTCGAATTTAGCTACAAGTTTCTTGATTTGGTGAATTAGGGCGTTGAGGCGTCGGACGAGGGGGTCCTGGGAGGCTACGGTTGCGTCAACGACGCGGACGTGAAGGGCAGCGACGGCTTCCTCCACCCTCTTCTCGCCAAGCGATTCGGCGCCGCGAAATCCCATCTCGTCGCGCTTGGTGATGTTGGTATAGTGCCCAGATGAGTCTTCCTCTATTGTGAACAAATGAACCCCTAATATTAGAAAAAAAAATTGAACAGATCCCCACTCTCATGTATCGCCAACCAAAAAAAGCTCATACACCAGCACAAATCATGCCAATGTTAGGCCAGTGGCGGAGCTAGGGACTTTGTCCAAGCCCATTGCCAACCTCTTCAAGAGCCAGGCCGCCGTCCACCCCAAGTTCTGCAACTTCATCATCAGCATCGCCCAGGTTGAGTTTCTTCATCTTCTCCCATCTTCTTTCAAGGAAATAATTCCATTTGGTACCTGTAGTCGCCTAGTTGGAAAGGAAATGATCAAATCAAATCAACCCCCTAATTGGTTCGTGGAAATGGGATATGATTAGGGCTACTGATCCAAAATTCCATTTCTTGGTGATGCCAAGCTTACATAGTTACGTGTACACAAAGATCGATTTAAGAGGTTTTTCCCGGATAAATGTAGCCTGTAAAAGGGTAATTTACATAGTTTACAGTTTGTAATAGGATGAATTACCCATATGGGGAATTTAGGAAGACATGTTGTTGACTAGTTGGACTGTACATCAATTTACCATTTAGTTGATAAGTTCATTGAGGGTTTCCTTTGTTTTTGTAAGTTGATCAGTGGTTCAACTCCCAAATGTCTGGGGATTGATTTATGGTAGTTTTCTAATTGCCAATCTTCCATGCCTGACTTACTTGTACAATTGGCTATTGATTAGTTTAGAGTAAATGAGCTAGCGCTAATTGCATTTTAGGTTCTCAGAAGTATTTGTGTGTGGCGGCAGATCCTTGAGACCTTGCTTCTCTTGTGGTGGTCTAACAAAATGAACTGATAATAACTATAACAACGGTTGCAGATAAACCATCATATCACCATAAAGATACAAAGGCACATTTGTTGTCTTGCAACAGATGTAGAGATCAGGCCTTTAGATGAGCAGAAAGCAGTACAAGCTGCTACAGATCTCATTGGAGAAGTATTTATCTTTTCGGTACTTTTCTAAACCACTGATGAATTTCATGTGCCAGTACATGTGCAGCAACCACAGTGATATATTTGTCAGGCTGAAGAAACACTGCTGTGTTATGTGAAAAAGATAGATTAATTGAAATGTCAGTAAATGAGACCCTGTATCCTTTTGGTTATAGGTTGCTGTTGTTGTTTTAATTTTTTTTGGTGCAAAGAGTTGCAAGGTCATTTCTCTGCGTTGTCTTAGAGTTTGAACATTTGAGTAAATGTGTTTTTCTTTCTCTCACTTTTTTCCATTGTTGTTCTTTCTTTCTTATGAGGTGCAGATTCTCCTGTTCAATTGTATGTCCATAAGAGCTCCTCAGAGATTGCTTCCACATCTTTTAGATACATGTGCTCAAAATGGTATGCCAATCAAACTCCTTAATGCTGTGTTGAAGATTTTGAACCATATGATGATTTCTTTTTGTAGCTATGTATGGAAAACCAAGACTGTTCTAGAATTGTCCATTTGCATGCCATGTGGAAAATCTATCCTATGCTTTATTTTGGGAGATCTATTTATATATATAGTGAATGACTTGTCTTCTGGTTCAAGATGCAGGTGTTCATATTTTGTCAAATGTTTGTCATATTGATGTGGAGCGGATAAGTAAAAAGCCTGGTGAAGTGGTCTGTATGCATAAACGTTTCTCTCTCATTGGGATTTCCCCCCAAGGCTTTGTCTATATCCATTGACATTCAAAACTTATTTTGGCCATTACATGTTAAATTAGATCCTTAATGAGTGAATTGTTGCTAGATTTAGAATCTCACTGCATGCTCCCAAAAACACTATATAAATAAGGATTTCCTTCTTAATTAATATTTTCCCATTTGCCTATGGGCCTCACCTGTAGTTGTGCGAATTACCATCTCTCTCCTATTTGCATAATGTGTGCTATTGCTATATGAATGTGATATGTGAAAATTGTGTGAAATATGTGCTGATTAAAGGGTGAATTGGAAAACAACATACCCCCATCTCTATCGGTTCTGACAAGAAAATGATAGAGTTAAAGGGGTCATCTCTATCGATTCTTTGTAAGAAGCGATAGAGATGACCATCTCATATCTATCGGTTCCTTAGAAGAAACGATAAGTAATCCTGAACCTGTGGGAATGATGATTTCCCCCTCCATTGACTATTAATCCCTGATTTCTTATCATAATGGTTCTAGACTCTACTTGCGTGATATCTCAGTTGCAGCATTGCTGCATAAGTGTGATTTCTTAAAGAGAATAAAATAAGTAATCACGGCCGTTATTTGAACATCCCTAGGACGATTTTACTTGGTCGGTCGCTCGGTTGCCTTCTTGATTTCCATGAGAAAGCGATTTTTAAGCACTCCCATAATTGTACGCATTAATCATTCAGGTACCGGCCACTCCTATATTCGGCACAAGTGGATCAACAACGAGATAATGACAACATTAGCAGCAAAGCGATCTCGCGCACGTAATAACGAGGGTAATTACGTGCCCATGCCCTGGCACGTGTAACCGCCAGATAAGCCTGCGGCGGCACACGTGGACTCCTCCCACGGGAGTGGCGCACGATGGGGCCGGACGCCGCCGCAGCGGCCGGCAGCTACGCGCCGGACAGGACGAGGGACACGTGGACGGCGCAGGTGCGCAGGGGGGGCGCAGCGGGAGCTTGGAGATTTCTTTTCTCGTGCCCTTTTTACCTGCAAATATGATCATGTGCTAATGAATTTGTAAAATTCGTCCCGCTCGCGATAGTGAAACAAAGGTATACGATACGTGTCGTTTGTCGCTCTCCCATACTATGGCAAGTCGTCGATAGTATAGCAGGGCAGACCCACTTTCCTGTCACGCTGTGGGACCGCAGGTGCTCGAGCTCGACAGGAATTTGCCGACACTCCCAACTAATTAATAAGTAATCACCTCGCTTAATTAATCAATCTCTTAATACCTTACTTAATTAATCAATCTCGTATGCCACTTAGTCAATTAATTAATCAATCTCCTAATTATCTTGCAACCTATCGAGATAGTGGTGATATGCCAAGGTTTTTGATCCGTAGCACCTGTGATGCAGAGCTCGGCGTACGTGATGTGCCCAATCTGCCTGCTACAAGAGTGCAGTAAGCGATATATATATATATCATCGCTGCTTCTACGGTTTGGACTTTAGAACACATTAGTTTTACAAATTCGTTCGCATTATATTTGAAAAAAAATTGTTAAAAAAAAAAACTCCGAACTCAGCGCAGCTGACGGCCCGGATGCGGGCTCTGTGGACCCGTGCAGTCCGGAATGTGCATCTGAACACCTCGCGACGCGTGGCAGGTTCTCGTTTCGTCGTATTCGGAGCCACAGGTGCCTTTTGTGGGGCTACTTTTGTTCGACTCTGAAGTCTGAATCCAGCTGGCGAAGCCACAATAGGATCGGATTGGCGTTTGCTTGTTTTGACAGGTAATCAAAACATTTTTGCTGCAAAATGGACACTCGTAAATATATATATCGTGTGTCCTTCACTTCCTATAGTAGTGGTGTTTATGCAAAAGCTGCAACAGTATTTTTACCACGCATGCAGAGGTAGAACCGTAGAGGTAAAACTAAAAATCAGTGACCAGGGTAGGAAATCATGGTTGCAAGGCTCCACAAGTAGCGACTGAGGTGTTCATCCAGTGCTTCGATAATAAAGTATGATCCGAATTTGTTTCTGTTTCGTTTCCTACTCTAACTTAGAGTTCTACTCATATACGAAGTACTTTGATTTGAAGTCATTTTAGTTTCGTTACCAACTCTAATTCAGAGTTCTACTCATATACGAAGTACTTTATGTTCTACTATAAATATGTACGTGCAGTCTATAGAATAGAGCAAAACAAAAAGGTAAGCAAGACAAAAGAAAAGATATCCTCATTGTAAACATCTTCTCATACAGTGTCCAATCCAGAGTTCTAATCATATACGGAGTACTTTATGTTCGACTGTAAATATGTATATGTAGTTTATAGAAAAGAGCAAAGCAAAAAGACAGTGATATTTGCCTTCTGCACAAAATCCGTCCCACGGTTTGTGAGAATCGAACCTAGGAGTTTGAATAGAAAATCGAGATGACGTACCAACCTTGCTATCCAATGGTTGGTAGATTTTATGTTTAGTTAGAACTAGAATCTACTGTTTGTGAACGTACCCACTCTCTTTCTTCTTCTTCAGAGCAAGCGTAGGCTCGGGATCGGAGTCAGGATTTTGTCATATGGGGACCGGGACATGTCTAAACTTGCTACTATAATCCTATCATAATACAGACACACCGAGACAAAATAAAAGGTCTTCATAAAATGAAATTCTTTTATATCACGTAATTATTGAAGATCAGACTTTCATAATAGTGTATCAACCAAATACAAATAGTTATTATGTGCTGGTGTTTGGCACACACTTACGCTCCACAGAGGCACCCGAGGTCACGGTTCTTGCATATATACGTACTTACATGTCCCCGACACAACGGATGATACGACAAAAAATTAGATATATTATCATGCCCTGAGCGTATAGAGAAATGAAACGCTGTGCACTTTTCGTTACAAATTAGGGAAGCACTGTGCACTTGTGCTGTTATGCAGTACAAAGGCATAATGACAACTTGAAGTGTTTGGTAAAAGTAAAATCTGAATGATAATAAGGTGGGCTTATGAACCATGGATTAACAGCTCCAGTGCACAATGTTTACCTAATTTGCACCGAAAAGTGCACACAAAGCTTTACATGAATGAATCAGAAGAGGGGTGGCTTACATGCCTCTCTCCGGCACCGCGTATGCCATTTCATTATTGAAGACAAAAAAGAAAAAAAAACTTATGATATCAAAGCTACTGAAAAGCCTAAAATTGCACAAGCAGAGACCTTTTGGACCTTTGTGAGGCACAAAGGATTATACGTCACTGCCGTTTTCACGGTCGGAAATGATATTATTTTTATAATTATATTCATAAGAGAATTAATTTTATTATAGAGCTAAAAAAATTGATGATTTTGCCCAATGGCCTGGTGCGTGAAATAAAATAGCCACTCACTCAGATTTCGCCTCTCTTCTTTCTGGGAAGACGACATGACGCATCTGGTGATGTAATACAACCGGCGGCGGGGTCGTTGATGCCACACAAAAAGAAAAAAAAACGCGACCACGACGATCAAAGCGTAAAGTACGTAGGCTCGCAGAGTGGAGCGCATCTGTATCTGTTCCTTTCGAGAATTGACCTTTTCCTAATGCATTTCTTTCTTCTTCCCTTTTTTTTTTTAGCATCTAGCCTTCATCTGGATATTTTGTTTCTTACAAACATCCAAATTTTAGATCTTTAGATCAAAGTATCAAATCATCCATCAAAACACAATCCCACCTCTCTTCACGTCTTACGGATCTCACCGCAGATCCAATGCTTCAAAATTTAGATGTTTTTTTGCTAAGAAAACATCCAGGTGACGTTTATCAAAACCTTTTTTTTTTTGCTTAATTAGTAGTAGTATCCATCTGACTGCATGCGTGTCATGTCATATGAAACCTTTTCTTCCTCTTTCTCTTTTACAGATATCTCTTTTGTCGATCAAACACTTTTCGTTGCAGATATCTCGTATGTCCTGGGAAGCTAGTTGCTGGGCGTGATGACTGACGAGAGGTTGATTACCAATTAATCAATTATATGCATATATGTAGCTACTAGAAGAAAAGGTGGCCTTTTTCTGAACTGCTGCTTCACGAGACATCCTTGAGAACCTTTAATTAATCTTCTTTCTCTCTGGCTTATCTCTAGAGTGAACAACACCAGAGTCTCAGTTGGATTGCTTCTGAAGGAGTAGAACCACCGAAGAAGGAAGGAGAGGAGGCATCTCATTCTCGGTAATGTACACGCGCATGCATGCGCTGTTCGCCTTTTTGCGTGCCATTTCTTGCCATTTGTGTCCTCCAAGAAGCACGTACGCATGATTTGGATAGGATAATGGTAGGGAGTAGCTGCTTAGGTATCTACGGTTGCTTTTGCATGGGCT
Source organism: Otatea glauca (assembly GCA_036346275.1). Lineage (NCBI taxonomy): Eukaryota > Viridiplantae > Streptophyta > Magnoliopsida > Poales > Poaceae > Otatea > Otatea glauca. The sequence goes on from CM070721.1 coordinate 56,532,129, forward strand.
CGAGCGAGCACTAGGGATCTGGTTTAGATTAGTTCCCTTTCTTGTGTGTCAGTGTGTGTATATATACTTTGCTTGGGATCGAGTCGTAGACGTACTGGTACGGCAAGCAATGCTCGTGGCGGCGCAGCGTTCCAGCTTGTCGCTCCGTCGTCGACGAGGCTGCCTCCCCGCCGCCGGGATGTTGTGTGTGTCGTGCGATTCTTGATATCGCTCCATGCTTTGTTGCTTCCGGCTGCCGCGGCCGGCCGGGGACGCGCCGAGCCAGGCCGTGGCGTCGCCCCGGCGGCCGTCGCTGCCGTTCGCGTCGGGCCTGTTCGCGGCGTCCCCATCCACGTCGGGCAAGAACCCGTGGCCGTCGGAGGCGGACGACATGGAGAAGAAGCGATGGGACAGCATGGAATCGTGGTCGATGCTGCTGGACACGGCCATGGGACCGGCCGGCGAGGGCGGCTCCAGGGACAGCGGCCGCCGCGAGGAGTGGATGGCCGACCTCTCGCAGCTCTTCATCGGCAACAAGTTCGCCTCCGGCGCCAACAGCCGCATCTACCGCGGCATCTACAAGCAGCGTGCCGTCGCCGTAAAGATGGTCCGCATCCCGGAGCGCGACGAGGCCCGCCGCGCCGTCCTCGAGGACCAGTTCAACTCCGAGGTCGCCTTCCTGTCCCGTCTCTACCACCCCAACATTGTGCAGGTGATCACTACCTCTCATGCATATATCCTTCTCTGAGATCCCTCTGCATTTTCCGTGCGCTGCTTGAATTCAGATACAGGGTTCCTTACATCATATCAAGTGCAAACATTTTTCACGCATCTGATCGATTAATAAGCAGCATATCCTTATATACTTTTTACAGTTCATCGCGGCGTGCAAGAAGCCGCCGGTGTACTGTATCATCACGGAGTACATGTCCCAGGGGACGCTGCGGATGTACCTGAACAAGAAGGACCCCTACTCGCTGTCGTCAGAGACTATCCTGAAGCTGGCGCTGGACATCTCGCGGGGCATGGAGTACCTGCACGCGCAGGGGGTGATCCACCGCGACCTCAAGTCCCAGAACCTGCTGCTCAACGACGAGATGCGCGTCAAGGTGACCGACTTCGGCACGTCCTGCCTCGAGACGCGCTGCCAGGCCACCAAGGGCAACAAGGGCACCTACCGCTGGATGGCGCCGGAGATGACCAAGGAGAAGCCCTACACCCGTAAGGTCGACGTCTACAGCTTCGGCATCGTGCTCTGGGAGCTCACCACCTGCCTCCTCCCGTTCCAGGGCATGACGCCCGTCCAGGCCGCCTACGCCGCGTCCGAGAAGGTTGGTGATCCACTCGACTTCGCTCACTGATCGAACCGTTGTCTTGAATTACATTATATATCACTGCACTACGTACTGTGCTGTCATTCTGATTCTGAGTCTTTTTTTTTCTTGTCGCTGTTTCCGTTTGTGATCGGTCAGAATCTGCGCCCGCCGCTGTCGAGCTCGTGCTCGCCGGTGCTGAACAACCTGATCAAGAGGTGCTGGTCGACGAACCCAGCGAGGCGGCCAGAGTTCAGCTACATCGTGTCGGTGCTGGAGAAGTACGACCGCTGCGTGAGAGAGGGGGCGCCGGTGATGGTGCACCAGGAGCTCAGGCTCTGGGGCCCGTTCGCCAAGATCTTCAGAATGGGCTGCACGCTTGATCAATGATCACCAATTCACCACACGGATATATTTATGTGTTGAATTTCTGATGAGATAGTGCTGCAACTATTGCGTATACATGCATACGTACCAAAATATACATTAAGTTAGTATTAAGAGGTATCAAAATTTTAAAAGGTAAAAATACCAAAAGTTACCAGAGATTTAAGGTTAATTTCGTAATACCTCGTTTACCTCTCTAAGATAGTAAAAACTCTAATAGATACATATATACCCTCTATTTGTTTGTGCTTTGTCTGAGAAGTATCAGAATGAATGACACAAAGATGGAACCAAATCCAAATGTAACTCAAATGTGTAGATTTTATCTGTGTCATTGGAACCCAAAGAGTCGACGGATTGAAACAGTGTACATCAGCTCTCATCGACGAATCCTATCTACGACAGTCACTGATTTTTTTAAGAAAATCTAAAGAACAGTATACCGTTCAAAGGCAAAATAACGGAATAAATCTTTATCGTCAGTTTGCCTAGTCGTATTTATCCATCTTATCTCCCATTCTGGTCCACTCAAACTTTATCCATGTACGACTATACAAGAACGAGTTCCCGAACTCACTTTTAATCCCCAAAATCAAGCAGCTATGGCAATTGAAGTAGTAGTGCTTACGCCATAGCGGCAACGGCAAGTTGACAAACAAATTCCCCATGCCTCTCTCTTCTATCCATCCCTTTACAACCAACTTAGCATCCTAGCACATCAATTCTTCCTCACACTACACACATCCAAATACGAAAAGCAATAGTGTTGGTCGTCTATCGGAGGCTGATAGGTGGTGACCAACAGTATGGAGACAGCGCGGTGTGTAGAGGGCGGCTCCCAACATAGTGGAGGCATCATGGCGGGTGAAGGACGCCGACAATAGGATTCACCGGATCAAATCGTCTTCCTTGTCTCCGACGACAGGATCTGCAGGATCCCACGACAATCGTTTGCCTGCACATCTGGGTCACAGAGTGATACAATACCAACTCTGCCTGTGTCGCCTCGTGGCTCAACTTGGCCACCGCGTGTCACGGGCAACTTTGCTCTCGCTTCACCCTTGCGCATGTAGGAGGCGGTGGTGTTGGCGAATGGCAAGGGTAGGACGACGGCAGCATTTGAGCATGTTGAGATATTTTTGCTCTTTTTGCGTTGTTTTTTACGATGAAACTTTAGTTCAAAATTGATGAAACCTATTGAAACTCAATCAAACTTCTTGAAACTTTTAGGTTGAAACTTGTTGCAAACTCATCAGTTGAAACTTAGGTTCCAAAACGTGAAACTCATTGAATAGGCTTGAAACCTTCTAGAAACTTCTAAAAATGCACAAAACTCAGTGAAACATGAAACTTTTCGAACGTTCTTTGAAACTTTATGAAACTTTTTGCTATACCGTTGCAACGATGTACGGTTGTCTAGTAGCTCTCTGTTTTTTTTTATCATAGTACATTTGATTTGATACCATCCAGGCATCCGCACTGGATGACTGGGGGTAATGGATTACAGATTTAGAGGAGCTCCCTTAAGCATATCTTCAATGTAGATTTGGCGAAAAATTGGTTCACCTTCTCAGTCGGATGGAATGAGTCCCAGAAGAAGTACTTGTCGGCGTCTTTGCATGTCAGGGGGGACTTGTCATTGCACAAGTAGCCCATCTCAAACTTCCCAGTGGAGCAGCAGCCCTCTTCTACGTTCTCGAGCCCTGTCAGAGCAGATGCACACAACAATAGATCAGGTTAGAGGACGCCAATTGTGAAGCTAAATTGTTTATCCGACATCTTGCATATGTAAACTGTCCTAGTCGTACCACATATCTTAACATTCTGAAGGTGACAACAACTGCAACATTTTGGTTCAGTATTCAGTAGCAACTGGCAGATCAGCTACAACACTACACTACACTGCCATGGATCACTGGATTGTAAAGGTTATAGCCGTAGATCGATCAAACTCACCCAATGTGGAAGGATTATTGATGAGGTTAAGCATGTCTTCGTAGACCGGGATGTACGCTATCTTCAGCCCCGGCAGTGAGCCACACAGCCTGCTGATCATGGCCTTCACCTTCACGTTGTAGTCCCTGGCCACCTGGTTGTACTCCTCGATGCACCCACCACGGAGGGAATTCAGGGTCCTCTCCAGCGGCAGACACCCGATGGGGCTGAGCCCGGCGAAGGTGACCCGGCGCGCGCCGAGGCGGTAGATCTTGGCCAGGAAGTCCTCCGCCTGCGCGATGAGGAAGTCCTGGAACTCGTCGACGGTGAACTCCTTGAACCGGCCCGTGACGAACAGGTAGTAGTTCTCGAGGAAGTCGTTGGTGCCGATGCTGACGATGTAGAGCGCGTCCCTGACGATGTGCTTGGCCCTGGCGCGCCCGGCGTAGCGCCTCAGCCGCCGCTGGTACTCCTTGAAGTACTCCACCTCCTTCCACAGAGGTATCACTGCCTTCATGCAGAGAAAAAAAAGGTGTGCAGATTTGTCAGGCTCAGGTTTCTATGACTCCTGTAGAAGCCACCAAGTTAATTCTAAAAAATAAAAAGCAAGAAATTACAATATTAATCGAAGAAAACAAAAAAAATGTTAGAAATTCCCTTATTAATCAAGAAAAAAAATATTGATCATATATTTTTTGAAAAATCAATAAAAAATACTAGAAATTTCCATATTAATAGAAGAAAAAGAGAAAATCTTGATTTTGTTTTTGTTTTGGATGGTGCAATCTATGGCTCAGATTGAATATAGTCTTTTGGTCTAAATAGGGAGTTTAAATGCAACCTCAAACCGGCGTAGTAGGTGCAGACCGATTCAAACTAAAAAAAATAATGTCACCCAGCCGACACGTCTATGGAGTGACGCCTTAATAGGCAACAATGGAAATTTAATTAGTGCATGCATGCGTCCGGATTATGAAGTGTCTACAACTCCAACTCAAGTAAAACAATACTCCTACCTGCTATCAGGATTAATTATTGCCTCCAAGTCCAATTCACTTTTTCCATCGGACTTTTTATAGCTAACGGTACATACATATATACTGTTGACGATCGGAACCGCCGACCGCAAAGAAAAAAGGGGATGCGAGTAGATCGTTCGGGGGCGAGGCCCGAAGTCGTGCTCGTTCGGGAACGGCGAGCGTCGCGAGATGTATGTCGGGGAAGAAGCAACGAACACAAGGTTTATACTGGTTTGAACCCCCGAGTTCGGGTAACAGCTCTACTCCAGTCTTGCCCTGAGGCGAAGAATGTAAATGAAGTTCTGTGGGGGAGTACAGACGGGACCCGAGTTAGGGATCGCCGAGGCGGTTGCCGTGAGAGTTCGGGACCTTTGCTTGTTCTCCGTCCGCCCTGAGGAGTTAGCCGGGGTCCTCTCTCTTTTTGGTCGGGGCAATCTACCGCCTTTTGTAGCCCTCTGAAGGCTTCGCTGCTTGGTCCCGAGGTTGACGTCAGGTGCCCGTGGCGAGTCGATAGGGGTTGCTGAGGGGCGTCGATAGTCGTCGAGGGCTAACGGTAGCTGTTGGGAGTTGACGGGAGTTGCTGGGCCCTAGTTCCCGCACAAGGGCAGGTACAACACTTATTCCCATACAGAGGAGATTTTTTACACGAGATAAATAAAATTGTTACAGATATCTTTTACTCTTGAGGTGTAGAGGTCGAGTGGGGCCCTCGTTTTTGCGCTCGAGCCCGAGCTCGCTGGACCCGAGCCCGAGCTTGGGGAGAGCACCTTCTAGGTCGGAGACAAGCCCTTGGGCCCGTAGGAAGCTGCCACGAGACCCGGGGGGACAGCTTACACGCGGCGAGGTACCAATCCCCGACAGCCAGCCCCCGAGGCTCAAGGGACGACCTTAAGGTTTGGGACGTTCTTGAGCCTGATGCTCTTGGAGGGGGGGGTCGGCTCTTTGGTCAAGCTCGGAAGCCCTCGAGCCCGACCTCACACACTGGAACCCTTCAAGGGCTTTTGTCGTGGTTGTGCCCGGGAATGCTCGGGCTTTCACCGCTCTTCTTTCAAATTGGAGGCCGTGCCCTGGGACGCTCGGACTTTGCTGCTTTGACTCCCCACGGGGGATTTCGAGGAGGCGGTCTATAGCGCCTCGCGTTCTGATAGGGAGGGCGACGGATACGGGACGCGACGCCTCGGTTTCCTGGAGGGGGAAAGCCGAGAGAGCACGACCGTGGCGCTTCGTGTCCCCTGTCCGAAAGTCTTGGTGCGCCATTTGAGGAATAATTGCCGTCCGCCGTGAGAGATCGGGTCTCTTTTAAAATCCGAGGCCGACACATACTTTCAGAAATCCCCCACTCTTGCGTTGTGCCCTAGCCCTCTTGCTCGCCATTTCTTTCTTCTTCCGACCCGCCCCCATCGCTCTGAGCGCCATAGCCAAGTTTGGAAAAAGCACACTGACCATGGAGAGGATGAAGGAGCTCGAGGCGCTAGGACTCCTGGACCCGGCGACCTGGCGGCTCCCGGCGGACGGAGAGGCCGGGTCGTGCCCCTGGGAGGACGAGATCGTGAGCACGGAGCAGTACACACTCTTCGGACTGCGGACCCCGGAGAGCGACTTCTTGGCACTCGTTCTCGCGCAATGCGAGATCGAGCTCGTCAATCTGGTACCGAACTCTATTCTTCTTCTTTCTATCTTCTCACATCTCTGCGAGGGATTCCTGGGGATCCTTCCCACTCCCTCTCTTTTCTTTCGCTTTTATTCCTTGTTCCGCACCTCGAAGGACCACGTCGTTGGGTGCCTCTACTTCCGGCTTCAGACCGGACTCCCTTGCACTTTTCTTCAAGTCCCAACCAGGGATTCCCTCGGGCCATGGACGGAAAAGTGGTTCTATTTGAAGAAGGGCGAGGGGACGGACTTGTGTACAACGGCGTCGCCGTGGATAGCAAGCGCGAGACCCCTGAGCCCGAGGACTCGGCGGCTGATCAAGAGGCTATCGCCATTATTCACATCTGCGCGACGCGCGGCCTCACCGGCCAGGCCGTGGTCGTCGACTATCTGCGGGGCTAGGTGTCCCCTCTACGGAGGAGGGTGCACCCGTTCTTCGAGATCCGAGGGAGGGACGACCCTACTCAGGAAGGCACCAAAGGTAAATTTCCTCGATAACATCCTTTCTCGAGCTCGGGTGAACCTTCTTCTGACTGCCTTCCGTCCCCATTTTTGTTTTCCTGTAGCCCCGGCGGAGTCGTGGGTGACGGCGCACATGCAAGAGGTGTTTGGGAAGGCGGCCCACAACTATGTCCTCGACGACCCCGTCTCCAAGAACATCTTGAAGCGGAGCGGCGAGGTAATCTCTCTTACCCCTTCGTCGGGTTCGATCTAGGCTCGGGCCCGTCCTGACCGTGTCGAGCCATGCAGGAGAGCCAGGAGCTTCTGGAGACGGTGAGACGCCTATTGCCGTTGCCCGGACCGGGCAAGGGCAAGAAGACGGCCAAGATGGGCAAGAAGACGTAGTAGATCGGTTGCGGCCGACCATCTCGCTCCACCACCAGGACGGCACTGACGGCCTGGGTTGCGGTCGCGAGGTAGAGCAGGAGCACCTCTCCCGGCCGTGGGGTCGTGAGCAGCGGACGGCTCTAGAGATACGACTTCAGCTCGTCGAAGGACCGCAGGGCTTCGGGAGTCCACTCGAAGCCCCCATGCCTGTGCAGGGCCTTGAAGAATGGCAGCCCGCGCTACCTGAGCCTTGAGATGAATCGGCTGAGGGTGGCCACGCGGCCGGCGAGGCATTGGACCTATTTTATCGATGTTGGGGCGGTCATCCTTTCGATCGCCTCGATCTTCTCCGGGTTCGAGCCTACCCTCGAGCCCCCGATCATGTAGCCGAGCACCTTGCTCGAGATCACACCGAAGATGCACTTCTCGGGGTTGAGCTTGATTCCACGTCTGTTTAGGTTGGCGAAGGTCTCCGCGAGATAGTCGATGTGGTTGGCTTCAGAAGAGCTCTTGACGATGGTGTCGTCGACATAGACCTCGAGGTTCCGCCCGATCTGGGGGTCGAAGGTCCTGGACATCAGCCACTGAACGTTGCCCCCGCGTTGCGGAGACCGAACGACATAGTGGTGAAGCAGAACATCTCAAACAGTGTGATGAAGGCTGTCTTATCCTCGTTGCCTGCCGCGAGCTTGATCTAATGGTAGCTAGAGTAGGCGTCGACGAAGCTTAACATTTTGGCGTTGGCGGTGGAGTCCACGATCTAGTCTATGCGCGGAAGAGGAAAGTTGTCCTTCGGGCACGCAAAATTCAAACCCATGTGGTCGACGCACATCCTCCACTTCCCGCCTTTTTTCTGTACGATCACCGGGTTGGCCAGCCATTCGGAGTAGTTGACCTCGCGAATAAAGCAGGCCTTCAGGAGTTTGACGAGATGCTCCCTGATTATCGCCACCTTTTCAGAGGAAAAAACGCCGCAACTTCTGGCGCACGGGCCTGCAGCCAGGCCTTGTTTGCAATTTGTGCTCGATCACCTCCCTCGGGACCCCCGGCATGTCTGCCAGCTCCCACGCGAATATGCTCTTATTGCTACGCAGGATGATGACGAGCTCGAGCTCCTATTTCGGATCAAACTGGGCGGCGAGGTGGACACACTTGTCCGGATTGCCCTCCTCGAGCTGCACGGCTTTGGTCGGGCCGCTGGGCTGGATCGCCGCCTTCCGACGGGTGCTCTTCAGGGTCACCTCTGGACCCCGCTGGGGGAGCACGCCAGCGATTGCCAGGGCTTTCTCCTCGCAGCAGTGTGCTACCTTGAGGTCGCCACGGACGGTTATGACGCCATGGGGCCCAGGGAGCTTCATGCAACGGTGGCCGTAATGGTTCGTCGCCATGAACTTGACCAAAGTCGGCCGCCCGAGGATGGTGTTGTAGGGGAGATCTCCGTCTATCACCTCAAAGGTGATCAGTTCGGTGCGGAAGTTCGCCGAATCACCAAAGGTGACGGGCAGAACCACCTGCCTGAGCGGAGTGATCGAGCTCCCCGGCACGATGCCGAAGAAAGGGACCACTATGCTCCTGATCTTCGATCGGGGGATTTGCATCTGGTCCAGCGTGCTAGCCAAGACCAGGTTGAGGGAACTTCCTCCGTCAACCATGACCCTCCTAACCACGGTGTTGCTCATGGTCGGGGCCACGACCAAAGCGGTCTTAAAGTCCTTGGACATTCCCGGGGGAGCGTCGTCCTGGAAAAAGGTGATCGGAATACCAGCCCATTGGCAAGGCTGGTCGGCGGGCTTTCCGGCTGAAGCTTGATACACGGTACGGGCGGCGTTTTTCAGCTCACGTTGGGATTGGTACGCGAACGAACCACCGAAGATCATGTCGACGTGGCGGTCGCCCTGCTAGAACTCCAGGTCGAGACCCTCTGGGCCCTCGCGGGCACCGCCCCTGTCGGGCAGCTCGTCCCCCTTCGAGAGCGTGGGCATCTCTCCATGCCCGTCGTACAAGGCGTCCAGCTTGTACCGCCACGTTCTACAGCTTCGCAGGTCGTGGCCAAGGTTCCAAATTTCGGCGAAATTTCGCCGAGATTTTGGATTTCGGACCACCCCGAAATCTCAAGTACCGTCCGGAAAGTTTTTTAAAAAAATTGAAATTGCTACAGTAAAATCCGAAATTTCGCCAAATTTGGCCGAAATTTCGTGTTTTAGGGCCGGATTTGACCGAATTTGGTCCAATAACCCTTAGGAAAGTCATCTCCTATGAAAATTTGTTGAAAAACCTAATTTTTTAAATATTTTAAAATTTTGACAGAAACACTGTCCGATTTTTATAAAATTGTACAAGTTTGATGAAAATCTGAAAATTTTATGGTACTATCCTTAGTAGTTTAGGATCATATATAAAAAATTTCAAAATAATTTAACTTCATTTGTTATCTTTAAAAAATAAAAAACAGAATGAACATAATTGGGACAGTTATATTGTTAGAATTTTATAAATTTTCTTGAGTGTGATTATGATCTAATTTTTTTTGAGAGATTAATAATTGACTCAGTACCATTATATAAATTTTTCAAAAAATTTAAACTTTGTTTGTTTGGTCAATCAAATCTATGAAAGCATTGAACTTGGTTTGTTATATTATATTTCAAAAATCAAAAAGAAAAGAACATAAATGGTACTGTGCCTTGTAAGAATTTTATAAATTCACTGGAGTGTGATCATGAATCAACATTTTTATGGAATATTAAGAACTTCCTTATCACCGTTCTGTAAAATTTTCAAAAAAATTTATGGTTTACATAAGTTTTAATTTTGTTCAAGTTTGCCGGTAAGCCTTTTAACAGGGCAGTAGTACTGTTCGAATTTTTAAAAATTTATATAGTTTGATCATCATCTGAAAATTTTATGAGAGCATTATAGATACATCATAACCATGCACAAAAAATTTGAACAGTTTCTAACTTCATTTGTACCATTTTCCATTCGGATCAAACTTGTCGTTCAGTGTTCTGTCTGGACAGCGCCACTCTCCGAATTTTTAAAAATTCCTCACATGTGATAATCAGCTGAAATTTTTATGATAATTTTAGTTATGGATCATAACCATGCACAAAAAATTTCAACAGTTTATAACTTGATTTGTACCATTTTCCATTCCGATAAAACTTGTCGGTCAGTGTTTTATCAGGACAGTACCACTCTCCGAATTTGTAAAAATTCCTCAGATGTGATAATCAGCTGAAATTGTTGTGAGAACATCAGCATTGTGTCAGGAACCTCCAAAAAAAATTTCAAAATTTTTCGATAATGTTTAGACCACTTTTCAGCCAGTGCAAAAAAACCCGAAATTTCGGGTTTTTTCACCGAATTTCGGTTTTTATTTTCCGGATTGGACCGGATTTGAATTTTCAAATTCAAATTTCATCCGAAATAATTCCGAAATTTCGTTATCCGGCCTGAGACGAAATTCATTCCGAAACCGAAATTTAAAACCTTGGTCGTGGCCGTGGCTTCGTGGAGCAATGTCGAACTTGTCCGGTCGTGCCGAGCCGGCCGGCCTCGCCGACGCCGAGGTCGGGCGCCGCTCACTGGGGTCGGCCTGATGCTGTCCCTGCTGTGGCGCGTCGCGGCACTGCCCTTGAGGGCGTTGCGCTTGATGATGCCGTGGCCGACCACGCTGAGGTCGAGGATCATTGTGGTTGGGTTGCCGCATCTCCATCACCTCGCACCCGGTGTCCACCACGGCGACCACGCGTAGCTGGCCACCGTCATCACGGCGACCTTGCCCTCGCTTCTTGTTGCGCGGGTCTGGGCCAACATCCTTGGCGCTAGACGGGACCTCGTCAGGAATGCGGCCGAGCTTGCCCTGGTCGTAGTCGTGTTTCCAACGGATGGCGTCGTCCGCGTCCGCGTAACGTTCCGCCATCCGGAACAGTCTGTTGACACTGAGGTTGGCGGTGATATCCAGGTCCTCGGTAAGGCGTCTGTCCCAGACGCCGAACTTGAAGGCCTTGATGACAGCCTCGCCGGAGACGTTCAGGATCGAATTCCTCGCGCAGGTGAATCGGCGGACGAAGTCGCGGAGGGGTTCACCCTTGCCCTGAATGATGCGATCCAGGTCCTTTTCTCGTCCAGGGCGCTCGTAGCAGCTCTGGAAGTTTGAACGGAGGGCGCTCCGCACCTGGCGCCATGACTGGAAAACGCCGGGTGCCTGGTTGAAGAGCCAAGTGCGAGAGTGCCGTCCAGGATGGTAGGGAGGTAGTTGGCCATTACAACTTCACCCCCGCTAGCCACCAGGATCGCGATGGAGTAGATTGAGAGAAATTCGTCGGGGTTCTTGGTCCCGTCGAACCGCTCCATCGCGGCGGGCTTGAACCGAGCCGCCAACAGACCGACGGCGGCCGACGGAGTACGCCGGCACCAAGGCCGAGGCGTATGATCGCCGCTTCCGCGGTCGAGTCGCCGTCGGCGAGGCGATCGAACTCGAGCCGACGACGCACTCCGCGTCGGTCTTGGCGGTTAGGAAGGGCGTCGTCAAGCGGCGATGATCGTGAACCTTCCGACGCCCGGGCGGAATGTCCGACGAAAGGCCTCCAGAAGCGTCGCTACTCGAGCGAGCACTGTCGCCGCTCTGCTGATCGTGGGAACGCCCGCACGTCAAGCCTAGGTCCCGGTGAGGCGGGGATGGTTGCGGCGGACTCCGAGCCCGCGGGTACGGAGTCGGCCGACGAGAGCAGCGGTGCTCGTGCGACGAGTTGCCGTCACTTTCCACGGAGCGAGGCTCGGGGGGCCGGTGCCGCTCTCACTGCGAGGGCGTGACCTCATCAGCCGCCCTGCCAAGCTCCTCAACAAGGGACCGGCGAAAGAGGGCCGACCTCGCCCGGGTAGGGTCGTCCATAACCTGGGCGATGGCCCGCAAGCGTTCCCGGTTGGGGTCGTCCAGGTGAGTAGAGCTGCGGTGCCCAGATGAGACGTGGAGCTCTTCGCGCCCCTCCCGTCGGAGGGTGGTAATGGCCTGGTTGATGGCAACCCGAGCCAACCAACGCGCCTCCTCCGGGGTTTCTGGGTCGCCGTCACTCGTCCCCGCGCTCGCCTCGCGGCTGCCGACCATGAAGGCCAGGCGTTCGCGTGGCGGCGACGAAGGCGAGAACATGGAGGTGGAGCCTTCACACTCGGGGGCCGCGTCCGAGTCCAGACTTGCTGATCGTGACATGTCGTTGTCGAAACCGAAGAGGTCGGCGACGCCGGAGCAGTGAACTCCGAACGAGCGAAACTCGGGCCCCACGGTGGGCGCCAGTTGTCGACGATCGGAACCGCCGACCGCAAACAAAAAAGGGGGGATGCGAGTAGATCGTTCGGGGGCGAGGCCCGAAGTCGTGCTCGTTCGGGAACGGCGAGCGTCGCGAGATGTATGTCGGGGAAGAAGCAACGAACACAAGATTTATACTGGTTCGAGCCCCCGAGTTCGGGTAACAGCTCTACTCCAGTCTTGCCCTGAGGCGAAGGGTGTAAATGAAGTTATGTGGGGGAGTACAGACGGGACCCGAGCTAGGGATCGCTCGGAGGCGAAGTTGCCAGCGAGAGTTCGGGGGCCTTTTGCTTGTTCTCTGGTCTGTCCTTGAGGAGTTAGCCGGGGTCCTCTCTCTTTTTGGTCGGGGCAATCTACCGCCTTTTGTAGCCCTCTGAGGGCTTCGCTGCTTGGTCCCGAGGTTGACATCAGGTGCCCGTGGCGAGTCGACGGGGGTTGCTGAGGGGCGTCGATAGTCGTCGAGGGCTGACGGTAGCTGTTGGGAGTTAACGGGAGTTGCTGGGCCCTAGTTTCAACGCAAGGTCAGGTACGACACTGATTCCCACGCATGGGAGAATTTTTACACGAGATAAATAAAATTGTTACAGATGTCTTTTACTCTGTGAGGCGTAGAGGTCGAGTGGGGCCCTCGTTTTTGCGTCCGAGCTCAAGCTCGCTGGACCCGAGCCTGAGCTTGGGGAGAGCACCTTCTAGGTCGGAGACAAGCCCCCGGGCCCGTGAGAAGCTGCCACGAGACCGGGGGGACAGCTTACACGCAGCGAGGTACCAATCCCGACACACACACACACACACACATATATATATATATATATATATATACTCCCTCCAGTCACAAATACAAATCGTTTTAAACATAGACACAGTTCTCAAAATGTCACCTTGGTCACTAATTTCTATTGTTATATATTAATAAAAACCCAATAAAATTGTAATATCTACACGTATGATTTTCATGTACCAATATAAATACTTAAAAAGATGTCGTTAGCCAGAGTTTTAAAAGTTTGAGTACATGTATTACATAATATATGCATCGAGGTGTTAAGACATTTAGCCTGTATAGATGCAAGGGTTGATGACTACAAAGAAAAAGATCGAAATTACTATATAAATCAAAGAAAATAAAACACAAAAAAAAATCTAGAATTAATCTAAGAAAGAAAAGATCTTCGTCATCCAATTTCTCTAACTGACTTCCGCTAAGGGTTAGATTTATGTACTCGTTGTCATGCAACGAAAAGAAAGAGTTCATTTGGAATTACAAAATTCAGGATAGTAAGATACAAAATTACTATATAAATCAATAAAAATAAAAAACATAAAAAATCAAATTAATCATGAAAATTAAAAGATCTCCACCATCCAATTTCTCTAACTGATTAAACTACGGGTTAGATTTATCTGTCCGATATCATGCAATTGAAAGAAAGAGTTCGTTTGGATTTACAAAATTCAGGATAGTATGTTTATAAACTAAATGAAATTAATTATAGAAAACAATTAATTTAAATTATAGAACAAATTTAAGTTGGAATATTAGAATTGAATTTGAATTTAAAAAATTAAGATAAATTTTGGAGTTAATTTTAAAAATGATCAATATAAGCCAAGAGAAAAAAAACTTCAAGCTATGTACAAATCCAAATTCCCAAATAAAATTGTAATTCGTATAAAATACAAATTCAAAATTAATTTGAAAAACATTTAATTTAAATCAAGAAATAGAATTACATGCGGAATAAAATGAAATTTGAAATTCAAAACAAATATAGTTCTTACAAGTTATTTAACACTAATGTACATATATTCAACTTCAAACGTGACATGTAGTTTCTAGGTGTTATACAATGACTAACTCAGTCCATGCAGGCGCACGGGTTAATGGCTAGTGAGACGATAATTTGCAATAATGAACTCATGACTTATGCAATTTAAAATTTCTTTCAAAGTTTCACTGCAAAATAGATTTAGTGAATGGAGAATTCTACAAGCCTAATCTCTGAACGACAGTGGCCATAGTCCTTTTTAGCACAGTAGATGCAAAGTTTGAGTGCGTCTTTAGAATTTGTACATCCATCCATTCAATTAGCATGTCAGTTCTAGCAGTGGCAGTAAATAAATTCTGGCCCAAGCTTGGTGAGTGACTGGTGAGAGCAATGAACGAAGCTACTACGGCCTCATTGACTTTACAGGAACTACCGTTCAATCCCTTAAGAAACGGTGTACGGACCGCCGATAAATAGAGCAGCGAAGAGACCGTTCTCAGCTTTTACCATACCAATAGCGCCTAGCATATATGCAGAGGTAGGCATTCAAGCTGTCCGAGGCACGACGGGCACAGTCCAATCCTGAACACAGTGGGTCGTGCTGTGTGCTGGTATGACACTGTAGCACGAGTCGTGTCGAGCATGATGGACGGCACGGCCCGGCACGACACTGTAACATGGGCCATACCAACCCATAACCCAAGGCAAGAGGAATAGGTTTAACATGAAAGTTACCGACCCGCAGAGCATGAGGCCATGGACGTCACCTCCGTCGCCAACACCTAAGAGAGACGGACAAAAGGGGAGAGAGATTGAGAAATGGTACAAGAAACTGCTCTCTCTCGCCCGTCTCTCTAGATCTCTCTCAGCTCTCCCTCCCACCCGTCTCTCTCAATCTCTCCCCCTCTCGTCCGTCTCTTTCGATCTCTCTCGCCTGTCTCTCGCACTCTCTTTCTCACCCGTTGCACCCTCTCTCGTCCGTGTTCAGCACATCCCCTCGCTCTCTGTAACTGTTCAAAAATAAATAAATTTTATTTCTTTTTCCCATAATATTTGTGTCCACTGTCTCAATTTTATACGTCTGGCTCCTTTTCTCTCGTCGCAATAGTACAAATGGGCAAGGTCTAGACCGGCACGGCACGAAACACAAATGGACCATGCATAGGCTCGTCGAAGGCAAATCAGGCTGGCGGACACAGCACGGTGGGCACGACAAGCCGTTGCGACCCGGCCTGGTTTAGGCATGAAGCACGATAAACCCGTGCCGGGCCGCCCACCTCTACATATATGTGCCTCTCTTGAGCACACGAGCATTGTCAGCAGAAGGAAGTGAAAAGAAAAGAAGGGAAGAAGGAAAGATTGAGTGTATTTTGAAACACCAGTGATGACTTCATAGTACAGAATTACTCTTGAGTCTCGACCCAGTTGGAAGATTTTTAGCGAATTTTTACCTTAGAAATACGATATTCGATTATAGGTGTATTCTACAAAGGTTTGAAAATCACGATTTCCGGACTGAAAATCAGTAAAAATCGATGAAAAATTAGTAAAAAAATCGGTAAAATCGTCAGTTTTCGATTTATTCCGGCCACTATTTGACCGCTAAATTCAAAAAATTTGACTTTGAATTTCATTTGGTTTGTACTGATTTTTAACGAGACGGAGAGACGATTTCTGAGCTCTGTTACCTACTGAACAGTTGCTGTGATAGAATAGGAGTGCAGGGCACAGAATACTACATTGAAGAGAATAGGCTGATGCTAGCTGCAGGTTGTACGACCAACCGTGCCAATAAATCGTAAAACAACTGGAGTTCCTTATGGATGTCAGCCAAAGGACTTAGAAGCATGTGCTCAAGTATTCCAAGCACTTAAATGCAAAAGAATTAATGCCTCCTCTTCAGTTAGTTGCCGGAAGAATAAGACGACATTTGCTGAACAACTATGGAAACGCTTCGGATATTAGCAAAGGCCATACTACTAAATGTTTAGACAAGAGTGATGAATGCTATGTGCGTGTTGCCTGATCCTGCATCTACACGACTACACTCATCTGCCAGTGGTAATCTGCACCATCTAATCAATGTTTACCTTACATGGCTTGAGAAAAGTGTGTATATGCATATGCATATGCATACCCTCTTTACAACAAATATATACTGGATTACCGTAGTACATGGGAGTGCTAGCATTTGTAAAGCTGAAAATAATGCAGTGCAGTAACACATGTATAGCTGAAAAGCGCACTGTGAGAATGGCCCAGGGCTTTTAACACTAGACTTAGTAAACATCGAACTAACCCGCTCTAATTCCGGCATTATCTTTTCCCTGCCATTTTCTACTTTCCCCTCACAGCCATGGTTAAGAAAAGTTCTAACTAAATGTTGCCATTTGCATCCCTGCATGGCTTTTGGAACCTTCTCCAGTACTTCCTCATGTCATCCTGACATGCTAAATGTTGCCATTTGCATCCCTGCATGGCTTTTGGAACCTTCTCCAGTACTTCCTCATGTCATCCTGACATGCCACAAAACTCCATGGCTGCTAGATTTGCTATTGTCAGATTCAGATGTGCCGAAATGGCTGTATCAAAGAGTACAGCACATGCCCCTCTTTCAGAAGTTCACGGGGGCACAAAATGGCATGGAGAGTATAAGCTAGGAAACTGGCCATGTTCAGTAGAAACGTACAGCACAGGTTTTTGGCAATAATCGTTTTGATTTGAGATGGAACCTTGAGACCATGTTTAGACAAGAGATAAACAGCAATTTCTTGGTTTAGATCCGTTTGGGACGCATGCTTTTTTTCCCCATTTTCCTGAGTCGAACTACTTAATGTAAAATTCCCATCAGGTTCTTGTAAAATCACTGCGTTCTGAACAGGGTGTGCCGAGGACGCTCATTGCGCATTTGTGCTCTTTACTGTTGGGGACACTGTAAGGGCAGGTGCAGCTAATGTACAATGCCCCACCATGTCCTGCATCTCACTACTGCCTCCAAACGTACTAGTGTAGTAGCTGTGCAACGGGCGGTCCTGATCGAGTTTGACTAGCACTCATTGCAATCACTCGACCATTTTCGTCAAGATTTTCGAAATAGAGTTTTTACTATCTGGAGGGGATTATACCGAATTGTCATTAAACTTTTGTATCTTTTGATACCTTATGTTTTAAATTTTTAGTATCTCTTAGTACTAGTTCAATGCATAATATAGGTAAAAAAAATCTGTTTTCGTAAAGGCCAATAGTAATAATCGCGTAGTTGGTTCCTGATTTTGTGCGGCTATGCAGAGTAAGTGTTATTCATTCGACCAAATTCTTCAATTTTCATAGCGACCAACAGTAATAACCGTGTAGTTTCTGCGTGGGATTTTTGCTAGTTTTGTACTGGTACCAAAGGAAGTAGGTGGTGTTATTATGGGTGGGCGACCGCGGTGGGTTGATCGGCACGTACCAGGACGCCGGCGGTGGCGTTGTCGAGGCCGGTCCCGGCGGAGGCGAAGCAGACGCCGCTGGCGAAGTCCTGGATGCCGTAGGCCGGGTCGAGGTAGGCCGGCACGAGCGGCGGCAGGCCGAGCGCCTCGGAGATGAAGTCAGGCGGCAGCCGCCCGTTGCAGAACCGCCCCGTGGCCCGGCCCAGGTTGCGCCCGTACGGCGGGAAGTTGCTCTTGAGCACCGTCCCGATCACGTTGTTGTTGCCCGTGTCCACCGTCGAGTCGCCGAACACGATCACCGCAGGCACCACCGGCGACGAGGCGCCGGCGCCTCCGCACACGGCGACAAGCAACTGCGTCGCCACGAGCACCGCCATCGTCCTCGCCTGGCGATGGCCGGACCGGCCGGACGCCGACGCCATCGCGCTCGCGCGGTGGCTCAAGCCTCAAGGTGGCGTCCTAGTGCGCGTGGGCAGTGTAGCACTGCTGCTACCAGTAGTAGGCCAGCGCGTGTGGTGGTGCCGGCGGTACGTGCAGTGTGCGCGAGTGCGCCTTGCAGCTCTGGGCTGTCGCCATTAAATGGAGGCGACAACGCGAGGGGGCTGGGGCCACGGGGAGGCGTGCGCGCAGTACAGAGGCTGATGTAACTGACTGAGGGGGCTTTCAAAGTTACATCAGGCGACGCATGATCCGTCTCGCTTTGTTAGATAGCACTGAAATCTGTTGGGAAACCCTGAAGGTCCATGAAGGTTCATGTTGGTCCCTTAAGTCTAAACTCTAGGTGAGCGCTATAAAAGGAGGAAAGGGGTCCCTCCTATGTACCAGAAATCATTAGCAATAAAGAATTTTCGCTGTTGCTCTCCCTAAACACGTGTCTCTCTCTCTTTCTGTTCTCCAATTCAGATCTGTTCAGGAACCCCGGACTATTCGATAGCGAGGTTCCTTAACACGTTATCGACGACGCTCTCTGGGTGAACAGATTGAAAAGGTGAGAAGAGGTGAGAATCGGCGTTTGAATTTAATCGCTGTTGATCCTATGCATGCATCTACCCTATGTATTTGGTTCTTTGTGTTCGTCGCATGGCAAGAAGCTAAGCGACACGAAACTACAGTACATAAAGCTACGGTTCATCATTCACAAGAAAAAAATGTGTTTCGGTTTTCGTGCTCGCAGCGCACATCAATCGCCGTCGCCGGCACGAAGCCGTCTAGGTTCCCGCGCTCGTCGGCTAGTCGCTGTTGAGCCGCCGTCGGCCTCCGGCCCGCTCGCAGCGACGCCCGCACGGCCTCGATTTCACCGCTCGAAGACGGCTGAAGAAGAGGCGGCGGCGGCACCAGACGGCGCCTGGCGCCAGACGGCACTCGAAGCGACACGTCGCCGCCTGCCGCCTGACCCGGCTCGCCGCGCCCCGCTCCGACTGCGCGCGCCGTCCTCGGCCCCGACCCACTGCGTCGCCACGTCCGCCGCCGTCGTTCGCACCCGCCGGCGCGCTGAAAGGACAGGGATGTTGCCTAGAGGGGGTGAATAGGCGAATTAAAACTTTATAGCTAAATGCGTGGAATAAAAATATTGCAGCTAAATAAAATCTCCGAGTGTCCCGAACAATCCGGAGTGTCCGGTATTCAATCCGGATACTCGGATAGTCCGATCCGAGGGTCCTAACCCGAGTGTCCGGTATTCAATCCGGATACTCGGATAGTCCGGACCGTCCGGTTATGGAGTCCGGATACTCGGATTGAGACTTGAATGGAGATTTTAAATCTTTGCAATTTTTCAACAAACTAATTGAACACAAAAGACCTAAATACCATCAGGTACATGGGGATGATGTAGATCTAGAGCCAAACACAACAATAGAGTAGATCGGGCAATTTCAAGATACAAAATCAAATGCTAAAGCAAGAGAAAGAAGCAAACTTGGAGACGATGATTTTTCACCCGAAGTTCGGATCCTTGAGGGGATCCTACGTCTCCGTTGAGGCGGCTCGGTCACACTTGAGCCGGGGTCTCTTTCAACCCTCTTCCTCCGGTGTTGCACAAATGCACTCGCCGGTCTTCACCCCTTTGATTCCTTCTCTTACGGAGGCGGAACCGGCCTTCACAAACTTCCCACGGCCAACCACACAAAGCTCCGGTGGCTCGTAGGCGACCTCCTAGCCGTCTAGGAGTCCTCAACCTCCAAGAGTAACAAATGCTCACGAAGAACAAGCTTGGAGATGAAATCAAGTGCTCAATCAACTCAAGACTCACTCCCCAAACTCTTCCCAACCCTTCTCACAAGGGGATCACTTAGATCTAAGGGTAAAAGCTCCCTCAAAGCCCCCCACACAGCCCCTCAAAAATCCACACCAAAAGCCTCTTCAAAAAGAGGGAGGAAGGGCTATAAATAGAACTCCCCAAAAACTAGCCGTTGGGGGCAGGCTGCGCACAACCCGGAGACTCCGGACTTCAATCCGGATACTCCGGATTGACTGAGAAAGGCTAACAGAGAGACCCAACCCGGAGAGTCCGGATAAATGTCCGGATAGTCCGGAATATCCGGATAGTCCGGACTAACTCCGGATAGTCCGAATCAGCACTGAGCAGCTCGACGAAAACGAGCATAACTTCTCACTCCGGACTCCGATTTCAGCGATTTTGGACTCTTCCGAAAGCTAAGAACGAGGGCTACACAAATAACAAGGTCTCACTACCCAAAACTAAAAGTATAACCACAGATTTCACAAAGAAATCAAGAGAGACCTACAACCCTCACTTTCCGGCACTACCAACACCACTCTCTTTCTAAGATTCACAAGGATGGATCACTTGAGCACTTGACACATCTAAAAGTCATTCGACATCGCATCCCTCTTAATAGTACGGCAATCCTTAGACT
Source organism: Otatea glauca (assembly GCA_036346275.1). Taxonomy (NCBI): domain Eukaryota; kingdom Viridiplantae; phylum Streptophyta; class Magnoliopsida; order Poales; family Poaceae; genus Otatea; species Otatea glauca. Next base: position 56,552,624 of record CM070721.1, read on the forward strand.
CAAATTAAATCAAAGATAATATAAGTCTAGAACTAGTCACTTGCCGTCTTCTTTCTTGATGTCGATGCATGAAGACCTTCACCATATAATTGATGACATCTTCGCCTTGTCCAACTCGACTCGATTCACCTCATGAGACTCTCGTCCTATCAACCTTGACTTGATCATCCTCTCGACGATCTCCACGCCAAGTTGCTCTTGACTTAGTCCTCGGCTCTTGGTGACACCGCCGTCTTGTTGACCTCGGCTTAATGATCATCCTCCAAGATACCTTGGTCATCATACACGACGGGACCTAATTCTTTCCAAACTACTCATGAAAGACATTAGTCCCAAAAGCTCAATAGATATGAATAAGTTGATATTTGTGAGCAGTTGATTACAACAAGTGTTTCATATAAAGAAGCACAATATAAATGGAAACACTTGACATAAGAAATGTTCTCTACTAAGTACATCATGATGAATATGTAATTGATCTATATGCACTAGAGAGATATATAATTGCCAATAGGATGAATCAATTAAATCATGGCAAGGATCACAGACTTTACTTAAATAAAGCACATGATAGAATATACACGAATTGTACATGTGCAAATAATATTTGGAGTAAGAGTAAATATGTGATCCAACACTAGATAAACTTCACTAAGAGAATTGCATGAGAAGATATACAAATAAAACATGCATGCACCAAGTCAATCTATAGCAATATGAAGTTTAACTCTAGTTAATACATGCATACTATAATGAACTCAAATGAATATATATGCACAAATAAATATGACATGAACCAATGTGCATATATAAAATCAACATGCTACTTGGAGTTCACTATGCATTTGCACGAAAGGAATGCAATAACAAATATAGAATAGATACCAAAATTGCATACCTTATCTTTGCTTAACCTTCCTATTTGATTTTCCTCTAAATAGATGAGACTGATACTCAACTAGGCAATAACAAGTTAGTCTCATAGCAATATAATCATATTAGAGGTTTTCATTTGCTAAGCACTAAGTTAAGCATTTACTTAATTGTATAGATTGTCATTATGAGTGTTTGTCATTAATCACCAAAATAACATAAGTGCCTAGATGCACTTTCACCGCCGCCGGCTCGCCTCGGCACGCAGACACCGCACCCGCCCGCGAGCACCGCCGGCGCCTCGGCCTCGGCTCGGCATGAAGCCGCGCCACGGCTTGTCGACGGCCTTGCGGTGCCGGCTCCAGCGCGCGCGGCTCGCTCGCCTCGACGCAGACGCCGCCCCGCCCGCGAGCTCGCCGGCGCCTCGGCCCTCGGCTCCGGCATGAAGCCGCGCCACACGCCGCCACGCCAACGCGTCGTCGCCGGCCAGACCGCCGAGCATGAAGCTCGACCTCGGCCGCGTCGCCCGCGTCGGCGCCCTCCCCCGACCCGCCGTCGGCCTTGCCGCCGCCGGCGCCACGCAACCTCGTCGCGGCCGCCTCGGCCGCCTTGGCACCTCCGCCCGCCGCCGCCCGGCCGGCGGCGCTGCGGCAAGCGGCGGCGCGCTCTTGACGACCTTCGAAGATGCGGTGGCGGTGGCGCCTGTGACACCCCGGCAGCGTTAGTCGCACAAAGCGCCGCCGGTCCGGCTCAAGCCGGTCGCCGTTGCTGCGCCGCCACCGGTTCGGCTCGCCGCCAGCCATGCGCGCGTCGGTCCCGCCCATAGCTCCGCCCGGCCGTCGCGCCGCCGCCGCCCGCCTCCACGGCTCGCGGCCGCTTAGCCCGCCTCGGCAACCCCCAGCCCGCAGCCACCTGGGAGCCCCTCCGCCTCGCCGCCCCGGCCACCGGCCATCGCCCGAAACGCGTGCGCTTCTTCATCAGCTCGTGCGAATTGAATGGCGGCTAGGGTGGAACCCTAGCAGCCGGGGGTTTGGGCAGCACAATGGGAAGCGCGATGGGCCTGAAGGCCCAAAAGGCCAGCGGGAAAGAAAAAAAAAGGCAGCCCAAATGACTGATTCGGCTGGAAGAAAAAAGAAAAAAAAGGAAAAGAAAGAAAAGAAAAGAAAAGAAGAAGAGAAAAATTGCAGAAAATTTTGAAAAATTGCCAGAAAATCAAGAAGATTTATTTGGCTCTGTTTTTAATTTTTCCAGTTTTATTTCTCTGTTTTATGAATTTTCTTTATGAATTTCGAATCTTTTGCTTTATTTTATATAATGCAATGCATATGAATTTATTTTCTGCTCTTTATGTTTTTGCAACCATTTTCTATCAGATTACACGCAGTAATCTAAACCAGAATTTTGAAATCATGCAGATGTCTGGCATTGTGAATCGTGAGTTTGAAGAACTGGCCCCGCACGGCCAGAACTATCTCACTTGGGCATCGGACGTGAAGATCGTTCTTGGGGGCAAGAAGCTCCGCTCCGCGATTGGTCTAGGGTCCTCGCAGGGCGCAAAACCTACTGCCGAAAGCGAACGATCAAGCTCTGCATTTTCTCGAGCACCACCTCTCACCACTCTAAAGAATGAATATATGGTGAGGAGAGTGCACTTGAGCTTTGGGTGCACTTGAGCGGTTGAAAAGCTCAAGTACACCATCTTGCCCCAAGCACAAATATTATTGGGTACGCTGAGGTTTGCGGACTTGAATAGTGGCGAGTACAATTACGCCTTGCACGAATTTGTACCAATCTCTCTATGTGGCAAGAAGATCAGCGATGAAGAAAGATTGAAAAACTATCTCTACCTTCCACCTAATGCTATCCAGAGTGCACGCAGCTATCGTCAGGATGCATACAAGGAGTATAGCGAACTGATTGATGTAATGCAAATTGCGGAATCGCGAGACGATGTTCTACGCAAGAACTATGTCTCACAGCCACCTGGAAGGGGCACTGGCATAGAAGTTAATGCCAATTGCTATAAGGTGAGAAAGCCCATTCATAGAAAGAAGGCGAGCAGGGTAAAAAGAGAAGTGTCAGGCCAAGGGAAAGTCCAAAGCCCGCTAATGCATGAATCGCATTTTTTTTTAGATTATGGTTGTTAGCAATTTCTTTGAATAATGAATTGTAAGCTCTAGAAGAGCATACTTCTTTCATGAATAAATACGCAATTTATTCTTTATTCCAGTATTCTTCAATTTTGCAAGTAATATTTGGATTGTTTTTGCCTCTATCTGATTAGAATTATATTTCTTTTATCTAGAAATCGTGTAGCGTTCAAATGGAAGAGATATGCATTGTTGATAGTGGCACAACAAATACCATCTTAAGAGAGTCTAAGTATTTCCAGTCGATCACGAAGAACGCTGGAAAGATTACTACGATCGCAGGAAGCGACTCTTATGTAATCGGCTCAGGAAGAGCCACTATTATATTGCCTATGGGTACATCTCTGGTAATTGAAGAAGCCCTTTTGTACCCTGAATCAATGCGCACTCTCTTAAGTTTCAAAGACATCCGCGCCAAAGGTTTTCACGTAGAAACCAATGAAGTAAATGGCAAAGAATACTTGTGCATTGTGAAGCACGCGGTATGTGGAAAAATGGTATTAGAAAAATGTCCCTCATATGAATCTGGGTTGTACTACACGAATATTCATGCACCCGAAGTGTATACTTCCTTGAAGACTGTTTTTAGAAGCTCTGAGTTATTTTCTTTATGGCATGGTAGATTAGTCCATCCTGGTCTTAGAATGATGAGAAATATAGTGAACAACTCACAAGGTCATGACATTAATGTTAAAAATTTCCCGAATCATGAAGATTTTGTGTGCCCTGCATGTGCCACCGGGAAATTAATAACTAGACCCTCTGTAATGAAAGTGCAAAGTGAAATCCCTGCATTCCTGGAACGCATCCAGGGGGATATTTGCGGTCGATTCAGCCCTGTCGTAATTTGTTTCGATACTTTATGGTGCTCATCGATGCTTCCTCGAAATGGTCGCATGTATGCTTATTGTCAACAAGAAACCATGCTTTTGCAAAGCTGATCTCGCAGATCATAAGAATTAAGAATGCTTTCCCTGATCATCGCGTGAAGTCCATTAGAATGGACAATCTTTGGAGAATTTACTTCAAAGGCATTTGATGATTATTGCACAGCAACAGGGATAGCAGTTGAGCACTCCGTACCGCACGTCCATACGCAGAATGGACTAGCAGAAGCACTAATAAAGAGGATTAAGTTCATTGCCAGACCGCTTTTGCAGAGTTGTAACTTGCCCAACACTTGTTGGGGACACGCAGTCCTGCACGCAGCAGCTCTTATCAATTTTAGACCGTCGGCCTACAACATCTATTCTCCTATGCAGCTTGTGCACGGGATCATCCCGAAGATCTCCCATCTTAGAAAATTTGGGTGTATGGTATATGTACCTATACCACCCCCTCAGCGGACTGCAATGGGCCCTCTCCGCAAGTCTGGAATATACGTTGGTTATGAGAGTGCATCCATAATCAGGTATTTGGAACCCATGACTGGAGACTTGCATACAGCTCGATTCGCTGATTGCATCTTTGACGAGGATCGTTTCCCTTAAGCCTAAACCTAGGTGAGCGCTATAAAAGGAGGAAGGGGGTCCCCCTTATGTATCAGAAATCATTAGCAATAAAGAATTTCCGCTGTTGCTCTCCCTAAACACGTGTCTCTCTCTCTTTCTGTTCTCCAATTCAGATCTGTTCGGGAACCCCAGACTATTCGATAGCGAGGTTCCTTAACAAAATCGACGCTAATAACTGGCCTCTCAAAAAAGATAAACCTATATGGAATCTATAGATTCTATACACATCGAAATCTCAATCTGGATTAAGAGAGCGTGGGCAATCTATGTGACGCACGTCACCAAGAGGCCACATCATCACTACTGAGTACTGACTAGCCACTAGTCGTCTTAACTCATGCCTTACTTCAGGCCTTGATGCGTGAGACTTGGTGCTTCAACTTGTCAAACATTGAGCACATGCCTCTTCTTAACTTCCATTACTACAAAATACTCTACTCAAGATAGACTAACCCAATTTATTTATCGACAAATCAATCGGCACTGGATATGCACTTGCATGATCGATGGCACAGGTGCCCCAGCCTCAGTGGTCGCTTTCCAGCACCTCCCGTGCATTAACTGATTTGTCCAGTCGATCGATCCATGCATCACCCTAGTTGCATGGACATTGAATCAGCAACGATATGGAGCGTGGAACGTTTGCCTCGAGAGCCCATTAACAAGTAACAACCAAAGAAAGCAGTGCCCACGCTTCCAGAAATAAGATTCCAGGCGAAGCAACGATGCACCTATAGGTCCTATACGTACCATGGAGGATGGAGCCATATGCACATTAGTACATGCCATTGCTAACTGCCGAACATAAAGGTGGTTATTGGTTCCGTATCACCATCACAACTTATTGCGCGGTTAGGATTAGGATCGGCCGAAATGACGCCAGCAAGATTGTGCGTGTATCCGGTGCCGGCCTGCATGCGTGCTCTGGGGTTTATTTTCGACCTCTTTTACGGTATACAATATTGAATATTAGCTGTTCATTCTATTTGATCTAACGGATCAGATTAGTTAGGATTTAGTTATACTTCCTATAGTTGATTGGTAGTAGAATTCGTATGAGGGGTAACAGTGTAATTATATATTTTTTTTATTTTGAACGCAGGAAGCGCAGTAATTGGGCCACAAGGTAGCGTCGGTCGGCGGAAGAGGTGGAGAGATGGCGTTGAGGACGACGTCCAAGGATATCATCATGTTGCAGCCGAATAAACCATGGCTTTACGCCTCGTGCTCTGCCCGCCAAGAAAAAAATCCACGCATCCCGTCAATCGGCAAGCAATTGCCGCAACTTGCATTCTCGCTATGCGAATTTCAATGGCTTCTTTGTAGATTCCCAATAAACCCCAGAAGAAATCGCTCTTCACGCGCTGCTGAAATGGATCCCAAAAAGGACGGGCCACTTCAACAAGTTGGCAGTGATCTGAACAGCGGCAACGGGGGTGGCGATGGAGAATGCGACATCGCCTGCCCCTGTGGCTGGGTTCGACGGATATCCTGGGAGTTGCACTGGAGCTTTGTGCTCGCGGTCTTCACCGTCTACAGCACCTGCCAGGGCGTGGGCAAAGTCGCAGGAGGAGTCACCGCCAGGTACTACTGGAAGGATGTGCAGCGCGTGTAGTCGTCCACGGTAAAAAAACTTGTACAACAAATAAAGGGTGGCGGCGGAGAAAGTAGAGATAATGAGTTACACAGCAATGTATCAAAAGTCCATAATATCCCTAACAAATGTATGGCTAGAATTAATTTCTACTACTACTATTAACTACCCATGTTATCCACCGTAAAATTTCTCTTATTTTCTATTTGATTTGATGGCACGAACAATCTGCAGATTGAGTTGGAATTAGTGATCGGCACGGGTGTGCGGATGTGATTTTCGCTGTGGGCGCCGTCGGCCGCTGTCTTGGAAGAAGGTGGTCAGCGGCACGGTAATAAGAAGGGCTGAATATTTGGTCGGGCTGGGTTGAGGTGGCAGTGGTGAGGAAGAGGGGTAACACGGCGAGGTGGGAAGGGTACCACTAGTCACATGTGAATGGTGGAGGCATGTGAAGCTCGCTGTATAAGAAGGACGGAGTGGGAGGTAAAAGAGAAAGTGGTTGAGGAGGAGGAAGACGGACCAGACGCTACATACAGTGCTCGAGCGCTGTACATACCCTCCAGCTCCTGGCCTGAGGCCAACCGGCAACCGGAATCGCTAGGTCGAGCTTAGTGGAACGTGACTACATGAGTGCAATACAGTGAAGCAGAGAGATACTAAATCATTAGTACAGTGCGTCAGTGCCCAACGGTTTGGTGGTTGGGTCCGTATGGGCCCTAAGGCTTAAACTTCCACCTGGGCTAGAGGCTGAGGAGGGGGAGGCATTGCTATAGTTATTCTTGTTTGGGATATCTATTTTCGATCAGGACTTTTGTGAATGGGCTGTGGTTTTAGGTTAAAATTTTGGTCCATTTATAGAGATCCTGGTCGGGAATAGGCTTCCTAAATAAGGCCTTAAGTTGGTGGAGACGTAACAAAAAAATCAATTATGCCATTCAGAATATAGAAATTTCACATAAAATTCTATAGAAAGTAGTACAATTCCCGCTAGAATTACGTTAAATTTCCTGTTCCAAACAGTGATGCTTTCAGAACAAAATAGACAGCACAAGACGTGACCCCAAGACCGATCGTTTGTTTCTCCCTGGAAACCAGGGTCACCACCCAGGAAAATGGCAAGAACGTAACGAACTAGTTTGCGGTGTCTCCTGGACATTCGGCGGCAGCTAGCTCGGTTGTGCAAACCGCGAGGCGCGCGAAGTTGCAGCTGATCTCTCCTTAAATCCCTCTGTTTCGCCGTGCCCAGCGACACCATCTTTAACTTTACCTCTGAATATTTTCGCAGAAAATATAATTTTTCTTGTAGATCAAGGCAGGCTGATCACGTACGTACCCATGGCGGCGTCCGTGCGCACATGGCTGCTGGTGGTGGCGCTGGCGTGCGCGCTGCTGCTGCAGCCGCGGTCGGCGGACGCGCAGGCGCCGTCTGTGGCGACCGTGAAGCCCAAGTGCGAGCCCGGCGCCACCAAGCCGTGCCGCGTCGGCGCCGTGCACGACCCGGGGAACCAGGAGGAGGAGGGGATGTTCAGCGTGAACGTGAAGGCGCCGGCCGGCGCGGCCGACGACGCCGACAGCAACTACGACTACAGCGACCCCGACCTTCCCCACGACGACTCGTCTCTCGTTATCCTTGGACACTGATCGATCGCGACCGATCGGGAGTGCACGGTGAAAGGGGGTTGTACTGTTCTAGCACGGTGCCGCCCGGTGTAGTATACTTCTTTGGCGATCTAGATCGATCAGTGCTAATTGGATTTTGACTCGCGTGTTGTTTAATTCTTGCGTTAATCGTTTGTTGTTAACTAGTGCGTGGCTGGAAAACTGTTAACTTGAGGACATTTATAATTAACCACGTGGGTTGTGAATTCGTGAATCCTTTCTCTGTCTCCCCCTCACTAATGCCCGCTTTGTTTAGATTTAATCTTTTTTGGCTTGGAGTATAATTTAAAGCTAGCGTTTGGACTTAAACAATGTAAAAACAATCGGCTTTTATACGTATAGGTGGCCCTAACTTCAGTGACATTAGTTTAACCTCTATGGTGAGTTATGGTTTTTAGTAATATAGAGGTTTATAGTTTTCGAAAAAGCCCATGTAAAAAGGCACGTATTTGTTTAGACTTTGACTTTTTAGCTTTTAAATTGATGAAAAAAAATCCCAAACAAATAGGGCTCAAAAACAGGTGGACTTGCTTTAGTACTAGAGTTGAAAACATAAATGGAATTTTGGACTATTCTGGAGAAAAACGAAAACGGAAAATATCGGTACAGAAACGAAAACGAATTTTTTTTGCCGAAAACGGAAACGAAAATAGAAATAGGAGAGCCAGTTCCGACAAAAATAGAAACAGAAACGTAAATTCCGTGTAAATGAAACAGAAAATTCCGTTTTCTAATTTAAATAATACCAGAAATATATATTGCTTTATAGAAAATATCAAATAGAGTTCAAAAAAATTATAAAAATTCTCAAAAATATTGTATAACATTTTGAACTTAGAAAAATTATTTCCAGAAAGATTTTGATTTTGTTTTGCTCAAATAAATCATTTTTTAAATCTAAAAATAGCAAAACCATTAATTAAATGTTGAAAATTCAGAAAAAATTCATAAAATCCGAATTACTCAATTAAAGAAATTACAGATTTTTAGGGTGTTACAACTGGGAACATGTCTGGATGGAATTTTTCACTTTTGTTTCTGTATCTACTCCGCTCCATTCTGCATCCGTTTCTATCACCATCTGTTTCCAGGGTTTTCGATTTTATTTTCGTTACCGGTAAAAAAAAATATAGAAACGAAAATAGAATCACTATTTACCGACAATTTCCCCTCCGTTTTCATCCCTATCTCATACCACTAAACCGGGCTGGTAGACTTAACACTATCACAGTGTGCCAGGTTCACTTGTAGGCCGGGCTGGTGTAGGCCAGCAATGTGGATTTCACCAGGCCAACTAGACCTCGTGAGTACACTTGGTTGGGCACTAGATGTGCCTACATACAGACAGGCCAGGCCATTCCGAAAGAGTAAAAAAGAGGGAGGCGAGACTGTTTTCTCTTCAAATCCGACGTTCAGGCAGGCCCGATGCGGCGCGCGGCCGCGCCGGTGGGCTGGTGCCTGGTGGCGTACGCGCGGCACGCTGCGGGAGCGGGTCGGCTGGCCCAACCCACGAAGCAGCGGAGCAGCGCGCGGTGCATGCGGTGGCGCAATGTGCGGTGAGCTAGCTGGTGGCCTACACACGCCAGGTTGCGCGGAGCGCATGAAGCTTTGGTATATTTTGACTTTTTTTTTAATCTTTAGACTACTCTCAAATAAAATTACAATTCTATCCCTCTTTTCCATTACGGAAACACCGGCAGACGAAACATATCTTCTATCACGCTCGTCTACCACGGCAAGTCAACGGCACCGCACCCACCGTGGCCAGGGGCGGATCTAGGGAGTGCTGGGTATGCTACGGCACGTCTAAAAATTGGAAAAATACTACAAGATAGCCTCTTTAATAGGCTAAATTTATTGATTGAATTGGTTACGATTTTTGTGGTTTGGGATTTTTAAAACTTTAGAGCTATTTTTATTGTACTTTTAGCAAATTTTAAATATATATGTTGAATTTATGATATTACGAAATCATTGTATAAGATTATAGAGTTGCATATGTGAAGTGTGCACTCCCATATGAAGTTTTATAGTTACACCACTGACCATGGCAGGCGAGCTACTGTGGTACCCGAGTTCTGTAGGATAGGGTATAGTGCTTGCTGAGCTTGTATGGTGTTTACACCAGAATTTGGCAAGGTATAACCGATTTGTCAGGCTAATGATAGAATTGGATATTTCTGACTGATATCAGTTAAAAAGAAAAAAAAGATTAAGTTGAAGATAGAATTATGGCCGATGTTGATTCAAAGATGGAATTTCATATGCCGATATGGATCACGACTGGCAACATATTGGAGAAGGATACGATCGGCCTATACACTATAAAAATGGGATCAAGGACAAGCATGAGGATATCCAACAATCAATCAAACAACTCGCATATACTTTTACCTACTTTTCCTGTCAACTAGGAGTAGTCTTGTAATTTAGATCTCACTTAATTCGTCGTTGATCAATAAAATTGTGCATCGTCAATTGTTGATATTCTTCGATTACGCCAAGTTTGATTTTTTTATCTTGTTGGGCATCGCCTTTTTCGAAAAAAAATCTACCTTTATCAACCATCTAATCAACCCTAACAAGCTATTTAGACTTATCGTTACCTTTGATTTAATCGGCTTAGTATAGCTGTTTAGATCTTTGTCGATTATCACATTAGATCGGCTTTGAGTGTAATTTTTAATCTATCTTGCCGATTGCAGGATCAAATCGGCTGGCACACCCTGAACCTCTTGAACCCGACATTCACATGTGTTTGAGTCGATCAATCCATCGTCATATTATTCGGCGCAACACACTTTTGGCACTCCCGAGTGAGATACGATGTCTTCTTTCGGGAAATCAACTCCACCATCCGATCATAACACCGAAGCTATAATCGTCCCAACGTTGAACGATTTGACACCAGAACAGCGCTAGGAGATCGAGGATCGAAAAGCTGCGGTCGAGGAGATGATGTTGAGTTGTTATCAAAAAAACTCGACGTGGTGTCACCCAAAAGAATGCATTGCCGTCGGTCAATCCCCTCAGCAACACGGGGACTCCTGATACATCGATAAGTCGATATATGCCTGTACAAGTTGAATTATCCGCTATGATTAATCAATTTGTGCACCATGATTTGATCAATCAGTCGTCGGCATTGGTAAAGACACTTAAGCCGATGATTGCTAACAGTGTTAAAAACATAGCTCAAGAATTGACGTCGGCGAGAAGTCTGCTCGATCCAACACAAATCCTGCCAAATTACCCAGTCTATTCGATAGCGCCAAGCACGCAAAACCTGGTGTTAATGGCCGATCCTAAGTCATCAGCTACAACTGCATCTCTTACTATGATGCCAACCCAACCAACCATAATATTGCTACAAGATCCTCGTACAAGTGGGGTTGTGCATTGTCAAGAATATACCGATGGCACTAAGTTGGATGCACCAGCCAACATACCAACATCGGCTCCGTTTTACACTTTTTCCTAATCAGTTCCATAGCCAATTGAAACCCCTAGACACCCACAGTACATCGAGCCAATTTTGTAGAGGAATATGGCACCATACAAGGTTGTGACGTACTCGAAAACCTTCGTTCCAGTACCAGAACCGATTGCTAGTTGAGCTAATGTAGGCTATGAACAGCCTCATCAGCCCTCATCGACTCAAGCGACCTGTCAACCCGAGCTTACGCTCGGGGCGTAGAATGCAAGTTACGAATGTAATTGGCAAAGTTCTAACACTTTATCGCCAATACAGTGAATTGGACCAATCAGATATCCGCTGTATTGCGTGACCAATTCGGCATACAACCTAAAGGGAAGGTTACATGCTATCGGAAGCTGTACTCTTATTATATTGATTGGATGCCTTATCCTAATAACTTCAAAGTTCCTAATTTTGCAAAATTCTCAGAGGAGAACTCCATCACCACTTTGGAGCATGTTGGACGTTTCATCGCGCAATGCGGTGAAGCTGCTTAGTCTGATGGATTAAAAATTAGGTTGTTCTCGCTATCTCTGTTAGGAACTACTTTTACATGGTTCATAAACTTACCTTCGAATTCGATCAATTTTTGGACCGATTTGGAAAGTCGGTTCCACGAGTACTTTTTCTCACGAAGCTTAGAGCTTAGGATTTCTGATTTAAGTTCTGTCCGTCAGAAATTTGGGGAATCAGTTACAGATTATAATAAGAGATTTAGGAAAGTGAGAAATCGATGTTTTAGTGTCGCTTTGCCTGATAATTAGTTGGCCAATTTAGTCTTCCAAGGGTTAATTCCTCAACTGAATAAAAATTTGACAGGCAGGGATTTACCGATTTGAGTTACCTGTTGCATAGGGTATCGACTTAAGAAAGCCATTTTACCAATAATAGAAGTTTTAGGGATAAATTTAATAATAATAACAATAATAATAAGGATAAGGATAAAGCAAAAGTTAACCTCATCGAGTATGGCTCGAGAGATTTATCTGAAGACGATGAGGCTAAAATAAATATAACTGAATGGGTTAAGGGGTCTAAGAAGTCCCTATTTTGTTCCTGGATCAAGCCGACTAAAAACAAGTCGGAAGTAATATATGCTTTTGATGTTTCTAAGTGTGACTGTATCTTTGATTTATTACTGCAAGAAAAAAAACAATATGGTTGCCTGAAGTACACACCATGCCGTCGGCTGACGAAATTAAAAAGCAAAGGTATTGCAAATGACATCATTCTTTTTCTCATAATATTAATTATTGTAATATTTTTCAATAGCAGATACAATCGGCTATAGAAGATGGCCGACTTAAGTTTGCAGAAGAGCCGACGATGTAGTTGGATGCTAATACAAGATACGGGATCAAAATTTGCACGTCATGTTGGCATTCAATCAAGCTCTAGCGGCAATGAGACCCTGAAGATCACAGTCAATTCACTGCAAATAGAAATAGACCGGTAAGGAAGGAATTCAAGGATCATCAAGCCAAAGGGAGACCTGTAGATCGACAAGTGGTAGAAGGCCGAGAGAGCATCGCCACCATGAAAGCCGATTCACAAGCCGAAGTCAACTTTCTCCCAGTTATTGAAAAAGTATGAAAGAAGAAATAACAGGCCACGTTATCCTGCACGTCGGTCAGATAATATGTATTGGCTTGACAACATAAAAAGGCTTACCAACGATGCCCCTTATGGATAAGGCTGATCTGGAGGGAAAAATATATGAGACAATCGAACCAAAGCCTAGATGGTGTCCTCCAGGGCTTAACCGATCACAACGCAGACGACTTCAGAGGCTAAGAACTCAAGAAATGAGGGAAGTCGAGCAGAAAAAACAAAGGGATGAAACCTTCGATAAACTCCGACTGGTTAAAATCGCTAAAAAGGAATGGAGGAAAAAGAACCAGTTGAAGATAAGTTTGATTCAGCCGATGATCTGGATTCACTCGTGATTCGAGATGATTCCCCACCTCTGATGGATATCAACATGGTGTTCACCCTACTGGCTGAATTTATAGTACTGCATCAGCTAGAGAGGCTATTGCTTAGTTGTGCTTGGGGGCTCAAGATGCAATCTTTGAGAAGTCTCGAGACGATCATCGGTATCTAAAGCCATTATATTTGAAAGGATACTTTAATAGCAAGCCGATATCAAGGATACTGGTCGATAGAGACGCGATCGTCAATTTGATGCCTTACACCACTTGCAAAAAGCTGGGTCAGTACGACGAAGATCTTATTAAAACTAATATAGTTTTAAATAACTTTACAAGTGATGCTACTGAAGAAAAAGGTGTTATGGTGACAGAATTAACAATTGACAGCAAAACATTCCCAACCGCTTTTTTTGTGGTCGACGCAAAGAGTAATTACAGCATTCTATTAGGGTGAGATTGGATTCACGCCAACTACTACGTCCCATCGATCATGCATCAAATGCTTGTCCAATGGAATGGGGATGAGGTCAAAGTGGTTAAAGCTGACACATCGGTTCACATAGCCATGGCAAGTTCAGATGCGAACTGGCAACATGACAAGGCTGAGTGCATATCGAGTAAAGCCTTAGATGATTCTGATTTCATCTGCATCAATAAAATATGGCTTATTCCGATCAACATAAGGCCAAGCACGTTTGATCGCACACATGAAATTTTGCACCGATGGAGTCCAAATTGGTAGTAAAGGCTTTACAAGATAAAATATGAAGCTATCAGCAGACAACAGATAGCTATGAGGCCATTAAATATTTTAAAGAAATCGAGAAGTTAGACCAAGGTTTCACGTCGACTGATTTACTGGACAAAGTCGACATAGGTGATGGTGATAGAGCGTAGTTTTGAATCTATCTTGCCGATTGTATGATCAAATTAGCTGGCATGCCCCGAACCTCTTCAACCCGACGTTCGCTTGTGTTTGAGCTGATCAATCTGTTGTCATATTTTTCGGCACCAACATCAGGTATCTAACGTGGTACCCGAGCTAGGAAGGAAGGTGGGGCCTACCACTGCTGAGCTTGTCAGGGAGCTGCTCGGTGGACAGAGCCGTTGTGGTGCCGGCGACCTGCAACAATAGGGGAGCGTGGTAGGTCAAACATGTCGTCTGATGTTGCTTTCACGATTGCGATGGTGGCTAGATTTGCAATTTAGCTCGAGAAGGGTCAAAGATAGGGGCAAATCTAGTAGGAGGGCTTCGTTAGGTTCGAGCCTACCCTCTGTCAGCGCCATAACACCCCCATCCTTTGAGTAGTGACTGTCCATAGCCATGGATGAAAGCTAATCAACCTTGCCACAGTCGGTCCCGCCTCCACCGTCTCCAAATCAATGTCACCAGCTGTTCGAAGGAGACATAGGTCATGGGATGCCCGCATGTAGGATTTTGCAGGATGGCGCGAAGGGCGGTGCGTAGAAGGAGGTTTATGATGATGTATCTTGTTGCGTCACACCAACAATGTCGATCGGAGGTGACGAATCGATCAAGAGAGTGGGGGAGAACAAGAGGTGGTGCGGGGGAGGCGACGTCGGTGGCAACGCGGATAAGGGGATGAGGCATGGGAAAGGGGAAACAGTGGCTCCCTCGCGGTGCGGGCAGGACAGGAGGCATGCTGTGCGGGGAGGTGGGTGGTGGTGCGGGAAGAAGGAGGCTACGACGCGGCGAGCAGTCGGCAGTGTAGAAGACGGGGAGGAGGAGGGAGGGGCAGAGAAATCGAGAGAGGGCAAAGGAAACAAAATGAAGAGCCGAACCGCATGGGAGGAGGCTGAATAAAATATTCGACGTTTCGTGAAAGATTGTTGAGTTTGAGTGTGATACAAATTCGATTTTTACACTATCTCAAATCTACTACTACACGGAGATTGTTATGTACCACTATAAATATGTTCCTGTTTTCTTTGATATTACATTTTTTCCGTGCGTTTGTAATAAGGACCTCATTGATATTTTGCACAACAACTAGATCTAACAGCGCACATTGCCTTGAAGGAAGATCGAACGAACGTAGATGCACAGATGACATG
Source organism: Otatea glauca (assembly GCA_036346275.1). Taxonomy (NCBI): domain Eukaryota; kingdom Viridiplantae; phylum Streptophyta; class Magnoliopsida; order Poales; family Poaceae; genus Otatea; species Otatea glauca. Next base: position 56,567,896 of record CM070721.1, read on the forward strand.
GCTCCCTCTTTTGCAAATAAACCCAGCAGATTTCATATATAGAGAGATGTGAATTAGCATATTAGCTTTTTTTGCTATGCTTCTTCTTTATTAACTAGCAAGATGGCCCGCGCATTTGCGTGTGCATCATTTTTAAAGTACGTTTAAACGACTTGATAATATATATGGGATTTTTTTCTCAAAAATAGATCAATACAAAACACAATTTGTGATATTTTGATATTGTATATTATAGGAGAGAATACATTTACTCCGTTTCTCAGTACTTATCACATGTGACCGAAACTTTCTTCTACGAATACTTGCATGGAAAAATAGTAAACATATCATAACATAATATTTTCTATTTATATCATCATCTCTTAATTTCATTATTACAATGTTTGTCTCTTTCTTTCGATACTTCTTTTATTGCACTTCATATTGCTCATACCGGTATAACTGAGTGAACAACTGTCGATGTGTCACCCTCTTAATCTCTTCGTTCCGTGGAGATCCACCAAATAAAGAGTTAGAATTTATTTTGAGAATTTTTAGTATATTCTATATTATTTTAGCGACTATGAAAAACGTGTAATCGACTTTTATTACATAATAGTTAATAATATATATATATATATATATATATATAGACACATAAATCAAATTGCTTACCTTATTTTATTTCCCCCTTAAATTAGCATATTTCTAAAATTTTAATTCTGAATAAAATGAAATTTTTTTTTCACTTAGTATGGAATTAAAAAATAATCCCTAACTTCCTTTTATTTTTATTCTTATGTTATTTACATTTAATTTCTAATTTCAAGTTTTGATTTAGAATTTGTATGAAAATCAAATGATTAAATTGATAATACAAATCCAATTGCTAATTTTTACCTAATTTTTATTCTGAATTTTAGTAATGTACGTGTTTTAATTCAGAGTTCATATGAAAATCAAATGTCTAATTTATTTTTATTTTTTATTCTGAATTTTTGTTAACTTTTTGTTGTACTTCACATAGACTCTTTCTTTTAATCTAAGCCGTTATAATTCGGATCCGCTAGATAGACGGTTAGATGTTTTTTGAAATAGTAAAATCAAATCTAATGGCTATTATTGTTCAACTTAGTTAAGGTTCACTAAATTAAGGGTTATATGTTTTACTTTTTTATGAGAATTTATAGCATTTTATTTTCTTAACAACTCTATATGATATGCTATTGAAGCGTCGTAGGACTGGTCTTAACCCCGTGACCCAGTATAGGATGGGCGTAATGCCTTCTGATGAAGTCGAGAACACTATTACCACATCAATTTGTTTCCTTTGATCAGGTCGGTGCCATACTTGGTGTCGAATCTATCATAGATGAACCAAGAGATAAAAAAGAACAAATCTAAGGAATCCTGATTTTGTGGGAGTTAGATTGGGAGATCAGGAGGCGCACTCTTCCACGTCAAGAAAGAAGCATCGATTTCTGTTTTTTTTCTAGCTTCGCAAGCAAAGGATTCGAAGGGCGATCGAGCTCGTGCAATGTTATTATTTTCCCGTTCTTTTCTTTCGTTGGGAGCACTTGGACGGGGAGCACCAGCAGACACCATGGTGTCCAGGGGATAAGTCTATATATAGTAAATGTCTTGATTTATTTGTTTCTCGACAAAATCGATCTACTTTTAGGGAGTTCTTAGAAAAACCAAATCAAATACCAACATGAGGTCATTTGTATTTTCTTTAATTGCATGCATTGAGTCACATCGGTGTGTATTGTTTGTATAAGGCCAAGGTGCGTCCAATATAATGTCAGAGTTCATGTGCTGATTTGTTGGTTATGATTTACTAATCAAAATTATAATTAGGCTTAATCACGCATGAGATCCAAATGTATCGATCCGCCCCTACCATGTAAGTTTTGTCTTTTATTTTGATTTTATACTACAAAGTAATATATATATCTACTCAATAGCATCTAATGGTCAATATGATGCATTTTTAATTAGGGTCCACCAAATTAAAGGCTAGACGTTTTGCTTTTTTGTAAGAATTTCTAGTCTATTTCTCAAAGATCCGATGGCAGTTGTAAATAAAGCCCACCAGATTAAGGGCTAGATATTTTGCTTTTTTGTGGGAATTTCTAGTCTAACTCTTGTGGGCTTTATTTCTAGTCTATTTCTCAAAGATCTAATGGTAATTGTAAATAAGACCTACAAGATTAAGAGCTAGATATTTTGCTTTTTTGTGACAATTTCTAGTCTATTTCTCTTTTTTCTTAGCAACTCTCATGAGCTTTTAATATATAATAATAGATAGATATGTAAATTTGAATTGTATAAGACTATACTTGCTGCGTTAGTCTCAATTCAGCATTATCTTTTAAGTCTATCCTTTATTTTCGTTTTGGTTTCACCGGTGGTCAAAGATGAAAAGAAAAATGAAGCTTCGGAGGGCATCGGCTGGCCCAACCCACGAAGCGACGGAGCAGCGCGCGGTCCATGCGGTGGCGCCGGCCGCAGCGCAGCGCGTGAGACTAGCGGATTGTAAAAGCGCGCGCCGCGCCTACGCGGGGCAGAGGCAGACGAATACGGCATAATTCCGCGTATTCGTGGGTCGCGAAAGCTACTCCGGTTACAGGGCGCGTATAATAAGCAGTGCCCTGCCCGCACATGTGCATGCATTGATGCATGGGAATTGGGATGCGCCACAAGACAAGGGCCGGTTGCAGCCCCGAGCATGTAAGAAACACCAGGGGCATGAGAAAAAAAGGCGGTTTTGACGTGCGTGGATTCGGCTACAGGATGTTGGCCAATAGCAAAGCATCCATGGATGTCGTCTCCTAATTACATGGCGACTCTCTGTCTCACCCCGGCCCTCTCTCTCTCTCTCTCACACACACACACACTCCCCCCTTTTGTAAGCATCATGTATGCATGGCTTGCGCTATTGTGTGGTCTGTAAAAGCACGCTGTTAGTTTGAGTTTGACTGCTTCAAAAAATACGGTTAAAAAGGCGGAAGGAGATGATGGGGGTTGGCTTAGCGCGTGGGAATCTGATTAGTAAGGAACTGGCACGCCACCTGAGCCACTCTTATCATCACGTCAACCAGTCCACCACCACTTCCTCTCTCTTCTCCTTTTGTTTGTAGCTTGTCCCCCTAGCTTGCGAGGGGCCCACTAGCTACATGCTACACCGCTACTTTCCAAGTGGACATACATGGAGTGGCCAAGATATTGTATATATACTCCTATTTGTGTTAAACTGAGGGATCGAATGCATGCCTAACCCGTCATTTCAGTTGTTCAAATATCGGTTTTGTTATATCTAAGTTTTGCCTGACTTTTCTTTTTAACTATAAATCAGTTTTCGTTCGGTTTGGATTAGCTTAGAGATGTGTACATGTGTATGCATGATTCCAATTTTGATGCTATATATGGTTCGTAAACATGATTAACTACGTACGTAACGTCATCCTTCAATTGGCTAAGTTGCCCTGCGTTTTCTTCAATTGTATGCGTTAAGAGAGAGAGTATGATGTAGTGCAAAAAGACCTTAAGATAGAGAGAGAGAGAGAGATGCAATTGGAAGAGAAGGCAAACGAAAAGAAACAATAATGGTGATAGGGAAAAGAAGTGATCAACTGGAGCAACCCTATGAGAGTCGTGTTCCCTGCCGCGGTGTCACGGCAGAGCCGCTTTGACGCCGCTGTCCCCGCTTTGTAGCAGGTGTTCTTATTGCTAGCTTGCTAAGAAACTGGGATTTAATTAGATTGCAGACGGATTTACGTGCAAGGTGCTCCCGATTAAGAAACTGGCCACCTTTCGTACGGAACTCCGAGGCTCCTTTCTAGGCACACACATTCTGCGCTCCTGCCCCCAATGCTCACCTGTAGCTAATTAACCTAGCTAATGGTCGTCGTCTTCTTCTTCCTCATCCTCCCTCTAAAATACAAGGTACTAGTATTCTCTTTCTCTAATTCCTAACTGAACCGCATGGATCGATTAATGGTTGTTCGTCCGCAAAACGCTCTAACCTACCCCACTATTGTATGCCGCCCATGCAGCATAAAACGAGAGAGAGAGAGAGAGAGAGAGAGAGAGGGGAGAGGGAGAGAGAGATCTGCGGATATCTTTTGGTCTGCACTTCTTCATCATTCTGCTCACTAGTCACTACCCTCTCTCATGGAGATGGAGCTTAAAACTCCGACTCATGAGGCGTGCCTCTCCTCCTATCTTATGCCCCTTCCCCCAAACCTCTTCTTCGGCCTACAGTTCAAAACGGCTGTTCTTGGCAAGCCAGCCAGGCGCCCATGCCTACGTAGCTTATGTGAGAAATATGGAGTACACCAATATATCGTGAGATCTACATGTATGTCATTTGGAAGGATAGTGCGCTACATGACGCTTCCAATTAACCCTAGCAACACACCCCGGACCGCCAAAAGTCACTTTGGTTCCCCACTGGCCATCGTTTTCTATATATTATCCTGATATCGATCATTCACGGCTGAGATGGAGAGCTAGGCTATTGATCTTGTATTTATGTAGATCCTTGCATGGATCTTTATATGCATGTCTTAATTTTCATTTATCCCTTGACTTGAATGCTTCTGGTGTTTGATGGGGCTTTCATCTTAATTAGAGTGCAGGCTGATGAGAGAGCAGAGGCAGTCTGTTTGCGTGAGATCACCTTATGAGCTTCATGTATGCACCGCATCATGCATAGAGCATGCTCTACGTGAGTTGCAGGGTTGATCAATGGAAAGAGCGATATTGGTGAGGTTCAATCCGATCACAGATTTTACAAAACAGCTGTAAGATCGGTATCTGATTGAGCCGCGCCAATATCTCTTCTATATCTTGCTTCCTTCCGGTCTAAAGTGTCATCCATGCATGGCAGGTGAGCACCCTCTATTCGATCCATATTGACAGTTTGACACCATGCAATTAGTAAGTTGTTGTCTATTGTTAGGTAATCAATTATTATGCTAGATAAATTGCCTTACCAAATTCGCCCTCTGTATTTCCTAAGTAAGTTTTAAGAGGTGCTTCTATGTATTATTTTTTGAAAGTTACATAAATATTAAAGTATGAATGAAGGGTTGGTAGTGATTACTGATCCCTTCGCTTACTTCGAGATTAATTTATACAACTTGTATTTAGGGTAATGCATAGAAGCACTACCGGTAAGATTTATGTCGCATGTGTGGTTGGATATACTATAATGGCAGGCAGTGAACTAATTTACTTTATGAATAAACCGACACTGAACTGAACGGATACGTGCATACATGCATATATATGAACATGTAAGACACGATCTCCTCTAGAATAAAGAGCATGCGCTTTAAGCTCATCTCGTATAAGTGTATTATTACTTGTTTCATTAATTATTTGGTTAATTATTCATCAGTGCTTCAGATCAACCTACAGCGCAGGATAGATCATTGTCAAGGGATTCAGGATGGAACTTTGTAGGCTTTCAGTTCGTTAACGTTATACATTTATTCTGCTTACTTAAAAAAAATTACATAGGATTTCAGCATGGTTATTTTGATCAAAGTGATCCTCAGTACATACTCAATCCATTTTTCTAGGATTTCAGGTCCTCCTTCACAAATGACGCTCCTTTGTTTTGTGTCAGCTCAAACCAGCATCGTTCATGCTTGTTCTTGCAGGCTCATTGTAAAGATCAGTAGGTTAAGATTTGATCCGTTATTCTCACTGGAGGAACTCCAAATCTGTGCAGATAACAAGGAGAAAAACTTTTTTTTTTCTGTGAGAGGAATAACAGGTTGTAGAACTAGAAAATCAGAAAAAGATCAGCACTCTATGAAAAAAGAGAAAAAGGTCAGCCTTAGGGGTAGTTTTGGCCTAGATTTGATGGCCTCTGAGCCATGAGGGTTGACATGGGCTTTGCTGAGTTTCATAACTTAGTTAAGTTCAATTGGGCCACATGGGCAGTATTGCGAAATCATGGGTCGTGTTAGGTCTACTGCCTTTGATCATAGTTAGGACTCAATTACCGTGGAACGTTCACAGGGGGAGTGATCTTTGTAACCGATCAAAAACTTCACAGTTCACACGCCCTAAAAAAAAAGAAAAGAAAAGAAAAGCAGTGCTCTATACATTATCTCCTAATACAAGTTACACAAATCTTAAAACAAGTGAAGGGTTAAGTAATCTCATTATCTACTATTTATTCATATACTTTAATATTTATGCAACTTTAAAAAAGAAAAAATAAAAGCATCTCTCAAGAAGATAAAAGATAAAGTTCACATGGCAATGGCTTCTTCCCATGCAAGTACAGTGCCAAATGGCAAAGATTTCATCAGGAAGTAGCGGTTTAATTAATCATCTAACGCCATCCTCTCGGCTCTTCTGGCACGCAGCTTCGACAGCGACGCATGATGGCACGGTGCGCAAGCGATTGCTCAACTCCTTGAGCCGGCAACCAAACACGCGGCGTGTCAAGCGAGACCACCGCCCCCACTACCGAAATTCACCGCATTATAGTTGCAGATTAGCTGCAGCCCAACACATCCAGTTGTACATCTTCGTGCAAGAAAGAAAAATAAGAATTCCAAAGCTCAAATTTCAACCGTATGCATGTCCATACGTGTCAAATATGAGAGGTGTTTCCATGCTTTTATTTTTGACTGTTGCACAAATATTAAGGTATAAATGAAAGGTAGATAGTTATTACTTACCCCTTCGCTTGTTTCAAGATTTGTGCAACTTATATTGAGAGGGAAATCATTGAAGCACTGCTCGTCAAATATATCTTTACTAATATATAAATACAAGTTGATAGTGATCCTCTATCCTCCTCTACTCATCTCTAAAAAGAAGCAGTGCACCGATATATAGGACGTGGGATAAAAAAAAACCAACCGCATCTCTCTTTTTTTTGCCCACACTCGCTCTCCCTGGCTAGGCTATTACTCATTTCTCTCTCCCCGTGGTAACTCAAGAGTACAAATATTTTTTAAATATACGGTATAATTTAATTACTTTATTAAAAAATAAATTTTGGTTGCATCGTAAAGGCACTTGACTAGTATACGATAAACGCAGAGGTTCCCACGTATTTTAGCCAATTCTCCCCGACAAATAAAGTGTAGTACGTGTGTGCTTTTGCATGCCGACGGGCTAGCCTGCCCCTGGGAGATTAATCCATTTCCTTCTTTTGGAGGAGGGAGACATTGGGAGCCTCTCGCCACCCATGTGTGTGTTACTTCTCCAAGTGCAGTTTTTTGAACACAAGTTTGTCCAACTGCAAGTGGCAATAAGTGCATCCTTTCGTTTGTAGCCTCTTATGTTCCATCGCAGCAGGGAGTGCTGGTCGATCGTGCAGTTAACCAGAAGGCCGGATAGCTTGACCCAAAATTTTAATGGCCATTGTCCTGGTGCATGCATCTATAACAAGCCACTCGATCGACCCACTGCATTGGCCAGGCACGAGCAGCCCTCGAAGATCATATGCGTTGCCACCTGGAGATTTTCTGACAATAACACTGTATCTCTACGGACTATGGAGAGTGTAAAGGTAACTAGATAATCATACGCGGCGTGCCACGCCGCGGACGCCGCTCCTCACAGGAGCAAATCGAGAAAACGTGCGATTGCCGCTTTATACACGAGCAAATCGAGGAAACACGTGAAAAGGACTTAGATAGAATTTTTTGTTTTTCGCAAAAGGGCTTAAATGTAATGCTAGAAAAATAAAAAAGGACCTAAATGCAATGTATATTTTTGTTTAAAAAAAAATCTAAAAGTATTTTTTTCCCTAAAAAGACCTAATCGTAATTTTAATTTTCCGTAGAAGGACCCGAGTGCAATGCCTAAAAACGCATAAAGGACCTGAACGTAATATATATTCTTTTTCGGAAAAAGAAACCTAATCATAATTTTTTTTCAAAAAAGAACCTAATCATAATTTATTTATTTATTTTAAAAAGGACCCCAACTAATTTTTATTTTGCGGCTCGGCTCGAGACGCGAGCCGAGCCGCCACCGAGCCGTGAACTCTTCCGTCTATAATAGATGGATGATGCGTAAGTACACGGTAAATCAAAGCGAGCCAGCCGATTTGATCGGCAAGGAATGAAATGCAATGCTGACTCACGGTGCAGCGACCAGGGCAGACCAAAAACCGGCCGGGTCAGAGATGGCTCGGTCGATTGGTCGATCCACGCGCGTCAGCATCCGACCCGGGCGCGTGTAGCTTCTCCCTGGGTTCCCATTTTGCCTCTGACTTCGCCTGAACTTTTGGTCGCTTTTGCCGCCTACAGATTATCTGCATCGATCCATCCAGCCTTTACACGTAACGATGTTTATTGAAACCATCTTCAGATGCATTTGGGTTATGATTTGTGAGCACAGAATTTCTTCGACTACTAGTAATGTTAATTGCCATGCGGAAACGAGAACTTCAAGCCAAAATTTACCGGAAGTAATATGGTTAGCCACAAAATCCTGCAACTCAGAATGATCCGTCCACCATCTGTTCTATCGTCATGTCGGCCTCAGCACTTTCAAAGTTCGCACAAAAAATTCTCGCGGTTCTAACTTCCACGATAAAATTCCATTCGCACGGTGACCTCCTCGTACGCCTGGCTGACTTACCGGTGTCGTTTCCACGACGCTTCCGGATCGACGCCTCGTGCTCGATCGTCTATCCATCCGCTGCTGATCGATCAATTTCCAACGCCCCCGACCATTCCGTCAAAGCCAACATCCTGGGCCTCCTCCCTTTATAAACCCCGGAACCCAACAACTGAGCTGCAAACTAAGCATCGGATCACAGCGCACTGTACACTGACAACACGCGTGTGGGCGAGTGCAGCATATATTCCTCAATCGCGTCGCAAGAATGGCTGCCAAGCTCATGGCGCAAGCACCGGCAGTTACTCTTCTCGTGGCGATGTGCCTGCTGGTTCTTGCGGCCACAGTCGCGAGTGCCAGACCGCTTACGCTGTTGGAGACCAAAGACGGTGCGCGTGCGGTGGAACCGCCGGTTGGCGGCGATATCCAGACGGTGGTAGGGACCGTAAAGCACGATGGGGAGGCCTCCGGCGCCGGCGTCCCGGGCCACAAGTTCATGAACATCGGCATGCTCGGCGGGATCAAGGACTCCGGCCCGAGCCCCGGCGCCGGGCATTAGACGCCGGAAATGACAGGAGCTTTCTCTATATAAGCTCTCTCTGTCCAGTTTCAGCGAGGGCTAGCTATATTTGGCATGCATGCTAGAAATGCCCGGATTGATGCCGTTCTGTATGTTTCGTTTGTTCTTTATGTATGGTTTGCATATGACAGAGATCTGGTAGTAGCTATAGTATTAGTTGTACGTAGTTGATACTCGGCTCCTGTATATATATGTGCCTGGTTAATTTCAGGTACTAATTTGCAAGCAATTTCATACATGATACACATACAAGTTGATGAATAAACGGGCTCCTTACAAAAGGAGGGGGAGGGATCGAAGCTATGGGTCACGAAGTTGTTGGTCGTCGATCCGGTGCAGCACGCCACTGACGCCATGCGATGCCCATTTTTGCACGTTCAAATCCTCACGTGCTTTCGACGTCGGCGTACGTACGTGGGCTGTTGCCGTGGCGTGGCGCGGCACGGAGTCACGCAGGGGGCAGAGATTTTCCGTCCCGGGAACTTGCTTGCGCGCAAGAAATTCTGATCCGGTAGGTGCTGCGGATTTCAGATCCTGCCAAGTCGTCGTGCCGCTAGTGGTAGTGGCCGACTAGCCGCGGTTCGTCTCCCGTATTCCCCCTAGCTAGCCGGCCGGCTGACCTCAGGCCGCCACTGGTTGCTCTGCTCGGCCGCGAGAACCACTGCAACTTACTACTAGCGGCACTGCACGGCGCAGTGTCCGTCCTAGGGAGGGCAATTGGGCAGTCGGTCACAGTTACTACTCGTCCGTATCTGTACCTGTGAGCCTATTTCCCGCCCATGGGCATGTCCACCAAAGGCGACAAGTAAGAAACCTCGTCCATATCTGTCACCTGCGGGCGCCTTATGCCCACTGGCATGCCGTGTGTCCACTAGTTTGTCACCATTCTATTCAATCAACAGCTCATCACAAAGCTAAAAATGCACATAACAGCAACAGACAACCAATATTTGAGGTAGTTCAAGAAAAACAGATTGAGAAAAAAAATCAAGACTTCTTCAGTTTTGAGCATCAATGTGCAAAGAAACTTCACCTAATGCAAGACACCAAAGGTAGGACTGGCTATCCAGCTTAACGATCTATTATCGAGTTTCTTTTAAAATTGGCAAAGTTCAATATAAAACCATTTTATTTATCATTTAAGTGGTAATTATTTCAAATTCGAGCTAATGAGCCACTGAGCTGAGCCTCATTAACCTTTTTTCACTTGAAATTGACTCATTTCAATTTTAAACCCATTAACTATTGTAATTGAAGCAATTTTGATTCGAGCCATAACGACCTTTTTTGCCAGCCCTAAACAAAGGGCAAAGGAGAGATGAGAAGATGCATAGGGTGACGAATTTGTGACTAGCTAGGGGCGGCGATGCCTAGATGGATCTTGACGGCGGCGGTAGCTTGCCAAGACGATGAGGTGTCCATTGGATCTTGATGGCGGCCCATCACCAATTCATGCAACTGGCATCTCATCGGAAACACAATGCACAAATTAACAAACAAGGAGAAGTTCAACGGTAACAAAAAAAAGACAAAATAGAAAGGGATTAGTTCAGCTCAAGAATTAAAATGGAAGGGGGTTGGGAGTAGAACATGCAAAAAATGGTGGTGGAAGGATTTGAGAGGGATTAGTTTTCATAATCACAAGCAATAGATCCGTATTTGAGAGAGAGAATGGAAGAAAAAGAACCTGGTGGTGGAGGTAGCCGAGCAGTGTGGTGAGCCGGTGACCGTGAGGGAGGAGGAGGGACCGAGGGAGTCGAGGTAGCTGCTGGTGTTAACAGAGAGGCAAATGAGGAGGGGATCGAAGGAGATGCAGATGCAAGAGTGCGATTGTGTGAGGCTGGAGGGGGAGACCGAGTGGGGTTGGTGACCGTCTATTGAGTGGGGAGAGAGTAGAGTAAGATTGGAGAGGGTGCATATACGTCAGAGAGTAAATGCATAGAATTTTCTCAGGAGAACCTACCTGTCAGAGAGGTTGTTGGGTAAACGGATTTGGCGAGTATAGGTGGAGGTCACCCATGCCCACGCTCGTTTAATCAATGAGCAGAGAATTACTTATATTTATATGCTCATGGACAAAGAAAGTCCCATGTACGACTCATTAGGGTATTGCCCATGGACTCGGGCACAACACACGCCTAGTCTGTCATCTTCTCCCTCGTTAGGCCACGCGGATGGAACATGGTGTGCGCAACGTGGTGCCTCACGGAAGATGGGCTGTGTCGAGCGTAGGTAGGACGGCCGCCCAATGCTTCCTCTCACTACCAGGGACAGGCTGGAATGGACCCGAAAATAAGTTGGGTCCTAGGACAGGTGGTAAACATGGGCTTAGGGGTCTCCGCCCGACGTACGCCACATCAAGGTCTCAGCACGCCAAACTAGGTCATAGTTCGCTACAATACGATACCAAGTGGGCGGGGCGTGCCTAGACCTCCTACTCTAGGCCAGAAAGAAGCTACGATGCGGTGCACACTCTAGTACACTGGACCAACTTCCCAAAAGAAAGAGCAAGATGAAAGAAATCAGGGTCCACATGTCTATGTGGTACATGCATAATGTATATTTTTACAATATGGATATGGGAATCTTCCGACTTGAAGTGTTCCATCTGGGTTGTTCACTCACTCAACTCTTTCCATCGACTAAGCATCGAAGGGTCTTGGTCTCCCACCCATGTGATTTCTTTTTGGAATTGCTAGAGTTCATGTGTCCGGTCTTGCCAACCCCATCAGACATACCTTTTCCCTCACTGCTAATTCCCCATGCCTCACACTCTTCTCTCATGCTCCGCCATTCTCTGTTGTCATCTTTCTACCCTACCAAGACACACCCTGTCAGCATTTCTCTGTCGTTCTCCAACCCATAGAAGCATGGTTGTCTCTTGCCTCTATCATCCGGCTCGCTGCAGCTCCTACACCCTGGTCCTGGCTGAAACAACCCAAAATCTTAACCATTATGGATGAGATCATTAACGTAATTAATAACAAATGTAATTAAAGTAATCAACAACAAGGGTAATCATCAACTTTATTTATTAACAAGTCATACAATAGTCGCAATTGCAATGTACAGGGATAATAAAATTACACCAAAGAGAAGGATTACAAGAATATTCAAGAATTCCAAAATCTAAGCTTCTATTGACCTTTATCCTTGACCCCTGAAATTGTAATCATTTGCACATATATGTATATTCATAAGGCAAGAAATGCAGAAGATTAAAATTTTGGAGTGCCGTCAGACCCATAAATGTTTGACATCGCTCATCGAGATACCAAATTCATTCGGGGCCAAATCGACACCTCTCGCTAATTTAGGGTTTATCATCCAGCGTATACAAACTTATTTTCATCGGATACCCTTAGCCAATACCCAAATAGTGCACACATATCTCATGGTAAAAAAGTAAAAGCTCCATGGTAAAAAGGTAAAGGAGGCACTGTAGAAAGGGATAAGAGCAAGCCTACCAGCCGAAGCCCCTCAGATTCTGTTCCTCCTAACCAAAGCCAGCGATGAAAGTTCAAGCTCCATTAGTTTGGTTTTAGTGTTAATGACAAATCTAATATTGAGACTAACTCTTTTGATAATCATAATATTGATTAGTCTCATTTGTTGAGCTTAACTCTTATTAGTCTCTTTTAGATGAAATGATGAAATTATCAAAGGTATGCATTCAATAACACATAGTATATATATTGTTGCATTCTTTGATGTCAAATATGTTATGATTTTATTAATAAATCTAAATATGAGACTAACGTGTTTATTGAGTATATTTTTGAATAGTCTCATGAAAAAGAAAAGTATAAATCCAAAAGGTACTTATCGAATGCAACTTTATTATTTCTAGATGCATTCCTTGGATTGAAGATAAAGGATGAACTTCACCGTAGTCTCAATCTTAAGTTGTGCATAATGTTTTCAATTCCATATGTACATGAATGCACACATTTAGGGGAGCTCATACTTTACCTTGATGTTTTAATAGTATTGATCTAATTCATCTTTCTATATCAAGGATCATTACTTTAAAACAATCCCTTGAGTATATTTAACTTGTGTAGTTGTAGTATAATCATGTTAATATAGGATAAACTCAAATACTATCCAAGATTGATTATGTGCATATTGATTCCAAAGTTCAATTATTTATATGCACATATTTAATGGAGTTTATTCTATAGTTGATGGCCTCAAAAGTATTGATTTCCTTTCCATTACTCAAATATATTTGGATCATTACTTTCCATCAAAATGAGTATATGAAACTTGTGTAGTTAATATATACTCATGCCAATTTAAATAAATTTTAAATTGAGTTCGGTTGTCTTTCAATCAATCAAAGAACACTTCATCATATGTTGATGGTGTTTTTCATTGGTTAAGGATAAGTGAAAAGTTCTTGAGTATAATGAAGCATTAGTTGTATCAAAGTACTCAAGACACATTTAAATCATTCAAATTGATTAGAGTTGTGCTCAATCGATCGTGGGGGTATCCATTATGTGTTAATAGAGTGCAATTGATGATTGAGACAATCATGTTTGTTGGACTAACAATTTTTCATGAGTTGTGAAGTAGGTTGAGTCCAAGAAAATGAAGAATCGGGAAATAGAAGTTATCATATGTTGATAAGCTTAAAGGATGAATCTTGAAGTGAAGTGAAGCTAGAAAAGGTTCGTCATGTGTTGATGAACAAGAAGAAAGCACCTGGCTTGGAGAGAAGATGATGGAAATCATAAAAGCTCCAAGTGGATGTGCAAGAGGCAAAGATATAACTAGCTAGGGCTAAGGATGTGTTCCTAGTCTTTTACCGGTCTCGGTGTTTGGATGGGAGACTGGGTTGCTAGTGTAGGTTGCCGTACTATTAAGAGGGGCCGAGTCTTATAGCTTGAGCTTCATCATGTGTTGACGAACTCAATCCGGTTCACTCTAGCTCACTCTCTTATTTGGTTTTTGCATGAGCTAAGTATTTGCATGTGTTGCAAATAAGGGAGCTCATGCTTGCTTCTTATTGAATCTTGTTTTGATTTTTGTACAGAGCTATGGATTTGCATGTGTTACAAAATAGAGATAGCTTATGCAAGTGGGTTTAAGTGGTTATTTGTATGGAGCTAGATATTTGCATGTGTTGCAAATAGAGAGCTCATGCATCGGAGTCTTAGCTTGTGACTTGATCATGTGTTGATCATCACAAAGGCTAAGATAGGTTTATGCTTTGTGTTTGCAAAATGAGTTTTTGCAAAATATAGTTTAATTGAATCTTATCTTGGAGCATGTGAATAGAGTTTGCTAATGTGTTTGCAAATTGGTTTGATCATATGATTAATTATCGCATGGCTCAAAGATATGATCTTGATTGCTCTTGTTTACAATATTTATATTTGCGAATGTGTTTTGCAACATATTGGTGTTCATGCATTTGATATTGGAGCATGTGATTAGAATTTGCAAATATGTTCTGCAAAATTGTTTTGATTATGAGTTGATCATCACATGGCTCAATATTTGATCTTATTGACTCTTGCTAAGCTTGTAGTCATGCCCTTGATCAAGTCTATGTGAGGGATTTCGAAAAATCAGATTTTAGACTTGAATGACTAAATTAGAGTTTTGTTTTTATGATATTTAAAAATATCTATGGTTGCTTAAATCTTGAAAATGGGTGGAGATTGTATCCCTCGTGATAAGCTTCGCATAGAATCAAAAATCACCTAAATCGGAGTTCAGAGTAAAAAGTTATGGATATTTTAGTGGCTGAAGGAGTGGTATGACCGCCCCTAATCCGATCATACCGCCCCCGGTGTGTTTTTTACAGAGGAGTGTCTTTTGAGGGATGTAGCCCGGTATGACCGGACCCCCTCCGGTCATACCAGCCGTAGAACGGTCATACCGGCCTGGGGTGCGGTATGATCGGATTTTCTGTGTAACGGCTAGTTTTTTCTAGCCGTTGGACCAGATGCCGGTCATACCGGCCCTAGGGCAGTATGACCGGGCCTCCTAGGCATTTACGCCCAATTTGCCCCCTAACAAATAGTTTTTCTTGTAGAGGCTATATAAGAAGCCTTTGGGACTGTCATTTGGTTGTTGTTGGCTTTGTTGAGCATTTGGGTGAGGTTGTGCATGTGTTGCACACTCATATTTAGTTTTTGAGCTAAGAGTGAGCTCTAATTGCATGTGTTGCAATTAGAAGTGGATTGTGAGCTTCTTGTGCATGTGTTGCACTTGAGGGAAGCCTTGTGCATGTGTTGCACTCGGTGATCACTATTGTACATGTGTTGTACTTGGTGGAGCTCAAGCTAGAGGGTTTGACTTATTACTCTTGGTGTTTGCCGACACCTAGACGGAGTGTGGAGATGTCGTGCGCAGTGATCTTCTCAAGGAGATTGTGAGAAAGCCCGGCAAGGTTGTGAAGGTCGGAGCTCACCTACCCGGAGCAGGAAAGAGCTACCACTAGTGGAATCGAGGTGGGTTCTCAATTCGTGTAGCCAGTCCAAAGTAGTTTGGGCTAGCCTCAACGTGGATTAGGGGAGACCGGTAAGTCTCCGAACACCACGGTAAAATATCGATGTGTCTCTTTGTGATTGCTTGCAATTCTTATTTATATTGTTGCAATTTACATTCCTAGAATTAAATTGCTTATTGTATTTAGGATTGCATATTCTTGTTAGAGACATAATTAGCTAGTGCATTTAGTGAGCCTAGTTGACTTAGGCTTAATTGTCAAAACTTTAGTTTATCGCTTCCGCATTGATTTTTGTTTAGGTTTTGATATAGGGATAAATAGGCGAGATTTTAATTAATCTAGAAGAAATTTTTAAAGCCGCCTATTCACCCCCCTCTAGTTGGCATCCTCGATCTTACAAGCGAGCCTAGCACCACCAAGCACAAAGCTTCCTAGAGTAATACAACCAGAGAGCCAACCACTAGAGCACGAAAGCCACCAAGCCAAAGCCACCACCAGGATGAGCAAGACCCCAGGAGGCCAAGCTCCAGGAGCAAGCCATTAGGAAGCACCACAAGCCCAAGCAAGACCACCAAGGAGGCAGGAGCCCCAAGCACAAGCCAAAGACCAAGAGCAAGACTCCCTCCAGTATCTTCCTCATCCTCGGCATCACAAACCCAAGCCCCATTTCATTCCCCAATTTAGTACTTTTTTTAGATTTCCTGTAGCTAACCGTAGATGCTAACTCGTATGCCGTTGCCTAGGTTCATTGGAGCCTGTGAAAAAAAGGGAATAATGCTTTCTGAACCAGAGCAAATAGGCTGCCTTCAAAGAGGGATCTTTATCAATGGCTTTCTTTGGACCATTTATGAATTATGTATGTGAAAAGGATAATGCTGAAAGAAAACCTCAGGTAACCCATCCATGGCCAGTAGCATCAACATAGGTAGTACTAGAAAAATCAGTATCGATCTATGGCAGTATTGGGGGTTAGTGATCTCAAGGGGTAGAATAGCCTAGGGGCGGCGTCATGCGTGCCCGTCGACCCCCTTATACTACCCGGTGTATGGGCGGCCATTAGGTGTCGTCACCACACCACCAAACCCAAGCACCAATCCAATAATCATCATCGACCCAAATGTCAGTATGAATATTCTTCATCCACATCACAAGATGCAATAAGGCACAAAAAAATCACAGTGTAGTGCTATGAAGAAAAATAAGGGGAGAAAAAGGGACTTATAACCAAACCCTAGCTCGGCCATGGCAACAAGGGGGAGAAGGGGGCTCGGGTGGCCATGGCTGGGGCCCAACTGAGCCAAGTCGGCGGGGGATGGAGGAGGAAGCAGCAGCTAACTCAGGCGGCATCGACTGAGGGCAGGGGCGGCGTCGACCGAGGGCCAGGAAATGACAGACTAAGCACGACGATCAGTCAAGAGGCAATGGCCCAGGCACAAGGGTGCACGGCCTGGCGACGGGGAGGTGGCAGCCCATCCGGGAGGCACCGGTGCCAAGCGGGGCCACACAGGCGCCAACCAGGGCCCAACCCAGAGGGAGGTGACGTGGGGGCATGGCTTGGGGAGAAGAGGCCGGGGGAGAGGCGGCCGATGGTTAGCACCGGAGTGGAAGGGAGGAGCGCAGATTTGGGGAAGAACTAGGAAGAGAGGAGAGTGAGAGATGAAGAAGAAGAGGATAAGGCCGGTTCTGGTAGGTGGAAAAGAAGAGAAGAAAAAGAAAAGAAAGAAAAATAAAAAAGGAGAAAAGAAAAAGGAGAAAATTAAAGAAGAAAAAAGGGGAGGAAAATATTTTTATGTAAATCCATGGATCATCAAGATTAATTACACCCAAATAAAATCTAGTAAATTAAACAATTTAAACTACAAGGCATTAAATAAAAGATGTTAAATTAAAAATACCCAAAAACTTAAAAGTGGCAATATACGCATATTGAATAATAAAAATTTAGTAAATGGTTGGATGTTGTAAAACACGCAAAATCTACTAAAATATATTATTGATAATTTTTGGAATTAATCAGATCGGTGATCTGCAGCAACCATCGGGTGAGGACGAATATTTGTACCAAAATCCAGGCAATTAATCCTTGATCATTTTTAGTATTTTTATCAAGCATATTAACTTATATGTGATATCACCTATGCATGAGAAAAACATGTTTAAGAAAACCATAAATCGGATGCAATTGAAAAGATGATTTTGGTGATGAATTGCTGCGGCAGTAATTGGTTATGGATATGTGGTATTGATGATGAATGTTGGGACCGTATTGGATTTGTGTATATATATGTATGATGGGTAAAGGGTGTCAAAGATTATGAGCATTGCCGGTGGGCTCCCTCTACATATGGCTAAAACATAAGTTTGAACAAACTACACTCGGGAAATAAGTCGTATAATTTTGTATGGACCATAGTGTGTGGGAAATGACCAGAAAAGGTTGTCCTATGACGGAATTATGATCTTCACATTGGGTATGAGTAGCTATCTAGGGGTGTGAAACTGGGTACACTGGGAGTCCCAGTGAAGGACACAAACATCAGCTGCAGTTGATTTATTTTGGCGCTATATTTAAACTCCTGGGTTGATGTGCCACCGTTATTAGTCGGAGCAGAACTGGCAACGGTGCTAGGGTTGGAGATCTAATACCTGATTTGTGATAAACATTCTGGGTTCTCAACTGAGATTGGGTTCACTATGGATAAAGTGGTACAAACCTACGCAGTGTAAAATCATGAATTCATGCCTGTCTCCTGGATTTGAGGCTACGGAAGATAAGTCTGTCTCATATTTAAGTGCTAGTAGCAATTTCAATAATTAAAATCGAAAACCCATGTTTTCCTAATAAAACCCTATTTTTCTAAGAATGAATTTGAGAGAGGAATGGCAGGTTATGGATGATAGTAAAAATTCATATGACGCATTTTGTTATTAATTTTTGCTGAGTATTTCTGTATTCACTCTTACTAAATCCCCTTTTGCTTAGAGATTGGCGCCGATGGTCAAGAGCCTGGTTGGGACATGGATCTCAATGGATTTGCCTATGAGGCATGGGGTGTGGATCACCCCCAGAACTAGGACTACGAGGAGGAGGATTGCCTAGAGGTTTAGAGACTACGGGCAAGTGTTGTGCTTGTGGTTGTGTTGTGCTAATGCCGATGGTTGTGCTGCTCTGTGGTGCTGGTGCCGGTGGGCCATGCTGGTGCTTGTGCTCTGTACTGCCTAGCTGTTGGGATTTCCTTATCTGAATCATTGAGCTAAGAAAACAGCAAAACATAGATTGTGCAACAGTGTCCTTGTTTCCTACTGAAGCTAGTAATCCACCGTATATGAATAGGTCCAAAACTATCTAATTGAGCTCCAACGGTATGTACCACCACCACTGGATGTCATGAGCAAGACCTCTTTGAATGCCCTTGACCTGCATCCAGATCGAAGAGTGGAAGACACCAGGCACAGCAAAAACCAGGTTAGAGAAGGTGCCATCGGGAAGGTAGGGAAGACCTGGAGGTTAAGCAACACCTTTGGTTTGCAAAAAATGAGAGGAAATAAAAATTGTTGAACAACTAAAGTAAAAGATATCACCCGGATCAAAGGATACATCGACCAAACCCAAGGATAAGGCCATTGTAGGCATGTGGATCAGCCAGGCTGTCGCAGCTAGGCGCAGCACTAACCGACCAAATCGGCGAGCTCACGACGAAGAAGTGAACCACATGGATTTATGCCGGTGGTTCCCTGCAGATCAACGGGCTGATGGAACCATAGCCATAGCACAAATGGAACATCAGCATGGTAAGGTTGTAAATCGAATCGAGGAGAGCGAAGGAAATCGATCTGGAAATATTAGCCAATGGAACATCGGTAGGTTAAGGCTGCAAATCGAATTGAGGAGAGCGGAGGAAATCAACCTGGAAATATTAGCCAATGGAACATCAGCAGGAAAAGGCTGCAAATCGAATCGAGGAGAGAAGAGGAAATTGACCTAGAAATATTAGCCAATGGAACATCAGAAGGGTAAGGCTGCAAATCGAACGAGGAGAGCAGAGGAAATCAAACTAGAAATATTAGCCAATTGAACATCAGTAGGGTAAGGCTGCAAATCAAATCTTGGAGAGCGGAAGAAATCGACCTAGAACTCGCGCTCAACAGCGTGGGAAAACTGGAGGATGGGGCTGGTCAGCTACTTTTGCAGAATGCAGCGCCTGGTCTCACTACCAGGGGCGGAGGACTAGAGGTAGCAGGTGGGGCTAGACTGGCTGTGATTGAACAACGTGAGGGTCAGCGGCAGCACCGTCGAGGGGAACCCAAGGACATGCGCAATCTTGTAGAGCGGTAGGGCCACCTCGCTGAGCGCGTGCATCGAATCCAACGGTCGCAGCAACTCGAGGTGGCGTGGCGTGGTAGGGAAGGGCTAGAGGGGGAAACACCAGAGAAGTTGGCATGGCAGGGCGACGAAGTGGTCGGAGAGAGGGGAGATGGGCGGAGCGCCCGAGGGTTTAGGAGAGAACGCGTGGAGCAATGCCGAAACCGGGAAACCATGAATGGGAGGAGGACGCATGGCAGGGATGTAAGGATTAAGTTGGTCTAGAGGGGGTGAATAGGCAACTTTATCACTTTTTATAATTATTATTATTATGAAAAAAAAATCTCAATAAAAACGCAGAAACGAAAGCATTTAAAATAAAAGTCCAGAACAACACTTGTTCAAGAAAACTTTGTAAGAAGGAGAATTTCGAAAGAGAAACTATATTGAGCATAAAGAGAAATAAAAACAAACACAGGAGAACACAATGATTTTTCACCGAGATTCAGAGATTACTCCTACGTCCCCGTTAGAGCACTTCCTCAGAAGTATTGCTCCACCAAACAACCAATCTCAATGGCTTTTGGTTTTCCACTATCTTAACTCTTTCACTATTCCAGTGAGGTGAGTCTCAACTTTTCACAGTAATGGTGGCCTTCCACAATCACTGTTGGACAGGTCGCACCAACAACTTCTCCAACCGTCTAGGAACATCTAGTTCCAAGAGTAATAGACTATCCACAAGCCCTGTCTCTTGGTTCAGTAGCTAAATGCAAACTAGACTTAGCTTGGAGCAAGCACTCTAAATATTTAGAATGAGTGTTTGTGATTTTATGAGTTGAAGCTCAAAACTTTTTGATGGAATAAAACTCATGAATTCTAAAGATCAAAGAGTTGTATATGATTTGAATGATGTCAAAGATGTTCAGGATATCAAAAATGTGAATGTGCAAAGTTCTGTATCATTTGTGAACACAGGCATTCTATATATAGACCCTGAACAGAAATAACTATTACACCTGCCATTTGCCTGTTGGGGGTTGGTAGGATAGCTGGGGTAGGTCAACTGCTGCCTTTTTGAAGGAATTTCTACGGTGTATGAACCATAAGTCAAACTACACACACGTCGGACCGAATATTTTGGTCTGGGGTACATAGTCTTGAGAGACGTTGTTGAACTCAGAATGACCTATTCACGTCGGACCGAAGAAATCGGTCCGTCGTATATGTGAAGAGAGCAGAGGTTTACACTGGCAAAAAGAAGATTTGCATCGGTCCAATAAAATTGGTCCGTCGTGTATATCTTTTGATTTAGCCAGGTAAACTATGTTTGCACCGGGCCGATAAAGTTGGTCCGGTGTACACAAGGTTTGTTCAACTTAGTACCAGGGAACAACAATTGCGCCGGACCGAAAAAGTTGGTCCGGCGTACAAGAGTAAATGGCTGGTTTTATTTGAAGTGAGTTATGTTTGCGCCGGACCGATAAAGTTGGTTCGGAGTATACAAGAAAACGGTCCTCTAAACCTTGCTGATTCTTTGGTTAAGATTGAGGGCAGAAATCTTAACACTGGACTAAAGAAGTTGGTCTGCAGAGAAGAAGTATTATACGCCGGACTGAACAAAAGACTGGGTTCAAATTGGTCCGGCGTGAACGGTGTACGCTCGGTTGAATTTTATCAAAGAGGACTCTTAGCGTCAGACTGAAAAAGTCGGTCCGGCGTACATGGTGTTCGCTCGGTAAGGATAATTCTCAGCGCCGGACCGAAAATATCGGTCCGGCGTACAAGTTGTACGCTCGGTTAGAATTTTGAACTTAGGATCTTTGAGCGCCTAAGTAAAAGAAGTTTGGTTCAGAGAGAATTGTTTTGGCTAACAAGATAAAACTCTGATCTTTGAGTGAGAAATGTGAAAAGTCCTATGCTCAAAGTAATCTTAGTAATTTTGCATATGATCCAAGATCATTTCTTATGAATAATCTCTCTTAATTGTACGGTTATTCTAGCTATATGATTTGAATCAACTCCCAAGTCAAATCTACAAATAAAAGCCTTAGCCTTGTTCTTCAGGAATAGCATTTGAAAGCTTGTACTAAGTATGCTTCTTGATCATCAACACCAAAACCTACAAAATAAATACAATAAAAAGAATAGGGGGCCTAGATGCTCTCAAGGGAGGGGATCTAGGGAGAGGGGAGGAAGGAAGGAACTGGGGAGCGAGCGGTCGCCGGGGAGGAGGGGGGCTTGCTGGCGTCGTGGGCCGTTGTCGTCGAGGAAGCAAATGAGGTGGGTGTGCGACGCGTGCGCAGGGGGGCAGTGAGCGGCGGCTGGGGTTCTAGGGGCGTGGAGGCGAGGCGGAGGAATCTAGGCCATCCTTGATAGAGCTGGTCACAGAGCTACGATCCGATGGTTGTTTACTGGCCCAATCTCTACTGTGCAATCGTGATCGGACAGCTGGAAAGCGCTGAGATGCGAATACAGAAATGTTGGAGGGGCTTTTGACAAAAAAGGTGAGCTGACGCCTCTCCCTGCGCGATAATTCTGGCTGTTTACTGGCCCGATCTCTACCGTGCGATCGCGATCGGACGACTAGAAAGCACTGAGATGTTAATACAGAAATGTTGGAGGGGCTTTTCAAAAAAAAAGGTGAGTTGGCGCCTCTCCCTGCGCGAAAATTTTTCCCGACACAAGAGTAAGTATAAGTTTATGTTGTATAATAATCCTTCAGTTTATGGATTGATCGACCAGGAAACTGCAGTAGTGTCGGTGAATATATGGAATTTGCTAAATGATACTCGAGAGTTTTTTGTTTGTGTTTGTGAGTACAAAAAAATACATTGGATGTTGCTTTGAGATTCACATTATGCTTGCTCTATGATTTTAACTTTGTGAGCTTTTCTGCGGGTAAACTATGTGATAAGGGAGTAACCAATTTGTTTAGGGTCGTCGAGAGCATTAACACAAATGAACAAGAATTTTTTTTATAGTTTAGCGTCGTCGGGAGCATTAACAGAAACGACTAGTAGTTTTTTTATAGTTTTTGTTTGTTGTGTTTCTTATAGTCTGTTTTATTCCTCTTTTTTACAAATTGTCATATTATATTTTATATAATTTAATTTGTGTAAATCTTATATATAATTAATATAAAAAGGTTATGCATAAAAGAATAATCTGTATTGAAGTATTCCTCAATGTATCACATCATATGCTAATAACTAATAAGCAAACTAGTGAAGAAGGCAGATATGCATCCAACATCTTAAAAAATTGAGTACTCCTCGATAAAATAGTATTCAAATGGGTAGGGAGGAGGCAAAGTGATTTTATCCATTGAATTTTGATCTTTCTTTAGTTTTGTACTAGGATGTCCTTTTCTCTGAGCAGTTAATCAAGTTTAAGGATTTGTTGGTTTACAAGGGCAAGCTAGAGCCTGTTGCTGGGCCACGTCAATTTTAGTACGCTATTACTCTTGGCAAACGTACAATCTCAAGGAGTAGTAGTATATTTTCAGCAGAAATCCACGGCGAATAGGATAAGCGAATCTACTAATAGCAAAACTAATGAAACAGCTGCTCTTGCTAGTATGATCATGTTCATGGCTCTTACCAGGGACGCGACTGGTAGGGCATTCGGGTGTGTATGGCACCTCCAAAAAAATTGCTCCTCACGCGAGCAAGTCGAGAAAACGTGCGACTGTCGCACCCTACACGAGCAAATTGAGGAAACACGCGAAATGGTTGAAAGGATACAATCTGCGATTTCGCTGGAACGAAAGGTCCGCCTTGAGAAAAACGGAAAAAAAGATCTAATTTTTTTTTCCGGAAAAAGACCTAAACAGAATTGTATTTTCCGAAAAAGGGCTTAAACGTAATGCTAGAGAAATGCAAAAATGATCTAAATGCAATGTACATCTTTTTTTTTAAAAAAAGACCTAACATATTTTTTTCTCGAAAAAGGACCTAAACGTAATTTTGATTTTCCATAAAAGGACCCGAGCGCAATGCCTAAAAACACATAAGGGACCTAAACATAATATATATTCTTTTTCAAAAAAAGAACCTAATCGTAACTTTTTTTCCCGAAAAAGGACCTAAACGTAATTTTTTTTCGGGAAAAAGACCTAAGCGTAATTTATTTTCCCGGCTCGGCTCAAGCCGCGAGCCGAGCCGGCTCAAATCAACCTCAGCGCGGGATTTCTTCCAACTTTAGTGTAGGTACGATATCTATAGGTCATATATCTAATAGACCGCCGCTCATGAAAATTCCAGCCCATTAAAAGACCGCTCGCGCTCAGGCCCACCACCCACTCTTCAAGTCTCTGGTTCAACTACTCGTCTAGTCCTCCCTGACAGCTGACTCGGTGGCTCTTAAACCCTAATCCCAAAATCCCCTCCTCTCCGTCTGATTCGGCTAGGATTGGCGGGTGACGGGCGACACGGCGCGGTAACGCGTGTGTTGCGCGCAAGCACGGGGCGTGGCAGGCAATGCAGGTGAGCGGCGTGGCAGGTGACGTGAAGGCACGGAATGCAGCAAGCGGTCCAAACGTTGTCGCTCGATGCGGTAGACAGGCAAAGGTACGGGCACACTATGCACAACAATAGGTGGTGCGGCGTGCACCAGCGGCGGCATAGGATCTGTAAGTATTTGTTAATTGACTTGATTCTTATTTGGTGTTTAAGATTTTATGCTATAAAATTGTATGTGTGTCAATTGTCAAGTATAAATTATACACCTCTGTTAGAAGTTTTCAAGTTCCCCGACCGCGTCTTACTACGGGAGCCAATGAGCGTGCTGCGTGCGCGCTGAAGCCGCTTATCCTGCAATGACATGACATCCATGGAATATGGATACTTCGCCAAGATCACTTTACCAACCAAACCTGCTACGCTTAGTGCCGCACTGAACAACCTCTGAACCTGATCCACAGGTTTTCAGCCTTCTGTTCGTCCTCCGTCCCTTTTTTTTGTGCACATATGATCATTTTTTACAAAATTTTACAGGTGCACATGTTCTATACATCTACGAATTTTGTAAGATTGAATTGCAAAATTAAACAAAGCGAAATAAGTTCATATGCACCTACATGCGCATAAAATCCACTTCCATAATTTGATAAGGAATAACAAATCAGATTTGGGACTGTCTTTGCTAGAACAATGCGTTAGAAAAATTTCAAGAATAGTGTGTGTTTGCTAACTTCATATAACTCTGAGTAAAGAAAAACTAAGGACCGATATACCGTTGCAACGATATACACCATTTCCCGATCTGTCTCTCTCAAACTCTCTTCCTCCACACTCTCTCTCTCTCTCCGCCGATGAGGAGGGAGGGAGGCTGTGCCATCGATGGGACTTAGAGCATGTTTGGCTCAAAGCCAAAGGTTTCCATAGTTTGCCATGAGCCTCTTAGGTAGGTCCGAACAAGTTTGGCTAGTTTTTGGTTCTTAACCACTGCCAAACTTTTTTCTAGTTGGATCTCATATGTCATAGGCATAATAAATTATGGTTAGATTCCCTTAGGCAAGCAAAGTTGTGACTCCAATTTTTTTGCCACAACTTTGGCAAGTTAGTGAGTCACAGAAGTTTAAGAGGGCTGTTTGGGGAGCTGTGCTTCAGCTTTGCTTCAGCTTTAGGCTAAAAGCTCTCCCAAACAGCATGGCTGCAAAGCAGCTGGGAAGCTAAGACACAGCAGAAGCACCCTCAAAAGTTGCAGCTGCTGAGGAGGAGCTTTTCAGTTATGACTTCGCTTGAACACCTCCTAACTCACTCGCTCCGCCTTCCCGACCTTTGCCACCCCACCTCGTCGCCTCCACGTCATCTCCCCATTCGGACGCGCTACCTTCTATTTCGGTTAGTCCTCAAAAGCTACATCTACAACAGCTAGTTTGCCAAACAGCATAACAAGAAAAGCCACAGCCGCCAGCTACAGCTGCTTTACATCCCAGCAAACCAAAAGCAGCTTTTCAGCCCAGCCGCAGCTCCCCTAAACAGGCCATTATTATGGTTAGATTCCCTTAGGCAAGCTAAGTTGAGACTTCAATTTTTTTTGCCACAACTTTGGCAAGTTAGTTAGGCACAGAAGTTTGGCAAACTGTGGCACCCTTATGACATAAACCAAACAGGCCCTCACACTAGATAATAATTACAAAGAACATGGCTATCATGTCGATGAATTGAGGCAATTTAGCTTGGGGAGTCATCCCATTTTCAATGTACCAAGGATAGTCATATAAACTTTGTACAGACGACTTGAAATACTCGTTCTCTTTTAGATGTCGCGTTAGAATGTATGTAGTCAAACTTTTAAAATTTTGACCGTTAATATACACAAAAGTGTTTTGATTTGTCACAAATAATTGTTATCGCTAGATTTGTCATAAACACACTTTTATGTCATGATATTTTTATGATTTTAACAAAATTGCTTGTGCCGCGCACCAACGTTGTCATTGAGACAGTGGGATCAGTCGTTGTTGCTTCATACGTTAAGCTCGTTTGCATTGGCCACACCTAGATGCCCCATGAGCGAGTGTGAGGAAGAAACAGGGGATGTGGCGTGTTTGTTGTGATGAAATTGGACGGTGGAAATCACTTGCAACAAGATCTGACAACAAACGAGGGTGTACGGAGCTAGTGCTCGGACCGGACTTCCGAGTGCTAGTCATGTTCTAATTTCAACTAATATATAATTAGAAAAAGTAATTGTCAAAGATGTTTATTGGAGGCCGTATGTCATTGTCCAAAACAAAAGTAAAAAAGAAAGAGGTGCATAATTGGTCCCTTCCCCTCCAATCCTGGGTAGTGCCGTAACCATGAGGCCATGGTACCGATTAAAGTAGCACTCTCTTACATACTTGGTATCCTATAGAAGCATGTTTTGAAATCATTGTTTTTAGTACGATCATACATGAACCTATTCAGGTTTTTTTAATATAAATTCCCGATAAATTCATCAATCTCCGAAGAAGATTACAACACATAGGGTGAAGGTCCCCGCCTATACTCGATTGAGAGACTGTAAACTCAGTGGCGGATCCAGTATTTTCATAATCGGTGTTCAGAGTTACAAAAAATATTATTCAATGTATAACAAAAAGGTTCACAAATCGCAATAGAAAAAATATAAAGTATAAATTATTCTTACTATAGACAAAAACTAGTTCCTCAATTCAAGTTGCATCCCTAAACATCAACTCAAAGTTGTGCATCCAGAAACATCAATGACCACTAGGCAAGTATATTCAAAATGCCCTACATTGTCACTTTCCTTATCATCTACTAGTCCGGTGAAACCACACTCCTTATGATTAGCTCATGTAGGTAATTTTGCTGCTAAAAGGAAAAGTGTAAATACCATCTATTCTAGTATTAAATAGAGAGGGCTAACTCCAATCATAACGTGGTAGTCACCCCCTTCCCCACAACCTCCCCCCTCTGCCCATTTAAGAAAAATTACTTTTGGGATTGCAGTCTACCGATACATTTTGCCATGTGATATATAATCCCAATAGCTACTACTTTTCACCTGGCACTCCAATGTTTTTTTTTCTTTTGAAAGAAACATGCACGCTACATACTTCTGAAATAACAGCAATCTATGCACAACCAGGAATACACATGCATCTATGTACAATTGCAGGAGAAGATGCCAAAAAATTTATCATTATGGTTCTAATGCTCCCAGCTAGAAAGTAAAGTTTGAACATCCCCAAATGCATGGCATCATATCTTTACCTTTTCAATTTCAGATCTTCAAACTACTCAATTTTCACTATTTTCATCTATTCTGTCCTCCATCGATTGGGCATTTGGGCCTATTGCAGACTTGTGCTAACTAATTGCATAGATCATGTGGAAGAACTCAGTTTGGGGATTTCACCTGGGCACATGGGGGAGGGGGATCCATCCCCAACGGTGCAGCTGTAGGGAGGCTCCCCTACCGCTCCGACGCTCTAGCCATCCACCAAACGCAGCCCACCGGACTCGCTCCATCCTCCTCCGGTTCGAACAGAAGGGGCGCCTGTTTACCTCCGCCTACTGAGGTGCCAACCACCGGTGCCCGGTGCCGCTTCCTTTCCTTCGCCTACCGGCTTGCCACCATTGCGCCAGCCGCCAGAGAGGAGAGGTGACAGGGGGAGAGCCGCTGCGCTGCTAGAGAGGAGAGGGAGGCGATGACACGAGACTCGGGAGCAGGGGCTACAAAGTGTTGCCGATTAGAGCTGCCATCTGCTGAGCTAGGCCACGCATTGAAAATGGGCCGCACAGTGAAAAATGTCCTGAGGCCGATTGGAGACGGGTTAAATACGTTAAAAGGTTGAAATACGTATTTTTAGCTCACTACTAGTATATACACTTAATATACCTATTAAATACTAGGTTTTTGACTAATTTTTTTTATGTACATCTGTAACCTATGTCCGGATCCGCCCCGTGTAAACTCTTCCTTAATTCTTCCTTACCCGCCTTGCCTCCCCTGGCTTATAAATGCGCCGCCTCGACGCATCAAACAAAACCACAACGCAAAGCATCTCCTCTGCTCCTAATCGCCTAATTTCTCTCTCCTCTTCCTGACTTCTTCTACTTGGTTTGCTTTGCTAGCGCGACATTGCCGGCTCCAAGATGGGTAGCGAGGCATCCGAGAAGACGGTCATCGGCTGGGCCGCGAGGGATTCCTCCGGCCACCTGTCCCCCTACACGTACACTCTGAGGTACAGGCGCGGATCATCCGCCGTTGCTATTTGAAATTAAATTTTTGACGATGTGCGAACTGTCTGATCCATACGGTGGAAGGTCTAGATGATAGGTAGAAATTAGGCCCCGTTTAGAACGCAATAATTTCACACGAATTTCATATGGAACAATTGAATTTTCATATTCCGAATGAGGCCTTATCCTTTTCTTGATTATTATTATTTTTGGTTGTAGTGCATTGTGAATCGATTTGCAGGAAGACTGGTCCTGAAGATGTGGTGCTGAAGGTTCTGTATTGTGGGGTTTGCCACACTGACATCCACTATGGCAAGAACGACCTTTGTATCTCAAAGTACCCCATTTCATATTCTATTTCCCCTTTTTCTCAGAGTCGGATAACTAGGGCCGGATATACTTCTTTGTTCCTATCCGCTCCCAAAGTCTTTGGTCGTTAAGACAAACAAAAATTATACGCTTTGTTTGCACCCCTAGCTATATATTTGTCTTTACTACTAAAAAACCTATTGATGGTGATGGTTTGCCATTCCTCCAAACTCTCTTTTTCACCTCCCTAAAAAAAATCTCCAACAAAAATAAAAAATAAATATATCAAGAAAAAAGCCAGTAAAGCTCTACCAAATATGTGGAGGGCGCGATTTAGTGCAGAGGCGGAGAGCCCTGGTCAGACAGACCGATCCTGATGATATGTTGACTCGATATGTTAATGATAGTGTAATATTTTTTATTAGTAGCAAACCAGTAGCATTCGACTAGTGTCTTGCAATAATCAGACCAAGGGATTATCCTTCATGAAGAAAATGAAAACATGCAGTAAAAAGGTTGGGCTTAGAGGACGAAGATCCAAAATGCGGGAATCCAACGTAGCAGAACGAGGTGGTGAAGATGAGGACGTTAACGCTCGAGGGGCTCGAGTGCAACGACGTCCGCTACCACTTCTTCGTCGACCTCGCCGGCAGCAACCTCCCACGCGGCCTGTGTCTCTTTGGCTCGCCTGATTAATTTTTCCTGATGTTGGCTAAAGACCCGAGTTCCATTCCACTACTTATATGCTACTAGTATAGTACCTTGTCTTCCGGTTTTCTTTTCCCAGCACGTAATATATGGTCTTTTCCTTTTTTAGAACGTTTGTTTCCTTTTACTTAATTCCAGGATATTTTATTTCCTTTTCCTTAAGATGATGCTGGAGGTGGAGGGAGATCTGTTGTGGACCACATGGATGAGTTAGACACATTAAACAATGGCCATCGGATGTGGGTGAGTAAAGCTGAGGAAAGATCTGAGAGGTTAATTTTGATGAAGGCAAGTTTCTGGGGACGTTTCGCTGGGTGTATGAAGGTTGGGCCATCTCTAATGGGGTGCATTATTTGGAGTGGATGTAAAAAAGAATGCTTAGGTGTATTATAAAGGGGTATATGTCCTGAAATAATCGTCGGACCAACGACTTATCCATCCTGAAGAAAATGAAAAAATGCAGTAAAAGGTTGAGCTTAGACGACCAAATCCAAAATGCGGGAATCTGATGTTTTGGACCGGCTTAGCCGCTTAGGCCAGCCTGGCCGCCTACAGCCTTCTTTGCTCCTGGGCCTCGTCTCTGATCTTCCAGCTTTGGTAACACTTTTTGCTAAAAGAAGAACGAACTGTGGGAAGTTGGGTCATTTCTCGTGTGCCGACAAGCAACAAACCCTCTCGCCGCTCCACTCAGAGTCAGAACGCAGCTTTCAACGACGAAGTATGCAAGTTCATTGGTTTTTAAGAGCACAAGAAGACACACCACCCGCACTTCTGCGTATGCATCGACTACACACGCTAGGAATTTTTGTGAGGACTTTACGAAGCGTGATTACGTATCTATACCCCTTTATAATGCACCTAAGCATTCTTTTCTAAGTCCACCCCCAATAATGCACTCCACTAGAGATGACTTAACCTTCATGCACCCAGCGAAACGTTTCCAGAAACTTGCCTCCATCAAAATTAACCTCTCAGATCTTTCCTCAGCTTTACTCACCCACACAAACGTTCTAGAAAAGAAAAAGATCATATATTACGTACTGGGAAAAAGAAACCGGAAGACAGGGCATTATACTAGTTTTTCTATTAAACACAAATGCGTATGTATTCTAAATAAATACGTCACGTTGTATCAATTCTATGAATCGAATCTAAGTAGATAGAAATAAACACCCACAATCCCACCTCTGGTCAAGGTGAACCGAGTCGTGATCTTTCAAAACTGAGTTTGGACCCTCGTGATAAAAGCAGAAGAGCTCTCCCACGAGACGTCTACTTTGCTACGCCTACAAAGAGATGGCCCCGGAGAGAGTACCGCTAGTGTGCCAGATTAGGAAGGAGAAGAGAGATCGCTCTGAGCTCACTCCGAGCATGTACAGCCAGAAAAGACTATGATATAATCTATACTCCTCAACATCTGTTAAATATAAAATTAAAGATAACTATTATAATAAATATTATCTTAAAAATATTAGTATGAGACTCTATAATATTTTAATTATAACGTAGAAAAATATTTATTATAGACAATAATTCATAAGTGATTTATGTGTGTATAGTCATTTCTTAAAAAAACAATTATGGCCTCTCCTCTCGGTAAAAATCAGACGTGACAAAACATAGTACCATTGTTCATGCTGTCACACGACAACCGCTCTAAGGCCAAATTTGTTAGTCAAAATGGGGAAGGAGAGATACTAGCAAACAACGAGATGTGATCGTAAACTAGAAAATTTGGTCGATTGGAGAGGTAGATTTTCCACTGCATGATTGCATCACTTGCTTTCCATTTTCCTCCTGTCCATACACACGCTCGACTACAGAAACGGTAGTTTTCCGTTCAGATCCGTCGGACAGACTTGGTAACTAGGAGCAACAAAAATGCTGAATTCTGATTCGCACAGTTCACCACCCATTCATTTCCTTCCATTCCTTTCCTGTACAGAAGAAGCAGAGCATCAGCTTAGCTTTGCCCTGTTCTTTCTTATCACTTCCCTCTTCTTCTCTTCTCTCGTCTTTTTTTTCCCCTTCCGTTCCTGACTGCTGTTTCAGTTTGACAGCAGTAGGAAAATAGGAAAAAAGAAACTTGGAACGATAGTACAGATTCTAACAAATGAAGCAAATTTGCGAAGAACAGATTGCGATTGTCCTAGATTGATTAAACCAAAGCTTTCCCACTTTGTTTTGATTATTTAATTACTGCATCCTCCCGACCCCGCCGACGCGCTCCGCTGCCGCCCGCATCACTCCCTCCATCAGCTGCGGCATGAACAGGTCCGCCCCGCCGGCGGCGCCGCACCCGGCGCGCACCCCGACGCTCGCCATGTACTTCTGCACTTCAGCGCGGATCATCTCCTGCATCGCCGACATGAAATCGGGGCTGAACGGGTATGATGACGGTGTGGCGGCCACGGGGGCAGGAGGCGGTGGCGGTGGAGAGGTCGTGGGCGGCAGTTCTTGGAAGTGGCTGTGGCCGCTGTCGTGGTTGAACCCCTGGTCCATGCCAGGGAGGGAGAGGGAAAGGGAGGTGAGGGGGTCCTCCTCGTGCCGCTGGCTGATGGCGCAGTCCGCCGGCTCGAACCCACCTGTCCGCGCCACCGGGCGATAAATCTGCCCGAATCCGCCGGCGCCGCCGTGACTGAGGTCGCTGCGGTCCGACCCGGACCCCGACCCTGACCCCGACCCCGACGGGCTGTCCGGCGTGGGGCTCACGCGCTTGCAGGGCCGCTCGAACTCGTCTCCATCAGCGGCGGCGACGGCTGTGGCGATGGCGAGCTTTCGCTTGAGGGAGCAGTTCCAGTGGTTCTTGACGGCGTTGTCGGTGCGGCCGTGGAGGAGCCGCGCGATGGCGGCCCACCTATTCCCGAGAAGCGCGTGAGCTCGCAGAATGGAAGCGTCCTCCTCCGCCGTGAACGGCCGCCTCTCCACCTGCGGCGAGAGCTGGTTGCACCACCGCAGCCGGCACGACTTCCCGGACCGCCCGGGGATCTCGCGGCCTATTGCCGTCCAGTTCCGCGCGCCGTGCCGCTCCACGAGCCGCCGCAGCGCGTCGTCCTCCTCGGGGCTCCACGGGCCCCTGATCCTGTCGCACTCCGCCTCCACTCCTCCCATGGCGTCACAAAGACGACGACTAGTTGCTAGCGGCTGAGTCAAAAGGTATTTTGGTTTCTTGCGGTTTGTGTCTAGTTGCGAGTGGTGCGGATGGTGGGGGAGGTTGGCGAAATAGTGACGGGGAAGCGAGGAGGGTATTTATAGCGGCGGGGCGACCAGGCGCGGCCGGTGACCTGACCGGCGATACAGCTGGCATCCGCTGCACGCGTCGCGAGACCCGGCGCCACCTCCTACCTAGGTCGCTTGTCGTTTCCCGTTTCTTTATGCCAGGTCGGTCCATCTCTATGTCGGCCCCGCTGCTCAGTCAGAGTTCCGCGCTTCACCGGGTGGATTTGGGAGGGGGCAGTTGGCCTCGGTGGATTCGAAATTTGAACCGTGTCTATTGTTTTCGTACGTGGGGCAGTGGGAAAACGGCAGGTGCCGTTGAGCGCTGGCTGGCCAGGGTGCCGTTGAGAAGTAGTACAATAACGCATCGCATGGGTGAAAACTGAAATGTGAAACTGAAAATCCGGTGATTTTTGGTAACCCAACGGGCCCCTGTTCCACTTTTGGTCTGTTCAGTTAAATCCTCCTCGCCTATCTGAACGGCCGGCCAATTCAATTCGAGAAATAAAAAAGTTGCTAAGGACATGTATAATGGTGTATATATATATGTTATTTATAAGAGTGTGTTATATAGGATTTTGAATGATGTAGTGGAGAGAGAATGAGGAAAGAGAAATATGATGTCTATTATTTAGACAGACGGCCTTACAAACAGTTTTATACTGTTTATATCATTGTACAAACAATCTGTTAATTATATACCTTTCGCGGTGAGAAAATAAGTTATATTTATAATTCCTCTCGGAAGTTTTGCAAAAATGATATGATCACGGGGCTATATCCCGAACGGCAGCACTGGACAGGAGTGAGTCATCCCTCGAACCACCAGTTTGTTATTCCGTCGTTTTGCATCGATGACACGACAACGGCGACAGAGAAAGCGGAGTGGACTCAACCACCGCGGGAATAACCAACGTAATGCTACTACTTAACTACTCTACGTACGTGCGTGCCTAACAAACCGACACGAGGTGCGAGCGCGTGCGCGACTTGATGCGCCGTGCTATGCTTATCCATCCACCCGGACGGACGGAGCGAAACGATCCATTCCCCCTCGGCTCCCACGCGATACGTGCACTGCACCCCAGCCCGACCTATCCCCATCCGCAGTTAATCGCAACCGTCCAAGGCCGAGCATGCCCCACCCGCGTGGGCCCCACCACACACCGTACAAGTGTACCGCCCGGTACGTACCCGCTTCCCTCGCACCCCGATCGCGTCACGGCTCGACCTGTCGCTCTCCCGGCAACACCCCGCGCGACCCGTTCCCGTGCCCATGACGGGTGGGCCCTGAAAAGTGTGGGTCCCTGGTGCAATTAGCGCACTGTGCGCGGGGGCAGGAGGGGATAAGGACGGCCCACGGGCCAGGCTGGAGCGCACGGTTTCTAAAAGCGGCGCGTTTTCGTGGGAAGCAGTTATGGCTCGTGAGCCGGACGGGGCGCAGGCGGCAGTGCGGCACACAGCTGTGTGGGTGCGCATTGGCCGCGCTACGTACGCCCCCAACCGCGACCCCGCGCTGTGCCGCCGTGTGAGACGTGACGCCGCGATGGCTTATCTCTGTCTGGACCGTTGAGTCTTGAGTGAACGTTCCCAATATTCTCACTCGCTGCCGCTGCGCAAATACTAACTGAAAGCAACGGCTCAGAAGTCAGAAGTACCGAGCTGCTCGGGTGGCTAGCATCGCTGTCTAGCGTGCAGCCCGCACAGATCAAAATCCGGCGCGTCACACACACACACACATATATATATATATATATATATATATATATATATATATATATATATAGTCTTTTTCATATCTTTCAAATGTGATTGAGTTTGTTTTTCAAATTTTGAAGGATTGTAGAAGCTCACCTCCCCTACGTATGGTATTTTTTTGATAATTTTTTAAAAATTGTATACGTGGTTTTCACGGAATTTTTACGGTAAAAGTGGTTTTCACTGAATATATTGCTTTTATATATATATATATATATGTGTGTGTGAGATGTAGAAATTTGTGTTTCACACTCTGTAAGGTCTCGTCGCTTCTGTAGTAACTCGCAATATAAGTAGCGAACACGTACTTGTATGTACATGTACGAAGGTGTAAGTAAAATGTAATACTTTCTCCGTTCAAGTTTTATAAGACATATTTTTTTAATGATCTTGTTTATAAATATAGTACGTATTTTATATTACAATACAAAATTAGTATAATGTTCTATGTATACCTCTAATCAATATCTATCTTTACTTCATATCATCTATATACATGTATTAAATATAGTGCTTAGTAATACTTCATCCGTTCACTTTTATAAGGCTTATTTTTTTTAATAGTTTTGTTTAAAAATATAAGACTTGTATGTAGATTTAATGACGTCTTTCATTCTATACCTCTATTTATTTTCTCTCAACCATATATATTTATTCATTAGCATCCACACCAAGTATATCTTTGTATATCTTTCATCTTCCAAGACAATTACGTGAAGGCATATAAGTTATTTTCTCTCATGTATTTTTCAATTTTAACGCAATTTTAATTCTCATGTAAAATCAAAATACATCTTATAAAAATGAACAGAAGGAGTACATGACAGAAAGAGATATACCCTGTGAATTTGGAACGATGGAGTATATTGTGTATCCTTGACCATTGTAAAAAGAAAGCAACGGCGCAGTGAGACTAGCAATGGCAGCTGCAACTAACTTCCGCGGTCGGCCAGTGCCATGGCAGTGCCACCAGCGTTTACACCACCTCGTACGTACATTTTGTGGGTCTTTGTGCGACTGACGTGTGTGCCCGTGGAAAGGCGAAAGGGGCGGTGTGGGGAGTCGTCAACTGGTCAGGCGCGGACGCGCGGTTCCCGAGGGGGGCCAGGCTGGCGACCTCGAACGGCCCCGCGTCCCACCGACAGGAGCCGGTACTGCCAACTGCCGTTGCGAAGCAACCACCACACCCCGCAGTCGGGTAGTAAGACTATGTCCAGCGATTTCCCTTTATTTTTTTCTCTTCCCTCATTCCCTTCCCTATATTTATTCCCTTTATTCCTATCATCTCCAGCAGCATCCTTTCGAAGGGATTTATATAGAGATTGGAGAGAGAATCTCTTATTGAAAAGATCCTCTCTCTAAATCCCTTCCAAAGAGAACCGCGGCTTAATTCGTTGGAAGTCACGGATCCGTCTGCAAGAGATTTGGAGGCTGAAGGGAACTCGCTGGAGATAGTCTAAGCACTAAGCAGTCTGTCCGTCCACATCCCCTCCCCCCTGGTCCCTGGACGCGGTTGCCCCGGCCACCGGGTGGTTGGTTGGCGCACGCGGCGGGCAGCTTCCTCGCAGCTTCCTGGGACGCTTTCTTTTATGCGAACCGAGGCGCCGAGCCCGCCGCGACGACGAGATCTTGCTTGCGTAGTGCATGTGAATTGTCATTTGTTTAGCTTTAAGCGGAGGATGCTTTGCCTGCTGATCCAGCCCTAATCGTGCTGTCATGTCATGCCGTGCGGGAGATTGTAACTGCACTGCCACGATCGCACTCGTGTTGCATTAGGATAGTTTGCCCATAGGCGTTGGCCACACGGGGCACGACCGCACGAGGCTGGCGGGGTGACGTCAGCGGAGGGGCAGCCGGATCCACGGTGCGGCTGGCAGGGAGGCAGGGCGTAGTCAGCGGAGGGTCCATTAACATGGAGCTTTCCTTTGGACGCGGGATCTTAAATAATTTCTAGTATTGATATTTAGGGTGTGTTTGGTGAAGTTGGTGATTCCTAAACTTAATCGATTCGATGGAAATTCTGATCTCATGAAAGATATCGAGAGTGTTTAGATGGATCATCTTTTCAAATTTTAGACCAAAAATATAAACTTAATTCACTTTATTTCAGCATACAAGTTTCAGATCTCAGATAAAGCTGGTATCTGAAGCTCTACCAAACAGGCCCTTAAGTTTTGACGTAACGGTGAATACCCACTCGTTCCGGTATGAATGAAGGAAGAAGATACCTTACTAGGTGAATGAGTTGCTTTATGTATCATGTTGTTTGGTGGGTCACTATTTATTGAAGGTCTAATTTGACAATTGCTGACTTCGCTTGTTGTTTACACAACTAGTCTTGTACCCTATATGCACGTAAAGACCATAGGGTGAGAGAGAAGATGCGGCTCAACGCATCTCTTTCGCAAAGACATGGCAGTTTGCCGAGTCAAAGACGCTTGACGTATGTCATACAGAGTGGATGTTGGGGAGTCAGCGAGGACGCAAGCGTGCAGCAATGAGCAACCCGCCAAGCCGATGGCGAGTGGGCAGGAAAAGTACCATAGTTTGAGTTAGCAAGTAACTGATCGGCTAAGTGGGCTGACTAAAACAACAAATAGTTGATTTGTTTGATTAATTAGTGTTAACTTGTCTATAGATTTACGTAAGTTTGATAAACGAATGTTGTACGGATATTTCTCAAATAATAAAAATATTATTAGTAACCTCGAAATCGAAAATAAAGCCGCACATATATTTAATACCTGAGATTCTTTGAGCCCACCTTCTTTATTTTTCTTGAACTCGCACGTCACCGGTAGCCGCGATGGGAATACAGATTTCTCATAGATGGTACTGTAGATATTGTTAAGGAACCTCGCTATCGAATAGTCCGGGTTCCCAACAGATCCGAATCGAGAATGAAAGAGAGAGACACGTGTTCAAGGAGAGCAACAAATAAAATTCTTTATTGCTAATGATTACTTGTACATTAGGGGACCCTCCTCCTTTTATAGCGCCATCCGTGGTTTAGGCTAAGGGACCAAAGATGGGCCTTCAATGGGTCATCCGGTTTCCCAACACTCCCTTGGGCCCTTTGCCGCGAGATGCATATGCCTCATTAAAATTCCAAAAACCAAAAGGAAAAATACTTGGAGAAAGAGTACATAGCATACGCTCACTATGTTGCACGAATTGCCTCGTTAAAACCTTATGCAAGAAAACTTCATGAAAAACTTGCTAAGGAAAAAGAGTACAATTCTCCCAACTTCAATTGCTAATCTTCGAGATTTATGTTGGGTATTCATAATTCATCTTCGAGATTCATGTGGAGTATGTGAAATATCTCCCCGAATCTGCACTTCTAAGTCTCATCATCCCAATTCCTTTTACGCACCTTTCAAAGGTAGATGCTGGGAGTGATTTAGTGACAAATCTGCAAGATTTTCACATGACTTAGTATGCAATATCTTGATCTCGCTCATCTTATGCAATTCGTGAGCATAGAAGAACTTAGGTTGATATGCTTCGTGAGATTGCTCTTCACATAACCCATTTGTGCTTGAGCAACACAAGTCGCATTATCTTCATAAATTATCGTGAGTTTGCTCAATGTTCAAACCACATGACTTCTCGGATGTGGTGAACCATTCTTCCGAGCCATGCACATTCACGAGATGCTTCATACAAAGTGATGATTTCGAGTGGTTTGTCGACGCCGAGACGAGAGTCCGCTAGACGACTTCCAAGAAATTGATGTTCCTCCACATAGAAAAACATAGCCGCTTGGGACTTGTCGATGTCGGTCCGATAAATACCCAAAGATCTCGCATAGCCAACTAAATTCAATTCATTGTTTCTTCAAAAATGCATCGAGGTCTTTGCTTCCTTGGAGGTAACTAAGATGTCCTTGGTCCCTTTCCAATGCCTTTTGGTGGGTTCTCAGACTGCATCGAGCTAGCAAATTCACTACGAACGCAATGTCCGCCCGGTGCTATTCGCAAGGTACATGAGCGCCCAACTCGCACTCGATATGTGAATTCTGCTCCCGTGACTTCCTCCCCTCTACTTTAGGTCTCAGATGGGTCTAGGTCTGCTTGGAGTGACCTTCCGACCATTGGAGTCTTCGCAAGATATGCTTTTTCAAATCCAAACCTTTCCAACACTTTCTGTGTGTAGGTTGATTGATGTACCAAGATTCCTCCTTGGACATGTTCAAGCTGCAAGCCTAAACAAAACTTGGTTTTACCTAAATCCTTCATTTCAAACTCAGACTTCAAATATGAGCATGCTTCTTCAATTTCTTCATCCGTCCCAATGATGTTCAAGTCATCTACATAGACGGAGATTATACAGAATCCATTCGGGATCACAGATAAACACACATGGACAATCTTCATTGCTTGTGTAGCCTTTCTTGCAGAGAAAGTCACTCAAGCGATTGTACCACATTCTTCCCGATCGCTTCAAATTTACATACGCTGATTTCTCCAATTTCACACAGCATGTGTTTCTATTTGCTCTGCCTTGGTTCTGGATAGGAATTCCTTCCGATACTTTCATGTATATCTCCGAATCCAAGTTTCCATACAAATATGCTGTGACAACATCCATTAGCTTTATTCTCAACTTCAAGTTGAATGCCATTGAGATCAAATATCTAAAAGTAATTCCTCCCATGACCGGAGAATAGGTTTCTTCATAATCAACTCGAGGACGTTGAGTGAAACCTTGAGTTACAAGCCTTGCTTTGTACCTTACAACTTCGTTGTTTTCATTCCTCTTCCGAACAAAGATCCATTTGTGACCTCACGGGTTTATATGGGAGGTGTGCGATACGGCCCAAACACCTCTCTCTTGTTTAGAGAGACTAACTCGCAATGATTGCCTTTT
The DNA here is from genome assembly GCA_036346275.1 of Otatea glauca. Classification (NCBI taxonomy): domain Eukaryota; kingdom Viridiplantae; phylum Streptophyta; class Magnoliopsida; order Poales; family Poaceae; genus Otatea; species Otatea glauca. The sequence continues at coordinate 56,607,393 of CM070721.1, forward strand.
TCCATTCTTCCCAATCTAGCCTTTTCTTGCACTCTGCGAGAGATGCGTGCTCGGATCATGATCAATGATCGAGGCAATCTTCTTTGCAAAGTATGCATCAACGCTGGTCGTTGCTCTATTCAGGATTCTCCTGTTATTACAAAGTTTATGGCCATTTCTTCATGGGTGCTTCATGCACTTTTACTTGCTCTTCATCGCTTCCCCTATCGCAGAGCAAGTTCCTTTAGCTTTTCATCACCTATGTGCGCACACATTATTTCCTACGGCTTCTCGCAGGGAAGATTCAAGTCCGAATTGCCTTTCCTGTTGGCTTTTTTTCAGCTGTGTCTCAACCGCTCCCTTCTTTCCTTGGGGCATTTTCGTGATTGGTTGTGGTAAGTCCTCTCGCCGCTTTTCCAGACGCCTCCGGTACTTTGGGTTTGAGGAGCCGATTTCGCTCTTTTCTTTGAGGCCTCTGACAGGTTGAGAGATACCTTCTATTTTATTTGGTATTTCCACCCTCTCCGGTGCATTCATTATGGGTACATGCGACTTAACCACGCCTTCGATCACAAAATGATCAGCAGCTTCATTTGCTAAATTCGCAAATCAATTATCTTCTCGACTTCTTGATTTGCTTCATTAGTGCGGGGTCATGTGGGATCCCAAAGGAATGCCATATGATTTCCGGCATTTTTCATCCAAAGGTTGATTTCTCCCTAATGACGGAAACGATCCTCGCCAAAAATGCAATCGGCCGACCGGTCAGATGCAAGTCTCCAATATGGGTTCCAAATACCGATTATGGATGCACTCTCATAACCAACGATATCCTGATTTGCGAAGAGGCCCATTGCAGCACGAGAGGGTGGTATAGGTACATATACCATACACCCAAATTTTCTAAGATGGAAGATCTTCGGATGATCCCGCACAAGCCGCATAAGAGAATGGATGTTGTAGGCCGACGGTCCGAAATTGATAAGAGCCGCTACGCGCAGATCGCGTGTCCCCAAGAGGTGTTGGGCAAGTTACAACTCGCAAAGCGGTCCGCAATGAACTTAACCTCTTTATTAGTGCTTCGCTAGTCCATTCTCGCGATGGACGCAGCGGACGGAGTGCTCAATCGCTATCCTCGCCGCCGCAATAATCATCAAATGCCTTTGAAGTAAATTCTCCGGCATTGTCCATTCTAATTGACTTCACGCGATGATCAGGGAAAGCATTCTTAATTCTTATGATCTGCGAGATCAGCTTTGCAAAAGAATGGTTTCTTGTTGACAATAAGCATACATGCGACCATTTCGAGGAAGCATCAATGAGCACTATAAAGTATCGAAACGGCCCTGACAGGGGCTGATTTGGACCGCAAATATCCCCCTGGATGCGTTCCAGGAATGCAGGGATTTCACTTTGCACTTTCATGACAGAGGGTCTAGTTATTAATTTCCCGGTGGCACATGCGGGGCACACTAAATCTTCATGATTCGGGAAATTTTTAACATTAATGCCATGACCTTGTGAGTTGTTCACTATATTTCTCATCATTATAAGACCAGGATGGCCTAATCTACCATGCCATAAAGAAAATAACTCAGAGCTTCTAAAAATGTCTTCAAGGAAGTATACACTTCTGTGCATGAATATTCGTAGTACAACCCTGATTCATATGAGGGACATTTTTCTAATACCATTTTTCCACATACCGCGGCTTCACAATGCACAAGCATTCTTTGCCATTTTCTTCATTGGTTTCTACGTGAAAACCATCACGCGGATGTCTTTAAAGCTTAAGAGAGTGCGCTGATTCGTGGTACAAAAAGGCTTCTTCAATTACCGCAGTTGTACCCATAGGCAATATAATAGTGGCTCTTCCCGAGCCGATTACATATGAGTCGCCTCGCGATCGTAGTAATCTTTCCAAATGTTTCTTCGTGATCGATCGAAATACTTAGACTCTCTTAAGATGGTATTTGTTGTGCCACTATCAACAATGCATATCTCTTCCATTTGGGCGCTACACGATTTCTAGATAAAAGAAATATAATTCTAATCGATAGAGGCAAAACAATCCAAATTTTACTTGCAAAATTGAAGAATATCGAATAAAGAATAAATTGCGATTTATTCATGAAAGAAGTATGCTCTTCTAGAGCTTACAATCCATTATTCAAAAAAGCTAACAACCATAATCTAAAAAATGTATTAAATGTAATCAGAAATATGCATTAATTTCTCGCTTCTATGTCATCGGCAAGTTTTCTTCATTTGCCATAATAATGGCCGCAGATCGATGTCCGTGCTATTCGTGAGGATGAGGCAAGTGGGTGCTACATCCATGACATCATCATCACCGATGTTGGCGAAGTGTGTTTCATGGGGGTGTTTTCTTTTGCCTTTCTCTTAGCTTGATATGCGTTGATCACTTCTTTGATTCCCGACATATCTTCGACCAATGTCCCTAAGTGCCACACTTGAAGCACGCTTGGTTCTCATTGTCCATACGGCTTGGCTTGCGCCTTTTCTTTGTCATCCTCTTCACTGGGCTTTGACTTTCCTTTGGCCTCGGGCCTCTTTTTCTACCCCGCTTGCCCTTCTTTCTATCGGGGGCTTTCACCTTGTAGCTATTGGCATTGACTTCGTGCTGCCTCGCCCAGTGGTCATGAGACATAGTTCTTGCGAGAACATCGCCTTGCGATTCCGAACTTGCATTACATCAATCAGCCGCTATACTCCTTGTATGCGCCCGACGATAGTTGCGTGCACTCGATAGCATTAGGTGGAAGGTAGAGAGAGTTTTCAATCTTCTCTTCATCGCTGATCTTCTTGCCACATAGAGAGATTGGTACAAATTACGTGCAAGGCGTAATTGTACTCTGCCATCGCTCAAGTCCGCAAACCTCAGCGCACTCCAATCTTGCGTGCTTGGGGCAAGATGGTGTACTTGAGCTTTCAACCGCTCAAGTGCAGTCCAAAGCTCAGTGCACTCTCCTCACCATATATTCATTCTTTAGAGTGGCCGAGAGGTGGTGCCTCGAGAAAATGCAGAGCTTGATCGCTTTGCTCACGCAGAGGTTTTATGCCCCACGAGGACCCTAGACTAATCGCGGTTTGAGCTTCTTGCCCCCAAGGACGATCTTTACGTTCGATGCCCAAGTGAGATAGTTCTGACCGTGCAGGGCCAGTTCTTCAAACTCACGATTCACGATTCCAGACATCTGCATGATTTCAAAATTCTGGTTTAGATTACTGCGTGTAATCTGATAGAAAATGGTTGCAAAAAGCATAAAGTGCAGAGAAAAAAATAAATAAATTCATATGCATTGCATTATATAAAATAAAGCAAAGGATTCAAAATTCATAAAGAATATTCATAAGAACAGAGAAATAAAGCAAGAAAAATTAAAAACAGAGCCAAAAAATCTTCTTGATTTTCTGGCAATTTTTTCTCTTTTTTTCTTTTTCTTTTCTTTTTCTTTCTTTTTCTTCTCCTTTCTTTTCTTTTTCTTCTCTGTTTTTCTTCTGGCCGAACCAGCCCATCTCCCGCTTGGCCCACTTGGCCTGCTCCCGGCCCGACACAGCGCGCGGCTAGGGTTTCCCCTAGCCGCCGCCGCCACTTACCCGTGCCGCATCTCTTTCTTCACGCGTTCATTTCCCCACGCGCCTCCTTCTCCACGCTGACAGGCCGCCTCCTTCCAAGACGCTACCGCTTCCCCACGCGCTTCTTCTCCACGCCGCTGCCGCCTCCCGTGGCGCTGCAGACCTTCTTCCGCGACGCTACCGAGCTAAAGGTATCCGAGGCGACGGCGCGGGCCGCCGCAAGGGCGGCGGCCGGGCGAGCACGCAGCCGAGCGCGCCGAGCCGCGACCGAGGCCGAGGTCGGGCGGGTGGCGCGACGGCGCGGGCGAGAGAGGCGGCCGGCCGGGCGCGGCGCGGCGCTTGCCGACGGGCGACGCGCATGCGGAAGGCCGGATGCCGGCGATGCGGCGGCGGCGGCCGCGTTGCAGGACGCGCGCGCGCTACGCGGTCGAACCAACGACAACTTCGGGCGCCGAGGTGGCCGAGCTAAGGCCGGCCGAGCTGCGGCGAGCCGGGCGGCGCGAGGCCGATGAGGGCCGAGGCGCCAGCGCGCGGGCCACCGGGAGGCGCCGAGCATCACTGGGCGCCGCTTAGCATGCGCCGCCGGCTTCAGGCGACGCCGCTTACCGGGCGCCGCCGCCGTTTTTTTTGGGCGCGGTGGCGCCGAGGCCGAGGCACGGCGATATGGGGTTCGGTGCCGGCGAACGGCTACGCGCCGAGCCGACGGCGGCGCTGGTTTCGGCCGAAGGCCGTAGCCGTGGTCGGGCGACGCTGAAGCGAGGCTGGGCGCGCCGCGAGCTGGCAATGAGGCGGCGACGGCGGCGGCCCGAGGCCGTGGTGGCGCTAAGACGACCAGCCTTGCCGGGCGGCGACGCTGGCGCGGCTGCGCTATGCGCGATCGGGCGGCGGCGCTGTCTGGCGGGTCAAGCCGAGCCGGCTTCGCGGCGGCGGCGCCGGATTTCAAGCCGCGGCACGCAAAACCGAGATCGCCATGTTTTTTTTCTCCGATGATGAACAAGAAACCGTGATATCAGTAGCCGTGCTAGTAGCTTCAACGATCGCTGTGACTTCGTGCACGTGGACTAAAAACGGTACAAGATGCGAGGATAGTTGCATGCAAAGAAAACGACAAGCGCTTAGATTCAATCTCCAAAATCCTACCTTTCTCACCTTTCAATTCGATCTCCTAGAGCTTCGTATCGATAACGTGTTAAGGAACCTCGCTATCGAATAGTCGGGGTTCCCTAACGATCCGAATTGAGAATGTAAAGAGAGACACACGTGTTTAGGTAGAGCAACAAATGAAATTCTTTATTGCTAATGATTACTTGTACATTAGGGGGCCTCCTCCTTTTATAGCGCCATCCGTGGTTTAGGCTAAGGACCAAAGATGGGCCTTCAATGGGCCATCTGGGTTTCCCAACAGATATATGTATTTGTTGTGGATGCACCGACGCACGATTTGCATGCAGATCTCGTAATGAGACCAAGGTTCTGTGGTACTGGGCATCCGATTCAGCGAGATGGCCGCTCGCTCGTGAATACTCCAAAAGGGCTTACTTTTTAAGTCAAGACGAAACCGAGGCAATCGTCCGGCCCGCCACGCCATCGCGTGTGCTCCAAATTTCTCCGTGTACCGTGTTAAGGAACCTCGCTATCGAATAGTCCGGTTCCCAACGATCTGAATTGGAGAACAGAAGAGAGAGACACGTGTTTAGGAGAGCAACAATGAATTCTTTTATTGCTAATGATTGCTTGTACATAAGGGGACCCGCCCTCCTTTTATAAAGCCACCTAGGGTTTCGCTAAGGGGCCAACGTGGCTTTCCATGGCCACGAAGGTTTCCAACACTTCTTGGGCCCTTTGCCGCGAGATGCATATGTCTCACCAAAACTCCAAAAACCCAAAGGGAAAATACTTGGAGAAAGGGTACATAACATACGCTACTACGCTGTACTAATTGCCTTGTTAAAACCTTATGCAAGAAAACTTCATGAAAAACTTGCTAAGAAAAAGAGTACAATTCTCCCAACTTCAATTGCTAATCTTCGAGATTCATGTTGGGAATTCATAATTCATGCTCGAGATTCATGTGGGAGTATGTGAAATATCTCCCCAATCAGACTTCTCTAAGTCTCATCATCCCAATTCTTTTACGCACCTTTCAAAGGTAGATGCTGGGAGTGATTTAGTGAACAACTGCAAAATTTTCACATGACTTAGTATGCAATATCTTGATCTCGTTCATCTTATGCAATTCGTGAGCATAGAAGAACTTGGGGTTGATATGCTTCAGAGATTGCTCTTCACATAACCCATCCGTGCTTGGGCAACACAAGTCGCATTATCTTCATAAATTATTGTGGAGTTTGCTCAATGTTCAAACCACATGACTTCGGATGTGGTGAATCATTCTTCTGAGCCATGCACATTCACGAGATGCTTCATACAAAGCAATGATTTCCGAGTGGTTTGTCGACGCCGAGACAAGAGTCCGCTTAGACGACTTCCAAGAAATTGCCGTTCCTCCACATAGGAAAACATAGCCGCTTGGGACTTGCCAAGATGCGTAGTCCGATAAATACCCAAAGATCGGCATAGCCAACCAAATTCAATTCATTGTTTCTTCCAAAAATGCATCGAGGTCTTTGCTTCCTGGAGGTAGCGGAAGATATCCTTGATCCCTTTCCAATGCCTTTTGGTGGGTTCTGTGACTGCATCGAGCTAGCAAATTCACAAATAACGCAATGTCCGCCTAGTGCTATTCGCAAGGTACATAAGCACTCCAACCGCACTCAGATATGGGAATTCTACTCCTGTGACTTCCTCCCTCTTCTCTAGGTCTCATGGGTCTAGGTCCGCTGGAGTGACCTTCCGACCATTGAGTCTTTGCAGGATATGCTTTTTCAAAACCATACCTTTCCAACACTTTCTGCGTGTAGGTTGATTGATGTACCAAGATTCCTCCTTGGACATGTTCAAGCTGCAAGCCTAAACATGACTTGGTACTAGTTATTAATTTCCCTTTGCACTTTCATAACAGAGGGACTAGTTATTAATTTTTCCCACTGGGTTTTACTTTGCACTTTCATAACAGAGGGACTAGTTATTAATTTCCCGGTGGCACATGCGGGGCACACAAAATCTTCATAATTCGGGAAATTTTTAACATTAATGCCGTGACCATGTGAGTTGTTTACTATATTTCTCATCATTCTAAGACCAGGATGGCCTAATCTACCATGCCATAAAGAAAATAACTCAGAGCTTCTAAAAACAGTCTTCAAAGAAGTATACACTTCGGGTGCATGGATATTCGTGTAGTACAACCCAGATTCATATAAGGGACATTTTTCTAATACCATTTTTCCACACCGCGTGCTTCACAATGCACAAGTATTATTTGCCATTTTCTTCATTGGTTTCTACGTGAAAACTATTGGCGCGGATGTCTTTGAAACTTAAGAGAGTACATGTTGATTCAGGGTACAAAAGGGCTTCTTCAATTACCAAAGTTGTACCCATAGGCAATATAATTGTAGCTCTTCCTGAGCCGATTACATACGAGTCGCTTCCTGCGATCGTAGTAATCTTTCCAAATGCTTCTTCGTGATCGATCAAAATATTTAGACTCTCTTAAGATGGTATTTGTTGTGCCACTATCAACAATGCATATCTCTTCCATTTGGGCGCTACACGATTTCTACATAAAAGAAATATAATTCTAATCAGATAGAGGCAAAATAAACCAAATATTGCTTGCAAATTTGAAGAATACTGGAATAAAGAATAAATTGCGTATTTATTTATGAAAGAAGTATGCTCTTCTAGAGCTTACAATTCATTATTCAAAGAAAATGCTAACAACCATAATCTAAAAAATTAAACAGAATCAGAAATATGCATTAATTTCGCTTCTATGTCATCTGTAGTTTTTCTTCATTTGCCATAATAATGGCCGCAGATCGATGTCCGTGCTATTCCGTGAGGATGAGGCAAGTGGGTGTCTACATCCATGACATCATCATCACCGATGTTGGCGTAAGTGTGCTTCATGGGTGTTTTCTTTGCCTTCTCTTAGCCCGATATGCTGATCACTTCTTTGGATTCTCGACATATCTTCGACCAATGTCCCTAAGTGCCACACTTGAAGCACGCTTGGTTCTCTTGTCCATACGGCTTGGCTTGCGCTTTTCTTTGTCATCCCTCTTCACAGGGGCTTTGACTTTCCTTTGGCCTAGGGCCTCTCTTTTCCACCCCGCTTGCTCTTCTTTCTATGAGTGGGCTTTCACCTTGTAGCTATTGGCATTGACTTCGTGCTGCCTCGTCTGTGTGGTCATGAGACATAGTTCTTGCGTAGAACATCGCCTTGCGATTCCGCAACTTGCATTACATCAATCGGGCGCTATACTCCTTGTATGCGCCCCGACGATAGTCGCGTGCACTGATAGCATTAGGGTGAAGGTAGAGAGAGTTTTCAATCTTCTCTCATCGCTGATCTTCTTGCCACATAGAGAGATTGGTACAAATTCGCAAGGCGTAATTGTACTCGCCATCGCTCAAGTCCGCAAACCTCAAAGCGCACCCAATCTTGCCGTGTTTGGGGCAAGATGGTGTACTTGAGCTTTTCAACCGCTCAAGTGCAAATTAAAGCTCTGTGCACTCTCCTCACCATATATTCATTCTTAGAGTGGCCGAGAGGTGGTGCCCGAGAAAATATAGAGCTTGATCGCTCGCCACGTAGGTTTTGCGTCCCCGCGAGGACCTAGACCAATCATGAGCGGAGCTTCTTGCCCCCAAGAACGATCTTCACGTCCGATGCCCAAGTGAGGTAGTTCTCGACTGCAAGGGCCGCTTCTTCAAACTCACGATTCACAATGCCGCACATCCGCATGATTTCAAAATTCTGGTTTAGATTACTGCGTGTAATCTGATAGAAAATGGTTGCAAAACATAAAGTACAGAAAAAATTAAATTGCCAAGCATTGCAATATATTAAATAAAGCAACAGATTCAAAATTCATAAATAATATTCATAAAACAGAGAAATAAAGCTAAAAAAATTAAAAATAGAGCCAAATAAATCTTCTTGAATTTCTGGCAATTTTTCAAAATTTTCTGCAATTTTTTTTTCTCTTCTCTTCTTTTTTCTTTTTTTTCTTATCCTTCCTTGGCCGAACGGCCTATGGGCCGCTCTTTTTTTCTTTTTCCACTTCTTTTAATAACTCGCTCGCGTGGTCGAATCGCCCATCCGCCCGCTGGCCCGAAAAGGATACTGGTTGGGGCGTCGGGCGATAGAAACTAGGGTTTCCCCCTTGCGTGCCATGCGTCGTTTTTTCTGCGCCATACGCTTCGTCAAGCTTTGCCGCTTGTCGGTCCGCTTACTCCTCCCGCCGCTTCTTCTTCGTTCCACGACGCTCAAGGCTGCCTTCTTGCGCGACGGGCTGCAAGGCGCGGCGACGGGGCTGCGCGGCGGCGGAGGAGCAGTGCCACCGGCAAGGAGAGGCGCTGGCGCGCGGGCGCGCAACTCGTGTCGGGCTCGCGAGGCGGCGGGCTTTGGTCGGGCGCGGCGCATGGCGCCGGTTCTGCGGCCACGAGCCGAGGGGTGCCGAGGCGAGGCGATCGCGAGCCGTGAGGGCGGGCGGCGGCGCGGCTACGGGACCGACGGCGCGCTTGGTCGGGGGCGTGTCGGGAGTCAAGAGCCACGGCTTCGGTCGGAGGCTAGGGATGCGACGGGCCAAGTCGACAATGACGCTGCTGGATCGAGGCGGCGCAATGATAAGCCGAGGCCGAGCCGGCTTCGCAAGGCGGCCGCGGCGCTGAAGTACGGAATGGCGCAGACGGCTGCGCTGTCCATGCGCCGAGGCGATCGGCTTCGCCGGCCGCAACGAGGCTAAGGGTTGTAACCGGCGCCGCACGCACGCGGCAGCCGCCATGCGTCGGCGCCGTCAGCGGCGGCGGGCGCGCTTCGAGGCAAGGTCCATGCGGCGCGGCGATCAGGTTTCTAAGCGCACGACGGCGGTGACGGTGGCGTCGCCGACGCACAAGGCGCGAGGTGGCGCCGCCGAGGCGGCGAGCGTCGCCGCTTGCGACGCTACGCAGGCGCCAAGACCGACGCGCGCCATTTTTTTGTGTGAATAGTGAATCGATTCAGAAATCGCTCTTGTATCAGTAGCTTCGAGCCATAAGACGAAAATGTAAAACAGAGGCGTAGGGAGATGCATGGATAAGAACGATAGCGATTAGATACAATCACCGATTCTTACCTCTTCTCACCTTTTCAATTCTGATCTCTGTAGAGCTTCGTGCTGATAACGTGTTAAGGAACCTCGCTATCGAATAGTCCGGGGTTCCCGAACAGATCTGAATTGGAGAACAGAAAGAGAGAGACACGTGTTTAGGGAGAGCAACAACGGAATTCTTTTATTGCTAATGATTGCTTGTACATAGGGGGAACCCCCTCCTCCTTTTATAGCGCTTACCTAGGGTTTCGACTAAGGGGTCAACATGGACTTTTCATGGGCCACGAAGGTTTCCCAACCCCTGGATCGGCCACCAGCTCAGATATGCTAGGGGCAAAAGAAGAAATGGTCCAGCGAAGCTAGCCACGGTTTAAGAGATTTTTTTTTTTTGAAACTTGAACCCTAGAGCATTGAGCACATCTCCAGACTACAGATCAACTGGAAATGTGGCACGGGCGAGGGGAGAATTGAAGCTCCGCGCCAGCAAACACGGGCTTCTACGTGGGCTAGTAAGTGGTAACCAAAAGGCACAAGCCCAAGTTTCCTCAACCATTCCAATTTCTACAAAACGGCCTTCATTTCTCAAACCGTGGGCTGTTTGGAAGCTTGATTTGGGAATTTGGAACGAACTTGTTCTAAGAGTAGTTCATATTTTTTACACACTTTCGAAACGTGATGTCCCTATAACAGCTGTCAAGAACTGCATTTATCGATCTCACGCTGATCCTATTGATTTCCCATTCCTGTTTCTCTCTCTCTTTTTAAAATTTCTTCCTAACAATCTTGTTGGGCGATGGAGGAGATGCACTCGATCTTGCGATGAGTGGGGATAAGGATCCTATGTAGTAGTCATGGAGACTACAACTTAAACAGTCCTCATGGTTCAGAGCTATCCGATCGGATGGTTGAACGGTTGAGATCGTCCAAAAATATGCACTGAAGTAACTTGCTACATTAGAAAATCACTACATTGTTTTCTTGCTACACTATTTGAGAGATTTGGACCGTCGATTTTGGATCGGATAGTCCTACGGAGACCGCTTAAGTTGCAGTCCTCCTGGGACTACACTTCATCCTGGTTGGATGAGTGGTGGTAATAGCTTTAATCTAGATCATAAAGAATGTGATAGGGAGTGGAGGATGCTGGCGGAAGATAGAGGTCGACATAAGCGACAACTGATGCCACACCCTCTCCAACAGGTTACAGGTGGGCCGGCTTTCGTTTTTTATCCATTTTTTGTGTATAATTATAAGATTTGGATGGACTCTAAGCGCCTGTTGGGAGAGCTGTAGCTTTTCTGAAAAGTTGTCTTTTGGTTTTCTGGACTGAAAAGTAGCTATAGCTTTTACAAGAGACCATTTAATAAATAGCTAATTTTTCTCAACAATAAGCTGCAAAAACAGATTCAAACCAGCTTTCAGCTTTTATATATGACTTCTAAATTATACCAAAAACCACTTGAAAATTAAGCTGTTTAGAGAAGATTGCTAGTTTTTTCAGAAACTGAAGCTGACTTAAACCCTAGACAGGAGCTAAGTTGTTTGGAGAGAGAGAAAATGCAACGTGCTTTCTTCCACGAATAACTTCCATAGGATGACTAGAGAAAACTTCTCAATTTTGTAGCGATGCAATTACCCACCCCGGCCATGTGGCTCATCTCTCACCGTAGTTAGAAATCCCGACGAAATTTCAAAATTTCTCGTCAAGATCTCAAATTTCGGCTCGGGGCGAGATGCAAAATCTAAAAAATTTATTGTGCCATCTTTAGTAGTCTAAGATCAAATAGATTTTTTTAAAAGAATTGAACTTCATTTGTTATTTTAAAAAAAAAATAGAATAAACATTACTGAGACTGTAACCTTGTCAGAATTTTATAAATTTGCTCGAGTGTGATCATGATACAAAATATTTATAAGAGCTTAAGAATTGGCTCATAACCCTTCTATAAATTTTTTAATTTTTTTTAAGAAATTGTTTGCTCAATCAAATGTATGAAAGCATTGAGCTTTATTTATTATCTTTCAAAAATAAAAAACAGAAGAACATAAATAGTTCAATACCCTTGTAAGAATTTTATAAATTCACTGGAGTTTGTTTATGATCCAAAATTTTTAAAAGAGCTTAAGCATTGCCTTACCACTCTTCTGTAGAAGGTTCAAAAATTATAAACCTTTTTTGGTTGCTCAAGCAAATCTATATATTGTTCATTAGGCTTTTATCAAGATAGTAGCACTGTCAGAATTTTTAAAAATTCTTCAAGCTTTATCATCATTTTAAAATTTTATGAAAACATTTCTAACGCATCATGACAATTCACAAAAAAAATTCAAAATTTTCTAACGTGATTTGAACAATTTTTCATTTGATTGAAATTTATTGGTTAGCCTTTAGTAGCACCGTCCTAATTTTTTAAAATTACTCAAGCTTGATCATCAACTGAAAATTTTATGAGAATATTATTGGTGCGTTATTACCATCCACAAAGAATTTTAAAATTTTCTAACACGGTTTACTCTATTTTTTATTTAGTTGAAATTTGCTGGTCAGACTTTTATCAGGACAGTAGCATTATCAAATTTTTTAAGAATTCCTCATGCTTGATCATCATATGAAATTTTTATGAAAATATTAGTGATGTGTTAGGACCATCCACAAAAAGTTTTAAAAAAATTTAGCATCGTTTCAACCATTTTTCACTCGGTTGAATTTTGCCGAGATTTCGGCTATTTCGACCAAAATTTCGGTAATTTTGACAGAATTTATTTTTGAAAAATTAATATAATTTTAATTTTTTTGAATTTTGACTAGATTTTATCCAAAATTCTAAGATTTTATCGAAAATTTGGATTTCGTCCACCTCCTAGATGTGAAAGAGAACAAAATTTCAAACCTGCCTATGCTTGTCGACAATAAGTACAAACATGATCTGGTTATACGCAATCTTCTAATATTTCATTTCTCTCTACTAGGAAGTATAATTGTATGATCTAAAATCGTGACATTCCTACTTTTTTTTCCTCCTACTGTAAATAAACGACTCCCTAGCACATTAAACTAATTCGAATAGTTGATTTTTTTTAGAGGAACAATAGTTGTTGTTGTGTTTTTCAGGGCAAAATTTCAAATACAGACAACTTTGTACAGTATAATTTCAATTTCGAACAACTTCTTCGCGTATTCTCCGAAATGGCAGGGAAACCCAAGACTGGGCATCGGCAGCCATAGCCGCACTGTGTGCTCGGCTATGGCATAGCCGCACCCTAAAATCGGCGATGGCATAGCCGCACACCATGTGCCGGCTTATGCCTGTGTGCCCGATCGCGCGCGCTTCGCGTCTCGCTTGCTCGCTTGTCCGCGATTGCTTCGCATGCACCGAAACCAATTAATTTGCATGCATGTTGATGATTGCTATGTCAGACGCCTCCCGGTCTCGTCGAATGTCACCTCGTTGTTTACATGCATCTCACTTTGCGCCGATTACGCCGCTGTGGAGGTGATTTGCAAGTCGCCGGTCGCGTCCCCGTGTGAAGATGCATGCCTTGGGCTCGGCCGGTCGCGTCGCCTGCGGAGGTGATTTGCATGCATGCTTTGCTTTAATCTTCGCCTCGTCGCCAATCCTTGTCTCGTCTCGCACGCTTGAACTTCTCGTGAGTTGAGTAGGCAAGAAACAATTATTGTCGCTAGTTGGAGCATGGCTTGATTAAGTAAATTATTTCGTTGACCACCGCCATACGGATTACACACTTAATTACTTAGTCTACCGATCCGCCGTGGATTACACACATCAATGAAATTTTCATAACAATTTTGGTTTCAAGTTAATTTTAACCGAGCGAAAAATGAAACAAATCATGTTAGAAAATTTTGAAATTGCTTAACGAAAAACTAAACAATAGATTGGATTATATTACAAAGGCATTACAACAAGGACGTAAATTCCTTATCAAACAACTAACGAAAGTATTGTTGGTCATGGTGGAACAAATGATCGCTCCGCCTATCCGGGTACAAATGGAATGATGTCCAACATTTTCTCGTGATATTACATGACCCGTAAATTATGCGATTTGTTCTCGGACACCGCTCAATCCCTAGTATGAAAGAACTCCAAGGATGCGCGTGCTCCCACCTATCGCCGGATGGGTGGCCTATGCCGCACGCCCTGTGTGTAAGATTGAATTTTTTTGTCTTTTTATGTGGATTTCTGCCTCCCATATGGGCATGTCATCCCGATTCCCGCCCCCTATGTTAATACCACCTGGTTCCCGCACGGTCTGCAGAACACGCCAAGAATTTGTTGCGTGGCGCGGACCTCTACGATCGCTTCCCTTGTACCTTCCTCTTCGAGAGGAGGTACTCTTCAGCCACATGGAGACATGCCGAGACGCCGCCTGCTTTCGCTGCACTCCACTACATGGTGAAGGAGGTGTGTGTTGGGCTTATCCTTGTACAACCTGTAAGCGTGCCTGCAGCCAATGCAAGATGCTTGCCTGGCTGTTGAATAACACCGAGGCGCATTCTGGTCCGCTTTTCCGGGCAGTAGTAGCACCACTGAGAGGGTTGCTCCCGGGCTATCCCACACAGAAGTTTGAGATGTGGATGGTACGCTCCCGATCCACCCGGGCTTGAAGTAGCCGCACCATTCATCCTCGGCTAAAGGGCACCAGAGAATCTCCGGTCCGCTAGATCTTCGTGGCAGTATCAACCACCGCCACAAAGCCGTGGTTCGCAAAAGTCGGGGCTTTGGGTGGCCCTTGAGGAGGTTTCTCCTTTGACTCGAGCAATTTCGCACATGTCCTTTTGAACTCCCGTATGGATGAACTGTTTAGAATTATTACTTTGTGAGTGAAACATGAGTAGGTCGCATGAAACTCACCGATTGGTTGGCCCTTGCCCACCGCCCCGAACTCGTCGATCTAGAACGGGACGATCTTGGCGCCTCTCCCACCGCTGAAGTTCTCGCGGCCGGCCGGCGTCGTGGCGCTTGTAGACAAATTCGTAGTCACGCTGCTCGGGCCGCCGATCCATTGGAAGAAGCAACACCTGCATTTTGCGCCGAGAAAAGAAAGAACGATGCATGAAATGGTATTATTACCTCAGATTGTATAGACACCGAGAGGTTTACCTCGTAAGAGCGGGCACAACAAGAGGCGCGCGCGCCGCCTCTCCGTGGGTAGATTGCATCATCTTCGGAAGGTTGCATTCGCATTTGGGTCGGGCAGCCCGGCAGAATCGGGCGCCAACGCCATCGTATCCGGCACTCGGGCGAGATGACTTCGCTGTCAAGAGGCGACTCAGTAGAACGACATCGTAGATTTTGGCCGACGCTTATCTGGTTTGGCGATGTTGGATGTCTATCCCTCGGCCGGTTTTATATTGGTGGTGGGGTTACTCCACACAACTACAAAGACATGTCTATTCCGACGACCACACCTTCGAGAAAAGTCGCTCAAAGGTCGCACGAGCCGCCACCCCGGTCGGCGGTCGCACGAGCCGCCACCCCGCGGTCGAAGCCGCATGACCTGTCACCCTCTGTCAAAAGCTGCACGATGTGTCACCCTCTGGGAAAGGCTGCACGACATGTCACCCTCTGTCAAAGGCTGCAAAGAAGTTAGTCCACAAGGGATTTCAACGACGTTGTCGATTATGGTTTTGCTTAAGTAGGATTCAGATGAAAATCAAGTTTTATTTAAAATATTTGTACAGAATAAGGTAGTATATGTACTAAACTGTAATATGGACCCTTTTTCTTTTACTTTCGCATTAGGACGAGATATTTTTCTGATTGCCGGAAAGGCTTAGTCATTATAGTTTGTGCAGTTCTTAATCTTCAAGGTATTTGCAAATGATAAGTTTTATATGCTACACTGGTTGTAATTGAAATATTTTTCCATATTATGGTAGAGTAAATGTTGTAGGATGGTACGGAGCTTTTCTTTCATTACTTTCCATTTATATAAGATATTTCATGACTTGCCGAAAAGCTAATACGACCAAGTCGATCGAGCGGTTGCGGTCAAATTTTAATTCTTCGATTGCGGCTACACCTTATGGAAGAATCTAACCATTTTTCATATATTTGCAGGGGATAGCCCTAAAAGTATTTTGAAGTTAGTTTCGTGATATTACACATTTATTTGAGACATTTTTCATGTGTAGGGTCATTAGGGCTTAATATGGCCTAACTCAAAATTGATCAAATTGATGTTATTTCTGTACGTGAAGCTATTACATGTTATTTTAAGGTTGTAGCATTTTATTTCATCGAATTCGAGACTTGTTTGTGAATGTTACGAACAAATGATCGTTTTGCCGATTGAATGTTTAAGCAAGTAGTAAACAATGCAAACTAAAGCAAAGTCTAAATGTTTTTACATATCTGTGACCTATGCAATCCAAGAATGTAAAAAAACTGGTTTTATCAATTTTTGAGGTCGTTTGAACATTTTTCTAGCCTCTTGAAATTTGAATGTTATTAAGGGTTACAACTAGCCATAACTGATTCAAAATGCATTTAAATTTAAATATTTTTGCAGAAAAGAAGTACATATGGTTGCAGGAAGCTATGGTATTTATTTCAAGATTTAAGGATGATGGGTGACAGGTCGTGCAGCTTTTATGATGATGGGTGACAGGTCTTGCAGCTTTTATGATGATGGGTGACAGGTCGTGCAGCTTTGATAATTTGTAGTGATATGTCGTGCAGCTACGATGATGGGTGACTGGTCGTGCAGCTTTAATGATGTGTAGTGATAGGTCGTGCGGCTTTGATGATTGGTGACAGTTGTGCAATTTTAATATAGATGGGTGATGGTCGATGCGGCTTTAATAATGTGTAGTGACAGTCGTGCGGCTTTGATGATGGGTGACTAGTCGTGCGGCTTTAATGATGTGTAGTGACAGTCGTGCGCTTTGATGATGGGTGACAGTCATGCGGCTTTGATGATGTGTAGTGACAGTCGTGCAGCTTTGATGATGGGTGACCGGTCGTGCCTTTAATGACGGTGGCGTGTCATGCCGCTTGATGAATCACTATAAATAGCTTACCCGTCCGGCATGCGCTCCATCGATTCTCCAAACACCTCCCCATCCGCAAGGAGGCAACCACTCCAGCGCTCTCTTCGACTCCAAAGGCCTCACCATCAAGTGCCTCTAGTGCAATCCAGCCGGAGGCGTCGCCGCTTCATCGTCAACCGATCCGCCGCCGCTACCTCTTCGACTGCAGGTCGCGGGATCGACTGGATCCGCAAGGTATGAGCCCTAACTTGATTTGGATGTGAGGTTTAAACTCGGGATTGCAACGGAATAGAGCTTGCACGCTTGAACAAGCCCTCTCCGCCAGAGGTGAGGAAGGGTTTCATGCGCTGCATATTCCCCTTTCTCCTTATGCATATCAGGTATGAAACCCATATGACAGCTAATCAGCACATATGTTTGTTAATTACACACCTTTAATACTTGTAGATGGACAAGGATCCGGAGAAGCTCAGTAAAGGATTGGCATGGACAGTGGAACAAATAGAGTGCATCGCGTCTGACCTTAACAAAATCGTCTAAGACAATTTTAGTCCTGACACATGTCCATGTGGCAATGCACACAATGGTCTTGTGATTGATATCGAAGCTATAGCTCGCAGCCTTGAGCAAGTTGCCATACAGTCACGTGAATCGTTGCAAAGAGATGAAATAGAGCCGGAAGAGGATGCAGAGCCTGAAGGGGATGTAGACCCTGATCTGAGTCTTCCTTACGACTACCAAAGCGATGACGAGGGTAAACGTGAGGATTGGCAATATTGTGAAGATGAAGGTATCGACATTGATAGTGATGGTTCGGGAGTGTTCTAGTATGCTTTAATGTTAAGCCTTGTTAAGTTATTGTAATGCTGATGGATGTTGCTTAGCCTTGTTAAAATATTTTAATGTTGCTGGATGTTGCTAAGACTTGTTAAGATATTGTAATGTTGAAGGATGTTGGTAAGACTTGTTCAGATCACGAGTGGGGGTTAGAAAGGACCAAAAACGGACCAAAAAATTTCAACAAAATGCGCATGTCGCTTTCAATACAGTAGGATCTTTTCAATTTTTAATGATTTTATATGTTGTTCCACAGAAAAACTTGTCAACATGAACAAGTTGTGTTTCGAAATTCTCGACAACTTTCATGTAGAACACATAATTTTTCGAGCACGGGAAGACCCTTGAAAAGGCAAATTACTACCAGCAATTTAAATCGGTCCGGCACAAACGTGAAAACTCACTGTTAACTTTCCCGATTTTCTATGATTTTTTCTGTTGCTCAAATAAAAAACTTGTCAACATGAGAAAGATGGGTCTTGAAATTCTTTACAACTTTCATTTATACCCAATAATTTGCTGAACACGAGAAGACCCTTAAAAAGTGCTAACAAGAACCGTCCACAAGAAATTTAAATCGGCCCGCGCAAGAACGTGAATTTTATGAAAGAGGATTTTAGCGCCGGATCAAAAAGTCATCCGCGCACATGGAGTACGCTCTGTCAAGATAATTCTCAGCGCTAGACCGAAAAGATCGGTACGGCGTACATGGTCTACGCTCCGATGGAATTTTTGAACCTAGGGTCTTTGAGCGCCTGAATAAAATGAAGTTTGGTTCGGTGAGGATTGTTTTGGCTCCAAGTAATCTTAGTGAGTTTGCATACGAACCAAGATTATTTCTTATGAATAAATAATTTTTCGAGCACAGGAAGACCCTAAAAAAGTGCTAACAAGAATCGGTCCGGCGCAAACAAAAATCGGTTCGGCGCAAACGTGAACACTCACCGTTAACCTTCCCGATTTTCTATGATTTTTTCTGATGCTCAAATGAAAAACTTGTCAACATGAATAAGATGCGTCTTGAAATTCTCTACAACTTTCATGTGGACTAAATAATTTTTCGAGCATGGGAAGACCCTAAAAAAGTGCTAACAAGAATCGGTCCGGCGCAAACAAAAATCGATCCGGCGCAAACGTGAATACTCATCGTTAACCTTCCCGATTTTCTATGATTTTTTCTGATGCTCAAATGAAAAACTTGTCAACATGAAGAAGATGCGTCTTGAAATTCTCTACAACTTTCATGTGGATCAAATAATTTTTCGATCACGGAAAGACCCTAAAAAAGTGCTAACAATAATCGGTCCAGCGCAAACAAAAATCGGTCCGGCGCAAACGTGAACACTCACCGTTAACCTTCCCGATTTTCTATGATTTTTTCTGTTGCTGAAATGAAAAACTTGTATTTCAAATTTGACCATACAATAATTATTTGACAAGATAGCTAGGTCAAAGTAATCAATACAATACACAGATGTAAAAAAAATAATCAGTGCCTCCCTCCGCGTCGTCCACCCTGCCTTCTGGTGAAGTCCTCTGGGGTGAACGTCTCTGGAGCATGTGTCTGCCTCTGTCCCACAGCCTGTGAGGGGCCCTGCCGCGTGGGAAGTTCTCCCCTGTTCTCATCAATTTGCTACGCCAGACCCCCCAAGAAGGTGTAGTTAGCACCGGTCATGCGTTCCTGGGTGTACCAGGCCAACGGGTCCTCTGGAGGAAGCGCCGCTGGATCAGGATGTGATGCGGGATCCCGCTGCACGGAGTCTAATGCCGTGAGGATTCACCTCCGTGGGCATCCATCGCCCACGGTCGAGGAGCTCGGTGAAAGTCGCTGCTCCATTCGGTGCCACCAAAGCATGATCCTCACTCCAATGTGGCGTTTGCTCGACTCAACCCGAAAGGCCATCACCGCCGCTATGGTGAACTTCGCCGTGCTTACCTCCGTCGTGATGGCCGGCACAACTTGTTGGTTGCGCCACATGTGGGTAATCACGACGCCGTAGTCCCGCAGTAGTAAAAATGTAGTGAGTTACGCACAAAGTAGAGTATTTAACAACAGCTTGCCTTGAATTGAGAAATGACAGATACATGAAACTTAGCAAGTCACGGAACTCGAAGTTTCGCGGTGAGGATCTGATGTGCACGAGATGTGGACGGACGAGCTGTGGAGGGACGAGCACTCCGTGATGAATGGGTATCCACCGATTGCCTGGCATGGGAGGCACATGAAGGATCCATAACCGGAACTTCTTACCCCCTGTTTGGCCTAAGTGCGCATCCACCGAAAGAACGGATAGCCGAGACCAAACGAGACCCTCTACTACTGAAGTATCTGTGCATTGGCCAATAAGACAACGTACATTGTAGGATATCATATTAAGAAATTGATATAGACAGCACGAAATATAAATATATACTTCACCCTCCTCTCATGAAGTACCTTCAGAGGTCGCTCTGTTGTGAAGCGATGATGACTCGCCTTAAACGCGCAGCGTCGCGGTCTACCATATCGCATCTCGTGACGCTTCTGCGACTACAAAACGAGGATCACGTGTAAGTATGTATTGTTTATGACAAATTGAAAGGATTGCATGCATCAAAGTACTAACCAGGACGTGAAGCTGGCGGGAATGGTCCTCAGGGAACGGTCTTGGTGCATCTTCCATGGGACCACTAAGTAGAGTGGCGCGTGTGCAAGGATCGGTACCACGAGAAGTACTCCCGAGACGAGGAAGGGTCGACGGTCTGTAGGGACTACGGCGAAGCATCGCCCGCTTCGCTCCACCGCGAGATGTGATCACGATGGACGGTGGACCAATCCAACGTGCCTCCTGCCTTTGGCGCCTCCTCCTGCATGTAAGTTTGAAGGGTTACAACTCACAAAAGGAAGAATGATCATAATGTAGTAATGCAAGATTTTCTACTAAACTTATAAGTGTGATCGGCCGCGTCCCGCGGGGGGACCGACTACTCGCCAGATCCGAACTGTCCGCCGCACACACTCGGGAGTAGACTTCCGACTGCACTCGTACATAATGAAGCATGTAGTCATCCACAGGTGCTCATCCTGTGTACAGAACGATGAGATGCGTGCACTCGTTGCGATCTCCGCAAATATACCCTGCGTCCATGGATCCCAGCTCACGTTCTTGGCAGTCAGGAAGTTAAGATCGCTACTAGCGCGTGGGTAGCTTCCGTGATCCTGGAGGTGGCTCCATTGCAACCTAGCATGGATCCACCTATAGCCCATCGTGGGCCTTATGATCTCAGGCACGTCCTGGGAGATATCCGCTGGGTACATAGCGTTCTCCACCCTAGGACGAGAGAAAGGAAGATACTCCCAGCTCCACATCTGTACCAGGTGCAAAAAACCTATGATCGACCCCTTCGCGGTGGCCCGCTGGGAAGCATCACAAAGTCCTCTCAGAGGTAGTCGCTAACACAACGGAACCCGGCTATATCGTGGGACTCATCCGCTTCGCCGACTAGATGACGCGCTAACAAGATGAGGTGTGGCTCAAGATAGTCGCCCACGCGTTGCGTAACATGATACCTCCGAGTAAATCATAGAGGTACACCTCCAGTGCCTAGAAATGGTGTCCTCGCTTGCTCCTCGTGACATGGGCCGACGGGCAATTCGCGAACCATTTCAAAGAGAGGCCGTGGTCCTTGCTCGCGCATTTAAGGACCAAACCTCGCAATGTAAACAAATGAATGTTAGCTTAATTCAAGTAAAACTTTACGCATGTAACAAAGATACATGTTTACCTTTGTTGCACGTGATTCTCCATCGATCCTTACGTGGCGCTGCATCCACTAAGGGCAACCTCGATTGGCAAGCCAGTAAGCATTTCCACATCCTTCAAAGTAATTGTCATCTCTCCAAAGGATAGGTGGAACGTGTGCGTCTTAGGACGCCACCGATCTACCAGGGCAATCATCAGGGACACATCCATGGCAGGGAGAGTTGTGCGTCGCACCCCACCCTGCGGTAATGGTTCAGTAGTCCCATCCATCAAAAGCGCGAACGGGAGTAGTCCAACTCGTGCTAGGCACGAATAGAAACGGGGGTCCAATGCCTTGATCTTGTGGAATACTCGCGCACGCAATGGACCCATCTACAAAAAGACACGATCTTGTTACAATCAATGGTTACAATGTAAACTCGTAATATGGAACAATAAATACAACAGTGCTAACCTCAATAAATACAACAGTGCTAACCTGCGTGCCCGTGAAAATCATCCTCCCACGATGCCGATCATCGCATCACTGCAAGAAGCTCGAAGACCACCGTAGCTATGCCAAAATACCACCCGCATAGGTCAGTGCAACAAAAATCATCGGTACAACAACAAGGTAGCATTCACAATCTGGGACGGAACAGATATTAAACAATACGGTGCAATACAACACATAAGAAATCCAGTTCAATACAACACCGTGACAAGACAAAAATTACTAAATACATCTATCGCTTATTAGACATGTCCTCCGATCATGTCCACTCGCTTGCAAATCTTGCACTTTCTCTGCTACCGACGGCATCACCGCATCCATATCACCGTGCATTCTTGTCCCTCCGGGCTTCCTGTGCTCTTTGCGTCGTGTTAACGGATAAGGCACCTACAAAGGCCCATCGATCGACTTGTAACTCGTCTCGACATTGAAGGAACTCATCTTGGGACGCCAAGTGTCTCTCGTGGCTTCTACCGTAGTACGACGATATGTATTGGGATGCATCGTTCCTCCCATATCCCCGCAAGCCGCGAATACATGGGAGCAAGGGATATGATGCGCTTTTGGCTTATTACACGCACACCACCTCCTCCGTGCCTAGAGTACATTGTCGATTTGTCACCGTGTCACCAGAGCTGTGCAGTGGTACCTACGGGCGCACATCACCTCAAATATGTGGTTACCGAGGTCGTACACCCTCGCAAGGTGGAACATGGATTTGCTCCTCCTCCTACGATGATCTCCTCTACCTTGGTTGAGAATTGAGTCTTTGCACTACCAAAGAAAGACGACCACGATCTCAAAAGTAGTCTCATTGCTCAGAGAACGTCACTCTATTATGGCACATAACGGAAGCCCGCGAACGCCTTAAGGACATTATTGAAGGCTTCCGCTATGTTCGCTGCGTCATAATGGTGTACCTAACAAGCAAACACGCAAAGTTTATCATGAATGGGTCGAACACTCTTACACAAAGTTAATCTCACAAATTAATACGCAACTAACCTCGCGCCACCGTGTCGTGCATAAGGGCCCAATGCTCACCGCTTCCCGCTATCCATTGGCTAAAGGTGCGACGATCATGATTAATGATGCTTTGCTCTCCCACCATTTGCATCGCACCGCTCCTCCCGTGATTGCCGATTTTCCATCATTTTCCTTGTCGTCTCGTTCAACTGTCTCCAAATCTCACGAAACTTGGCAGGCTGGTTCTGAAGGCACAACCCTTTGAACTTCTTCACTAGGGACCTATTATGGTACCGTGAATATAGGTTTGCACCGAGGTGTCGCATGCACCTCCTTCTCTCCACATCAGCCCACGCTATAGACGGGTCCGTGCTGCCATGCAGCACCTCTAGAGCGTGGAGAAGACCTGCATTGCGGTCGGACACAACACACACTCTCTGACTATCCCCCACGACACGCGTTCGGACCAAAGTGAGGAATCACAACCAGCTATTGCTGTTCTCACTCTCCACAAATGCGTAGGCAATTGGTATTATCTGGTTGTTTGCATCGGCCGTGATCGCGGTCAATAGGGTGCCACAGTATTTTTCGGTCAGAAATATGCCATCAACACAGATGACAGGCTTGCAATGTTTGAAAGCCTCAATGCATTGTCCGAAAGCCCAGAATACCCTAATCAGGTATCGTTCCGCAGTGCTGAACGAACCATCTTGAAGCTTAGTAGGCTCGTCCGCCATTGCGAACTGAGTCCCTGGGTTGGTAATTGATATCTTCTGCAGCAACCTCGGGGCATAGTTGTACGAGTCTTCGAATGATCCAAAAAGCATCTTCAACGCCTTCTGCTTTGCTTGCCACGCGGTTAGGTAGCTTTTGTGCATCCCTGTTCTACTCCGCACTTGCTCCATAATCGATTTCGGTGATAGTCCAATATGTAAACCAACCTGAGTCACAACTAGTTGGGCAATGAATCTAGCATCGACCACGTGGCTCATGGTTCTGATCGACTCCTCCGTGCATGTATGAGGTGTGTTCCGGCTCACCACAAAGTAGTGCTCGTGTTTCTACCGTGAGCACGGACGTAGAAAGGGCGCTTAGGGCTTTGGTGCACCTAACCTCATACTCGTGGGCTTCGACCGGTACACTTGTGCTCTCTTCTAGTGATGACAAGATAATTGTCGATGAAATAGATTAGCTCCAACTTGTTGGGAAGCGCCTCCCAACTGGATGTCGCTGCTCGTACCCCACATAGCTAAGTTATTAGAGTCGCAATGCCACACTCCGAAGGCCATTACCACGGAAATCTTGATCAAGCCGGGTCATCGTTGTCGCGCCCTCTTCATCCTCGCTTCCACCCGCCTCGCCATCCATACATGTCGCATCTACCTCGTAAGGAAGTACTTCTTCTTCATGTGCACCCGAACTACCCTCCCCCACATGTCCTTGGCCCACTTCTCCCTCTCCCTGGTGGCCTAAAATTTCGCCGTTAGGACCAGCTTCGGCATTCTCCTCTAGTGGCAGTATGTTTACGTAAACACCCATCGAAAACCCGCCCTCTATGGCCTTTCGTGCATACAATAACCAAGCCTTATTACTTCTCAGTGCGAACAAAGTGTGCACAATGACGTTGTTGTTTGAACTTCCTTGGTCGCACCGCCTCCGAGAAAATCAGATATGTTTTCCGCTTAAACCCAACACGCCATAACATGTGATTTAAGTCCTTCCAAGTCTAATGGACTATCACTTGAACTATATGTGTGTTCGCAGTTTTGCACTATGACTATTCTCTCGTGCAATATGACAGGCCGTTCATCGTAGTAAATATGAAAATTCATGGTGCAAAGGCCATGTGGAATATGGTACCTAAAAATGTTTCAAAAAATAACAACTAATTAACTATACCGAGGGTTAAAATTAATTATCGAACAATTTAAATTTTTGTTCATGACTAATTACTCGGACTACGCCCATGAGTTACAAGCATACTAACAATTACGCTTAACAACATAACTAGAGACTATTTTATCTAACTATGCTATGTGAAATGCATGCAACTAAGTTCAAGCCTAATTACTGTGGAGTTCTAATTAACCTAACTATTTAGCACAACCAAATGTGCTAGTTTATGCACCACACATACTTGCTCGTACTCGTGATTTTTTCTTGCTCTTACTCGTGATTTTATCTTGCTACTTTGCTCCATACATAAAAGGTTTTTCGTTCATCAGTAAACGTATGCTGCCATGTAGAAATAAATAAAACTATAATTATATGAGATGCATGAGTGGGGCAATAATTAATATACTAACAGAGATTCAGTAACGGAGATTAAGTACATGAGGTACGAATGAGATGCATGAGTGAGGCAATAATTAATATACAGACTATAATCGCTCTCTAATTTACGTATCGTCTTCACACTAATTAATCTAACTAGGTAAGTACGAATACTTACGCTAATTAATCTAACTAGGTAATTACGAATACTTACGCTAATTAATCTAACAAGGTAATTACTGATACTTAAGCTAATTAATTTGACAATGACTTACCAACGATAATTAATCTGACTAGGTAGTTACGAATAATTACTCTAATTAATCTAACAATGACTTACCAGCGCTACTTAATCTAACTAGGTAATTACGCAAATTAATCTAGCAATGACTTACCAACACTGGACGCCTCCTTCTCCTTCTCCTTGCTCTGACCGACACCTCTAGGACCTCTGCTAGCCAAGCTCCTCTCACTGCAAATCCTCGCAGTGTGCTCTCTCGGTGCGACGCTCTCTCATGAAGTTCTCGCTTGCTCTCCTCTCTATTTATCTGCGTTGCGCTTAACCATGTGAGACAATGACAAGGAAAATGCATGAAAAGTGAGGATGCATGCGAAGCAATCAACCAAGAAACATGCATGCAGAATAAATGACTTTTCGTGCAAAGTTGGCATGCAAACTATGGATGCATGCATCTAAAGCAACCAGCCAAACATCAAACAAATGAGTTGACATTTGACGCGATCGTCGGGCCCACGTTGCATGCATGTTTCTGCCTCACATGCATGGATTTCATTTCGCCGCAGATGCATGAGTTAGAAACAATTAACATACTAATTATAATCGCTCTCTAATTTAAGTATCGCCTTCACGCTAATTAATCTAACTACGTAAGTACGAATACTTACGCTAATTAATCTAACTAGGTTTTTTCTAAATACTTACGCTAATTAATCTGACAATGAATTACCAACGCTATTAATCTGACTAGGTAGTTACGAATAATTACTCTAGTTAATCTAACAATGACTATAATTACTAAGTTCCTAACGGTGATTACGTTCATGAGGAACGAATGAGATGCATGAATGAGGCAATAATCTAACCGTGTAATTACGAATAAGTCTAACCGCATTTACTCTAACAATGACTTACCAACGCTAATTAACCTAACAAGGTAATTACTCTACCAACGACTTACAAACGCTAATTAATCTAACCGGATAATTACTCTAATAATTACTTACCAACGATAATTAATCTAACTGGTAATTACTCGCAAAGACTTACCAATACCGGTCGCCTTCTTCTCTTCTCGCTGTGGCGCTCTTCTTTCTCTTCTACTTGCAAGGCACCTCCTCACATCGCTGCCAAGCTTCGCCTCGCACACTCCAGCCTCCTTCCCGCCCTCTAATTATGTCATGATGAAGAATGCGTCCGAGACGACCAAGCATGCATGCAAGCAAAGCGAGGTGATTAGCAAAAGAAACCGACAACCGTGCATGCATGCATGCAAATAATGCGATCCGACGAAGAAGCTTTCGCAAAGAAATGCCAAAAGAGCAGACAACGAAGCGACGCGACACGACGGCCGGGCCCATTAGGCATAGCCGGACACATGGTGTGCCGGCTTTGCCATAGTCGGTTTTGGGGTGCGGCTATGGCATAGCCGACACACAGTCTTGCGGCTATGACTCTGCGGTGCCTGTGTGCCGGGTTTCGCTGCCATTTCGGAGAATACGCGAAGAAGTTGTCCGAAATTGAAATTATACTGTACAAAGTTGTATGTATTTGAAATTTTGCCGTTTTTTAGAACCCGCTCATGCCGATCTGTGGCCCCCCCCCGCCGGTGGACTCGAATCTCAAAACAGATCGTACCGTACATACTTTCCCGTTAGGCCACAGTGTCGCGCCAAAAAAAGGAACGACGCTACTGCTAGTGCAAAAAATCCAGCCGAACTGTGAAAAATCTCATCTGCCTCACGATTTTTTTATAAATAATATATTTTTAAAATCAAATTACAAAACTATACGTCAAGAAAAACAATTACTTAAATCGACATATTTTTCTGTGATTTTATTTTAAAATGTAGAAAAAAGTCCATATAACACAGTGAACTTTTTTTTAAAAGTCTACCTGATATCCCAACATTGAAATCGGTTATCTAGCACCCGAACTTTTCAACCCCGTTCGTTTAACATTCTAAGCTAGTTTTGTTGGGGGAAAAGTCCATATAACGCCTTGAACATTGCTCAAAAGTCCTTCTAACACCCTAAACTTTGAAACCGGTTATCTATCATCCTGAACTTTTCAATTCCGTTCGTTTAACACCCTAAGCTGGTTTTATAGGGGAAAAGTCCATATAATACCTTGAACTTTACTCAAAAGTCCGTTCGACATCCCAAACATTTAAACCGGTTATCTAGCACCCTTAACTTTCTAATCCCGTTTGTTTAACACCCAAAGCTGTTTTTGTAGGGGAAAGTCTATACAGCACCCTAAACTTTACTCAAAAGTCCGTACAACACCCTAAACTTTGAAACCGGTTATCTAGCATCTCGAACTTTTCAATCCCGTTAGTTTAACATCCTAAACTTTTAATCAGTTTCGGGATGTTAAATGAACGGGATTGGAAAGTACGGTGTGCTAGATAACACATTTCAAACATTGGGATGTCGAACGGACTTTTGAGCAAAGTTCAATGTGTTATATAGACTTTTTTCCTTACAAAACCAGCTTAGGGTGTTAAACGAATATGATTTGAAAGTTCGGGGTTGCTACATAATTGTTTCAAAGTTTGGAATGTTAAATGGATTTTTGAGCGAAATTTAAGGTGTTATATGACTTTATTTTTTTAAAAATTCCTCCACCCCACGAGGCATCGCATTACTGTAAGATCGAGGATGCCGACTAGAGGGGGTGAATAGGCGGCTTTTAAAAAATTACTCTATAAATTTCTACAAATCAATTCACCCTTAATTACTCTTATACCAAAACCTTAACAATAATTAATGCGGAAGCAATAAACTAAGGTTTTGATAATTAAAGCCTAAATCAACTAGGCTCACTATATGCACTAACTAATTATGTCTCTAACAAGAATATGCAATCCTAAAGACAATCAAGTAATTTAATTCTAGAAATATAAATTGCAACAATATAAATAAGAATTGCAAGCAAGCACAAAGAGACATAGTACTTTTTACCGT
Organism: Otatea glauca; assembly: GCA_036346275.1. Taxonomy (NCBI): domain Eukaryota; kingdom Viridiplantae; phylum Streptophyta; class Magnoliopsida; order Poales; family Poaceae; genus Otatea; species Otatea glauca. The sequence continues at coordinate 56,635,732 of CM070721.1, forward strand.
AGTGTTCGGAGACTTGCCGGTCTCCCCTAATACACGCTGAGGTTAGCCCAAACGAATTGGACCGGCTCCATGAATTGAGCACCCACCTCGAATCCACTAATGGTTGCTTTTTCCCCCACCGGGTAGGCGAGCACCGACCTTCACAACTTGCCGGGGCTTCTCACAACCTTCGTCGAGGAGCTCACCGCGCACGACGCCTCCACGCCGTCTAGGTGTCGGTAAACACTAAGAGTATGAAAGTGCATCTAGGCACTTATGTTATTTTGGTGATTAATGACAAACGCACATAATGACAATCTATGTAATTAAGTAGATACTTAACTTAGTGCTTAACAAATGACAAACCTCTAATATGATTATATTGCTATGAGACTAACATGTTATTGCTGAGTTGAGTATCAGCCTCATCTTTTAGAGGAAAATCAAGTGGGATGGTTAAACAAAGATAAGGTATGCAATTTTGGTATCTCTTCTATATTTTTTATTGCATTCCTTTTGTGCAAATGCATAGTGAACTCCAATTAGCATGTTGATTATATATATGATCATTGGTTCATGTCATATTTATTTGTGCATATATATTCATTTGAGTTCAGTATGTGCTTTGTTTTTTTAGCATGCATGTATTAATTAGAGTTAAACTTCATATTGCTATAGATTGACTTGGTGCATGCATGTTTTAGTTGTATATCTTCTCATGCAATTCTCTTAGTGAAGTTTAATCTAGTGTTGGATCACATATTTACTCTTATTCCAAATATTATTTGCACATGTACAATTCGTGTATATTCTATCATGTGCTTCATTTAAGTAAAGACTGTGATCCTTGCCATGATTTAATTGATTCATCATATTGGCAATTATCTCTCTAGTGCATATAGATCAATTACATATTCATCGTGATGTACTTAGTAGAGAACATTTCTTATGTCAAGTGTTTCCATTTATATTGTGCTTCTTTATATGAAACACTTGTTGTAATCAATTGTTCACAAATATCAACTTGTTTATATCTATTGAGCTTTTGGGACTAATGTCTATCATAAGTGGATTGAAAAGACTTAGGTCCCATATGTGTATGATGACCAAGGTATCTTGGAGGATGATCGTTAAGCCGAGGTCAATAAGACGGCGGTGTCACCAAGAGTTGAGGACTAAGTCAAGATCGACTTAGCGTGGAGATCGTCAGAGAGGATGATCAAGTCAAGGTTGATAGGACGAGAGTCTCATGAGGTGAATCGAGTCGAGTTGGACAAGGCGAAGATGTCATCAATTATATGGTGAAAGTCTTCATGCATCGACATTAAGAAAGAAGACGACAAGTGACTATTTCTGGATTTATATTATCTTTGATTTAATTTGTGTCTAAGGATTGCTGTACTATTAAGAGGGATGCGATGTCGAATGACTTTTAGATGTGTCAAGTGCTCAAGTGATCCATCCTTGTGAAACTTAGAAAGAGAGTGGTGTTGGTGGTGCCGGAAAGTGAGAGTTGTAGGTCTCCCTTGGATTCTTTGTGAAATCTGTATTTATCCTTTGAGATTTGGGTAGAGAGACCTTGTTAGTTGTGTAGCCCTCGTTCTTAGCTTTCGGTAGAGTCCAAAATCGCTGAAATCGGAGTCCGGAGTCAAACGTTATGCTCGTTTTCGTCGGGCTGCTCAGTGCTGTTCGGACAATCCGGAGTATCCGGTGTTAAGTCCGGACACTCCGGGTTGAATTAGTCCGGAGTGTCCGGGGTTTTTGTCCAGAGTCTCCGGTTAGCTCTTTCGGTAAAGATCTAATCCTCTCCAACTCGGAGTCTCCAGGGTATTTGTTCGGATACTCCGGGTTGTGCGCAGCTGTCTCTAACGGCTAGTTTTTGGGACCTCTATTTAAAGCCCCCTCCTCTCCAAACTCAAAGGGGGCCGTGGGGAAAGGTGAGAACTGAGTTTTTCTCTCATTCTTGAGTCCAAATCTCTCTCCTCTCTTAGATCTAAGTGATCCCCTTAGTGAGAAGGGTTGAGAAGAGTTGGAAGAGGTGTGTGTTGAGCAAGATTTGATCTTTGAGCACTTGAGTTCATCTCTAAGCTTGTTCTTCGTGAGCATTTGTTACTCTTGGAGGTTGAGGACTCCTAGACGGCTAGGAGGTCGCCTACGAGCCACCGGAGCTTTGTGTGGTTGGCCGTGGGAAGTTTGTGAAGGCCGGTTCCGTCTACGTAAGGGAAGGAATCAAAGGAGTGAAGACCGGCGAGTGCATTTGTGCAACACCGGGAGGAAGAGGGTTGAAAGAGACCCCGGCTCAAGTATGACCGAGCCGCCTCAACGGAGATGTAGGATCCCCTCAAGGATCCGAACTTCGGGTGAAAAATCATCGTCTCCAAGTTTGCTTCTTACTCTTGCTTTAGTATTTTTTTTTTGAATCTTGAAATTGCCCGATCTACTTTTCTAGTGAGTTTTCCGCTAGATCTCTATTTGTTTCAAGTATTCTAGGCTAACTAGTTCCATTTGATTCAAGTCATGTACTCTAAATAGCCTAGATTTACCTTTTGGTATGCTTTGCTCTGAAATGCTCGGATTGTCCGAATAGAACCTCGGATACTCCGAATAACTCGGACTATCCGAATATAACCTCGGACTATCCGAACCACTCGGACAGTCCGAAGTATTATTCGGACATTCCGAAGTTTATGTTTTCCGCTGCAATTTAGTTTTAAATTTTTTAATTCGCCTATTCACCCCCCTCTAGGCGACATCCCCTGTCCTTTCAGAGTAACAAACCAAGCCTTCCCGCTTGAACTTCACCTAGTGCGACACATGCACTCCGGTGATCACCAAGTGCAACACATGCAAATGGCTCCCTCAAGTGCAACACATGCACAAGAGGCTCTCAATCCACTTCTAATTGCAACACATGCAATTAGAGCTCACTCTTAGCTCAAAAACCAAATGTGAGTGTGCAACATATGCAACACCTCACCCAAATGCTCAATGAAACCAATCTTTACCCTTGCCCCTCATGGGGTCCTTTTATAACCCCCACAAGAAAAACTAGCCGTTGGAGGGAAATTTGGACAAAAGTGCCCTAGGAGCCCGGTCATACCGCCCTAGGTCCAGTATGACCGCTCCTCAGAACAACGGTTAGAAAACTAGCCGTTACTTAGAAAAATTGCACGGCCGGTATGACCGGGGAGGGTCCGGTCATACCGCTCACCGGTATGACCGAAGGGTCTCCGGTTATACTACCACCTTAGCGCCAAAAAATCAGCCTTCTGTGATTTACACATCGGGAAGGCCCCGGTCATACCGACATCCGGTATGACCGGTGAGGGTCCGGTCATACCGACCCTAAAGACGTCATATCTGATTTTGCGCAATCTTTTCTCCAAACTTTTCAAGAATTGTTTCTTTGAGCTATGTGATGATCAACACATGATCACAACCCTATGCAAAACACATTTGCATATTTTAATCATATACTCCAAAGAATCACTTTAAACTCCAATTTATTTACAAAACACATTCGCAAATAAACCGAGAACTTATGAGATCAATCCCTTTAGCCATGTAAGGATCAACACATGATCCCGACACTTTGCAAAACACATTTGCAAATGCCAACACATGCTCTAGGATCAAAACTCATAACTTCCAGCTTATTTGCAAAACACATTTGCAAATAACAAATCAACACATTGCAAAAACACATTTTGCAAACACAGGGCATAAACCAAGCTTAGCCTTGTGGTGATCAACACATGATCCAATCACAAGCTAAAACATCAAAGCATGAGCTCTCTATTTGCAACACATGCAAATATCTATCATAATGCAAAACAAGCACTTATTCAAATCAAGTTGCATGAGCTCTCTTCTTTTGCAACACATGCAAAACTTAGCTCAATTCAAACCACAAATCAAACTCAAGTGCATGAGCTCTCCATTTGCAACACATGCAAATCTCTAGCTCTATGCAAACACTTTGAACCAAATTGCTTGAGGTCTCACCTTTTGCAACACATGCAAAACTTAGCTCCAATTAATACTAAAACAAATTTAGAATTCAAATAAGATGCAAGTATGAGCACCATTATTTGAAACACATGCAAATACTTAGCTCATGCAAAATCCAACTCATAAGCTTCACCCATTTGTAACACATGCCAAATGGTTAGCTCCATGCAAAATCCAAATACCGGATTGAGTTCATCAACAAATGATGAAGATCAAGCAAAAAGACTCAACTCCTCTTAATAGTACAGCACCAAACTAGCAATTCGGTCTCCCATCCAAACACCGAGACTAGTAAAAAACTAGAAACACATATTTAGCCTAGCTAGTTATACCTTTGCCTCTAGCGATCCACTTGGAGTTTTTATGATTTTCAATTATCTTCTCTTCAGGATCACATCTTCTTCATCTTGTTCATCAACACATGGTGAACCTTCTCTTCACTTCGGGATCACTTTTTGAAGCTCATCAACACATGATGACTTCCTTTTCTGACTTTTCATTATCTTGGACTCAACCTACTTCACAACTCATGGAAGATGTTAGTCCAACAAATACGGTTGTCTCAGTCATCACGGCACTCCATTAACACATAATGGATGCCTCCAAGATCGATTGAGCACAACCCAAATCAATTTGAAAGACTAATTGTGTCTTGAATACTTTGATGCAACTAATGTTTCATTATACTCAAGAACTTTTGTCTTTAATCAACAAAGAGACACCATCAACATATGATAAAATGTTCTTTGATTGATTGAAAGACAACCGAACTCAATTTAAATTTCATTTAAAATGACATGAGTATAAATAACTAAACAAGTTTCATATACTCAATTTGATGGAAAGTAATGATCCAAATATGTTTGAGTGATGGAAGGGATCAATACATTTAGACCATCAACTATAGAACAAACTCCATTAAGTATGTGCAAATAACTAATTGAACATGGAATCAATATGCACATAATCAATCTTTGATTGTATATGAGTTTATCCTATATTAGCATGAGTATACTACAACTACACAAGTTATACATATATACTCAAAACGATTGTTTCAAAGTCTTGATCCTTTATGTTATATGGAAAGAGGACATGGATCAATACAATTAAAACATCAAGTTAAATTATAAACTCCCCCTAGATGTGTGCATTCATGTATATATGAATTAAGAATATAATGCACATATTTGCAGTAAAGCAATGGAAGACTTCATACTTTAACTTGAAACCTAAGTATGCATTAAGACAATAGAAAGAATACGAGTGCATACCTTGGGTTTTCCATTTTCCATCCAAATTTGAGACTAATAAGAATGTAGCTTAATTAAACATGTTAGTCTTATAATGATCAGATTTGTCATTAAACAATGATTAAGCATTAATCTAAAACCAATCACCAAAACCAATGGAGCTTGAATTTTCAATTACCGGTAGGGGTGCAAATGGAGTGGATAGTTCTTGACCATCCGAATAATTTCAGATTGTATTCGAGGCAAGAAATCGGATATCCGTGTTTTTTTTCATAAAACAGATTCGGATCTGAATAGTTTTTATCGAATATGAAAACGGATTCAGGATGAAAGTATCCGTCGGATTCGGATATATTCGAAGATTTAATTGGAGCTATCCGATAAATATATGTTGACTATGCGATGCCGGTGGAGTACTATACTAGACCTAACCAACAACCGGGCAACCCAAAATCCCCAATCCCATTCCCCTTTCTGACTTCACACTTCTCGTCGCATCTAATCTCTCGCCATCACCGGGGATTTCGCTTCTCGGCGAGACTGGTCTATGCTCGAGCTCTCAATGGCTTGTCCGAGTTCATGGCGTCCAAGGTCTCCGGGTTTCCTAGCGCGGCCACCAAGATCTCCGGGATGACAACTGCCAAGATATCCAAACAGAAACATAATTTTTTTGCGGGAAAGAGAAACTGGAGAGCCAATTCCGATGGAAATAGAACGAAAATTCCGTATAAATGAAATTGGAAATTTCGTATAAATGAAACAGGAAAATCTTGCTGGGCCAGGAACTAGAGTTGGCCAAAGAGAATGAAACGTGGGTTTCGTCCCCTAAGAAAAATGGAGATTTTAAATTTGTTTTCTAATTTAAATAATACCAGAAATATATTGCTTTATAGAAAATATCAAATAGAGTTAAATTTTTTTACAAAATTTTCAAAAATACTTTATAACATTTTGAACTTAGAAAAATTATTTCCAGCAAGATTGTTGTTTTTTCTTAAATAAATTATTTATTTAAATCTAAAAATAGCAAAAATCATTAATTAAATCATGAAAATTCAGAAAAAAATCATAAAATCCGAATTAAATGCTCAATTGAAGAATTTGCAAATTTTTAGTATGTTACAGCTGGGAACATACTTGGATGAATTTTTCTGCTTTCGTTTCCGTATCCGCTCGGTTCCGCATCCGTTTTCGATGTTTCCAATTTCGTTTCTGTTATCGATAATAAAATGTGAACGAAAACAGAATAGCCATTTACCGACCGTTTTCATCCCTAGGCAGGACAATGAGGTACCCTTCCGCCATTCTCTCTGCGTTCCTCCTGGTGAACCTCCACTCTCCATTAGTTCCCACCAACCGAGCGCCCTGGCAAAATCTCACCCCGTTCGTGTAAATGTGTCCTACTTTGGGATGCTCCGGTTGCAGTGATTAGTTGGCTTAGTTTATCTACAATTATTTCTACGAGTTACTAATTGGCTTACTTGGTTGTTGAGAACTGATTGCTGTAGTACTGACGTTTATCAAGCTTTGAAATATTGGTTGGTAACTTGCTATACAATAATCCATACCAAATTGTGTTTGTTTAGGTCAAGATTGATTTATACAAGGTACTTTATTCAGGCATCAGGTTACTACATATTTAGACGTATTTAACATCTTTCAGGATTAATTTCCCCAAAAGCTTCTATTATCTTGAGGAAAATGTTTTCTACTAGTTGTTCTACAACATCCATTTCTATGTCAAAACAAGAGAGTTTCATGATGTAGATTGTGTTACATGATATATAGTATTCACTGTTTAGAATGACTTGCTACCTTCCTGAATGTTGATCCATAGCCATCTTTTTAAAACTATGAGTTTGATCACAATATGTTCAGTATGGCTAGTATAGCCCTGTGAGCTGAATCACAAATGAATCTCTTAATAATAGAGCTACTCATCTACCTCGTTGTCTATCACTACTCATACTTGTTTATCTCTAGGTGGCCTCATTTCTTCAAAATTTACCACAACTCTAATTATATCTAGGTTGTGTGACAACGAACTGAGTAAGGGTTAGTTTATGGTTTGCTTTGCTGTGCTCTGGAATCTGGTTAGCTACAGGAATCTTTATCAATCCTAGCAAGATTAGATTCTGCTGTTATGAGTTATGACTCCAACAAAGATGCTTTCTTTTAGATATTATATCCAATAACAGAAAAAATGGAGGTGCTTTTGAAAACCCACCGCAATGTCAAACGGGACCCAAGTTGGAAGACTGCTTGCAATCTTTTATTAGTTACATTTACTCAATGTCAAGGCTTGATATTTCATTTTACCATTTTAAAAGTTCAATGTTAAATCAATTTTACATCCCATGCTCACTCTTTTTTCTAGAAAAGGATGTTCTCTATGGTGTACTTTCTGTTTTAAACAGAGTTGGTTGCTAACTTTAATAAAGTTGTGCTTTGGGTATTTCGTGTTCATTTATATGCTTGTTTTTTTCTTCACTCAAGTCCTTTTGACCCTTTCACAGGCCTTATTCCAGTTTGTGGCCTGTTGTTCGCATTTGTGAATGTGCAGAGTGCTTGAAAGGAATCGCATGCTAATGTTACTGCATGTTCTATTCGTTGAACCTTTTCCTGTTAGAAGCTTTCAAAAACTTTGAGCTGCATACTCATGTCGAATTCATAGTGTCAGGCTGTCAGCAATGTGCTTGTAATCCACGTTTCAAGTTTAAGGTACGTACTAGTTTATACATACACACACTAATAGGTACCTCTGAACTCTCATTTATGTAATTTGTTGCTATTTGTAACATGTAGGATGTCGAGAATTTGAGATGGATACTGCAAGTACAAGTGCAAGTATTTGTGGAAGCACATAAGCATCCCATGCTGCTACTGCCATAGCAGTTGATACGGCTAGTTGTATTTTTTTGACTATGTAACAGTTTAAGGTGTGAAGGTTGTGACTTGCTATAATGCTACTTGCTAGTTACTACTGGCTTAACTAGCCCTGGTCATATGCTTAACTAACTAACCCTTGTTATCGAGTCATGTACCTAAATTTACTTGTCAATCTACTAATGTAGTTGCATTTTGAACATATAATATAGTTGACTAATCTTAATATGTGCGGTATATATGGTTTTTGTTTTCACGTATTATCCGACTAAATATTCGTGACCGAGACTAGCCGTATTCGAAATGATATGTATTTGCTCTGTATTCGTAACTGAGATAGTCTGCATTCGTATTTGAACGCGGCATAATCCGTATTTGAGTTTGATTCCACGAAAAAAAAAATTAGAATGGAATAAGGAATAAACAAAATACATCCATGTGCGCTCCGATTGCACCCTAATTACCGGTGCGAGCCACATATCAGATCCAACCCAACGAAACGGCTGCCAGATTCCAGCGCTACGCGCAGCCGGCCGATTGAGTCGCCGTTGCCGGCTGAGCAAGCAAAGCAGGCCACGATTCCCACGCCTCCGCAACCCTAGAACACCCTCGCCGTCGCCCCCAAATATCGCAATTTCCCAAGCGCAAATCCCCACCCCACCCAGCCTTTCCGTCTCCTCGGCAATTCGTCGAGAGCCTTGCGTCCCGTGCATCGATTCGGCGCCATGAATACGCCTCCCCCCTTCGATCACCGCCGCGGCCACCGCTACACCGACCAGTACCACCACTTTGTCGGGGGAAGTGGCGGCGGCGGCGGCGTCGGGGCCGCTGTTCCCGTGCGCTCCAGGTACGAGTACGACTCCTACGAGCGCCTCTCCACCCCGTACCACCACCTCCCCTCCGACCACTACCACCACCACCCGCCCCCGCCCCTTCCCTTGCCGCCGCAGCACCGCCACGGGGCCCCCTCCTATGGCCTTCCTCTCCGCGCTCCTCTCGATGCCTACTCCTCGCTGCCATACCAAAACCCCGCTCCCCACCACCACTACCACAACCACCAGCGCCTCTGCGATGACGACTTCAGCCCCGTCGACGAGATCCGCCGCGTTGCCAGTCACCACCACCACCATCCTCCGCAACAGCAGCAGCATCTCCCGTGGGAGGAGCCTGAGGATGAGAGGCGCCGCTACACCGCCGCTCACCAGCTCCGGCTGTCGCCGTCCGGCTCGCGGAAGAGGCAACGCTGCGCCATGCACGACTGCGGCGACCTTGAGAGCACCTCCAGCTCCGGCCTGCCTCCCCGGTGCTCAAGACAGCAGCCCCACCCCAACTACGGTCCGGATGACAATTTTGTAGATAGGACCAGCGCCCATCCTGGTTGTGTCGGCCACGAGGGCTTCTCGATGCACACCGACAGCAAGGGTAACAGGAAGATGCAGGTGCCTTCGCAGATGACACTGCCTGGCTCACCACACGCCATGGGTGCTGGGTATCCGAGGCGCAACACACAGAAGAGCGCCCCTACTAGAGTTTCTGTGTGGCAGCGGATAGAGGAGAAGCCTGTGGTTCATGCGCCATCTTCTCCACGGCCGCTCTCAAAGGAGGTGCACGTTTCGCCATGTAAGTCGAACAATGCTGGGTCTGCTTCAAAGGAATTGGTCAGTGTTATTTCTGTGGATTGTAAGGGGAAGAGTGCTGGTGGTAATGATGTTGATAGTAGTAAAGGAATGAAGAATGCTGGAAAGAAGAATGAGAAGGTGTTGGCCTCTATTCGTTTGAAGCCTTCACCAGATTTGAAGGAAAAAGAAGGGTCTGTTAAGAAGGTTGCCAGGAAGCGCGATAAGGTTCAGAAGAATGTGGTGGGTTCCACTAGTAAAAGTGTGGGCTTGACTGCTTGCCCTGTGGCTGGTGTGAAGAAAGCGAAGAAGATAGTTATCAAGAAGATTGTTAGGAAGATTGGCAGCAAGGATAAACAAATTAGTAGTTCAATCGTCTCAGAAAAGAGGGATAATATTGATGGCAATGCAAATGCTTGTGAGACAGAAGAGGGTGAGATCACAACATCGTCTTTTGAAAAGGATGTTGTCTCTGCACACAATTTGGTTAGCACTAGTGATACAACTGGAGCTGGTAATGGTGTGGACGACCAGAAGGAAGAAGATAATAAATTGACAAATCCAAGTAAAAGGAATGCTGCTTCAGTCATTGAATCTACGAAAATTCTTTATCCAGCAAGTGTTAGTGGGAGTGAGCATCCTGGAAAGGAAGAGGATAGAAGCTCCATGGATCCAGGAGATAAAAATGCTGCTTCAGCCATTGAATCTACCAAAGTTCTTGATACAAGTGGGAGTGAGCATCCTAGGAAAGAAGAGGATAGGATCTCGGTGGATTCAGGTGTTAGGAATGCCGCTTTTGTGTTTGAGAATGGTAATTCTCAGAAGCAGCAGGAGGGTAAAATCCTGGATCTTTCAGGTGAAATGAATGTTGCAATTGCAAGTAATTCCGTGAGAATTTCTGATGGATGTGAAGATTCCAGCATGGAAGAGAGTAAAGTTGCTAAGGATGCGAGTGAAAATAATGCTGTTTACATGGATAGAGTTAATGTAAATCATGATGCAACAGAAGTTAGTGGAAGCGAGGATGCCAGGAGGGAAGACAGTAAAGTTTTAATTGGAACAAATGAAGAGGGTGTTCTCCTTGTGAACAATCTGATTGGAGGTCCTGGTACAACAGAAGTTACCGTGAGTGCGAGAGAGGATGCTCAGAAAAAAGATTGTATAATTCCGATTGGTTCAGGTGAAAAGGGTATTGCTTCTTCAGGTGACTCTGTGGGAACTCCTAGGACAACAGAAGAAGTCGGTATGAGTCAGGATGCCCGGGAGGAAGAAGGTAACATGCTCACCCATCCAAGTGAAAAGGATTTTGTATCTGTTGGCTCTTTGGGAACTCTTAATACTGTGAAAGTCAGTGTCAATGAGGGTATCCAGGAGAAAGAGGGCAGAATGCCCACGGAATCAAGTGAAGCTAATACTTCTGTGATACATCTTGCAAAGGCTTCTAATACAACGGAACTTAGTGTGAATGAGGATACCCAGAAGAAAGAGAGCCAAATGCCCATAGGATCATGTGAAGCTCCCAATACAGCAGAAGTTATTATGAGTAAATTTGTTGGGAGTGAAGTGGTTAAGAGCCTGGTGGGATCAAATGAAAGACATGCTGGCACTACAGATAATTCTGCGAATACTCCAGAATTTGATGAAGCTGGTGGAACTGAGGATAACCGCATGGAAGATCTTCTCTTCAATGACAGAACTGCTTTAAATGAAAGAGACGCGCCCCTAGAAGTTGAGGATACAGATATATTTAATCTGCCATCTTCCAGAAATGTGGACAGCACAAATGCGCTGCTATTAGATGATGGTCCTATGGATGATTCAGCCAGTGATATTATTTTGAATAATGGTATAGGAAGGAACGCTGCATCTCAGGCAGCAGAACTGATGCATCTTCATAGAGCCTATCTGTCTCCTGAGAATGATTTTACCTTGGTAACTTCCCGGGAATCCTCATCTGTATCTGGTAATAGTGAGCAGTCTGTTCCTACAGCTTTGACACTTGGCCGTAATATCTATTTCAGTAGCGCAGAAAGCGAGGGACAGCCTGAGGAAAATTATGAGCTGGTGGAAGGACATCAAGGATTAGATGTTGCCACAGTGACAAAATTTGATAGTCTTGGCAAAAGAAAAGTTTTAGCTGGTGATGACTTAATCAGTTCAGGTATTCAGAATTGGCTGACTTTACCGCCAGCAGTCAACAATATTGCAATGTCTGAGCAAATTTTGAATGATGATGATACTGTTAGGAAGGATAGGCTAGGTCAGAGTGTGGATGATGATACTTTTGTTAGTCAGCATTATGATGTCACACAAGATATGAACCAGCGTGGAAGTGTTCATGCTTTCTTTAGTCAAGATCTCAGTGTTAGGCTATGTGGTAGCGATATGCCTCGATTAGATTTATTGGCACCCAAAGAGAGCAGTCAGGATGTTGAGAATCAGAGTGGGATTGCTCTCTCAGGTTTGCACCCGATTAGTTCAATAAATGTTTTAGATCGATATGATTATCAAATGGTGGATTTTCCTGTGGATAACCCGAATGGACCCATTCCCTCAGCTTTAGAATCTACTGACGTTATGGATGCAGAGCTAGTTTCTTCTGGGGTACCTGTTGGTCCAGATCGCACCTATCACAGTAATACCAAGGATCCTGGGGTTGAGTCAAGCACAAAGCAGGATCTGTTGCCTTCTTGGATCGAAGCCATTGTGTCAGAAGCTAAAAAGGAGCATCAACCATGCAAATCCACTCTACCTTCTATTAGTTCGCCAGACAAGTTATTAGCACCTAAGGAGGATAGCAGGAGAGCAGTATTGGACTCAGCAGTAAACTCTGTAGTAAAATCTCCTCAGATGAATTTTGCAAGCTCCATGCTCCCCAAGGTAGCTCCTAAACAGGCGAATCTGCCCAGTTCATCCCGAGAGACACTTCACCTAAGTCAGAATGCAAGGCACAGGACATGGCATCGTGGCAACATGGCATCTTCTACATCATCTTTGCATGTTTTACATCCTTCAGGTTTGCCCCCTAAACTACCACTGAAGAAGAATGGTAAAACTCAAAACTCTTATATACGCAAGGGTAATGCCCTCATTAGAAATCCAGCCACTGGAAATCATCCTCATTCGTATTCTAGTCTAGATACTCAAAATAAGCTGAATAAGCCTGTGATGAGGAGAAGCATGAACTTTGGCAGGAAAGTTGATTCAAATGATTTTGTAGCGCATTCTAACATTTCTGTTGAAAGACCCAAAACTCCTCCTTTACCACTTCACACCAAATCCATCAGTTGCACCACGAACCTTCCGGAGCAGTTGTCTCAACCTTTGCAGAAGCAGCATGTTCCTGAAACCAAAAAGGAGGATTCTATTGGGCTGCTAAACTCAGGTGCCGATTACCCAGACATCAAAATTGCACAACAATCTGAACCCTCGGATGCTAGTAAAGTGGCTTATGTTAGACCCAAGTCAAATAAACCGGTTACTGCACAGAGGCAGCACCCTGGTGACTCGATTAACAGTTCCATGGATAAGGTTCTGTCACCGCAGCCACCCACAACATCTGATTTATATTTCAAGAAAAGGAAAAATCAGATTATTTTGAGTTCCTCACCTTCTGATGGTCAGAATACAAAAGATATGACACCTACCGAGAGTTTAAATTCAGGTGAGAATAAAGGTCTAACGATTGCATCCTCGAAGAATAGTATCACTGGAGTAAAGGACAAACCACATAAAGGTAATCTACTGTACAAATTATTTGTTCCTTCTGCTGTGTTTACTCTAAATATTGTCATTTATTTATCAGCCCAATATTTTCTAGCGCACTGGAATTTTGTTTAGAACCCTAAACAGTAATGGATAATACACCTCTCAAGTTTTTGTGCTTGTATTTTGTTTTTCTGAAGTTCAACGAACCTGAACTTTATCAGCATAGGGGACTTTAGTTTAACTAAATCAAAGATCTAGAATCATGACTAAATCTGATTCAGAGTTTATTCACCAAGCTAGGAAATTTTGGTTATAATAGGCCTTTCCTTTGATATCCTACCCGCCTGCCCTTCACCTCCTGAAGATTTAGACATGAGTACTATTCTTCTTAAGCTTCTTAAATGATTACCTTGCATTTTGCTTTTGTATTTTCATCATTCCTTTTGTTTATTTTTATGTAGCTAACATTTCTTTCTAAACTATTTTGTTGTATTCTTTGCTCTTGCATCTTCACCTGTGCCTTTTGAGGGAATACAACACTAGTGGACAGTAGTACACTACAACATGATACTGGAATAATAAAGCAATGCTAATTCCTTAAACTATCATTTGCATAAACCTTTCTAAATGCAGCTCTTCAGACAACAAATAATGTGGGAAGTTTCTCTCACGTGTGGACACTTAGTGGGAAACAAGCACAGAGGAAAGGGTTTGTGGGAACTAGTCATATGAAGGCCTTCCCACGTATACTTCCATGGAAAAGAAAAATATACTACAAGGATTTTAGAAGCAGTCGCACTTCATTGTTGAATACAAGCTCCTTACGAATAGTCAGGTAACTGTTAGTAGGCTGGTCTGAACTTTTTCCCTTTGATTTGTTTCTAGCAAGTCTTGAACATCCTATCGTTTTGACAGAAAATTATTGCAAACAAGGAATAGAGGTATGATCTATACAGTCTCAACTGATGGATTCTCTCTACGGAAATCTGGCTTGTTAAGTGTTGGTGGATCAAGTTTGAAATGGTCAAGATCCCTTGAGAAACATTCTCAAAAGCTCAAAGAGGTAACCGACTTCAGTGATATTCTTGTTCCTAAATTTTCATATTCAGTAATCCACGCGAGTCAGTTCTGGAGCACTATTCGTCAGATTGTTATATTCTGATGGGAAGCCCACGAGAAATCTTTTAGGATCTCTTATATGTTACTGGTGGAACCCTTGTTGTCTCTAACTTACTCTCTAATGGAATGCTGATTCTTGATGGTTGCCTGTATTGTGCTGAGTATACTTGGCTAGATTGTCAGCAAAATCATCAGAGCAGTTATGCAACCAACTTTTGAATACGCAGTCTCACTTATTAAATATTAAGCTTATTTAGACAAGTGCTTGTATGGTGCATTAATTTTGCATGACCAAACAAAAACAAATTGCAATCTGGATTGCAGGAAGCTACACTGGCAGTTGCTGAAGTTGAAAGAAAGAAAAGAGAAAAACGGAAGCGGCACTCTCTCCGTGATAAGGGAAGAAATGGTAATGCGTTAACTTGTGAAATAGATATGGTTCAGTCTTTTGTCACCTCTACTGAAGAATGGTGGAGCTGCAAAAATAATATACGTTTGAGATACAATAGTTTGACTACTTCTCGATTGCTTTTTTTTTCGTAAAGCTTCCATGCTCCTCCATGTTAAAAGTTTAATGCTGAGTTACTTGCTGGATGAACGTTTACTGCACTGGTGCTTCGTTAGCCAAAACAGTATGGATTATTAGTGATTCCATTTCAATGTGTAGGTCATGACACCTTCTCTTTGTTGCCCTAGTTTAAGCACCTTGGTTTATTAATTAGTAATAGTTTGTAGGTATGCATCGAATGGGTGTACCTTTTCATGTGGAAGCATATCGCCTTGAATTGCCTTTCTTAGAAAATATATAAGTACTGATCTTCATTTGCCCATTAGATATATTCCATTTTCACTTCATGTTGGTCAAATTTTGCAGATCAATACTCTGTATGTGTTGCTGGCAATCAATTAAGAAACAACAACCAGGCATCTTCAGATTTGAGGAGGTCATCAACTTGCAATGAGTATGTTTTGACCATGCTATTGCTTGCATGATGCCATCTTATAAGTAGAAATTATTTTCTTCTTAAATTGTTTAATTTTAACTCATTCTCCACTAATCTTGTTTTGAAGCAGTTATGTGCGTGTTAACAAAGGTAACCAACTGGTTAGAAATCCAAAGAAAGTAATCCGTATGCTAGCAAGTGAGAAAGTTCGATGGAGCTTGCACACTGTTAGATCACGCTTGGCAAAGAAACAACAGTACTGTCAATTCTTCACTCGGTTTGGCGAGTGCAAAAAACCTGGCGGAAAGTGTCCATATGTTCATGACCGAGCTAAAGTGACTATTTGCACTAAATTTCTTAAAGGCTTGTGTTCTAATACTAGTTGTAAACTGACTCACAAGGTAAGACATTTCTCTTGATTCTACTGCTGATCTTGCATTTGACATTTTTTCATTGTGAGAGTCTGTCCTGCAGGTCCTTCCGGAAAGAATGCCAGATTGTTCTTATTTTCTGAGAGGTGATTCATTTCAGTCTCACCGCACCATTTTTACTTTGTTTCTTGCAAGCATTGTCTTGATTACATATATGTTTGGCATCTCACTGGCAGGACTTTGTACCAACACAGCCTGTCCCTATAGGCATGTGAAGGTGAACTCGAATGCTCCTGTTTGTGAAGACTTTTTAAAGGGATATTGTGCAGATGGTGATGAGGTACTTAAATGATATTATTAGAAATCTATTGATCTTATTAGAAATCTGTTGATCTTATCAAGTTTCCGCTTGCACACCTTAACCTTAACCTTGAATTGGAAAATAGCGTAGATGCATGCTTGTTCATCTTTCTATCACTATATCTAATGGTGAAATTCAGCGTTGTCTTGGTCAGCTGATAAACTTAACAAAAAGATAAAAAGTGAAATATTATGCAAAATGTATCTGTCAGAAGCATATAAAACTACAATCCAGTAGGATAGGATGTTCTCAATTTTTTTCATCAATCAAATAACAATTCTTCAATCCAAAATTCTTGGTAGATGTAATTCACTGCACGAGACCGCAGGAGCTTTTTGTTGGAATCTAGGAGGACATGCATATTTTTAGTCCTGTCAACGTGGCTTGTCTAGTGTGGTTTAATGTTCAACTGTTGATAGATAATTAGCCGATGAAGATTTTGTTGGAAGTGTAAGTTTTTTTTTCATGTTGCAACTTGTTTATGCCAGATAAGCTTACAGTACACTTACTTTGCATTAAAACAGAGCTTGTTCACCTTTTGAACTCTGGGTTTCCAGACTTTTTTATGTTCTGAACCTAGATCGCTAATCTTTTCATGGTCTTGAAATAATCTCTGTTACGAGCAGTGTCATAAAAAGCACAGCTATGTATGCCCCCTCTTTGAGGCGACAGGAGAGTGCCCACAACAATCTAGATGCAAACTTCACCACCCCAAGAAGAAAATCAAATCCAAGAGAAGCAGACCAGACATCGTGCAAAGCAGTAAATTGGGCCGGTACTTTGACACCAGCATTGGCCATGACAGTGAGACGAGGAAAGTTTCTACAGATGAAGAAGAGCGACAGAAACCACATGATGTTTTCTCTGGTGGGGACTTTGTTGACTTCATCAGACTTGATGCTGATGCCGATGAAGATGTTGCAGACGTAGATGCTACAGACGACATGCGACTGATGGAATTGGACTCGGGGGATTTCAATGCGCAGGCTGATAATCTTGATTCACTAATCAAGCCGCTTCTGATCATGAGAACAGCAAGAGTTTGACAGCTGATGGAATTGGACTGGGGGGATTTCAAGTTTTAAGCGTGCAGACTGATAATGCACTAATGAAGCCGTTTTGGATTTATGAGCACAGCAAGAGTTTGGCAAGTTCTTTGATTGGATACCCCTGTTGATACAGCTTGGTCGACCTTCTGTTTCAGGGTTAATACATTCTTATCTGAGGCTAAGGCGCTTACTGAATTTTCTCGTTCTTCAATACCTATATAGATAGGGAAAACATGTCTTGTTTTGTTCATCTCTTCTCATTTTTGACGACTCGTCTTCATTCATCTTGTACATATACATTTGCATATGTTTCAGGCAGAGAGTGCGACTTGCTGTATTTCGCATGTAATGTCAACATTACCCAGAGTTGAATGTAAAAAAAACGATAATACACAGATGTAACGAAGAAATGTAAGTTCGTTTTTTTGCTTGCCTTGTACATCTGTTTGGGCAAAATATCAAATACAGTCAACTGTATACCGTATATTATCAGTTTTGGACAATTGTTTGTTGTATTTTCCGAAATAGTCTCAATAGCCGGCAGGCCATGGGACGGCAGCTCGTAGCCGGCACCTGGTATGCCGGCGGCCTAGGCCCGGCCGCAACCGATTGTGTTGCGCGTGGAGGTGATTTGCAAGCTGCCGGTCGTGTCGCGTGTGAAGATACTTTGCATGCATGCATGCCCTGGGCCTGGCCGGTCGTGTCGCGCGTGGAGGTGATTTGCATGCATGCTTTGCTTTAATCTGCAGCCTTTCGTCGCGTCAATCCTTTTCTTTCTGCACGTTTGAACTTCCTATGAATTGAGTATGGCAAGAAACAATTATTGCTGCTAGTTGCAGCATGCCTTGATTAAGATGGTTATTTCTGGTTGACCATTGTCATACGGATTACGCACTGAATTACTTAGTCTACCGAACCGCTTGTGGATTACACACATCAATGACATTTTCATAAAAAATTCGGTTAACTAGTTAATTTTAACCGAACGAAAAATGAAACAAATCATGTTAGAAAATTTTGAATTTTTTTGTCTATGGTTATGATGCATCATTAATATTCCCATAAAATTTTCTGATGATGAACAAGCTGTTGAATTTATTAAAATGTAGACAGTGCTCTTACCCTGTGCAAAGCAAAGCCAGCAAAAATGAACGAAATGGAAAATGGTACGAACCACGGTAGAAAATTTTGAAATTTTTTGTGTATGGGTCGTGCAGACAGAGGTTGAGCCACATGCATGCAGAGAGAAGAAATCGGGCTCATGCATGAAGACCGTAGAATGAAATTTTATTTCTGTAGATGTTTTTTCTACCAATTTTGCTTTTGTAGGTTACTAATATGAATATATATATATATATATATATATATATATATATATATATATATATATATATATATATATATATATATATATATATATTAGATTAGACATGCGTATAATTTGTTTTCGAAAATATACGGTCACGACAAAATTATGTAATTGAGTGCGACAAATTTGACGACAAATCATAGTAAATTATTGAAAAAACCCGACATTGATATTACGAAGTGCAGGGATACAATATAGGTACATGCCTTACAGAATTCATAAAACCGGGGTACAACATAGGTATATATGCCTTAGAGAATTCATAAAACTGGGATACAATGTGTTCCATAGGTATATGCCTCTGGTGAAGGACTAAGTGACAAATCCATTCATTTTATAGCCATGGTTGTCGGAATAAACGGTCAAAACAAGGATAATCGTATATTGGTGGCAGACGGGGTACTACGTATGGATACCTGAGAGGGCTCGATGGAATATTATCGTCAGGATTTGGAGGACTCTGAGGACGTAAGGTTCGTGGGCTAGGTGGCATGAAATCGTCATCACCATTGTCATTTGTATGGTTATGAGGTAGCCCTCTTGCAGTGCCGGTCGAACGTCCTCTTGCATTTTTTCTTGAACGGCCTGTTGTACTAGTGCTTGAACGGTCTGTTGTGGTAGTGCTTGAACGTCGAGGTCTAGGTGATACGAAATCGTCATCATCATCGTCCTCATCATTTGCAAGGCCCCCTCCAGTGGTGGTTGAACGTCCTCTTGAACTTGATGCTGCACTAGTACTGGGTCGACCTCTACACCTTAAGTTAGATCCTCTTCTGCGTCTTCTGCGTGAACCAGGCATCACACCCCCGCCGAAGAGCATATAGATCGCAAAGAATTATGGGATATCTTTGTTCAGCAAATCTTTATCCTCCGGAAATGACTAACACACAAGTCGAGCATACAAATAAGTGAACTTATGGATTATGGTAAAAAGATTAGTAGGGTGAATAAATAAGAAATAACTAACCTTAATATGCTCTGCATACTGATTGGGCAGCATCATTACCCTGTAAAGTCTCGTAGAGAAACCAGTAGCAGAAGGGTGGTCGGCTAGTTCGCACACCCTGAAATACCTTCAACGCCACCCATGCAAGTGCGCCTTGAGGTCATCGGAGGTCACAAGGTTCAGGCCAGTGGTTGTCACGTTATGCCTCGATAATACCGGACGCCACTCTTGCAATTTGGACACCACTGTACTTAGGTTCTCCTACTTGAACGGATCATCCTTCCAATTACGCGTAACCTTCAACGTGTAATGAAGGGCTACGCTGCTCATATCAGGTGTCCACGAGAATGCTCTGCTAGAGGATCCAGCCATGGTGAAGGCAAGGAGTGGGAGGTGTGTATGTGTGGTTGCAGTTTGGCCTTTTATAGACTCGACGGGGTGGTGTGTGGACTAAGCGTTGGAACCTAAGGTTCAAACGTGCGCATGCAACAAAACCATGGAGTGTGTAGTCATGTCGCATGTAAAAGGCGGACATGTATGCAAGGTGTCAGTACTAACAAATATGTTGTGCATTAAGGGGTCACTTCAGAGTTAAAAGTAGGCAGTGAGTGGTCACTTCGGACTGTGCGGTGTGCAGTTAGTGTGTACTGAGTCTATGTACTTATGTGTAAAAAAAATCTACACTCCTAAAAGTACGTATCCATCTACATCTATCTGTAATGAACATGTACATTCCCAAAAATATAATGTTTTCCTTAAGAATATATATGTACGTGAATGTATTTGTACGAATCAAAAGCTGCACGACCTGTTACCCTCTGTTGGCCTGAGATGGGTAATGCTGTGTCGCTTCATGGTGTGCAGAGTGGTGTCAAATCAGTTTGACAAAGCTGACAGCAGCGTGCTGCCACATCGCATTGCGAAGACTGTGGTGTGCATCGTCTAATCGTCCATTCTGAGAAAGCGTGCAGACGGACAACACATGGTGTAAGGATCAAGTTGGCCTAGAGGGGGGGTGAGTAGGCAACTTTTAAAACTTTTTAAAGATATGAAAAGCTTTTCTCAATAAAAAGACGAAATGAAGCAATTAGTATAAAAGTTCAAGACAACACTTGTTGACGAAAACTCAGTATGGAAAGGAATTTGTTGAGAAACAACTATAGAATAATAAGCAATAATAAATGCGAAGCAGGGAACTCGGGAAAAATCATCAAATCGTATATGTGAAGAGAGCAGAGGTTTACACTGGCAAAAAGTAGATTTGCGATGGACCAATAAAATTGGTCCGTTGAGCGTATGTTTTGAGTTATCCTGGCAAACCATGTGTACGCCGGACCGAAAAAGTTGGTCCGGCGTACACAT
Source organism: Otatea glauca (assembly GCA_036346275.1). Lineage (NCBI taxonomy): Eukaryota > Viridiplantae > Streptophyta > Magnoliopsida > Poales > Poaceae > Otatea > Otatea glauca. The sequence continues at coordinate 56,656,706 of CM070721.1, forward strand.
GGTTTGTTCTAACTTAGCACCAGCGAACAACGTTTGCGTCGGACCGAAAAAGTTGGTCCAGCGTACATGCAGTACGCTCGGTTGAATTTTATCAAAGAGGACTATTAGCGCCGGACTGAAAAAGTCGGTCCGACGTACATGGAGTACGCTCGGTAAAGATAATTCTGAGTGCTGGACCGAAAATATCGGTCCGACGTACATGGTGTACGCTCGATTATGATTTTTGAACTTAGGATCTTTGAGCGCCTGGATGAAATGAAGTTTGGTTCAGAGAGGATTGTTTTGGCTAAGAAGATAGAGTTCTGGATATGAGAGAGAAAAAGTCCTATACTCCAAGTAATCTTAGTGATTTTGCATATGATCCAAGATTATTTCTTATGAATAATCCCTCTTAATAGTACGGTTATTCTAGCTATGTGACTTGAATCAACTCCCAAGTCAAAGCTCGAAATAATAGCCTTAGCCTTGAATATTTCATACTCCCCCTGAATGCATGCTTTGGGATTTAAACAAATAAAGTAATAAAAAAGGCACTCGGAAAATTCAGATAAGCTTAACCAAGTAATTTTAATAAAACCTAGAATCAATAAGACTGCCGAAAAGGTTTTATTATAACCAGCTTACACAAAGAGAAAACACTAAGAATACTAATCACTTCTTAAACACTAATTCTTACTAATTCTTGAACTAATTCTTCTCCCCCTTTGGCATCAAATTCCAAAAAGGTCACTTCTTGCACTTAGAAAAAGTCATTTTCAGCATACTTGCCATTCTGGAACTTGTGCTTCTTCTTGGAGGGGAAGACGATGATTGCTCTTGGTCTCTGTCAGAGAGAGGAGTAGCCATAGCTTGATCATGCCAACTATGATAATCAGGATCTCCAGGCTGAGGGTTGAACGTGAGTTCACTGAAGTCTTGCTGGATATTTCTGATTAGCTCTTGAGTTTCATCAGACTTATCCAATAAGAGCTGTGAAATTTGTTCCTGATTAGATACCAAGTTATTTCTAGCATCTTCAGTGTAGTCCCGAAGATAATCAAGCATATCTCCTTGCCAATCCAAACAGCTGGCAGTCTTTTCGAAGTTCTTATATACAGTTTGAGCAAATTTGTCAATTTGGGCATTTTGGGCATTCTGCTTCTTATTTAGATCATATATCCTGCTTTGACCACAAGTCGATCAGCTTTGATTTCACCTATCCACTTCCTCGATCCCATTGATTTCCTCTGATCGTATCAAACCTTTTATAAGTTTCATCCCTGAGATTTGCTTGGTCTTGATAGATCTTTTGCATCATTTCTTGCTGTTGGTGAATTGCTGCCATTTGTTCACTATGTCTCTGGGCAGCCAATCTCCTTTCTTCTTCAAAATTTTCTTGAGCATTTACGAGATCGAATTATCTGTTGCTCAAAAGATGTGAACCAACCTGGCTGTGAGTCCCACCAAGATGGTTGATGACCATGATGAGAATGTGAAAATTCAGGCTCAGCAAATTCAGAGTGATGAGAATGATGAGAATCTTCAGAAGATTGCTGAGTGAAGGTTGGCATATGTCCCTGATATGGCCTAGAACCACCTGCTTCATGTTCATGAACTGTTGGTGGAAATCTTTGAGCTTTCATGAATCTTGCTGCAGCTGCTAGTTCTTGCAGTTTGTGAATTGCTTCATCTTCACGATGAGATCCAGAGCTTACAAGAATCTCAGTGCCTTCATGCTGTCCAAAAACCTGATGACTCAAACTCTCAGAGCCATAGCCTAATATTTCTGTAGGTGTATGAGTATAGGCTGGAGAAAATTGTTCCTGAGTATGATAGCTATAACTTGGAGCTCCACCAGCATTGCCTGAACTAGCATTTTTCTCAGTATCTTCTTGAACACTTAGCTCATGTATTGCTGGAAGTGGAGTAGTAGTAAGTCTAGCTGGCCTTTCTTCATCAGTTGTTCGCTTGGGCATCTTGTATTGTTTAGGTCGACAATTAAAATCCCTATCCATCTCAAGCTGGGAGATGATTCCTTGAGCCAAAAACATCTGAGTGAGTTGCATGGCAAAAGGGAGAGGATTGCCCATTTTTCTGTAAATAGCTTCTTCCATTTCTCCAAAAATATAATCTATTAGATCAATGGGTTGTCTTGACAGAATGAGATGTAATAACCAAGTAAGACATGGAGTTACTCCCTCTTTATATCCAGTCTTAGGGTAAATCATGTGTCTAAGGATCAAGAGCAGAGCTTTGGCTTCGGTAGATAAACAATGAACCCTATTAGCATTGAACCCTGCCTCATGGATATCTCTGTAGATGTGAGCAGATACTTGTAAATCAGGCATGTCGTCAATCTGCCTCCATCTATTTTCAGGAAACATCCTATCATGAATCCTAGTCCTATTTAGCAGAGAACTTGAGGCACCAATAGCAGCTTCAAACTGAGGTGATCTCACCTTTCTCTTTTTCTCATCAATAGTAAACAGAATATACTGTATGTTCTTGTTTACTAACAGAGATGCATAAAATTCCAATATTCTGCTTTCATTCCAAGCTGGCCCAATAGAAGACATTAGTGCAGGAAGGCCAGGAGTTGACCTTACACAATCTAAAATTCTATTTGATACTAGGATTGAGTTAATCTGTTCCACCACATATTGATGCTTGCATGTATCGACAGAGATTTACCGTTCTTATTTTTCCTGTTTTTGTACCCTAAGCATATGTTTTTCTGAAAGGGTGTGATAAATTGCTCATTTAAGGAGGGTATATCAAAGGGAAACCAAATCTTTTCTGGAACCAATCTCACTGATCTTAGTTTCTCCCTCCCCCCCCCAATGTACTTAGCTCATGCCCAAAAATCATGTCAGTTTCACTAGAGAGTTCTATTTCTTCATCAAAAGATATGTCTGCACCAGGCTCATAGTCACTATCATCTGAAGAAGAATAGGAATCATGTGGCATAGGTTGTTTCCCTCTTTTTGGTGGTTTGGAGGTTACTTTCTTTATTACTCCACCGCATCCTCGCGCTTGATCAGATCTATCTGTTTTGGCTTTCTTTTTCCCTTTGATTTTATCAGTAATTTTTTCGAAAAGCCCTCTTTTGTCAGGATTATAAGAACTCATCTTTACTCAGACCTCTTTTCTCAAGCAGAAATACAAAGCTGACTTTGATAATAAGCAGAGACTGATTACTGACAATGGCAAGCGCAAGAATTTGAAGAACAGCCTAAGTAACAGACAGAAGGACCTTAAGAGATGATTTGTAACTAGGGTTTCGATCTAGCAAAATAGAGATAAGATTGAAGAACTTACAGGACCCTTGTTCGCAGAAGCTTCAGCAGATTGAACACCGTTGCCAAACACCCGTTCAGGATGAGCTTTGGTGTGAAGAGAATGTGCTCAGGAGTTTTGCGAGAAGATTGATGGAGATGAACTTTGGTCAAAACGTATTTTGGTGAGGAGCAGGAAAATTTGAGAAACTTCTGAAGAAGAGGATGGTATAAATAGCACGGAATTTCAAGAACAATAGTCGCAATAAAGGCGATACAGACAAGCATAGGAAAGTAACGACTGCAACTGTCGTACTTTGAGGAGGTCTCTTTATGAAATAGTAGCTGGGATTGTAACCAGGGAATCCAAGAATTTAGTTACCAAACTTGGACAGGGTTAGCAAAGATAAGAAATTTAGAAGATTGTGATCAAAACGATTTGAAAAAGATAAGGCATAGATGACAGAGCTATTGTCGTATACGCCCTTGACTGCTTTTCAGTCAGCACCTGACCGAGTCCTGATGGCTTTCCATCTGCGCCGGACCAAAAAATCGGTCCGCCGTGGTTGGAAAACACTTGATTTGGTTTAATGGCAATTGTCCGAGGTGCATAGACATAGTTCTGGAATGAAAATACAGAAATAACTAATTGAAGATTTTCTGAGATCTCCTTCTTTAAGGAAAACACTCAAATCTGTAGAGGGATCTTAGAATAATCTTTGATATAACAATTAATCACCCAATAAACTCAGAACGTTTTAAGAAGAGATATATGAGCCTTAATTTTTCATCAAAGCATGGGTATGATTAACTCAAGCTCAAGAATTTCTACGGTGATGTACCATAAGTCAAATTGCACACACGTCAGACCTAAAATTTTGGTCCGGGGTACATAGTCTTGAGAGGCATTGTTGAACCCAGAATGACCTAGTTACGCAGGACCGAAAAAATCGGTCCGTCATATATGTGAAGAGAGCAGAGGTTTACACTGGCAAAAAAAGAGATTTGCGATGGCCCAATAAAATTGGTTCGTCAAGCATATGTTTTGATTTAGCCAAGCAAACTGTGTTTGCGCCGGACCAAAAAAGTTGGTCCGGCGTACACATGGTTTGTTCTAACTTAGCACCAGCGAAAAACGTATAATAAGTATAACTAAGTATGCTTCTTGATCATCAACACCAAAACCTACAATAAGTATAATAAAAAGAATAGGGGGCCTAGATGCTCTCACATGGGTGATTTGACCTGTACCAATAAATCGCCCGTGAGATTCCCTGTCGCCGACCGAGAGCCTTGCGTATGGGGACCAGGCGGCGTGGCGGCAGGCAGGAGCCGGGGCGCAGCGGCCAGGGGGCCCAGGGGGGTGGGGACGTAGGCGCAGACAAGTGGCGGCCGGTGGGAGCGTAGGCACGTCGGGCCAGCTGTAAAATTGGTCGACTGGGCGACATGTAGAGAAAATAGCCAGAGCAGCTTTGTAAGGACGATTACACAACTGTACAGCAGCGCTTCTATCGGCAGCGAGTATACACTGCCTCTATAAGTAGGCCTTCATACCAGCTCCGCTTGCACATATCCTCCTCCTCATCCCATTCACATATCCTCATCCTCATCCCATTCCTTGCCTCCAAAGGCCATGTCTCAAACGGCGAGCTCAGGAAATCGAAGGGCCCGTGCGTTTGCCACTGCAAGGCAAGTCGATTGTCCTAATTGCCATGTGCAAGCTAATGTGTTATACTCCACCACTGAGGCAAATAACGGCCGGGTGTTCTACAAATGCCCTTTTTTCTCCGTAAGTGAAAAGTTCGTTTGCTCTCTTTTTTCGGTTGGGCTTGTGTAGTTCTTTGGAGAGATCTCATTTCTTTGCACAGTCTAAAAGCATGTTAATCTCATCACGTAGGCTGGAGGGTGCCAATATTTCCAGTGGGCGGACACCATAGACACCTTGGTGGAGCGTGCAACAACCACAGTACCACAGAGGATGCATCGTACTATGGAGGATAGGATGGACCCTATGCTCGAGCAGAGGCTGAACATGCTGATGTTCAAGATGGACCGCATTTTAGATAATGTGAAATGGTTGGAGAAGATTGTGTGTGCGGCTGTCCTTGTTGTACTGGTAGCTATTCTTGCGAAGTAGTTTGTTTCCTACAGAGGAGACATAGTTGGTCATGGATGCCTATTGAAGAGGTTTCGGATATCATCTTTTGCTTTGTTAACCGATGTATAAGTCGATTCACGCACCATCGCTTTGATTTTCAAATGATTTCACTACTCGTGGCATCTTTTTCATGGTAATAACGCTTGCTCGGCTTTTGGCGTGGTGAGGACGGGTCACAGGTAGCGCTGCGTGCAGGCGAATCTAACTGTGCAGGATTATCTTGAGAAGGCAGATAATACATAAGAACATAAGCATAATCCGAGCAAATAACAACTCGAAAGACTGCTTAGTTTATATTACATTTTATTAACAACACCAGATGCAACAAAAAAAATAAAGACACTCATCCACCCCTACCACGGTGGCGTATAACTTGGTCTGGGGTGTAGTAATTAGGCCCCCTCGTCGTCCTAAGTCCCGCAGCCTGTGAGGGGCCCTGCCGCGTGGGACGCTCTCCTGTGTCTTCGTCAATCGGACCCCCCAAGAAGGTGTAGTTAGCACCGATCAAGCGTTCCTGGGTGTACCAGGCCGACGGGTCCTCTGGAGGAAGCGTGGTCGACTGTAGGATGTGCTGCGTGGGATCCTGCTGGACTGGAGTCTCATACGCAGTCTGCTGCAACTGTGAGGATTCACCTCCTGTAGGCATCCATCGTCCACAATCAAGGAGCTCGATGAAAGTTGCTTGCTCCATTTCAGGCCAGCTGAAAGCATGATCCTCACTCCAATGTGGCGTATGCTCAGACTCAACCTGAGCGTCATCACCGCCGCTATGGTGAACTTCGTCATGTTCACCTCCGTTGTGATGGCTGGCACCACATGTTGGTTGCGTCACATGTGGGTAATCAGCGACGCCGTAGTCCCGCTTTAGTAAAAAATGTAGTGAGTTACGTTACAAAGTAGAGTATTTAACAACAGTTGCCTTGAATTGAGAAAACGAAACGATACATGGAACTTATTAAGTCATGGGAACCTGAGTTTCGCGGTGAGGATCTGGATAGTCGTGCGCACGAGATGTGGACGGGCGAGCTGTGGAGGGACGAGCACTCCGCGATGAATGGGTATCCACCGATTGCCTGGCATGGGAGGCACGTGAAGGATCCATAACTGGAACTTCGTACCCCCTATTTGGCCTAGGTGCGCATCCACCAAAAGAACGGATAGCCGAGATTAAACGTGACCCTCTGCTGCTGAAGTATCTGTGCATTGGCAATAAGACAACGTACATTGTAGTATATCATATTAAGAACTTGATATAGATAGCACGAAATATAAATATATACTTCAGCCTCCTCTCATGAAGTACCTTCGTAGGTCGCTCTGTTAGAATCGAGGAGGACTCGCCTTCGTCACGCAGCGTGCGGTCTACCATAGTGTGCATCTCGTACGCTTCCTGCGACTACAAAACGAGGTTCACGTGTAAGTATGTACTGTTTATGAGAAATTGAAAGGATTGCATGCATCAAAGTACTAACCAGGATGTGAAGCTGGCGAGAACGGTCCTCGAGGAATGGTCTTGGTGCATCTTCCACGTGACCACTGAGTAGAGCGGCGCGTGTGCGAGAACGGTACCACGAGAAGTACTCCCAGTACGAGGAAGGGTTGTACGGCCCTGTAGGGACTACGGTAGAAGCTTCGGCCTGCTCGTTCCACCGCAGTATGTGGTCACGATGGACGGTGGACCAGTCCAACGTGCCTCCCGTTCCTTTTGCACTCCTCCTACACAGAAGTATGAAGGGTTAGAACTCACAAAAGGAAGAATGATCATAATGTAGTAATGCAGTATTTTTCTACTAAACTTACAAGTGTGATCGGCCTGCGTCCTGTGGTGGGGGGACCGGGACTACCTGCCGGTATCCGAACTGTCGCTGTACAAGCTCAGGGGAGTAGACTTTCACAGAATTCTGATACAAAATGAAGCATTTAGTCATCCATAGGTGCTCATCCTGTACACAGAACGATGAGATGCGTGCACCCGTTGCGATCTCGGCAAATCTCCCCTGTGTTCACGGATCCCAGCTCACGTGCTCGGAAGTCAGGAAGTCAAGATCGCTACCAGCGCGTGGGTAGCTTCCGTGATCCTGGAGGTGGCTCCATCGCAACCTAGCATGGATCCACCTATAGCCCATCGTGGGCCTCATAGTCTCAGGCACGTCCTGAGAGATATCCTTTGGGTACATAGCCTTCTCCATCCTAGGACGAGAGATAGGAAGATACTCCCAGCTCCACAGCTGTACTAGGTGCAAACAACCTGTGATTGACCCCTTCGCGGTGGCCCGCTGGGAAGCATCACACAGTCCTCTATAGGTTGCTGCTAACACAGCGGAACCCCAGCTATATTATGGGACCTCATCCGGTTGTGTGACAAGATCACTCGCTAACAAGATGAGGTGTGGCTCAAGATAGTCGCCCGCTGCGTTGCAGAACATGATCCCTCCAAATAAATCATAGAGGTACACCTCCAGGTGCCTTGAAATAGTGCCCTCGTCTGCTCCCTCAGGACATGGCCCGTACTCTAGCAATTCATGAAACCATTTCAAAGAGAGGCCGTGGTCCTTTCCTGCGTACGGACGACCAAACCTGCAACAGAAACAAATGAATGTGAGCTTAATTCGAAACAAAAACTTTACGCACGTAGCAGCATACATGTTTACCTTTGTTGCACATACTCCCTCCACTGATCCTTTCGTGGCCGCCTACTCACTAAGGGGCAACCTATGATCGACAAGCCAGTAATCATAGCCACATCCTTCAAAGTAATTGTCATCTCTCCAAAAGAAAAGTGGAACGTGTGCGTCTCAGGACGCCACTGATCTACCAGGGCAGTCACCAGGGACACATCTATGGCAGGGAGAGTTGTGTGTCGCACCCCACCCTGCGGTAATGGCTCAGTAGTCCCATCCATCAAAAGAGCGAATGGGAGTAGTCCAACTCGTGCTAAGCACCAATAGAAACGGGGGTCCAATGCCTTGATCTTGTGTAAGACTCGCGCACGCAATGGACCCATCTGCAAAAGGACACGATCATGTTACAATCAATGGTTACAATGTAAACTTGTAATATGGAACAATAAATACAACAGAGCTAACCTCAATAAATACAGCAGTACTAACCTGCGTGCCCGTGAAAATCATCCTCCCACGATGCTGATCATCGTACTGCTGCTGAAGAAGCTCGAGAAGACCACCGGTAGCCATGTTGAAAATATCACCTGCATAGGTTAGTGCAACAAAAATCATCGGTACAACAACAAGATAGCATACACAGTTAGGGACGCAACAGATGTTAAACAAGATGGTGCAATACAACACATAAGAAATCCAGTTCTTAATACAACACCATACAGTACAAAAATTACTAAATACGTCTACTGCTTATTAGGACATGTCCTTCGATCATGTCCACTCTGCTTGCAAATCTTGCACTTCCTCTGCGCTTGCACGGCATCAGCTGCATCCATATCACCGTGCATTCTTGTCCCTCTGGGCCTCACAGGCTCTTTGCGTCGTGTTAACGGATAAGGCACCCATAAAGACCCGTCGATCGACTTGTAACTCGTACCAATATTGAAGGAACTCATCTTGGGACGCCAAGTGTCTCTCAGGGCTTCTACTGTGTAGTACAGCGATATGTATTGAGATGCATCATTCCCTCCCATATCCCTGCAAGCCGCGAATACATGGGAGCAAGGGATATGATGCAGTTTTGGCTTATTGCACGAGCACACCACCTCCTCCGTGCCTAGAGTACATTGCTGGGTGGTGTCACCGGCGCTGTAGCCAGAGTGGTACCTACGGCGGCACATTACCTCAAATATGTGGTTACCGAGGTCATACACCCTCGTGCGGTGGAACAAAGATTTGCTCCTCCTACCACCGATGATCTCCTCCACCTTGGTTGAGAATTGAGTGCTGCACTGGTCAGCAGCACGACCACGATCTCGAAAATAGTCTGCTGTTTTGTAGAACGTCAGCTCTATTATGGCACATAACGGAAGCCCACGAACGCCCTTGAGGACATTGTTGAAGGCTTCTGCTATGTTCGTCGTCATAATGGTGTACCTAACAGACAAACACGCAAAGTTTATCATGAATGGGTCCAACACGCTTAGAATAAGTTAATCTCACAAATTAATAGGTGCAACTGACCTCGCGCCGCCTGTGTCGTGCATAAGGGACCAACGCTCCACTGGCTTCCCTGCTATCCATTGGCTAAAGGTGCAATAATCATGGTTAATGATAGTTTTCCCTCCCACCATTTGCGACTGCAACTGCTCCTCCTGTGCTTGCTGATTTTCCATCATTTTCCTTGTGATCTTGTTCAACTGTCTCTAAATCTCACGAAACTTGGCAGGCTGGTTCTGAAGGCACAACCCTTTGAACTTCTTCACTAGGGACTTGTTATGGTACCGTGAATATAGGTTTGCACCCAGGTGTTGAATGCACCACCTTCTCTCCACATCAGCCCATGCTATAGACGGGTTCGTGCTGCCATGCAGCACATCTAGAGCGTGGAGAAGACCTGCATTGCGGTCGGACACAACACACACTCTCTGCCTATCCCCCACGACACGCGTCCGGACCAAAGTGAGGAAGCACAACCAGCTATCTCTGTTCTCACTCTCCACATACGCGTAGGCAATTGGTGTTATCTGGTTGTTTGCGTCGGCCGTGATCGCAGTCAGTAGGGTGCCATAGTACTTCCCGCTCAGAAATGTGCCATCAACACAAATGACAGGCCTGTAATGCTTAAAAACTTCAATGCATTGTCCGAAAGCCCAGAATACCCTAATCAGGTAGCGTTCCGCCGTGCTATACGAACCATCTTGAAGCTTAATAGGCTCGTCCGCCATTGCGAACTGAGTCCTTGGGTTGGTCATTGATATCTTCTGCAGCAACCTCGGGGCATAGTTGTATGATTCTTCGAATGATCCAAAAAGCATCTTCAACGCCTTCTGCTTTGCTCGCCACGCGGTTAGGTAGCTTATGTGCATCCCTGTTCTACTCTGCACTTGCTCCATAATCGATTTCGGTGATAGTCCAATATCTGAACCAACCTGAATCACAACTAGTTGGGCAATGAATCTAGCATCGACCACGTGGCTCATGGTTCTGATCGACTCCTCCGTGCATGTATGAGGTGTGTTCCGGCTCACCACAAAGTAGTGCTCGTGTTTTGGCTGGTGAGCACGGACGTAGAAAGGGCAGTTAGGGGCCTTGGTGCACCTAACCTCATACTCGGTGGGCTTCGACCCGGTACACTTGTGCTCTCTTCTAGTGATGACAGCATAATTGCTGATGAAATGGATTAGCTCTAACTTGTTGGGGAAGTGTTTCCCAATCTGGATGTCGCTGTTCTGGTACCCCCACATAGCCATTACCACGGAAGTACTGAACTGCTGGAGCTGGGTCATCGTTGTCAGTGCCCTCTTCATCCTCGCTTCCACCAGCCTCGTCATCCATACATGTCGCATCTATCTCAGAAGGAAGTACTTCTTCTTCATGTGCACCCGAACTACCCTGCCCCACATGTCCTTGGCCCACTTCTCCCTCTCCCTGATGGCCTAAAATGTTTCAAAAAATAACAACTAATTAACTATACCGAGGGTTGAAATTAATTACTGAACAAATTAAATTTTTTGTTCATGAATAATTACTCAGACTACGCTCATGAGTTACAATTACGTTTAACAAGATAACTAGAAACTATTTTATCTAACTATGCTATGTGAAGTGCATGCAACTAAGTTCAAGCCTAATTACTGTGGAGTTCTAATTAACCTAACTATATAGCACAACCAAATGTGCTAGTTTATTCACTACACATACTTGCTCCTACTCGTGATTTTTTCTTTCTCCTACTCGTGATTTTTTCTTGCTCCTACTCGTGATTTTTTCTTGCTACTTTAGTCTATAAATAAAAGGTTTTTAGTTCAACAGTAAACGTATGATGCCATGTAAAAATAAATAAAACTATAATTATATGAGATGCATGAGTGAGGCAATAATTAGTATACTAACAGAGATTCAGTAAACGCATGCGACATGCATGGATTATAGTTCCTAACGGAGATTAAGTACATGAGGTACGAATGAGATGCATGAGTGAGGCAATAATTAATATACTAACTATAATCGCTCTCTAATTTACGTATCGTCTTCACGCTAATTAATCTAACTAGGTAATTACGAATACTTACGCTAATTAATCTAACTAGGTAATTACGAATACTTACGCTAATTAATCTAACAATGACTTACCAACGCTAATTAATCTAACTAGGTAGTTACGAATAATTACTCTAATTAATCTAACAATGATGTACCAACGCTAATTAATCTAACTAGGTAATTACGCTAATTAATCTAACAATGACTTACCAACACTGGACGCCTCCTTCTCCTTCTCCTTGCTCTGCACTGGATGCCTCCTTCTCCTTGGTCTCCTCCTCCTCTTTCTCTTCTGCTTGCCAAACTCATCTCACTCGCAAATTCTCAGTGTGCTGGCTCTCGGTGCGACGCTCCTCTGCGAGTTCTGCTTCCTCTCCTCTCTATTTATTCTGTGCTGCGCTTAAGCATGTGAGGCACTCGACAAAGAAACATGCATGCAAAGTGAGGATGCTTGCATGCGAAGCAATCATCCAAGAAACATGCATGCAGAATAACCAGCTTTCGGCGTGCAAAGCTGGTATGCAAAGTGAGGATGCATGCATCCGAAGCAATCAGCCGCATGCAAACAAATGAGATGACATTCGACGCGACCGGCCGGGCCCACTGCATAGCCGGCATGTGGTGCGCCGGCTATGCCATAGCCGGTGTGTGGGATGCCGCTATGGCATAGCCGGCGCACCACATGCCGGTTATGCCCTGCCGTCACATCGAATGCCGGCTATTGGCGCCATTTCGGAGAATACGAATAAATGTTGCCCGAAATTAAAAATATACGGTATAAAGTCGACTGTATTTGAAATTTTGCCGAATGCCCATCTGTTTGTTGTCAAATTATACCTGTTTTATACTTGAACCATATTTAGACAACTACTGCTTAGGCGCTCAACTAGACCAGAAGTACTGCACAGTTCCCAACATTGGACATGCTCGTTTCTCAGGCACTGTTCATATACTTTCAATAACAAACAAAGGTTTAGGCTTCATTTTGGAACGTTGGAATTTCACAGGAAAGAGTTCGATCCCCTCAGTAATCGGAAAACCATGTTCCATACGGGGCCTTAAGGAATCAAAACTACTCAACTAGCCTAAAAAGAAAAACCACCCTTCAATGGAAACACATAGGAATTGTAGAGGATTATAACTCTATAGGAAAAATTCGTATGAAGACCTTTCGAACAAAGGAATGAACACCATGAATGCCTATGAAATTTCTATGGACTGGGCTATTTGTCAAACCGAAAACTACATTTCCAAACTTTATGTGTTTACTGTGCTAGTCCCACGATCAGTCGTTAACATAAACATTCAACATTGACATGTAACATCCATACATAATGATAAGTTAAATAACATTTGGCAGTGGACAACCAAAGTTAAGTCATACATAATTAGTTTTGACAGCAAACGAGGCCGACTGGCCAAATGACTTTACATAGGAAAAGAGCGAAGTGAAAATAATAGCAAAATATGATAGGGTCCAGCGAGCATGCCTAACCCACTCACAAGCAACTAACTGGATGAGACCTTAGAAATCGACGTCCTTGTCACTTTAACCCACAGCGTGAAAGTAACTTTGCATCGGTCATCTTCCACATCTTCTGAATATGTTCAACAAGTAATGGTTGAATACGAAAATCGTACTCTGCAAGACTTTTAAACAAAAGTATATAGTATGCAAGGCTGAGTCAAATGAGTGGCTACCCTATCATATTCTCACATTTTGCATAAAGCAAGCTTGTTTCATAATATCGAACAGTAGATTGCAAACGAAAAGTTTTACAACATTTGACATTTGATTGTAATAAATATAAACACATGGTATGTTGCTATAAATATTAAACCACGACAAAACTCTTCTTGCCGAACAATCTGTATATGGACTTCCCAACCATATACTCTCGATACCATTTTAAAAAGAGTTAATTTTACAAAACTATAGGCTTCTGACCCGTTACAAGAAATTGTCAGACCCGTTACGAGAAACTGTCAATTATAAAACCTGTAATTCTGTGAAACAAGTTCTTCTAAAATCTATAATTTTGTGAAATAGAAGCTAGAATCTGTAGTTTTCTGAAAGTTTGCACAAGAAACCTGTAGTTTTGTGAAATTTACTCTTTTAAAAATGAGAAAACTACTATAGAGAATGATTCACTAAGTCTTTCACAATCAGGGACACGACTATATTTAAATCGATTCATACACTCTGGAGAGGCCATACAGCTTTATGCACATGGTAAAAACATCCCAAAATATAGACATATCACACCATAACATAAATATTCCCCATGTGAAAAAAGAGAGGTGCTTCCATGCTTTTCTTTTCTACAGTTGCATAAATATTAAAGCATGAATAAATGGTAGATGATGATTACTTACCACTTCGCTTGCTTTAAGATTTATGCAACTTGTATTAGAAGGGAAAGCATTGAAGCACTGCTCGACCATTTTTACCATATTCTATCCAGTATACTTAATATCGTATAAGCAAGGCTAAGCATTTATCATTCGTCCATTTCCATTTTTCCAGAGTTAACTATTTGATAGGTGGATAACGGTTACCAAGGTGACAGATTTTTTTTTAAATAATACATTTTTAAAATAATTTTACAAAAATAATACACAGAAAAAATTATAAAAATATACCTTTATCGTCATTTCAATTGACGACAGAAGCTATCATCGTGGATCTGTACGTAAGATTAAAAGCTGTACCTAAGCAAAGTCATGGCAGCTAGATCGATCAGAACTTGTCACCCAAAGAAAATATCCATGCATATACAAAACGTCGCACCAGAATACAATCCAAAACGAAAAGGAAAAAAAATCTGGAGCCGAGGAACACGGTCTAGACATGCTATTGCCTATAGATCATGCCGGTCGAGGGACGGGGGCAGCTTGAGGCAGGGTTACAGACCGCAGTAGTTCCAGTGAGCTCGACAGTCCAAGAAAATGAGAGAGGATCGTATTGGCTGAAGCCTGTGCACGATGAGAAACAATGATAATTAAATGATCGATGCTCTTGTGACAGCGTTCTTAGCATGCAAGAAAAATCAAGAAGGGATTTTCCACAGTGGAGTAGCAAAAAACTAGGCTCGAGTTCCTTTCTAATGAATTAATTTGACCAACAGATCATGAGTTCAGAATACATGAATGGTCCTATTCGGTTAGGTGAAGTTCGGAAAGGTATAAAAAAGGGTGAAATTTGGAAAGATTCTAACATTTTTCTAGGATTTGAAGCAGAGTGTGACTAGTGGAAAATGTCATTCTATGATTATCCATTATATTAAAATAATCTAAAAGTGAACTTTCAATTCTCCTGAGTCCTGATCTAGGATGTTTCAATATTTTTGAAGATAGCACATTTTGTTTCTAATTTCGCAAAGTAAACTTTGCATTAGAACTTGAACAGACTACTTTGCAAGTTGGGAAGTCTTAGTGTGAATGATCAAAAGGGAAAAAAACATGCTATACCTGAAGAAGGAAAACATCTAAAGCAAGAACAGGACTCTGGCCAGGGGGTATTCCCTGGTAGTAGGGTACTGCGGAGGTAGCGAGAGCTTTTACTACCAAAGCACCTACAGTTGCCTGCATCCCAAGAACTGAAGCACCCATTCCAAGAACATTAAGCACGATACCGTTTCTCAGATTTTTAATCACATCAGCACGTGGAGGAGCCTGGAAAAGGAGCACTGATCTTTAGTTTTGGATAAAAAACATATTTAAACCAGTTTATCATGACTGACACGAAAAATGGTACAAAATATTACTATGTTGGTTCACAACAAGTCAAACAGCAGGCAACATGTGCATACCATAATAGTATGATACCATCAAATCAGTTTGGTGGGTGCATAATATCAAGATTATTTTTGGATAGACAAGCAAGGTGATGCCAATATTATAGGCAAAGGTAGTGGGTGGGTGGCTGGGTGCATAGGAGAAACACTTTCCCACAACGAAATTGATAGCAAAGGGCTACAATTTTTAGGTGATAAAGAGTACCTTTGCAGGTTCGCTTGCTGTTCTGCTAAGCCTTTCAGAAACACGCATATAACCAAATGACCAGAATACTGAGAAAAAAGCCGCAACAATACCAACTGCAGTTGCAAAGAATGTAAAGGGAGCTGTTGCATTCCCTGTAGCAACTGCAGAGAATGACAAGATTCCAGCCGAAACAGTCGTGCACACCAACTGAGACCAGAATCCCAGGGTACCCAAACTCATAAAATACCTTGCTGTTTTCTCTAGTCTTCTACTAACCTGAAAAAAAAAGTAGAGACTAATACTTGAGTCATAGTGTTTTGGGGGTTAGACAGCTGAGCAAATAGCATCTAGAGAAGCACGAGTGGCGGTGGACGAGTCAACCATATGGCAAAACGGCCTAAAAATATAGGAAAAAAGCACATAGTTTACAGTTTTAACTTCTAACCACATATTATACTACAGTGTAGAATACCAAAAAGAACACGTAAAACATGGAATTGAAAAGTCACAATAAAGAATTATAGATGAAAGATTTCAAAGTTTGACATATCATTTTAATGTCACCTACTTGCCTCGTTAATGTGCCAGATTTTTTAAAAAAAATTGGCAGCTCTTCATTATAGAATGAGAACAACAGTCAGACTACAAATGCACATACACGCGCACACACTTGCACCCAGCCCTGTGAGCACCCGGGCGAGGTGAGGACTCAATCTCTGACGGGCACGCTGCACGACGGCAGCCTCAACCAACTGAGCCACGCTGAGTCCTCACCAAAGAGGAACATGAAGTATTGCTCTTACGTCTCAATATAATCTTCAATTCAAGTGTTTTTAAATCGGTGAGCAACTAGATGTGCAAAGCATGGGAAGAGACAAATCCATCCCCTAACATATGCCTACAGCTACAGGTCCTGCTCCATTCCTTAAAACCAGCCTGCATGTGGATTTTTGCTCAAGCAAGCCCAACAGCAGCAGAACAAGAAACCATTCCATTTCCCAATTTTGTCTGCATATTCCTGGCAAACGCTACTCTCAAATTATCCTTGCAGCAATCGGGAAAATGAGCGCGCGCATAAGAGGTTCCAAGAACCTAGATTACCCGAGAGCACTACTGGGACCAAGCGCCGCACGGTTCTTGGTTGGGCAGCACAAATCCTACTAGCATCACTACTGGAGAAAGGAGATCAATAGATCAACGCAGTGAGTGAGTGTCACCTGGGCGAGCTTGGCGCGGTCAACCTCCTCCTCGGTGGAGGAAGGCGCGGGGTCAGGAGGGCCGGACACCGAAGACGCCGCCGCGGCAAGGTGCCACAGAGAGCCTCGGCTGGCTGCTGCGGAGGAGATACCGCCGACGGCGGCCGCGCAGCGGGGCTCGGAGACGCACGGCGACGGCGAGGCGACGGCGGTGGCTACAGAGGATAGAGACCGCCGCCTCAGTGTTGGGAGGGGCGGCCCCCACGGCGGCGCCGCCGTGGAAAGCAGGAGCGGCTGCATTTGTGTGTGGGTTTCGGCCAGTCGGGGGGTTTCTCACCGTCATTGCTTGCGAATACCGATTAGTCCGTATTACCGAACCAAAGCTCCGACAAGAATGGGTAAATAGTTTCAATTTTTTTAAAAAATCTTAAGATCATGTTTGGATGAGTGATAATTTCTTGTAAATTTTGAGATTTAATTTAAATTTGAGTTAGATCCTAAAACAATCCAATAAAATACCCCTAATCCAAATAACCCCTAAGAGAGTAAAATTATTGCGAAATGTAAATACAGAACCAAAAAATGAACTGATAGCCAGCCAGTTAGGAGGAGGCGGAGGGGGACTACAATGTGGTGGTTTTTAAAAGTGTTTCTATGTACTATCGAATTTGTGAATAGAATTTTCGAGATGTCCTAAATAGCTTCATCTTGCAATTGTGAAATAATGGGTGCAAAAATTCTCCAAAGAAACGAAAGTAATCATCTAGCATTGTAGCTGGGAAAACAAATCTTAATAGTGTTATCAACGGTGAAGGCCTTATCTACCCTATGTCTTGCAAAACTTTAGTTCCGCTGTCTTAATTACCTCATTTGCATATAAATTTATAGAACTCTAGAAGCTACAGAAGACGGCATGTAGTAAATAAATATAAAATCACAAAAAAGTAGAAATCAAACTATAATTCATTTTGGGAAAATAGAAAAAAATCCATATTTAATACCTATACTTTTAAGTAGGTATAGTTTTTGTATTACGAGAGCGGATATTAACCCATACTTGTAATACCAGATCAAATCAAGTTCAAATCGGAAACCAAAGTAGTTTGCATGTTGAGTTGGCTTCCCATGTGGCAAGTGGGCTGAGTTGGCTTCCCTGCCAGAGTAGATACTGGGCCTAAGTCTTTTTTTTATCCAACATTTTCTGATATTGATATAATTTGATTTAATATCATTTTATTTATAGTTTGTAAGTATTTTTACAACCGAGCTAATGAGTCATAGGAGCATACTCACTCGTCTTTTGTGAGACCCGCCTATCATTTATCTAAACTTGTCCAATATATTATCCTGCAGAGTAATACCGCTCACTTATCACGTCACGTATGTAATATTAATATGTGAAGTCGGATCATAGTGTTATTTAAATCGGATTGTAAAATTTAAATGATTAAATATATGGTTTTCAAGTTCGACATTTGTACATCGGACGGATTTTTAAATAAAGTTTAAAGCGTTTTACCACATTTTTTCACAAAAAATCAGACCCGGGACGGCGAGGCCCACACAAAAGTGAGAATAAGAAACAACCGCAATAGCACGCGGCAAGCTACCACACACTCGCGCCTGTTCCGCCGTGCTCGGCTGCTCGCCGCTTTCAGAATCCCCACCGGGCGCCGCCGCCCAATCCAGCCATGCAAGCGGTAGCAACCACGCCGGCCCTCTCCAAGGCCGCTTCGGCGCGGCCCCGCCGCGGGGCGCGCGCCGCCGTCCGGTGCGAGCTCGCCTCCTCCGCGCCCTCGGCGCCCGGCTCCTTGGCCGCCCGCTGGGCCCAGAGGACGGTCGTCATCCCGCCGCAGCGCCGCGGCTGCCACCTCATCACCCCGAAGGTACCTCCGCCTCTCCACGCCCTTTCGTCGGTACAGCTTCGAGTTGCCTGTTCGGTGTGCTGAAGCTGTGATGGTGCTGTTCGTCTTGCTGTTTGGTTGTTGCAGATTGTGAACGAGATAAAAAATGATCTCTCCGAGTTCAATTGCGGCCTGGCTCATCTCTTCTGTATGTATATGCCTATACTTTTCGCGATTTGTGTATTTCTGCCTTGTTCTGGTTCCGGTAATGGTATAGCGTATTTGTGTTCGCCGATCAAGTATCTAGCTGGAACACGCAGATTGTTCTGGTGCATGGCAAGTCGATTTGATCAATGAATACTATGATATGATGGAGTTACATGGTTGTGTAGTGGTAATAGGATTTGGTGAGATTTAGTGACTGATAAATTATCAGTAAGATTCATGGCGCTGTCGAATGGTGAAGATGATGTCACGATGTAGTTTGCATTGGCAGTTCTGTTTTGCAAGCAGGTTGTCGTGGAAACTTGGTTTGTTGAGTATATTACGAAGATATTTTAAGGATTCTTGACTGCTGCATATAAAATTTGTTAGTAGCTCGAACTTAGGAGTTTGATACTAAAGGATTTGAGTGGTTTCTATACTTTGGGCATGCAAAAATTGTGAGTGCACAAAATTTAAAGTTCGTTGGCAACTTGGTGTTCTTAGTTCTTACCCATTCAGTCAATCAGTTGTAGGAAGGGAAATATATTCATGTACATAAGTGTGATTTTGGTACAAACCATATTATGAGTAATGATATTATACTCAGCTATCCGTTTATTTATGTATCTACATGGTATTTATTTCAGATTTGAAGAGAAAAATAAACTAATACTCCCTCCGGGCACAAATAGTTGTCATTTTGGACATCGACACGGTCTTCAAAACATAGCTTTGACCACTTATAAAACCTAATATTATGAAAGTACTTTTTAAGACAAATATACACATGATTTCCATGTATCCAATTTAAATATTTAAAAAGATATTGACATTCAAAAGTTTCAAAAGTTTGACTGCACCTATGTGCAAAATGGCAACTATTTGTGACGGGTGGGTGTAGAGCTTTATAGTGTAATTAGTTCAATTTTAGGCTAATGCGCTCAGTATGTTGTCCCTGATGGGTACGTTTCAGAATGCAGTTTTCAGTGTTGTAATGGTAAAATGGTTATCTTCTACAGTGCAGCACACAAGCGCTTCACTGACTATTAATGAGAACTATGACTCAGATGTCCAGGTTGACACTGAAACATTCCTCAGTCGAATTGTCCCTGAGGTGAATGTCGTGATATTCTTGTTTGTTTCTGTTCAAGGAGATCTGATTAGAATGGTCTCTTAATCTATGTTTAATAATGATCAGGGTCCATCTGCCCCATGGAGGCACACCATAGAAGGTTAGTTGTCTAAAGACTCGTATGGCCAGTCTTTGGTATTCCTTGTTACCACATTCTTATTTAATTATAGCATTCTGTATACTGCTGTAACTTTTAATATTACAAAATGCATAATGTTTCATGATATTTGTATGGTCTAGTTATCCAGTCTTTAGCTTCTCTTTTGTACTTCCAAAATGTTTCTACAGAGATGGGAAAATAATTATACAACTATCTGAGCTGTTCCAAACTTCCTGTAGGTCCTTTGGCTCATTGATACATCAATGCTGAATCTTTATTTATAATGTGATGCACAAAGTACATCTTGAGATGGCGTTTCACTTAAGTCAATTAGTGTACTAGAGATGTTCTATACTTCTATAACATGATAGTTTCACCTCGTTGATTTTTTTTTGTTTTTAAGAAAGTCAACCATCCTTTAGAAATATTTGGAGGCTTGTTTCTTTTGAGGACACATGAATATTTCCTATACTTCTTACTATTAGTAAATTCCTTTGTTATTTTTAAAAAACTCCTACTTGTTTTATACTGCTATTATTATATTGTTGAATAAACTTAACAGTAGTAAACATTGCACTTTCTGTTCTAAAATTCCATTTGTTGGATGTGGCCTCTTTTTTCATCATTTATATGTCTGTTTGACAGGCAAAGACCATATTTATACGATTAGACCACTCACTAATAGTCAGGTTCTGATTGCAGGACCTGATGACATGCCAGCACACATTAAATCGTCAATGTTTGGTTGTTCCCTGACGTATGTGTCACCCTTCGCCTCTCCCAATAACTTCTATTGTCTCCAAAATATTAGTAAAACTGTGTTTATTGCTTCAGGATTCCTATCACTGATGGACATCTCAATATGGGGACTTGGCAGGTGCAGGAAAATACTATCTTAACAATAGATCATCCTTTCTCATTAAAAGAAAAACAATGGGCCATCTTTTAGTACTTGGTTACCAATAGTATAGCATAATCATCTTAGTTGTCTCTTATCAGTATTTAAGGCTCTATTTTCAAGATGGGCTTGATTGATAATCCATTAGATTTCTGGTTTTCAGATAAAGAATATAGTAAAACTGTAGGCACTAGTGTGCATAAAATTGTCCACCTATGTTAGACCTGAATTTAATCTTGACTTTTTAGTCCATGCGGCATGTTGTGGTGGGAGTACTAACCATAACATACTGTCAATATTAGCAGCAGCTAAACCTTGGTGATCAACCCGAGCTATATGGGCATTCTTTTTTTTCCCCAGGGTATATGGCTCTGTGAACATCGAGACTATGCTACTCCTCGCAAGATTGTGATTACGCTCAATGGGATGTAAATGGTCAATGATAAGAGCTACAAATGTGATGGCGATTTCGATGGATCTGAATCATATGCATTTAAATTGAAACTTTTGCCCAGATATGAACTAGAATGGTGAATCTTATTTGTTATCTTGTATCTTTATAAGGAGAATATAATTTATTTATCCTTTACTAGCTTCTTCTCACATTTGTCTTGTTTGATTATCTTAGGCATTTATAGCTTTATACAGGTGTGTGCAGTGATTCCCGGAAAATTTCTAGAAATTATTATGTGTATAAGGAAAGTTTAGATTTTTTTCCTGCGTTTTTAACTTTATATACTAAATTTGTTGGGTTCAATAGGTAAGTGAGTAAACCAAGGAAAATGGTGAAAAAATATGTTTGATTGCATAAGTTGAGAGTGTAAGGTAGCACAATGCGCTTTGAAAAGTAACATACTAACATGTTGCTGGACACCTGTACTATCTCGATTTATCGATGGATGGGTTGGAGCAGCGCTGAAGGTCCACAGGAGGTGGTGATCTAGCTCGTAGCAGCCATAATTGGTGGCTCAACAGCGGTAAGGACAGGTCCGCAATCACGAAGGTTATCTCTGGAGGAGATTTGGTTGAGCGCAACAAGGACAATGGTGGTAGGGTGGATGTGACAAGGATGCCAGCGGCAGGGTTGTGATTCAGGCAACGGCAATGCAATGATCCAGGCTGTCACAACGGGACAGGGAAGCCATCCAGTTCATTATGACAGGGACAGCAGCCTCGGGGCTCGCAGCTGATGAGGAAGATGTGTATAATTGTGAGGGTGGTTACTACAAAAGATTTACTGACAACGAAGATGTTGAGGTAAGCTCAGCTGTCACTTGTCTGAGCAATCCACTAGGAGAAAATTTCTCTATGCCGGTTTTAATTGCCTGTTCATTGAATCTTAACTAGGTGTCCTGGAATCTGCATACCATCCATAATTTAGACAGTAGGTGAGCAGTTAAGAAATAACAAAAAAATAGTGTGTAACTTTGTTTGAGACATCATAATTACCTTATTACCCCAAAGGAAACCACTGGAGTATTTATTACAGAGAAGTTAGTCTTTGTCTTCCATGTTCTGCAGGAAAAGAAGGGGCAAAGTAAGTTCCTTTTGCAAATTAGCTTTCTAAATTAAGCCTGGGAACAGGTGGCCATCCTGGAGGACTCTAATATTAGGAGTATTTTTTGATTCCGTACAGGATACTTCCCCTTTTGCCTCCTCTGCACAGTCGGATCCAGAGAGCTCAAGTCCTGCTTTTGTGGGGCTCGGAAACACCTTGTCTCAAGAATTCTTCTTGTCTCATGTGAGGTAGTAAATTTTCTTTTCCTTAGCACATTTTTAAAAAGAGATGTGCTTCAATACTTTTCTTTTTAACAGTTGCACAAATATTAAAGTATGAATGAATGGTAGATGATGATTACTTACCTCTTCACTTGTTTCAAGATTTGTGCAACTTATATTGGGAGGGAAAGTATTGTGCCAGAAATTATTTTGCCCTTTAACTATTTCTTCAATTTTCTAATATTTTTTTCTGAAGAAAGCAGAAGGCTTTCTTCAATTTTGAGAAGAGAAATTGAATTGCTCAAGTTTATGTGAGGTTATATCCCCCCTTGACAACTGCGATCATTTAATTATTTGTGCTTTGTTGTTTATATGCCCCCTCCACCCCACCCCACACCCCCAACAAAAAAAACAAAATTATGGGGATGTTGCTACCCTTGTTTTATTATTTTGTAATCGCCTATTTCAAGTTGATTTTAGGCTACCACTCTCTGTATTATTCCATTTTTTCATAATTGTTGCAACATGTACTAATGGTTGTGCATTTTATATTTTTCTAAGTGTAATTCTTCCATGTGTACATGTTGATCTCAAATAATCGTTTTCTCTATTGCAGGGTTCTCCCTACCAAATGGGAGTAAGATACCCTCATATATTTCTTGTCCTGTTATTACTGCATCATGGCGCCAGTGCTGCTTTGAAAGATCCAGTACAGAAATGGCGGACTCTAAGTGGTAAATATGCTGCTCCCTCCATCCCGTAATATAAGTCCCTATTCTTGGGAAGTGGCATCTCACAATATAAGTCCATTGAGGGAATCAAAGTTAGTTATTAAAATATTTCCACTCTGTACCCCTGCTTTAATACAGAAAAAGTGGTTAAGTAGTTGTAGTATGGCATTTAATAGGGGTACGGATGGTCCAATGACATTAACTTTTTCTTAGTTTTAGTGTTCTTTGGTCCGTGCGTATTGTAGGTTGGACTTATATTGTGGGACAGAGGGAGTAATCTCTTATGTTTGTTGAATCCTTTATCAGAAACTACCTTGTTTCATTTGATCTAACAGTTTAATTTAGTCGTTGCACTGACTGCTAATGCTCACCCTCTTACCCTATAGGTGGTCCACTTGCCATTGCTCGTGGTGGGTTCTCTGGATTGTTCCCTGATTCAAGCCAATTCGGGTACCAGTTTGCTCTGTCAAGTAGTCTTCCTGATGTTGTTCTATTCTGTGATCTGCAACTGTCATGCGACAATTTTGGATTCTGCAAGACTGGCTTGGCACTTGACAACTCAACACTAATAGCTGAAGTCTTCCCTAAGAAGGACAAGACATACAAAGTGAATGGAGAAGATGTACACAGATGGTTTTCAGTTGACTTTACTTCAGATCAGCTAATTCAGAATGTCTCATGTAAGTAGATGAAACTTGAATGCTTTCCAAAAATGAAGCATGCCATGTTTTAATTTGTGAAGTATGTTTGAAGCTGGTCACAGACACAAAAAAATACGGTTTGCCATTTTCCTTCACTTATAGATTAACTATAAGGTTTGACTTGGGATTTAGCAGATTGCAGTAAATTCTGAAACTTTTATTGTTGCAATCTCCAATCAGTACTTATCGCGTCATGCTTTGGCCATTCCTTAGTGGTCCAGAGTGTCCTTTCCCGCCCGAGCATATTTGATGACACCATAGGAATGAGCATTCTTGATGATGATGTTGGACTCTGACCCCCTCAACTTTGGATTAATGTACAGGTAAAATGTGATTTCACTGCTATTAATTTTTTTTCTTTTGACATTACAAGTTTTCCTCCTATTGAACAGTACTTTTGCTAATACTTGTTCTTAATTTTCCTTTTTGTAGTACGATCAGTTCTTCCAAGAGCACAAATTAAGTAGCGAAGCTTATATATCATCTATAGCAAAAGAATTTGGGGTCAATCATGTCTCGTCGCAGTACTCACAGACTTCCCATCCACAGCATCAGCAACCATTGGTAAGAATAACCACTCCATGTTTGAACAATCTAACATGATGTTCACAATAACTTCAATGTTAATCATTACATGACTGAAGTATGCCTTAAAGCGTTATCTATAATCTTTTATTGTACGTACAGTTATGCATTACAGGTTACAGTGATTCTTGTAACCAGACCTGACCATTTAAAGAATAAAGAATGAATTTCTTGCTTCCACTGTGCATTCCATGGGTTTTTTTCCTGTCCTTTGCAGCTTGCTTGGCACATAATAAGGACAATCCTCTTCCTCCTGGAAGTAAGCCATCCGTTCTTTGACCTTAGATGCCATTTAATAACTTATCATCATTTTACAATGCACTAATTTCTGTACTCCACTAGATGATACCATGCCACTGATCATCACCCACAATGGTGCGAGTGGTGTCTTCCCTGGCAGCACTGACCTTGCCTATCAACAAGCAATGAATGTAAGTAGCGGAACTCTTACTCTCATTGAGAGAGGATGACACTAGGAGCTGGAGCAATTTTTTCTAGTTTATTTCTCACACAATGCCATGCCAACCTAAGGGGTTGGGGTTACATATTTATAGCTGGCCAAGGCAGCCAAGCATATACCTAGATACTAGTCTAAGATGTTGTCCTAAAAGCTGTTAAGATGCTGTCCTAAAAGCTAAACGAAGACCAAGTACAACAAAGATCCAAGTACAAGACTTATTCCATCATTCTCCCCCTAAGTCTTGTGCGTCGTCTTGTGAGACAGTTGGACCATCCCGGTTCTGGAACAGAGCTCAAGGAACTTGATCCTCCCAAGAGGCTTGGTGAGCAGGTCCGCAAGTTGGTCTTTGGTGTTGATGTAGCTCGCCTTGATGCTCCCTTCCTCCAAGCAGCCTCGGATGAAGTGATACCTTACCCGGATGTGCTTGCTCCGTTCATGGAAAACGGGGTTCTTTGCCAGGGCCAGAGCAGACTTACTATCCACTCTGAGTTCGACCGCTCCAGTATCTCTGCCGAGGAGATCACCAGCGCGATCTAGCAAGCCGGCGCTGAGTCGAGCGGTGGAGGCCGCTATGTACTCGGCCTCGCGAATCGACAGGCCACCACTGCTTGACCGATCGCCACCTAACGAGGCTCTTGCCGAGGAAGAAGAGAATCCCGCCGTGCTTTTCTTTGGTGTCGATGTCGCCGGCGTGGTCGCTGTCATTGATGCGACAAGATGTGCCTTCCCAGGGCACCTCGGGTAGTAGAGACCGTGGTCGAGAGTCCCCGCAACATAGCGGATGATCCTCTTCACAACCTGCTGGTGTTCCGTCGTCGGGCGCTGCATGAACCGACTAACGTAGCCGACGGAGAATGTCAGGTTCGGCCGTGTGTGGGCGAGGTAGCGAAGGCTTCCCACAAGACGTCGATACTGCGTAGCGTCCACCTCCTCCGTTGTGCTGTCGCAACTCAGCTTCAGCCTCTCCTCCATCGGGGTGAGAGCCGGGTTGCAGTCGGTGAGCCCAGCCAGCTCAACGACGCGCTTGGCGTAGGCCGTCTGTCGAAGCGTGATCCCGGAGTCTCCCTAGTGCACCTCGATCCCCAGGTAGAAGGAGAGAGGCCCCAGGTCACTCATCTGGAAGATGGCTTTCATCTCTTCCTTGAACGCTGCTACTTCCGCATCCTTGGTGCCGGTGATCACTAAGTCGTCGACGTAGACGCCTACTAACGTATGCGTTTCGCCGCCGCCTCATGAGACGGCCGGCTCGTGCGGGCTTTGCGGCCCATTCCTTGGCGTGGAATCCAACTTGGCATTCCACGCCCTCGCGTCTGCCTCGAGCCATGAGGGCCTTGCGCAAGCGCAACACCTTTCCCTCCTGCCGGGATCGCAAATCCTGCGGGTGGTGCACGAGACCTCCTTTAAATCGCCGTTAAGAAACGCCGACTTGGCGTCCATGTGATGAACACGCCACCTTCACGGGCGGTCGGCGCAAGGAGGAGTCGCCGGATTCCATCCGTGCCACGGGGCGAAGCATCGTCGTCGTCGATTCCTCCGCCGCATGAAACCGCGTGCCACCAAGCGAGCCTTGTGCTTGCGATGGCGCGGCTTCATCCTCTTCGACTTGAATACCCACTTAAGGGTAATCGCGCGGTAACCACGAGGAGGTCGTGAGCTCCGGTGTGGTTCCTCTCGACCGCGTCCATCTCCGATCGCATCGCGCAAGACGCCAGCCGTGTGTCTTCGACCTCCGCGAAAGACCGAGGCTCGCCGTCGTCGCCGCAAGGTGCACCGCACCTCCAGATCGTGGGCGCCGATCCGACCGGTGGGTCTCTCGAGAAGGTCCTCCATCGTGCGATCATCGCAACACCGCCGTCGTGAGTGCGCGTCGATCGCGCCTCGTCGTGGGAGGCGGAGTAGCGAACTCCACCGGTGTGCTCGACTCGAGCCGTGTCGGAGTGGTCGTGCCGGAGGTGTGATCGTCGGTCTTTGGAGTGCGTGGGATTGGAGTCGGTGGAGACTCGGGATCGGGTAGGCGTGCTCGGTGAAGAGGAGCGACCTACTCCCTTCTTCCTTGGAGTGGACGCGTGCTCGGCGATGAAGTCGTTGTGCGTCGGTCGAGTCGTCGGCCACCGCTTGTCCCATGCCCATCCTCGCCTTCATTGAACACTACGTCGCGCGCCGCGCGCGCACGCCGTGTCCTCGGGTCAAGAATGCGGTAGGCCTTCGAGCCTCCGCGTGGCCGATGAACACCCCGAGTGCTCCGCCGTCGAGCTTGCCGATATGGCCAAGCTCTTTGGCAAACGCGAGGCAACCAAGACCCGTGGGTGGGAGATCGCGGCTTGCGCCATGCCAAGCCTCGTATGGCGTCTTGCCGTTGAGAGCCTTGGTGGGCGAGTGGTTGAGGATGTAGACGGCCGTCACCACCGCCTCCCGTAAGAAGGCGGTGGCATTCCCATTGCTGAGGAGGGCCCGAGCCATCCCCACAACCGTCGATTGCGCGCTCGGACGACGCCGCTCTGCTGCGTCAGTATGGCGCGGAGTAGTGGCGCTGAACACCTCATCCGCAGAAGATCGACGCGAATTCACCGCCGTGGAATTCGCCGCCGTTGTCGGTCTGCGCAGACGCTGCGTAACTTGCGGCGCGCTCGCTCCGCAGCGACTGCGTCGCGCTGACGGCGTTCGCTGCTTCTCCCTTGCTGCTGAGGACCATCACCCACATGTAGCGGGAGAGGTCGTCGACGAGCAGCAGGAAGTAGCGTCGTCCTCCTGGTGTGGCCGGTGTCACCGGGCCACACAAGTCCCCGTGCACAAGCTCGAGCCGCTCCTTGGCTCGGAAGCTCGAGTGCTGGGGAAATGGGAGCCGCCTCTGCTTCGTCAATACGCAGACGTCGCAGAACTGCTCCGCGTGGTTGAGGCACGGCAGGCCTCGTACCATCTTCATGGCACTAAGCCGCTTCAAGGCCTCGAAGTGAAGATGCCCGAAGCGCTCGTGCCACTGCCACGCTTCGTCGTCCCGACGAGCGGCAAGGCAGAGGGGTTGTGCAACCTGCACGTTGAGGATATAGAGTCGATTGATGCCTCTGGTTACCTTGGCAAGAAGGCGACGATGGCGATCCCAAATCCTCATGACTCCGTCCTTGACCTCCACGCGCGAACCGTTCTCATCCATCTGTCCTAGGCTGATGATAGAGTTCCTCAACGCGGGGATGTAGTAGACTCGGTGAGCGACTGTGCTCACCGGACTTCAGCGGTGAAGATGACGGGCCGACGCCCTTGATTTCCACGCCGGGCGCCTCAAACTTGACGGAGCCTCGGACGTTGGAGTCAAGCTCGGTGAAGAACTCCGTCGGCCGGTTATGTGATGGGTGGCACCGTGTCGAGGCACCACCCGTCGGTTTGTCATTTCGGGCCGTCACCAAGGAAGGCGTGCGCTCTCGGCTCATCAAAGTGGAGGAGAGCCGCGGCCGATGTCTGCCGGAGGTCGTTCGATGCTTGCGTGTGCCAAGAGCGAGCTAGCTCCTCCTCCTCCGCTTTGCGACGTGGGCTCGACCGCGTCGTGGTATCGACACTCCACAGCCCAATGGCCAAGCTTGCCACTGATTGTGGCGGCGTAAATCTTGTGTCGGCCGGTTGCCGGCGGCCCTGCCACAGGCGCCTCTGCGGCGCCACCTCGCTGCGTCCTCGCGCCCGGCCGGCGCCTCCGCGCGCCTTGCGCGGTTTGCCGCCGGCGGCGGCGCTGTCGAGGAAGGACTCCCTTCTTCCGTCACCGGCGAGCCTCCCACCGCTCCCGAGTGAGATGTAGCTTCCGCCGATGGTAAGCGGCCCGAGAGAGACGTGGCTCGTCATTGTCGACGACCTTGAGACGACCTATCGCCTCCTCGATCGACATCGTGGAGAGGTCGGAGAGACTCTATCGGCGAGCGATCTGTTTGTACTTCTCGGGATGCAACGGAAGAGCTTCTCGACGGCTCTCTCCGTTGTAGGTGTCGTCGCCAAACCGCACCATCTTCTGCAGCAGAGTGTTGAGGCGGAGAGCAAAGTCGTCAACGTCCTCACCGCTTGAAGGCGAGTTCTCCCACTCCTGCGGCGCTGCTGCGGTGTGGTCTTGCGGCGCGGTCGCTGCCGTGCGTGCCGCGGCAATGGCGTCGAGCCTCCTTGGCGCTTCGCTTCGGGAAGCGAAGCGCATCTCGGCGGGGCTGCGAATGAGGGCATCCAGCGCCGTCGATCCTCGTAGTAGTCGGCGTCGCCGTCTTGAATCGCCTCCCACATATGCCGCGCTGGGCCGTACCCTCATCACCGCGGCCCATTCGACGTAGTTGATCTTGGTGAGGGTAGGCCACCCACCGCCGGGACCGATGTCCCTAACAACGGCCTGGATCTCGCGATGACCATGGTACCGATCCGGGAAGGGAGAGTCGCGCCGCTGTAGAGCCGCGATCTCCGTCGCCCGATTGCCGCCGCCGGAGCACCGCCGGCGCTCGCGCCGTCGAGCCCGCCGCGCCCTCCGCCGGGCGCCATCGCTGCGTCTGCGTCTGTCTCGATCGCCGCCACGGCGCCCATGGGGATCTGCGGTATCGCCCATCGCGCGCTGCTCTCGCGTTGCCTCCTCGCCGGCCGAGCTCGTCGTTGGCGGGAATGGAGCCGCTGGCGCTCTCGCCTCGCGAGCTCGAGCTCTTCTGCTGCCGCCGCGCGCATCTGCCGCCGCTGCTGCTTCTACCTCCGCCTTGCTGCTGCCGGTTCTGCCGCCACCTTGCGCCCTCGCCGCCGTCGCTGCGATCATTGCCATTGCTTTCTTGTGTTCCTCTGCCGCGGCTACCTCGGCCTCTTGCCGGTGCCGCGCACTCAAGGCGACCGAGCACTGAGACTGTTCTTCGGACATGGCGTGCTAGTGAGGGGTCATTGCGTGGGAAAAAGGCGCCTCATTTAACTGCCGCTCGTCATGCAAGAGAGGAGGGATGAGCAGCAACAGTCGGTGTTCCTGCTGCCGGCTGAGGACTGGGAGAGATGTGGGAATGTGATGAGCAGGAGATGTTTAGGTTGCAAGACAACCAAGCTCTAATACCAAATGTAAGTAGCGGAACTCTTACTCTCATTGAGAGAGGATGACACTAGGAGCTGGGGTATTTTTTTCTAATTTATTTCTCACACAATGCCATGCCAACCTAAGGGGTTGAGGTTACATATTTATAGCTGGCCAAGGCAGTCAAGCATATACCTAGATGCTAGTCTAAGATGCTGTCCTAAAAGCTGTTAAGATGCTGTCCTAAAAGCTAAACGAAGACCAAGTACAATAAAGACCCAAGTAAAAGACTTATTCCATCAGTGAAAGACGGCACCGACATAAACGACTGTTCAGTTCAGATGTCGACGGACGGGGTTGCATTCTGCCTGGACTCTCCAGATCTCACAAAAGGAACAACAGCGGCAACTGTGTTCATGACCAAAGTTGCAACTGTCAGTGAAATACAGAACGGGTTCTGCATCTTCTCATTCAATCTTTCATGGAGTGAGATCTAAACCCTAAAGCGTAAGGATCATTCCAATTGCTTCTCCACAAGTCATTGCTTCAAAATGTTACATCCTGGAATGCTAACGCCTTCTTTATTGTCCCATCAGCCGACCTTGTCAGTCCGTACTTTCAAGGAGGACTGAAGGGAAACTCGGCAGCGAAGAACAGTGGCAAACTCATGACTTTGGCTGATTTCCTGTCTTTTTCAAAGAGCAGCAACGTCTCTGGCATACTAGTCAACATTCATGTAAGCAAGCTTTCTTGAATTAGCTCTTGCATGGCATTCTAAGTGGCATTTTGGACTTTAGCCAGTCTTTTCTATCAAAGAAATTGGCATTGACATAAGGGTTTGATTGGACTAGTTCAGTCAACAAAAGGTGTGAATAGATATCTACATTGCAAAGTCTCAGATGAACACGGTTGTGATAATGCAGCATGCTCCCTACCTTGCAACCAGAGGCATTAGCATTGTCGACGCTGTCTCCAGCGCGCTGGTTCATGCCGGTTACGACAAGGAGTCCAGGCAGCAGGTGTTCATCGAGTCCGACGAGACTGCCGTTCTAGGAGCATTTAAGAAGTTCCTGGCGTTCAAGCGGGTCTTCCAAATTGGCTATGCGATCAGCGACGTGTCCAAATCGTCTATGGAGGAGATAACTAAGTTCGCGAACTCCGTGACCATCATGCGGGGCTCAGTTGTTCATGTGAACGGGTTCTTCCTGTCGCCGTTCACTGACGTCGGGATACTCAAGAATGAGTTTATGAACCTTGGGTTCGACTTCTGGGCTGATCCGATTGTTGAGATCGTGACGTACACATCGTCGATGATGGTCGATGGGATTGTGACCGAGTTCCCTGCCACGGCAGCCGCGTTCTTCAGTACGTGTCAGCTTAACATTCTGAACCCTTTTGCACTGTTTGTGTCTGCTGTCAAGATAATATTATGGGTATGACTATTTTGAGGTTAACCACAAACTAACAAATTTAAAGTCACCTCCCTAGGATGTCATGTGTTATCTTCTCTATCCATCTCCCCCATTCCCTTTTCCCACCCACTTCTTCCCTCTTTAACACAAATTTAAAATTAGAAGATTTAAACTTTGAAAATTTTAAATATGAAGTTTCAACTCGAAAAAATTCAACTAAATAAATAAATAAATAGCTTTCAAATTAGGAAGCTTTAACTCAGAAAGTTTCAACTTGAAAAGTTTTACATCGGAAAGTTTCAACACGAAAAGTTTTAAGTCAAAAAATTTCAAATCAGAAAGTTTCAAGTCGAAAAGATTCAAATAAAAAAGTTTCACTCGAAAAATTTCAAATCGAAAAGTTTAACTCATAAAACTTTCGATTCAAAAGCTTTTGGTTAGAAAATTTCGATTCAAAAAACTTTTGATTTGAAAAGCTCCAATTTAATATTCAAGTCGAAAAAATTTGGACCAAAAAAGTTCAAATTGAAATGTTTCAACTCGAAAAAAATGCAAAATAGAAAGTTTCACCTTGAAAAAATTCAAATCGAAAAGTTTCGACTCAAAATTTAAATTAAAAAACTTTCAATTTTGATTCAAAAAAGCAAAAAAAAAAAACTTTCAAATTTGACCCAACTTACCAGCTCACACAGAAAATGGACAAAATTTTTGTTACCATCGGAGATCGAACACGCAACACCCGAAGGCCGAAGTAAGAATGCTATATACGTGATAACCACTGCACCTCGAGTTTGGTTTTGCAATTAAAGAGAATAACTATTATCTAGTCCTAGCCGTCCACGTCCATCCACGTGTCATACTCTGATCCTAGCCGCATGAAACGAGCATTGCGGGCGACCGTAAATTAGTTTATCCGAATGGATATGACTATTTTGAGGATAAAACTAACAAATTTAAGATCACCTCCATAGAATGTCACGTGTCATCTTCTCTATACATCTCCCACATTTCCTTTTCCCACCCACTTCTTCCCTCTCTAACACAAAAATTTAAAATTAGAACATTTAAACTTTGAAAATTTTAAACAGGAAGTTTCAACTCGAAAAATTTCAACTAAAAAAAATAACTTTCAAATTAGAAAGTTTCAACACGAAAAGTTTTAAATTAGAAAATTTCAAATCAGAAAGTTTCAAGTCGAAAAGATTCAAATAAAAAAGTTTGACTCGAAAAGTTTCACTCATAAAACTTTCGATTCAAAAGCTTTCGGTTCGAAAAGTTTTGATTCAAAAACTTTTGATTTGAAAAGTTCCAATTTAAAATTCAAGTAAAAAAAATTGAACCAAAAAAATCAAAATGGAAAGTTTCAACTCAAAAAAAAATTCAAAATAGAAAGTTTCACCTCGAAAAAATTCAAATCGAAAAGTTTCGACTCTGAAAATTTAAATTAAAAAGCTTTCAGTTTTGATTCAAAAAAGTAAAAAAAAACTTTCAAATTTGACCCAACCAACCAGCTCACAGAAAATGGACAAAAAATTTGTTACCATCGGAGATCAAACACGCAACACCTAAAAGACAAGCAAGAATGCTATACGTGACAACCACTGCACCTCGAATTTGGTTTTGCAATTTAAGAGAATAACTATATTATCTAGTCCAGACGTGCAGCCGTCCACGTTCATCCACGTGTCATGCTCTGATCCTAGCCGCGTGAAACGAGCAGAGCGGGCGACCGTAAATTAGTTTATCCGAATATTTTTTTAATCTCTCCTCTGGTGAATACAGAATACAGAGAGCCCATGCAACGATCCCAACCAGAACCTGACTAACTCAATCCTGCCAGCTAATCCTGGTTCTTTGCTCAACCTGGTCGAACCCGGTGCACTGCCTCCAGCAGAAGGGCCGGCGCCAGCGCTCGAAGCCGCCGACACTGTGGATCCACCGCCGCCGCCCGTCACCATCGGCGGCCCTGCAGCTCCAACGTATACAAGCGATTCCAACACTACCAGCGGTTCCACGACGGCCGGCACCAGCGCCCGGTTTCTGCCTCTTGGTGGCTTGCCTTGCTGCACTCGTCACTGAGATCTCATTGATCCTGAAACTTGGTTGACTGGAATTGTACTTCTGTTGTGACCCATCAGATCTGACTTGTACTGTGATATAGTGTACGTTAAACAGATGCCATGCTACTGCAGATATATGTGTAGAGAGAGAGATTAGACAATTTTCATATGTTCGCTTTCTTGTTTGGATGCTTCACTTTTTAGCTCTAGTCAAGATGCGCCCACCTCTTCTTCGTCTCCATCGCCCCCCACAAGATGCGCAGCAAAGGTCCGTCTCTCTCTTGCCTCTTGCATTGCTCTCTGGAGCTCGACAGTTCATGGTGAGTGGTGTGTCTCCATGGCGTTTTTGGAAGCAGTGCATGATCGTTCAGTGCCGCTTCTTGGTTGGAAGCGCTGTGCACCTGTAATACCATTATACCAGTACCGTATCATTGTGCGATCATGTATGGTTTTTGTAAATTCAAGGATGTGCCAGATGCTGCGCTGTGTTTGATTTTAGACTATAGATAGCATGCATCTCCTCGGTGCAGTGGGAGTCAAAAGTTTTGCATCCTTTTTTTTTCTTTCAGGTATTTTAGTTTTCTGGTATTTAGAGATGTACAGATAGTGTGTGGATTCTTGGATAAATTTGTTCATCTTAGGCAGTCCGATACCATAGGTTTCCTTAATTTGTTTTTCCTCATTTCCATACCTCTGATGTTTGCAATCTGTTGGTCAGCATGAGGTTACCAGTTAATTTTTTTTCAAATGTTGGGGAACCTTTGTGTGATTGGGAAAAAAAATTGACATTGCTAATTATGTGTCATCTTTAGCCTTGCAGGGTACTTCACATGCGAATATGATAATAATAGTTCAGGATTATGTTGAGAGCTTGATAAGCAAGTACCCTTACTGGAACAGGACACTAGGAGCTGACCACTTTTTTGTCGCATGCCATGATGTTTGTTACACTCCGGCACCCTTTCTATGTGCAATACGACACGAATGTGCACGCTTGAGAATAAAAAAGATGAATCTCGTAGAGAATCAAAATAATGACGTTAAAGCAACCACGAAAACAGAGAAAGATTTAGCGAAGCCGGCCGTAAATTCTTTAAGTACAGTCTCAAAAGAGTACAAATGATTATCGTCCTTTCACAATCCTTTAGAACCTTTTAGGATCCTTTGATCTTTGTATTATATAAAAATCTAGTGCTAAAGAATAACTCAGCATCTAATCCTCTCGTACACCTCTAACTTTAGATGAGTTGGTTTGTGACTTCTTGGTTGCTTAGGTTCTTCATGATCACTCTATGGATTTATATAAGCCATTTGTCCTCCTCCAAAGAGAAGTATGAATCATATTATAAAAAAAAGGTAGAAATCCTATTCCTATTAGAATTCATTTAGTACACATTTTTAAATCCTAAAAGACTATATATATATATATATATAAAAGTATAAGTTCGAAGGGCTTCCCCTTCAACGTGGAAAACTCTATCAGAGTGGTATGTTCGCCGAGCTATGATGTTGGCTATATCCCTCACAAGGACGTTGCTCTTCCGCATTTTTTTTGCAGCCATTCGCTCTTCCTGCAGGAGGAAATGACATTGAAAACAGGATAAGATGATACTTTCTATTTGCTTTTCCTGAACTTTTGATTAACAATGCGCTGTCCTCCATTATAATTTTAGTGATAAGATGAACTACTGAAATACTCTTGGTTACTTTTTGAATGAAAGCAGAACGATACTTAGTTTTTGGGCTGGCCATCGCAATTCCAAAATAAGAGTTAGTTTAGCACGAGTTAGGGAGAATGATACAGAGCTTGTTACCTGCAACAACCGTATTAACCGGGCTCTTGAAGAGTTAGTTTACCAAAAGCGATTTTATGTACCAAGTTTTGTATATGAGCGCTATTGAACCCTATACCGGTATAACAGGTTTCATCTCAAGGTTTCATGTTGTTTCGTCTAAATAGGTTTCATGTTGTTTCAAAGTTAAGTTTCACCAGGTTTCGTAGTGTACTTATAAGTTTCGTAACGTTTCAGTTTCGTAGGTTTCATTAGATTTCGTATGTTTCATTAGGTTTCAAAAAGAGTTTCAAATAGATTTTATAAATATTCCAGTATATCTCAATAAATTTCAATGAGTTTCCGAGTGTGTTTCACAGGGTTCGTATATTTGGATGAAACACTGTGAAACCTCATGAAACTTATGTGTGAAACTAAGTTTCACGTATTTCTAGAATATTTCAAGTTTCACCAAGTTTTAACCCATGAGTTTCAACAAGTTTCAGAGCATGTTTCACAGGTTTCAAAGCATGTTTCAGGCCATTAATTGATTCAGGAGTTTCACAATGTTTCATAGATAGGTTTCATGTTGTTTCACAGTTAAGTTTCACCAGGTTTCGTAGTGTACTTATAAGCACAAGTCACAAACTAGAGCAAACGACAAGCTTGAGTTTCAACAAGTTTCAGAGAATGTTTCACGGATAAGTTTCATGGTGTTTCACGGATAAGTTTCATGGTGTTTCGTGGTGTTTCACGGATAAGTTTCATGATGTTTGGTGATGTTTCGAAAATGCCATACTTCAACAAGTTTCATGGATGCTTCAAGTTTCAAAATGTCATGTTTTAGAAAGTTTCAACTAGTTTCAATTTTGAAAATGCCATATCTTAGCAAATTTCAATAAGTTTCATGGGTGCTTCAATCTTCAAAATACCATGTTTCAGCAAGTTTTAACTAGTTTCAAGTTTGAAAATGCCATGTTTCAGCAAGTTTTATGGACACTTCAAGTTTCAAATCAACATTCATACAAGTTTCACAAAAAGTTTAAGAAAATAGAGCAAGTTTCATAGAGTTTCAAGTGAAATTTCATTGTTGTTTTAGAAAGTTTCAAAGAAGTTACAAGTGAAATTTCATTGTTGTTGTTGTCGTATGGGAGACCTAAATCCAAGGGTGGTTGGTTGTACGGTTCATTTGGTAAAAAACGCTATACTGTTCTTTAGTTTTTCTGTTTAATTAACTAGGATTGCAACAAATCTAGCAAGCAGCTAGCTAAATTCAATCATTGCTAGTCTTCGTCCCGGCTGCGGGCTGCCGTGCCGGCGGCTGATAGCATCTAGGCCTCCTCAAATTTTATTATTGTGTTTTGCTATAATTTTGGTATTAATGACCAAGTTAATAATACTCAAAGCTTTGAAGAACATATGCTGAATTCAAAAATAAAGCAAGTTGGACGAACAAGATTAAGGTGCTCAGTTCTAGTTTATGACTTGAGAGATGATTCAAGTAAAAAGGCTAGGATTGTTTTTCTCCTTTTTTTTGTTGTTGTCTAAAGGGGGACTTTGCACAAGCTAGTAAATTGGATCATAAGGCAAAGACAAAATTAGATTACTCGGAGCAAAAGACACTTAGTCCTTTTTAAATCATATTTCTTAGAGTACAACGGACCAAATTTCTGCTATCCACTTCTTCAGTCCGTTGCACTCTCAGCATATCCTTGGAAGTCAAATAAGATTCTTTGGTCAAACTTTGAAACCCATCAAATATCTGATTATTGGATCAAATCTATTGTCTTCTTATCATTTCATCCTTGGTAAAAACCTCCTTTAAAATCATCTGATAGCCAAGGGTTTTCCTATGTATGACGGACCAAATATTTGGTCCGGCATATATATAAAAGTCTCTGCTCTGTGACGGACCAAAATGTTCTCCGTTTTCCCATCTACAGCAGACCAAATATTTTGGTCCGGCACTCATTCAGTTTATAAGCCTTTGGCCGGACCAAACCTTGAAGTCTTATTTATTGAAACCAGGGTTCACAAAACCGACGAAAACCGCGGTTTTCGAGCGCATCATGAGTTCAAAATCAAAACCGTTCGGTAAACCGGTCCATTAAAAAAAAATTAAAAATTTTGAAAAAAAATATACGCTCGGTTTTTCGCCAAAAACCGCTCACAAAAACCGTTTTGCGACGAACATCCGGTTGGCAGCGGTTTTTCGCGAAAAACCGCGGTTTTTCTATTTTTTTGGAATTTTTCAGAAAAATTTGATTTACTAACCCTTCGATTTTTGACGGTTTTTGGCGGTTTCTCGAGCGGTTTTTGCTGTTTTCGTACCGCGAATTTCGAAGCGAATTTCGAAATTCGGTTTTGTTAACCCTGATTGAAACCTTAAATAAATATTCTTTTTTAAAAGGGTTTTACTTTATCAATGGACCAATCTTTCTTGTTTGAATTTTTAGTCGTTGCTAAAGAAAATCGCTTGGGTAAAACTTATCTCTGTTGAAAAAGGTCTTTTGCCCTAACTCTTGAAAAGTCCATGTAGGATGGACCAAAATTTTGGTCCGACGTACATAGGTCTCTATGTACAGACCAAACTCTTGAAAAGTCTATGTATGGCGGACCAAATATTTGGTCCGACGTACATGTATCTTTCTCAGTTGTGTGGCGGACCAATCTCGATGAAAAACCCATGTACAACGGACCAAATTTTTTGGTCCGTCGTGAATGCTCAAATTTGGTCCGTCATACACATGTCCAGTATCGCTAGGCACTGTTACTTAGTCCGTTGTACGTGTATATTTCGTATTTCGACATCCGACACGTCCAACGGCTCATCATAAGCTGTGTAACGGCTATATTCACTCAAAATGGCTATATAAGCATTTCCTGAGCCATCTACCAAATAGATAGATGAACTCCTAACACTTTGGTATTCATATATAGCTCTCATTCTGAAAAAGGATTATATGCTTCATCTTCACACCAAAATTCTCATACATGTCTAAGTGTGTTAGCTCCAAGCCAATGTCTAGTTGTGTAAATTGCAAAGTGAACCAAAAGACAGAACTTGTGCAAAGTTTATTACTCTTGGATCTTAGTGATTCTAGACAACTTGGAGGCAGTGAACAGTGTGACCTATCCAAAGGTGTCTGTGGAAGGCCACTGTGTTTGTGAGAGGTTTGGAACTCACCTCACTGGAGTAGTAAAAGAGTTACCTGAGTGGTTACCGGAGCTACTGAAGCTAGCTTTGGAGAAGCAGAACTTCGAAAGAAGTGCTTCAACGTGGATTAGGAGTGCGGCTCTGAACCACGGGATAAATCTTTGTCTCTCCTGTGTCATTTCGTTTATTGCTTTATTGTTATCATTATTTGCTTTAAATCTATTTTATACTTTGCTGTGAGTTGCTCTCTGTTCAATTTTGTAAGTTGTTTAAAAACTCAGAACTTGTTAAAATTACCTATTCACCCCCCCCCCTTTAGGCCAACTCGATCCTTCAAGGCGGCACACAACACCATCGTCTCGACGATCAGCCCTGGTCCGAGCCCGACCATGGCCTCCCACCGGCAACACCCATCCCCATCCTCGTCATCTCGCCGTCGCCGCCGTAGCTCATCAAGGACAAAGATTACCGTCGCACCGCCCATGTTCCGTATTCTCAAAGACGTGGATCGCTCACGCCGACTTCCTCGGCTCCAAAGATGAGCGCCTCCGTAGCTGTCTAGGATCTCTCAGCCGCCGGGGTGCACATCCCAGAATAGGCGGTTCCAGCCACAACTTGCAAGGTCGAGCGGCATGAGCACGTCGACTAGGCACTACTCGATGTTGTCGCGGAGCAGTGTCGGCAGCTCGCTACAGGGGTTGTAGTCCACTCCAGGCCGTGTTCGCAGAGCTGCAAGGTGGAGGCGTGCTCGCTTCCCGGTATCGTGTTCTGGTACCGTTGGAACAAGGTGGCCGAACGAATGAGGTGGCCAGCGAACAAGAAGGTGGGATGAGCGGGAGGGGAGGAGACGACGTTGTACCGTTGAAAAGCTAGGTAACGGTATACCGTTCTTTAGTTTTTCTGTTTGTATATGCCCTGGTGGTTCTCAAGTTAATAGTGCTCGTATACCTGATTCCATAGTTTTCGGTAACTCGGTTTGTTCGAGTCGCGGTATAGGATTTGGGTTTACCATTTTTTTTCAATTTTCATTACGAACATGGAATCTGTACCATAAACCGGTTTAGATTCGATAAATTCGGTTCACGATTTATATGGGGTTTATAACGAATCTGGTAAGTACGTCTGATTCCATCCACTTTGTTTGTGTGCCTGGTTAGTACTTCCACAGTATTTTTGTTGGGCATATTTTCTCCTTCCGCTAGCGAATCTCATAGACGTTCTTTTCTAATTATTTACTTTCATCCTTCCAGTTATTTTGTCAGATTATTATGACCTACCTTTCAGCGATATTCTTGACTGGAGAAAGTTTGTTGTTGTACTGAAGAAGAGTGATGTATATCAACTGACGTGTGTTTTGAAATCTAAATCACACGAAGAGTATTTGCATTACAATTTACACAGCTAACACAAGCCTCTGGTTCAGGTACACTGATTTTTAGCAACAGAGTGTGATACATATGGACCACGACCTCACGAGTCA
This sequence comes from Otatea glauca, assembly GCA_036346275.1. Taxonomy (NCBI): domain Eukaryota; kingdom Viridiplantae; phylum Streptophyta; class Magnoliopsida; order Poales; family Poaceae; genus Otatea; species Otatea glauca. The sequence goes on from CM070721.1 coordinate 56,696,722, forward strand.
GTAGTATGTGTCAAAAAAAATCTCAGTAGTATCACTAAAGGAATGGCCATGTTTTTGGTTGAGAGTCTATTTGTTTGTAGTTGTCCTCTGGACTAGAGAACATTTCGTTATTCTAGAGTATGTTGTTCAAATAAGTTAAATCTATTTGGGTCATTCGTATTAACAAATTGAGAAATCTTAGGGCCTAAATAAAATTTGATGTTAAACTAAGAAATAACTCGGAATTGCAGGTTCAGAAGCATTTCGAGTGGCATTCACCTCCTGGTCCATATGATGCATTTCACATGGTTATGTATGAACTGTGGCTGCGGCATCATGTGATCAAGTATTAAAATCCAAGGTCATCCCCCGATGATTTCCAACAAAAAAAAACACTACTGATCAACTGACAAGGCGATGTCACGTTTACCACTTGCTGGTGTAGCCTGAAGTTTTGTCTTTTTGCTATCAGAAACCCTGTCTCTCTGCCTGCAGCTGAACTGATCCATTAGCTTTGTGACTACAGACAGATATTTGCTGAGCTATGGTGGATATCTTGAAATAGGTCATTGTAGAGCCAGAGTTCTGGTTTGTAGGTTTACTTAATCTTGCAGCATAGCCTCATTCATTTTTTTTACATCCTCTTTCTCTTGGTTTGTTCAATTGAGGGCTTATATACACAGAATTTTTAACTGTTCTAGCCTCTAATTTTTTTTTTATAGAACTAGCTCTCTGAGAATTTTTTAATAGAAATAGTCTCTGACCTGCAATTGCCACGTACAGAGAGCATGGAAATCACACTGGTGCGACGCATAGCACATTCTCACAGAATGGGGGCATGGGAATCCGATTTTCCGCGGTCTAGGGGAGCGGGGCGGCGTGCATTTACCGTGAAGGGGCGTGGAAAATCAATTTTCTGCAGAAGGGGTGCATGATAATTGGATTTCCGCTGAATATAGGGGCGCAGAAACTGGTTTTCTAAAGAACCCACGCTCTCCGTGCGCGGAAATTGCGGACCGAGGGCTATTTCGGTAAAAAAAATATCAAGAGGCTAGTTATATAAAAAGATATTTTTTATGGGCTAGAACGGAAAAATTCACATACACATGGTGTGAGATACTGAGATCTGCTTTAGCTTTCTCACGCAAATCTTTGTACTTATTCTTGTCTGAACTAATGCATGATAATATTGATGGGACGGTAGAGATCTGCAAGCTGGAATGCTGGATTGCTCTGACAGAAGTTATTATAATCCTTTATCTTATCAGCCGGTCTATCCAATCCAGCCATCTTGATTTGTTCTAGTTGTACACTACTGTTGGATCTGTTGTACACAACTTGTAGCTGTACAACTATAACCGGAATTTGTGCGTTTGCTTTCATTGGTTTCTGTTGCACCTCAAAATGTTGGATGGTTCGACAAGTCAGCATTGCTATTTGTGTTTGCACACCAGCATATGCTATGCATGTGCCATTAGTAGTGTCGTTGAAGCATGCTCCTGTCCTGTACTAGCACTATACTCATCTTCTGATCCTCTTGGACCAATAAATCCATGCTGATCTTCATGAAGAGCTTCTCCTCCTCGACTATTTGGCATCCTATATCTTCCTTTCACATCTAATGTTGTTCAGCGAAAGCCTTCTTTTAGGCTCCGTTTGGTATCGCGGGGTATTGCAGAAACTCGGTTTCATACGCTAATCTCGGATCTAGCTACTTCTGTCAACTTAAAACCTTACAAGATAAGGTACTGCGACTTGTATATCCAATTGTAATTCCAAATGGAGCCTTAATTTAACAAGCTTTTAGAATCTGCTGTCTAAACCGGTTGTCAGCTAACCTGCGTCACCAGTTGGATTAGGCACCGATTTAACGGAGATATATATATATATATAAAAAAACTTGCTCCATGTTAACCATCTCTCACATCATCACATGCAACGAGGCCAGGCGGCAGAGGAGGCCAGCAGAAAAACCCCTGCAACCCGGCAGGCACGGGCGCACGGCTGCCTGTTGCATGCTCGAAATCATAGCTACCGCAGACGAGCCTCACAAACACGATTTGTTTGAGCGGTGGCATAGGATTCGAGTTGCCGGTTGATTTTTTTTCCTCTAATTTTTAGAGCTCTTTTACCGTGGATTAAAATCAATATAAACCGTCTATTCCTTTGAATCTAATGGTTGAGATCAATTTAGATCTAGTTATACTACCATCTGTAGTATTGGTAGTAAAATTGAAAGAGGGGTAAAAAGGTAAAAAATTCCGTTATACTATCTGTCATCTACGGTAAAACACGTCCTGTGATCATGATGAATGACGGATAAATGGATAAGAAGTCTTTGAAAATCAATAGGTATTCGGTGAATCCAAAATTGTAAACGAATTAGGAGAAATCTAAAATACCCCTGATAAATGGATAGAAAAAGTCTAAAATGTCTTTGAGAATGGATGGTTAGATTTAATTCCTACTACCACTACTTACTACCTATGTAGTCCACTGTAAAATTTCTCAATTTTTACTGTGAATATGAATTATATGCTTTAAATTAATTCGGGTTCGATAGATCTAATTTACGATTTATAGAGATTTACAGTGAATCGGATAACTATTTTCGAGAACTAAGTCTGAATCACCCAAAAGAATTATACTCCTGTGTGTGTCCCATTTGAGAGCCGTGAGCCATGGTGTGATGTAATACGACCAATACCAGGGGCACTGGAAGTCGGAACAGTGATCTCGCATTCCATAGGTGGTCCGCTCTGTTACTGTTCAGGTCACTGCAACTCTGCGAGTGCGAAGGAGAAGGGAAGCAAACAATGCATGGGTGAGGCGGGTTCCTAATATCGTCGATACTAGCGATTATCGATCATATCGAATCGGTTCTGTATCTAATACCGATTGGTAATCCGGTTAAATTCAAAAAACCAGGAAAATTTATACTAAGTAGATATCACGATAATCGATAAATATCACTCAATTTTGGATGAATATCGAGCGAAAATCGCCCAAAAAATCAACCGCCGAAGAAGTTCACTTAGTTGGTAATTATCGAGGCATATCGAGCGATTATCGTTGAAAATCAAATTTATTCAAAAATTTTGATTTCAAAACCCTTTGATTTTTAACCAATCATCAACGAAAATCGATACAGACCGACTTCTAAGATCAAATCGATAATATAAACCCTAGCGTAGGGGCATCACATTTTGTCGCGTCAGTGCGCACTGGAGACTGGACCGGCAGACCGAGGGACACATGTTTGGTACTTGCCGCTAATGCTAGAAGCAGCAGCAGTCCTTGGCAACAATGGCAGTGGATTGAACCGGCCTGAGCCCGAGTGCCTGACAGAGTCTACACACAGTAACACACAAGATTTGTAAAAAAATATGGGGACAATCTGAACATTCAACATTTGGCCCCCGCCCCACAAGAGAGACGGAGAGAAAAGGGCTGAGCAAGAAACAGATCAGCATCAGCCAAGTTTGACAGCAGGTTAATCACAGGATCAAAATTAGTGACACGAATCTACACACAGGCTAAACACGCAAGATTTTGACATTAGTAAGATCGAATTGTACCATCCTTAATTATTGCCATTAGCAAGTAGCTCTCGAGGGATGGCAGTAGTGCCGGAAGCGCCTGATGTGGAAGAAGGTATTCTCTCGAGAACCATCACGGCGTCCCTCATGGCGGGCCTCTTGCTGGGCGCCATGGCGCAGCAGGCGAAGGCGAGCTTGAAGCAGCTGAGCAGCGCGTCCTCCTTGCCGTCGGCCTCGCCGCGGAGCGTGGGGTCCGCCATCCGCAGCACGCGGCTGTGCTCCTCGACGACGAACCCGGCGTGCCACTGGCACAGCTCCACCTCCGAGTACACCCTCCCGGAGAGCAGCTCGAGGAGCACCATGCCGAAGGAGTACACGTCCCACTTGGCGTTGGGCCGCAGGTTCTTGAGGCACTCGGGGGCCTGGTACGGCTGCGGGGCCGCGGCCTCTGACGCCGCCGCCGACGACCCGCACGGGCTCGCCCCGGCCCCGGGCATCTGGGACAGGTCCGGCAGGCTGCTCGTCGAGTGCATGGACCGCTTGCTCCCGAACAGCCGCGACGACACGCCCGTGTTCCGGTAGATGGCCTCGCCGGATAGCAGCCGGTCCAGGCCGAAGTCACCGATCCACGGCTCCAGGTCGGTGCTGAGCAGGATGTTGCTCGGCTTCAGGTTGCCATGCACCGCCTTCTTCTCGTGGATGTACGCCAGCCCGCGCGCCACGCCGCGTGCGATCCGCAGCCGCGCCTCCAGGCTCAGGTGCAGCGGCGACGACGCGCCGAACCGCCCTGCACTCACATGCAGTAGATGACCGGATGAGCAATCAAGAACTACCGCTAAAGTTTCAATCTTTGCATAGTACTGCAGTTCCTTCAGGTTTTGCTTGATTTGCAAGTGAAGAGCACTCTAGTACTAAAGAGACAACAAGAATTAGTGCTAAAAGTTGCAAATGATATGTGAAATCAATGCCAAATTATGAGCAGTTAGTATACATGATCAGCACAATAAGCTCTAGGTAGCAAATGAATCAATACTGCTAATATGCATTCAAGCTGTGGTACGGTACTATGACTAAAAAGATGCCCACATTTGCGAAGTATTCATGCCGTTGCAGCCAAGATCATGATTAACAATGCCACTGGTACAAGCAAACTACCAGTGCAATTGAGCAAAAGGCGCCATCTTTGCAAACGATCCAATGCAATTGTAGCAAAATAATGAAAATTTTCATACCAACAGTAAGTATGTAACAACGGAGTCGAGTAGTAGGACTTACTGTTGAATGCGATGTTGGCGAGGCTGCCATTGGTGGCGTAGTCATGGATGAGGAGCTTCTCGTCGGCGCCCCAGTAAAAGCCCCGGAGCCGGAGGATGCTCGGGTGCCGGAACCGCGCGACGGCGCGAACCTGCGCCTCGAAGTCCTTGAGCTTATCGACGCCGCCACTCTCGCCGATGCGCCTGACGGCGAGCGCGGTGCCGTCGGCAAGCACGGCCTTGTACACGATGCTCGACCCGGTGGCGCCGAGGATGTAGGCCGACGCCTTGAGCAGCGTTTCCATCTCCAGCTCGCCGTCGCCGTCCACCGTGACCAGCGTCGCCGGCGCGGGGGGCACCTGCGGGTGCGGCTGGTCGTACTTCTTGCTGTGGTGCTGCGGGGTGCTCCGGCCGATGTAGCTGCCTCTCTTCTTGAGGTCTTCTCCGTCGTCGGACTCCGCGTCCGACGACACCGAGCAGTCGGAGCTGTCCGAGCTGTCGTTCTTGCCGCCAATGCAGCACCCCGTGGATGTGGACGCCTTGTCTTGTTTGCCTCCGGCGATGTCTAGTGTCTTGACGCCGCCGATTCCTCGGGTGCCCTTCGCCTGCAGCGGCGTCGGGTCTTGCTCCCGCCGCTGCCGCCTCTTCTTCCTGATGTGGTAAACGTACATGAACAGCATGAAGAGGAGGCCGACGCCGGCAAGGTCGCCGGCGACGATGGCGAGAATCGTGGCGGGGTGGAGCTTCCCCTGCCCGTGCGGCGCCTGCCCCTCGGCACTCGGCGGGGCGCGAGCAGCATTCTTGGGGATGGCCGCGAACGCCGGCGGCGAGTCAGTAGCGTTCGGCGGGTTCGACAGCGACGACGGGATCGAGCACATCTGCTTCAGCGGCGGCCCGCACAGCTCCGGGTTGCCCTCGTACGCCGCCGCCGGCTGGACGGCGAACGGCCCGGCCTGCGGGATCGTACCGGTAAAGTTATTACTCGACAAATCCACCGTCGCATTCGCTGGGACCACGGCGGATAGCTCAGTTGGTAGAGCACCGGTGAGCTTGTTCGACGAAACATTCAAGAACCGCAGCCGGCTCCCGCCGAAGTCCGACGGGAGGGAACCATTGAAATAGTTGGCGCTCAAGTCCACGACCTCCAAAGCGCCGAGCCCCCCAATGGGTAGCTCGCCGGCGAGATTATTGTTCGCGAGCCCCAGCACGGCGAGGATCGGCAGCCTGCACAGCACGACGGGGAGGCGCCCGGCTAGCGCATTATCCGAGAGGTTAAGCTCCTGGAGGCTGCCCGTGTACGCGGACCCGTTCGGGAGCTGGCCGGAGATGTCGTTGCCGGCGAGCGAGAGCACTCGGAGCTCGGACGCGTTGAGCAGCGTGGCCGGGAGGCTGCCGTTAAGGCTGTTCCCGGAGAGGTCGAGGTGGCGCAGGTGCTCGACGCGGCCGAGGTCGGCGGACAGCGACCCGGAGAGCTGCACGTTGGGCAGCACAAGGCTAATCACCCGCGACACCGTGGCCGCCGCCAGCGACGCGTTGACACCGAGCACCCCGCTAGTGCCGTTCGACCTCAACACGGGGACCGTCGTAGAGTTGCCGTCGGCTGACGCCGACGTCACATTGATCGCCGCGTCGGCCTGCGGAAATCCGTTGCACACGACCCCGTTCCAAGCGCACGGCGACTCGTCGGCGTAGCTCCAACCGGCGAGCGAGCCCAGCGGGTCCGCGGTGATCGCGTACTTGAACGACAGCAGTAGCACCCCGTCGGCATTGAGCCCCCACGCGCCACGGCACAGCAAGAGGAGCAAGAACAGCACCGCCCCAACACCAGCGCCGCTCCTTCTCCCCTCCATGGCGGCCGCCGTCCAAGCTAAACAACAAGCAGCACCGACGGCGACATGTGTGAGCTCTTGGGCGGCGTCGCGACTCCCGCGGCACAGGAAGGCTGATAGGAGGGTGGTTGACCTGACCACCCGTAGCTTTCTTGGCTGCTTACTCTATCTATTCCTCTGGTCAGGAACATGTGATGATGAGGAGGAGTGGAAAGGGAAGTGCAGAGTAAGTAGGAGGAGCAGCGGGAGGTTGGCAATGGCATGTGAGGTCAAGGCGGGGGAGGCAGGGGAATAAAGAAGGGCAGAGTAGGGATGGCCGGATGGGTGAGGGTTGGTGCCGTGGTGGCGTCGCGTGGGGAAGGCGGGGCTAAAAACGGCCGGGAAATGGCCTGAAAACGCTGGTTTTTGCGCAGATTTGACGTGCGACGGCTCTGCCGGCCGCTACAAGGGGGTTGTCTGGTTCCGGGGTAAATTTGTCCGACTAAATTTTATTAAAATATTAAATTGGTTACGGATATTTTGAATAAAAATAGGTAAAAAAATTTGAACCAAAGAGCTGAGAGAGAAGAGAAGCTTCCTAAAATTTAATAGTAAATCAAATAATTACTAAATTTAATCAACGTTACTAAAATTTAATGAGATAAATATTGGCAACTATTGGAGGCAAACCAAATAACTCCTAAATTTTCAAGTTTGGCCAAGGCAGCATGTACACAGGTCGTTATCTGATACCTATGCTTGTGTGTGCATTCTTTAGGGCCAAACTTGCTCATTCATTTTAGCATATATATAGTCCTCTCGTTTAACTTTATAAAAATAGTCTCCTCCTAAATTACAGAAGTAGCATTATGCGACACGTGTCACCTAATACAGTACCAGACCACATTAGGTGCGTGACGTATAAGAAACGTACATCAAACCACCTGCTGCACTCCTATACCGTACCAATTGCCTTACCACTCTCTCCTATCGCGGTAGGCTATACAGTAGGTTACCTACCACGGTAGAAGAGCACGATAGACCAACCGCTACGGTATGAGAGCGCAACAGATGGTGTGTTCTGCGTGTAGATCTAATACGCTCTAGATGACACGTGTTACTTTCTAAGTGTGTTGTGGTAGGAGAGAGAGGGGGCTACTTGTAAATTTGAGTGAGAATAGCTTATTTTCATCGAAACTAGCGAAGAGAGGGTAAGATAGGGAAGGCTTCTGATTCTTAAGCTAGCGGTTGTTAGTTAGTTTCTCCGATGCCTGTGAGCGACAGGAGATGGATCGAAACGTATGAGATTATTTATACGAAAATAGGTTTGATCGTGTGCGTGTATGCATGGATCGATGGATGGGCTTGTAAAGCGTGACGTTGAGTTGCGACCTGCACCCTCGAATGATTATTGATAATGTATGTATTTGTGGTTTGTTGATTTTGGAATTTGGATTGTCGACTAGGCTTTTGGGGTTGGAATTGCGGGGCTTCGTCCCTGGTCTATGTCTTCAGTAATGTGCCGAAAAAACGATCGGTTCAGAGGTCACAAGTTTTCATTAGTCCCAATCCTGTTTGGAATGTGGGATTTTTTTCCCTTAATTCCTGAAGAATTGATTTTTTTTTTTGGAATTTCTATCTCCTACAGAATTTAACGGCCCATTTTAGGAATTTATTTATGTGTTCCAAAAGGGCCAGATTCCTTCAGAGTTCATACTACAACACTTCGAATAAACCAAATCATAGATGGACTCAACATAGGCTATGAGTACAAGTCTAGCATCACCATCCACCGTTGAGGTCCTCCGCGGTCTCCCATCCCATGGAACCTAGAACTCTCAGGCCTCATTTGAAACACGATTTTTTTTTTCATATTTCTACGAGAATTGAACTATTTTCTATAAAAGTCCTGCAAAATTAACGTGGAATTCACTCATTCCAAACGGGTCCTTACAATTACACTTCCTTACGGATCTACTAAGTTGGTCTCAACTCAAGATTTCTGAATTTTCATACCGGCTAAACATCATGCACCTGCCACCCTAAAACTCTTAAGCCATAAAGGCGGGCTAATGTACTAAAGCCCTATTCGGAGGGTTTTAAGTCAGCTACAACTTTTGAAAAGCCAGCAAGCCCCTCCAAACAGCTCAGCTTTTAAGTAGTTTTGGTATAAGCTAGAAGCCATATATAACTAGCAAAAATCAAAAGCTGAAAGCTGGGTTGGATCTGCTTTTGCAGCTTATTACTGAGAGAAATTAACTATTTGTCAAACGATCTCTTATAAAAAGCTACAACCACTTTTCAACTCAGAAAAACAAAAAGCAATTTTTCAGAAAAGCTATAGCTCTCCAAAACAGGGCTTAATACTTCGACAGCTCCCCGCAGCTCAACACCAGAAACCTCGCTATTACGAAGATTGGTTAGGCTTTGGGGTCCTCAGGAATAAATGGGCGATCTACCCAATTAATGGGGATTTTCCCATATGTATGAATGATAAGAGTTGTAAGTGCAGGGGTCCCTCAGAAGAGGAGAAACCAGTTGTCGTATCACTGTGCAAACAGGGAACTCCTCCGAATGTGAAAGGGGATAGAGAAAGAGACCGAATCTTGATGCATGCATGCATGCTAGCTAATGGTGACCAAATAATAATGCATGCATGCATGCAGCTTTGCCGGAGCTGGAGCTGTTCTTGTGTCCCTATAGATGACCAGTGAAGTGAACGCTTACTTCCTGTCGTACAGATGTGTGTGCTCTAGCCTCTAATGGCCATGCGTGGCTTCTTCTCACATGGTGTGTACGCTAGTTGGGTGGGCACATGTGTTCCACCGTTTCATTTGCCATGGACCTGGTCACATTTATGCCTTCCAACAGCAACATTTAGTTTGTGTTGAGTAGCTAGTGTCGTAGTTTTCAGAGGAAAAATGATTAAATTTTTTCCAGCTGAAGTTTGTTGCTTATTCAACGTCATAGAACCAACAGTGTTAGATAGATAGCCATGATTGATGAATGAAATTACGGGGCGTTTGGTTTAAGAGATCACCTCATTCTAGAATAGATTAAACCATCCTAGGATGACACCGTCTCTTATTTAATACTAGGATTATGCTCGTAAAGGACCAAACTATTCGATTTCTCGAACCATGGTCCGGAGTTACAATGGTACCATCAATTCACCCTCCCCTCCTCCAAACCAAAACACCCCATAAGATTGTTACAAATAATCTTGTCAAGTTAAAATTATTGGTTTGCATCACTACGCCAAAACCTGCAATAGGTGACGGTCTATTTGTGGCGGTTTTTTTCGAACCGCCACAAAGATAATTATCAGTGGCGGTTCAATTTCATAAATGGCGGGAAAAATATCAGTGGCGGTTCTATCCTCGAACCGCCACTGATAACAAATACATTATCAGTGGCGGTTGGAGGCTAGAACCGTCACTGATAACTAGGTTATCAGTGGCGGTGCTATCCTCCAACCGCCACTGATTTATTGGATTATCCGTGGCGGTTCTATCCTCGAACCGCCATCGATAATGATTATCGATGGCGGTTCGAGGATAGAACCGCCACGGATATATTATTAGTGGCGGTTCTAGTTAAAACCGCCATCGATAATATTGCCTATAAATAGGTGGTCGAGCAAAGACCGGTCTTCTTCCTCCCGAGAGCAAACCAAAACTTCTAAATTTCGATTTCGTTTTCTCCAATTCTTGTGCTTGTACTTCCTCTAGTTGTTCCTTGGTGAGTTATTTTTTCTCCTCTCTTGATTTGTGTTAATCTTGTTGCAATTTAATTTTTAAACCAAGTTTAATTAGGGTTTATATGTAGATGAGATGAAAAGTTTAGATTTTGTTTATTTTTATTTAGGTACCATTTTGTAGTTGATGAATTTATTTCCTAGCTAGGTTCATTAGATGATGTTGTGTTCCTTTTATAGATGATGAATTATGATTAAGCATATATTTAATATTAATTGCATTTTAAGTTAATTTGATACATGATGAATTTATTATCTAGCTCCTTTAGATGATAAGTAATTAGATTGGTTTTTAATTACTATTAATTGGGTTCTATTAGTGTACTGACATGTACATCTTGCATATATATGAATTTATTATCTAGCTCCTTTAGATGATAAGTTATTAGATTAGTTTTTAATTACTATTAATTTGGTTCCATTAGTGTACTAACATATACATCTTGCATATAATAAATTTATTTAATTAAGATTATTGGGTATTAATATAAATGAAATTTTAGTTAATTTGGTAGGTGGGTGCTCATCATTTTAGATGATGAATTTATTATCTAGCTTCTTTACGGAAAAGTATTGATTAGTTTTTAATTACTATTAATTTGGTTCCATTAGTGTGACATATATTAAATTTATTTAATTAAGATTATTGGATATTGATATACATGAAATTTAAGCTAATTTGGTAGGTGGATGCTCATCATTTTTAGATGATGAATTTATTATCTAGCTCATTTAGATGATAAGTAATTAGATTAGTTTTTAATCAATTTTATATGTTAATTAATTTTAGATGGACCGGAGATGGATGTACAATGCGAACTGCTGTAGAGATTACATCGATGGGGTATCTGCTTTTCTAAGAGCACGAGGAGAACAAATTGCATAAGAAGACGAGTACATACATTGTCCATGCATTGATTGCAAGAATGAGAAAATGTTTTCAGACAAAGAGCACATCCACTTGCACTTGATTCGAAGAGGTTTTGTACTTGGCTATACACGTTGGACAAGTCACGGTGAAGAGGAAAACGTACATGAAGGTGATAACGTATTGGATGATGGAGAAGGCATTATGGCAGCTGACATCAGTTATGGATCTGATGAGGATAGGTTGGACATTGATGACGATAATAATCTTGCTCAGATGTTGCGCGATGCAGAAGGGAACTACACTAGTCAGAGAGAGTTTAATCAATTCAAGGGTTTGTTGGACGACTCGGACACACCTTTGTTCCCTGTTGCAAGGAGGAATACACAAAGTTGCACACCGTGCTTTCACTTCTAAAATTGAAGGCAAGCAATGGTTGGTCCGATAAAAGTTTCACGGCGCTATTACATCTCTTAGCGGACATGCTTCCAGATGGAAACGTATTGCCGATAACCACTTATTTAGCTAAGAAGGTTGTATGTCCATTGGGATTGGAAGTAGAAAGAATACATGCATGTCCAAACGATTGTATACTCTATCGCAAAGAGTATACTGAGACATGCATGTATGTCCGTGTGCAAATCATCGCGATACAAGCGTAAAGACCATGACAATGAGGGCACCGTGGTGAAGAAAGGAGCTCCGCTAAAGTGGTGTGGTATTTACCGTAATACCTCGGTTGAAGCGCTTATTTGGAAACAAAAGCATGCCCAATCGATGCGATGGCACTCGTAAGAGCGTAAAAGGATGGAAAGTCGAGACACCTGCCGATTACGCCCAAAGGAGAACCATCGATAGGCTCTTTAGGATGGACTTGGGAATGAACCGAGGAATGTAAGGTTTGGGTTGAGTACGGATGGAATGAATCCTTTCGGTAACATGAGTAGTATTCATAGCACTTGGCTGCGTGACTCTCAGATCTACAACCTTCCTCCTTGGTTGTGTATGAAACGAAAGTACATTATGATGTCGCCGCTATCCAAGGGCCGAGACAACTGGCAATGATATTGATGTATACCTACAACCATTGGTGGAAGATCTTGTGATACTTGTGGAACGAAGGTGTCTGGTATGGGATGAGTACAAGCGAGAGTACTTCACCCTACGCGCATTGTTGTTTTGCACCATCAATGATTTCCACCTTGGTAACCTATCCGGTCGATTGTAAAGGGGCCAAAGCATGCCCCATTGCATGGATGAAACCGCAAGTGTGTGGCTCAATAACTCAAGGAAAACGTGTACATGCATCACCGCAGTTCCTTCACAGAATCACCCCTACCGCAATATGAAGAAACAATTGACGGGACAAAAGAGGATGGTATAGCTCCAAGGCCTCCTCGTGGGAAGAGGTATATGATATGGTTAAGGATATTAATGTTGTACTTGGAAAGGAGAGAGTAATAATAAATCGAGGTCTCAGATCGAGAAGATCACATGGAAGAAGAGATCGATATTTTGGAACTTGCCCTATTGGAAGGACTTAGAAGTTCGACATCGCATAGACGTCATGCATGTAGAGAAAATGTATGTGATGACTTGATTGGTATTTTGTCAATATTCCTAGCAAAACTAAGGACTGATCAAGGCACGAAGGGACTGGAAGATATGAAAATCGAGTGAGCTACATCCTCGAGACAACGGAAAGGCCGACTTTACCTTCCCCGACTTACTACACTCTATCCAAGAAAGAGAGAATGACCTCTGCAAATGCTTGCATGGTGTGAAAGTTCCATCCGCTACTCCGCAAGCATCAAGAAACCGTGTCCATGAAAGATTTGAAGTTAATCGCATGAAGTCTCATGATTGTCATGTGATGATGACACAAATGCTTCCTATTGCAATTAGAGGTATTTTGCACGAAAAGGTCCGAGAAGCAATCATGAGGTTGTGTTTCTTCTTCAACACGATTTCACGAAGGTCATCGATCCCATCGGACTTTCTCAACTACGTAATGATGTGGTGAAGACACTATGCCGACTAGAGATGTATTTCCTCCATCATTTTTCGATATAATTGTTCATCTCATTGTTCACCTTGTGAATGAGATAAATGTATGTGGCCCCAGTATTCTCGCATCGGATGTACCCGTTCGAAAGGTACATGGGTATCTGAAGAAGTATGTACGCAATCGATCTCGTACGGAGGGTTGCATTGTGGAAGGTTATGCAACCGAGGAGGTTATCGAGTTTTGCGTGGATTACATGGAGGGGTGGAACCGGTAGGAGTGCTGATCTCGCCATGAGGGTAGGCTAGCCGGAAAAGGGACGATTGGAAGGAAATCAACAAATTCTTACGATCATGGATTGTTCAAAAGCTCATTTCACGCCTTGCAACAATCGGTTGAGGTGTCCTCGTACATGGACATGCACAAGGATAAGCTACGAGAGGAAAATCGTGGACGATCGAGGCTTGGGTAACAAAAGAGCATAACCGCTTGTTCAATCATTGGTTCAAAGAGCATATGACTGGAAAGAAACGAGTGTTATGTTGAGGTGGTTGGCAAAAGGGCCATCGGTACAATCTTGACATGGCAAGGATACGACATAAATGGATATACCTTTTACACGAGATCTCGGGATAGCAAAAGCACTTACCAAAATAGTGGTGTCGCATAGATGCCTATGACAACACAGCAAGAAGAAGACTAGCTTCTATGGGTTCATAGAAGAGATTTGGGAGCTCGACTATTGTATTTTTAAGATCCCGATGTTTCGTGTCGTTGGGTACAACTCCCAAAGGGTGTCAAGGTGGACAAGTACGGCTTCACTACTTTGGACATCGAACATGTCGGATCTGAGATTTAACCATTCGTACTTGCGAAGCAAGTAGCACAAGTCTTCTATGTAATCGACCGACGGATAAGAAGCGGCATGTAGTTCTTCAGGAAAAAGAAGGATCGTCGGAGTTGAGAATGTCGTGGATGAGGATGAGTACAACCGGTTTGACGAGTTGCCTCCTTTCGTAGATGGCAACATCGGGCTCGAGGAAGAAACCACTCAAGAAACTACCTATCATCGCGACGATCATGAAGAAGGGCAAATTGTGAAAGAAAATAATTAGCTATATACGAGTAATGGCAATGTGATGTAAACAATATGCATTTGTATGGAGTAATGGAAATATGGTGTTATGCATTTGTGTGGAGTAATGGAAATGTGGGTCATTAATATATTACTATATTAGGATTATATAGGTAATTACTATATTCGATTACACAAGTTTTAATGGTTTCTCCTCGGTATGAATTAAAACCAAATATATTGTACATAGTACATAAGGCATTTATGATATTAGAACATATTTAGAAATAATATTCTATTCTGGTATACATCCTAGAAGATATGAAAATAAATGTAGAGATTATATAGGGTATATTACTATATTAGAAATATATATGGTCATTACTGTTTTTTTCACGCTGACCACTTGAAGTAGTCCGCCAAAAAGTTGTTCACGCCGGACCACTTGAAGTAGTCCGCGCAAAAGCTTATGTTAGGATAACTTTATCGGTGGCGGTTCTTAACGTAACCGCCACGAATCATGATATCGATGGCGGTTCGTATAAAGAACCGCCACGGATTATATATGTATCGATGGCGGTTCTTGTGAAGAACCGCCACAGATAGTGAATCTGTGGCGGTTCGTATAAAGAACCGCCACAGATAATTATATATCGATGGCGGTTCTTGTGAAGAACCGCCACAGATAGTAGATATCGATGGCGGTTCGTATAAAGAACCGCCACGATAATTATATCATCGGCGGTTCTTTTGAAGAACCGCCACAGATAGTATCGATGGCGGTTCTTGTTAAGAACCGCCACGATAAGGCCCCACATATAAAAGTCGATCTGATATTCTTCTTCTCACCGCTGTTCTAACCCCTAAACTCCTGCCGCTTCACTCTTCGCCGAGCCCGACGCCGCGCCACTTGGTCATCGCCCCGACGCCGTCTCGACGCCGCGCCGCGCTCGACGCCGTCCGACGCCTGTGCCCGCTCCCGACGCCTCGACACTCCGACGCCGCGCCGCTTCCTCCACCGACGCTACTCCGCCGCTTCGACGCCGCCTGCCGCCGCGCCCTCGAACGACGCCCCGACCACACGACGCCACGCATTCCTAGGTATGTTCTACCTTCATTCTACACACATGAGTTCCTTCAAAAAGAGAGAGTAAGGCGTTTCTTCTTGTTGTTTGGGTGTCGCATGCATAGGTGACCTCAACGTGTGTGTGCATGTTGTGGTGGGATTTGTGTAGGAAAGAGAGGAAGAATGTAAAGGTTGGGTCAAAATCAAATCACCAGGTGAAAAGTTAAGAGAATGCAGGAATAACTAGTTCTTGGCTTTGAGTTGGTGTTGGTGGTGAGGAGATTTGTACTATCGCATTGAATGCACGAAATGAAGTTGTTTTGGTTTGAATTCTCATGCCAAGTCAGCTTCTTCTGCTGACCTCACCAACAAATGACTTGATTACTAATGAACTACTAATGATCTACCACTGCATGTTCCTCCTCTCTAAAAAAGTGATGTTTCGCATTAGGCACGGTTTCTAAAATGTATCTTTGACCACAAAATTTGCATTACAATATATTTATAAAATCTAGTGATGTTGTAATATTGCTAATGTTTGTTTTTAGACAAATCTGTTCATGTAATGTTCATATGAGTATTCTAGATGGTCCATAAGACACTGAACTTTGAACGAAAGTCCATATAGCACTTCAAACTATGAAATCGGACATTTGACTCTATCAAACTTTATAATCTGGTTCAAATAACATCTTGATCTGGTTTCACAAGATGGTATTGTTTATGTGGCGCAATGAGTTGCTAGTGAAAAGTTTCACATTGACAAATTCATGAGTTGTCCAAATTTATGACAATGCGTTGGCAACCACATTCTCCTTACCCTTCTTGTAGACAATTCGGTGCTTCAGCCCATCAATTGAATGCCCATACTTTACCTCTTTCGATTCGCACATCCAAGGTCGATATGGAGGAGCAATCCACCCCGAGCCCGAGCCCTAGCCCTACGGGTTCCTCAACCTCCACCCAACCACCGGTGTTGCGCCGATCTTGACATACTCAGGCAAGACCTCGTGGCCGAGGAAGAAATAAGAAGCCCAAGGCCGGATACCATCTCGGAGGTCTCGTAAGTGGGGCCCTAGTGCACCGCCAAAGTTCGTAGCAAAGTACGTAACAACCTGCGGTATATCGCAAGGAGAGAGTGCCAATCACCTTTTGGATTGGCACAAAGTGCCCGATACCATCAAACGGATCTATGGATCGAAATGAAACAAACCTTCAATTCTCAAGAAGATGAACACCGCGTGCGTCGGGATGCGTTGATGACCATGGATGCGGCATGGAGGAACTTCAAGGCCAGTGAATACTACTTATGTAAAGAAAACCGATCGGCCATCGGGACTACCCAAACTTAGAACCATATTGGGATGATTTCGTGTCGATGAAGCAAAGTGAAGCGACAAAGAAGTCCAATGAGGACCACATAAACATCTAAGAAGGAACATCCATCCACACGCACTTGGTACGGTGGGTACGCCGTAAAATCCTCAATGGGAGAGGCGAGAAGCGTAATCACTACAATGATTGGTACAAGTCAATTGGCGGACTACAGATCGAGTCAAGCACTACGTGCTAGCGAGGGCAAGTGTCACGTCCGGTGGGGCTTATCCTTCGTAAATAGCGACGACGGCAATGTCACAAAGGGTCCAGGAGTCAGACGTCGAGTCTTCCCAAGGAACATTCCAACCGGATAGGAGAACGACGAACTAACACGTGCCCGGGAAACAAGGAGCATCCCGGACGAACAAGAGGTGTCGGGTTAAGGTTCCGTGGAAGACAGATTCCCGAGCACCTTCACACTTACAAGAGCCGAAAGAGAGCTAGAGAAGCGCTTGCGAAATAGAAATGATGAAGGAAAAGATGCTTCGAGAATTACAAGGCACAATTGAACAACAAGTACAACGACAAGTACAACAAGCCATGAGCCACCACAAGCCGAGAACATTATTACGACCACCCTCCGAATCGTCGCAGCGAGCTAAGATCCGCCCAATTGTAGAACAGACATGGGTCATTATCACGTGGACGACATACATGACCCCACACCGTGCGCACCACTTTGCCCGTCATGAACATATTCATTCAGCCGATGCATAGCATAGCGTACCCATGCCAAGAAGGAGGTGTATTGCACAACTCGCGATAGCGCGGATATGCAAAGGTTCGTGGACACGGTTAATCCCGATTCGCCAACCTCGGGCTAGAAATGCCCCGAACGACGAGGTTACAACTCTAGGAAGTGCCGCCCACACATTCATCCAAAGGCGCAAGCGTGACATCACCTTGGACCATCATGAAGTGCCTGTTCCTCCCGAGGTGAACTCCGCCACCTCCCGAGGTGAACTCGCCACCTCTCTGCGCAGTGAACTCGCGCCTCTCCTCTGATGAACTCCGCCGCCTCTCCTACAAGAAACCTCGCACGATCCACCAACACATCGGTACAGATGAAAGTTAGTGCGACAACTTCGCTTGACCGACTTAAAACCCTCCTCTCAAGGCATGGCGTAATAGACAAGCCATATCACGGGTCGGCGGCGAACGGAGTATGATGTTGTGTGCGAGAAAAGTAAGGGTAAAGCGGTCTCCAAAGGACAAGTCAAGAAAGATCAAATACGAATTGGGAAGCCGCTTGTCACCCCTTCAAGCTTCATAGTCTAACAAAGGCAAACTAAGGCGATTACATGAATGGTATATGGAGCGATCGAACCACCATGTACTCCGAAGGTGATCACCGCCATTTTCAGAGAGGAACATTTCCACTATGAGGGACCGGCCGCTTCATGATAGAATTCAATGAGTTGCACAACATGTACTATCAAGATGCCCTCGACGTGTCTCTTATGAGATGTCGTCACCGTAAGTGTCCAATATAAAAATCATTGTCTACATTCATGTAATACCGATAAATGTGATGTCTAAATCATTTGTTATGTAGATACGAGTTGATCGAACTAAAAGAACCAAAGGGCCATGGCGTTCCTCGATCCGGAACGGTTTGCCACCGAAATCAAAAGAGTACCAAAGGAGGTCGAGGACTACGATATAACGCTCTCATCAAACTCCAAGACAAGGAGTTCATACTTTTACCATACAATTTCAAGTAAGTGGCTCACTAGCTAGTTCAATTACTTGTTGATCTCGTTCTTTGCTCGAGTTAGGACTAATGACTACGGCATCATACATGTGTACGTAGTTTCCACTTTGGATTCTCGTAGTAATTCATCCGGATAAAAGCAAGATGTCGATCTTGGACCCGGGGACAAGGATCCAAAAGACTACAAAGATATGACAAGTCTAGTGAATAGGGCCTTCAAAGCATATTGTAAAAAGTGCTCAAGACACCGTCCTTTCCATAAATCACGATAATCCGTACTAAATTTCCGATGCGCACAAAAACAATTTGTCTATATCGCACCTCGTAGTCAATAACTCCTTCAATGTCGTATAAGTTTATTCAATTTTTGCGATTGCCACAAGCGTACGCCAGAACAAATTTATGTGGTACTTCGTCGTGCCAATACATGCGCGAAATCTTAGACTCTACAATAGTAAACAATGACGTAGAGGTTTGTCACGCTAACATCACACATTGATTTGCACATCTCATTCTCTATATAAGCTCTTAAGACAAACTTTTTCTATCTATAGCGTTTGAAGTTGCCTACGGGAGGACTGGTTCCAAATGAAATCCAAGGCATTCAGGACAGCTCGCCTACTTCATCATGAAGGAAGTACTCAACAAGAACGGCGAGTTTCATGACCCAGATAATAACGATGAAGTCTTCCATACTCATCTGCCACCTCCTGAGGCCCCTACCAACAGTGAAGACTCGTGAGGCTTATAGTTCACAAAACTAGTTAATTTTTTTAAATGCGGTGGTGTAAATTGATGTTTCATTGAATGTCAAGTTTAGTATTGGATGGCATGGCTTGCATATGTTCTAATTTTTGTCATTTCATTTAAGAAGTTGTGATTGATCTGCGCTTGTGTTGTTGCCCTTCTCCGTGTGTGTGTGTGTTGATGGGTGGTGTGTGTGCGTGCGTGCGTGCGCTCTAGACGAGGAGCTCTCCTCTATTGCTTTTCTCTGTGCCCTTTCATGATGGCTAGTAGAGCTTTTATAGACGTGGGTGATGGATGAATACTGAAAGAGCTCATTTCAAAACTGCACCATTACAAAGAGTTTATTTGATTGCTTGATTTAGTTGCAAAGTTTCCTTTTGCATCTTTACCTTCCATTCATAAGATATTTGATTACATGGTCCTTATATTTTTAGATGGTGTGTTTTACTCTAATGTATGATAGTAAATGCCATTAAAAATAGCTAAATGGAGATTATAGAAGGAAAAATAGTAAAAGTAGGATCAAAATTGTAGAATGATATGTATTTAGGAATAAAATTGAAAAATAGAATGTCACATATTCAAAAATAGAGGGAGTATAAACTAGCTAATGCATGTACAATATCCGGAGGATGCCACGGCATTCACATGGAATAAGACGGCAATGGATCGGCTAGATTTGTGATACAACAAAAGTGATCTATTTAGCTTTCCATAGTATGATATATAATGACTTCATTTACATACTCGAGAAATATTGATGCAAAGATGATCGAATCGGAGGAGAAGGGAGCAGTCCAATGGGAGGCATGCCCTACACCATCACCATGATCGAGCACCTCATGCATGAGACACTTTAATTGTACATTGTAATTGTGTATATTGTAATTGTGATATGCAAAATCTGTGATTGTAATTGTGATTGATGTATTATATGTAATTGTGATTGATGTATTATATTGTAGTTGTGTATATGCAAAATCTGTGATTGTTGTACATTATAATTGTGCATATGCAAAATTGCAATTGTGATTGATGTATTATATTGTAGTTGTGTATATGCGAAATCTGTGATTGTTGTACATTGTAATCGTGTATGCAAAATCTGTGATTGATGTATTATATGTTTCGAGAGGCATGGCTAGCAAGACTGAGGCTAGCCCAAAATGCGATTTTTATTTTTTCGTCGAGGCACTATCTGTGGCGGTTGGTGGATAGAACCGCCACGTATAATATAGATCTGTGGCGGTTGATGTATAGAACCGCCACGTATAATATAGTTATCTGTGGCGGTTGGTGGGAAGAACCGCCACGTATAATATTTTTATCTGTGGCGGTTGTAGAAAGAACCGCCACGTATAGTGTAGTTATCTGTGGCGGTTGGTGGATAGAACCGCCACGTATAGTATTGTTATCTGTGGCGGTTGGTGGATAGAACCGCCACGTATAGTATTGTTATCTGTGGCGGTTAGTATGTAGAACCGCCACGATAACACTTATCTGTGACGGTTAGAAAACCGCCACTGATAATCCTCGATTATCAGTGGCACTATATCTGTGGCGGTTCAATAACCGCCACTGATGGCGGTTATGAACCGCCACTGATGACGTTTTTTGGTGTAGTGCATGCAGATTAGATTTCGGCAAAACGATTAAAGTCAGGATAGCATGCGTCTGAAGTCAGGATAGAGTTAGTTCTGATATGATTTAAGTCAGTTTTAGATAAGTTTGTTAGCTTAGTTGTTAGCTTATGCTTGTAATCTAGCTTTCTGTTTAAGATGACGAAGAGAACACCAGAAAAGGCTGCCACTACTACAGAATGGTACATCACTATCGCTTCATCTGTGTCGGTTCTTAAGTTTTTTGGAAGAAACGATTGTGATAGATGACTTAGGAGAGGCATTAATCATAATCACTATCGGTTATCAGGTTAGAAGTGATAATGATGTAGCACTGGGAATATTACAATCGATTCTTATGCGAGAAGTGATAGTGATGTGCATTATCATCACTATCGGTTTTCATATAAGAAACGATAGTGATGAGCACGTACACATCACTATCGGTTCTTATTTAAGAAGCGATAGTGTGCTTATCACTATCGGTTCTTTTGTGAGAAACGATAGTGATGTGCATTATCATCACTATCGCTTCTTAAATAAGAACCGATAGTGATGTGTACGTGCTCATCACTATCGCGTTTTATGTGGGAACCGATTGTGATGACTATGAGAATCACTATCGCTTGTCTTGTAAGAACCGACTGTGATGTGCATGATCACATCACTATCGCTTTTTATATGAGAACCGATAGTGATGTACCTCGTTAGGTTATTTATACCACTCGAACTGAACTCTTCTCTGTTATTGTTCCAGAGGAGGTTTCTCCGCCGCCACCAGAAAAAATAGCTCATATTCTGTGGTTGGAAGCAATACTTGGGTGAGAAAATTTGAAATCCTCAAGGGTGGGTGTTAAGAGGGTAAATTTGAAGCCCTAACTTGAGGAGATTTCCCCTCATTTTGCATAATTTGTGGTTTTCTTCAAAATGTGAGCATTCCTTCAAACCCCTTTAATTTTGCACTATGTAATTTTGATATGTCATGAAGAAAGTTTAGATTGCACCGGTATTGTGTATATCCTATCGATTTCACACCCTTTATTCACAAGCATGTACACATGTATTTAATTATCTTAATTTGTAGTGCTTTGATGTTAATATGGAATTATTATTGTTTGTCACCGATGAATGCTAGAGTTTAGGGTGCGGAACCTCGTCTCCTGCTCAAGGATGCTTGTTTATAAATATACCGAACTAAATGGCATATTTATAGCGGCGATCTCAATTGTCCACGTTCTTTGATAGCCGAGGATATGTGCCGCAAGTTCTCGAGCTATGTTGTATAATCAGAGTAGAGATTTGTAGCGTCTCGATATTCTCCGGATACACACCCTCTTGACCTGTTGTCGAGACGTGTATATGGAGAATAGCGAGATGATCTTCAAATTTTCTCCGAGTTGTACAACGGCTAGGAACTTGTCGGAACCACATATCCTCGAATGGGATTAGGACCAAACCTATTTAGAGATTAGGAGTCATCGTTGATACCCTTGTATTGTTTCGTTGTAGTCAAAAGATCCAGAGGCTAATGCACTATATAATTAGATTGTTTGATATCATTGTTCATGTTAAAAATGTATGTCTCTTATCTAGGAAATTGGAAGCTCTAAACCAGGGAAGAATCTAGGTATCGATCGGAGTACATATTTCATATATGTTGCGTGAAATTGTCATCTATTTTGCAAAGGTAATATTAATCAAATGATGTCTCAATATTTCAAATAGCTAGCTTCTTGTCGCTCCGCTTGTGCATAATTTATTGGGTGAAGTTTAATTGCGGATGAACCGTAAGGAATGGATGTATGCAAAAGTCGTGTGAGTCTTTGAATTTCAGAGGGTGTTAAGGAGTTCAAAAAATTGCCAAGAGGACATGGTGAGGAGGGTGTAAACTTCATATATTGTCCTTGCATTGATTGCACCAATCGAGAAGATTTAACAACTCACCAAATTGAGGACCACCGATTCGACGTGGCCGTGAGGAATTACACGTGTTGGATCCATCACGGGAGACAGTAGTACCTGCAGGTATGCAATGAAGACACGGTGGAACCGGATGATGAGTTGCGCTTTGATATGTTTGAGGAGGAGAATTTGGAGCAAATGTTGCGGGATGTGGAGGGTAATTACACGAAAGAGAGTTTGGAAAGTTTAAAAGCTTGATGGAAGACGATGCGAAACCACTGCTCACAAAGTTGCAAAGCGTAATACACCAAGTTAGGTTCGGTCCTTGCATTGTTCGAATCAAGGCAAAACACCGCTGGATGGATACAAGTTTCAATGCACTTCTAGTTCTTCTATCGGATCTGCTTGGGGGAAACGAGTTGCCAACAATCATTTATGAAGCGAAGAAGCTACTATGTCCCATGGGAATGGAAATAGAAAGGATACATGCATGTCCAAATGATTGCATCTTGTACCGTGCGCACATCGAGTGCACATTTGTCCGGTTTGCGGTGTGCCTCGGTACAAACAAAAGGAGAAGCGTAACGACAAGAAGCGTAAGAGCCGGGCAACGAGGGTGAAGAGGTCACTAAAGGTGCACCGCCAAGGTATTGTGGTACTTGCCCATCATTCCCGTCTGGAGAGGTTGTTTGCAAATCCTAGAGAAGCAAAATTGTTGCGTTGGCATTATGAGTCTCGAAAGGAAGATGGCAAGCCGAGACACCTCTTGATTCGGCTCAATGGAGAAACATCGATTGGAAACATGAGGAGTTTGGTGCCGAAATGAGGAACATAAGATTTGGATTGAGTACCGATGGAATGAATCCGTTTGGTAACATGAGCGATCGTCAAGACGTGGCGATTCATTGTGTATCTACAACCTCCTCCTTGGTTGTGCATGAAGCGGAAGTATATCATGATGTCGTTGCTAATCTTGGGACCCAAACAATGGAAATGATATTGATGTGTACCTCGCTCCATTGATCGAGGATTTGGTAAAATAGTGGAATGACGGGGTCATTGTGTGGGATGCGTACAGAAGAGAGCATTTCACCCTACGGGCTATGGTATTTTGCACCATAAATGATTTCCGGCTCTTGGTAATTTGGCGGCTACAGATGCGAAAGGAGCAAAAGCGTGTCCTATTTGTGAAGAGGAGACCGAGAGCCTATGGTCGCCAATTCCAAGAAAACGTGTATATGGGTCACCGAGGTTTCTACCTCGAAGTCATCGATACCGTAAGATGGATGACAAATTTGATGGGAAGAGGAAGTCCGTTCGGCACCGCACCTATGAGTGGAAGGCAAGTATATTCACGTGTAGAGGATATCGATGTTCGATGACGAAAGAGCCAGTAAATCTGCTCGTTCTAGGACCATTTGGAAGAAGAGGTCAATATTTTGGGACTTACCGTCATCGGAAGGAGTTAGATGTTCGGCATTGTATTGATGTCATGCACGTTGAGAAGAATGTCTGCGACAATTTGGTTGGTATCCCACTGAACATACCGGAAAGACAAAGGATGGTGTGAATGCTCGTCGCGACATGGCCTACATGGGAATCGTGCCCAGGCTTACGGTGATAGAGGAGGATGGAAAAGGTCCGTATATGCCCGCCGCATGCTACACCTGTCCAAGAAGGAGAAAAGGACCTTTGCAAATGTCTCTATGGTATTAAAGTTCCATCCGCTACTCCGCGAACATTAAGAAGCTTGTGTCCTTGGATGATTTGAAGTTGTTGGGCATGAAGTCCCACGATTGCCATGTCTTGATGACCCAAATGCTCCCGGTTGCAATAAGAAATATTCTCGCGGAGGATGTCGGTTTGCAATCACGGCGTGTTACTTCTTCAATGCGATCTCCTGCAGTTATTGACCCCGACGTGCTAGACAACTTGCAGAGTGAGGTGGTGCGGACTCTATGTCGACTTGAGATGCATTTTCCACCGCCGTTCTTCGATGTCATGGTCCACCTTGTTGTTCACCTCGTTAGAGAGATTAAGATATGTGGACCGCATTCCTACGCTATATGTACCCGCTCGAGAGGTACATGGGTATATTAAAATCCTACGTGAGGAATCGGTCAAGCTCGAGGGTAGTATTGTGAAAGGTTATGGTAATCAAGAGGTTATTGAGTTCTGCGTGGACTATCTCGGAAAAGACAAGCAATCGGTGTTCCTCTATCTCGCCATGAGGCGGATTTGCGGCAAAGGAACCGCTGGATCAAACTAACGAGGCCACGGTTTGATATGTATTGCAAAGCGCGATCGGCTTCTTGCGAGAGCGCGAAGTTGCGGTGGTACATCGAGCGGCACAAGTCGATATTACGGAAGAGAATCCACAAATGGATGAGCTTTCCATCATGCGAACACAACGATAGATTTCTCACATGGTTCAAACAAAGGGCGGAGGTCTCTGTTAGTGAGACTATCAAATGGTTGGTGACGGACCTAGATTTAATGTACGCATATGGCGAGTACGATATTAATGGGTACACCTTTTACATCGAAAGTCGATGCGAAGAGTACTTGCTCAAAACAAAGGTATAAGCATAGATACTTTTTCGATGAACATCACTCAAAGGAGGATCCTCAATGGCAATGAACTCTTACTTGGGGTGATCAAGAAATTTGGGAGCTCGATTACGGAATATACCAAATTCCATTGTTCCGATGTGAGTGGGTGGGACTCCTACATGGAGTGAAGGTCGACAAGAGAGGTTTTACTCTTGTGGATCTCAACAGACTCGCCTATAAAGATGACCCATTCGTACTTGCGAAGCAAGCAAATCAGGTCTTCTATGTGCGTGATTCGGCTAATCCGAGGCTGCACGTCGTTCTTCATGGCAAGCGGCGGATCGTTGGAGTCGAAAATGTCATAGATGAAGAAAAATACGGCCAATTTGATGAAATACCTCCGTTTGCGGATGGGGCCTGTCTTAGTGGCGACGATGACACACATGGAAGAAATTACATGCGTGTAGATCATCAGGAAGGGTTGTATTGTAAATAAATGGACTATTATAATGTTTGTTGTTAATCTCATTGTTGTATTATGTATGTCAAATAGTTTGCAATGCTTTCGAAGTAAAAATCCATGGTGAATTGCTGTTGGAGGCTTTGATGGAAATGCAATGTCCTTTTATGCCTGCACTTTGTGCCATATGTTTTGAAAGAAAATTCTATTTGACGAAATTATTGTTGGGAAAGCTTGTAAATAGTCAAAACATCATTTATGGAAATTATCGTGCAATTTCGGATTAATTTGAAAAAGTTTTGACTTTTCTACACTTTACGCACAAGTCATGTCTACGAAATGAATTTTGGCATATTTCTTGAACGAGGTCGCTTTTTCCCAAAATTCTTTTATGAAAAGATTTGCAGTATCCCGAAATATGTTTCTGCAAAATTCCTAATAATTTCAACAACGAACGAAAATGTTATGGCATTTTCTCTCTCTGATGAAATGTCGAAAATCGTAACTTGCGATTCAAAAGGGAATAGTGCAATGAACTACATTTGTGTCGGTTTTCTTTAAAAAAGTGATACGGATATTGAGCTTATCAGTGTCGGTTTTCCTAAAATAAGCGATACTGATTACTATACACATCTGCGTCGGTTTTTACAATAAGCGTATATCGATGACTATAAACATTTGTGTCGGTTTTGTGTGAAAAGCGATCGCGATGTTGATTTACACATCCGTGTCGGTTATTGTAAAAACGACATCAAGATTGACACATCCGTGTCGGTTTTTTAAAATAAGCGTCATCGATGACTATAAATATCTGTGTCGGTTTTGTGTGAAAAAGCGATATCGATGTTGATTTACACATCCGTGTTTGTTATTGTAAAAACGACATCAATATTGAAACATCCGTGTCGGTTTTATTCAAGAAACGACACGGATATGTATATTATCGATCGGTTTTCCTAAAAACGACAATGATGACCCCGCCATTTATTTCCCCGCTAAGTCGATTGAGCGCGCGCAAAGATACTCTCATTAACCTAGCGAAGCCGCCTCCCTGCCCCCGCCGCCGCCACGCCCTACCCGCCCGCGCGCCTCGCCCGCCGCCGCCGCCCGACCGCCGCCTCGCCTGACGCCCACCCGACGCCGTCGACCGCCCCGACTCGACGCCCCGACCGCCCGACGACTTGTCCCGCCACCTCACCGCCCCGCCCGCCCGACGACCGGCCGCCCCAGCCCCGACGCTCCCCGACGCCCGCCGACCCGCCCGACTCCGACGCCCGACCGCCTGCGACGACTCCGCGCGCCCGCCACCCTCGCCCCCCGACCCGCCCGACAACCGGCGCCCGTCCCGACGCCTGACGACTGACGCTCTATCTTCGGTAACTTTCTAAACCATCCTTTCTTCGCATGTGAGTTGGCTTGATGTTCCTCACTGGTAACACAAGATGAAATCAACAAGCTAGTTTCTAGCAAGATATAACTTCCAAACAGGTTGATTTTATCGCAATAGAGTATGAATTTGAATAGTAACACTAAAGGGTAGAAAGATCACTTGTAAGGGTATAGAACAATCACAAGGTTATACTTTCACACTAGCGTATGAATGGGACACGAGAAAACACAACTCCTATTCAAAGATTAAGGGCATACAGAGATGTAATGTGGAAATTACAGATGCTTTACCATGCCCACACATAACACAAATTGTCAAAAGCGAATGGTAACCATTTTAGTGATATATTATTTAACGTCGGTCTAAAACAAAGATTCATAATCGAGAGTTTGATAACCAACAATGCCAAGCACTTGTGGTAGAAATTTTTAATTTTCATAATCAACTTGCATAATTGCGTTGTGTAGTTTGTCACTCCTAAGAAGGAAAATTTTAAGAATGACCAAGAGATGTAGTGCCGCTTATAGTTGACAAGAAAAGAACCAATCTTGATTATTACAAGGAAAATGCAGAGCAACAAAAATGGAAATAAATGTGTTGTAGGAAGCCCTTGCGCACTTTCCCGATGGCAATCAAGCTTGTTTCTACACATTATATATGGAAGGTTTCACTGGGCATCATTCAATGGAGAATATGTACAAGTACACTAGAATTGCAAGATGTACATTATTGTCCTTACGACAAAGTTACGTAACAAGAAAATTATTTCTCTAATTCAAGTTTGAGAGCAAACATTTCGAGTTCAAATTTCACAATGCATGCTTTCATCATCTATCGCAAATACAATAATATGATCTACATGTTATTATTATTACCGTAATATGATCTACGTTAGAGTTAAAATGCGTAACCTCGTCTCCCATTCGAGAGTGCTTGTTTATGAATATGCCATTTCGTCACATTCATAAGCAAGCATTCTCGAATTGTCCACGCTTTTGGATAGTTCGAGGATATGTGGTTCGGGCAAGTTCTGGTGTTGTACAAGCTGCGAGTAGATTTCGATAGCATCTCTCTACGGTGTTCTCCGGTATACACCCTCTTGACCTGTTGTCGAGACGTATACCGAGAACAATGGGAGATGATCTTGCCAAATCTACTCGCAGCTTGTACAATGGCTTAGAACTTGCTCGAACCACATATCCTCGAATGGGATTAGGACCAAACCTATTTAGAGAGTAGGGGTTATCGTTGGGACGATTTAGGTGATCAATGATAAACTTTTTTGAAGATCGCTCGCTCATTTGTTACTCTCTCAAATATGCTAGAACAGCTACATCTTATTACTTATCTATTCACTATTGCTTTACATGATTTATTGTCAAGTTCACAAAATAGGTACTAATTGCTTTCTCTCATGTCAAATATATGACCTTATCGATTAGAAAACTCAAAATGTCACAATTAGAGAGCATCGGCTCCTCGCATGAGAGTAGAAGGTGCTCCCGAGGGCCGAGCCAAGTTCCAAATGTTGAGAGGCCGAGTAAGGTGAGGAAGGCCCGAGGACCGAACAAAGGGGCCACAGGAGAACACCGCAGTTCTCCACTTCAATGCCACGAGTCCGCACAGCCCTCCCAAGTACAAGGGGCGATACTGCTCATTCCTCGGTCAATTGGTGAGAGAGAGAGTGCCCATAACGATTAAGGATTGGAGGAAGGAAGTCGGCCACGAGCGCGTAAGAATCGATCGTGGGATGAGGTTAAGGGCAAGTGGATTATAGAGGAGGAAGATGAACGCAACGCGAGACAGTGCGCCTTGAAGAGGATGGGTGTGGCCTTGAGGCACTTCAGGTCCTCATGCACGGTGAGTACGTCTCGAAAGGTCGTACACCATTCGAGAGGTATCCGCTTGTTACTATAGATGTTTGGGTGGAGTTCACGACGACGAAGGGTACGCCCGAGGCGGAGCGGCTAAGAGAGAGGAATACCGCTATCCGAGGCACAACACGCACCCGCACCACCTCGACAAAGCGGCTATGAGGGGAAGAAGGCAAAGTGGGCGCGACTAGCCGAGGAGTGCGCGAACTCCGGGACGACGATGCCTTACTCCCATATATGTGAGGAACGGGCACGCAACTGGGTATTAGCGAGGACAAAGAAAACCCACGACGGCAAATTGTAGTCGCAAACCCTCCATCGCAAGTCGCCGCTCTCGCCATCGTAAGACATCCGACTTAGTACATTGCGGTTGGCCTAGCTTGTTGTATTTCAGATCTAATTCGTACTCGCTTATTGCAGGAGGAGGTAAGCCAGCGGAAAGAGCAGGGGACCTTCGAGAGCCAAGGGTCGAAGGATATCTCGTCATCTGCGATCGGAAGCCCGATCATAAGGGCCGGTGCTCGCGCGCAGGTCGGGCATACGAAGAAGTCCTACTTCCAAGATGACGCTTTGAGTGCTAGATCAAGATCATGGGAGGCACGCGGAGCGCCAAGGAGACGCCAGGAGCAAATTGAGGAGGAGATCAAGGATGAGATGAGGAGGAGATGATGGCACGTGAAGATGAGATAAGAGCTGAGATGATGGCACGTGAGGAGCGCTGAGGTCCGAGATGATGGCGATGATCTCCCAGTCGAGCTGAATCCTCACCTCTTGTAGAGAAGCTCGTGCCCGACCTAGCAAACTGTGGTTCCAAAATGATAAGACCGATCCCCATCTGAAGGTAATAATTAATTTTTCCTAAATTAAATCTACAAGTGTAACTCCCACAATGTTTCTCCTCAAGTTGCGTACATCTTGCAGCCCCTCGCTAAGTGCCACCACCACCCCGACGGAGGATGGATTTCTGCCGAGGTCGCACGCGGGTTGCATTTCCGCAAGGAGACCGACACTGCATGGTCACCTTTGGGGAAGGGCTACATGAGGGTGCGGTGGACTACGCCCACGAACACTTCTTATCACATGTGCTCGAGTTCCCCAACGAAGATATCAAGACTCTCGCAAGCACGCATGTCGCTCATCAAGTGGCCCACGACGGGTGTCGATCGGGTCAAGGTAAAATCCCCGCGTCTTCTCTACCATTCCAAAGAGTACCGCAATAAGTTAAATATGCGGCGTGCTTTGTAGGTTCCTACCGCACTGCTTACTCGTGCTCTCGATTCGCTCCCACCACCGTGATGAGTCCTACACGGAGTGCAGAGCTCACGGTAAAAGGACAAGCACGACACCAATGAGAACCACAAGAGGCCTCTGAGACTCCTTCCGCCAAGAAGGCAAAGTCGATAAAGGCCACAAAGCCCCTTGAGGTACTTGAAAAGCCAACTACCTCACCTCAAGACTCCTTCGCCCGTAAAGAAAAGTCAAGCCAGCCACGACATCCCTTATGATTTTAAGGCCTACGACATGGAAAGCCCCCGCTTGCATCCAACGAACTAAATGGTCTCAGCAGTGGACTCGCAAGCTCCATGGATGGTATATTGATAAGGTGAATGAGGAAGAGCGTCGAGTTGACTTCAATGTGATGTATAAAAGGGTACATTTCCACCGTGACGAGAATGGGATATTCCCTGTCAGTTTTGAGGATTTGTTTCTTGTGTACCAATTAAAAGCCGTCGATATTTATACTTTACGATCTTGGACGCTGTGAGTATCGCACCATACAACATGAGCTGATGTAACATCCCAAAAATCTGCCAAATATTATTTTATTGCTTAAATGTGCATTTGTGATTTTCTGGAATTTATTTAGATTTTTCTGGATTTATTTGAATTAAATCTTATTTCAAGTTTATTGCTTTTTATCCAAAAGTATTTAAATCTGTGCAAAGTTAAAATAAAGTTTTGGTAAAAATATTTTATTTGAGTCCAGAATGTCTCAAAGTATTTTTGAGATTTTTCCGGGATTTTTCCTAATAGTTTTATTGCTTAAAATAAATAAAATGAATTTCGGAATTATTTTAATTAGAAAATCCTTTAAAACCAGCGTGAATAGTACTGGGCCGTACCACCTCGGCGAGGCCGCCCACGCTCGCAGCCGTTCGCCCAGTTCCAAAAGGTCATTCGTGACCGCTGATCCAAGAATCGAATCGGCCGAGGTGTAAAGTCGGAGAAACCCTAGCGAGTGGCGCCGTCGGATGCGCCACGTGATTTGGTCGCGATGGGCGATGGCGCCGCGTGTCCGATTCGAATCCGGCGGCGATTTCCGACGCGGCCGGCGTTCGTGCTCAAAGATGGACTCAAGGCCCTTAAAAGGCGGTCCCGACCCGCTTCGAGGATCATCCGCCTCGCCGCCTTTTCCCCAACTCTACCGCTTAACGCTGCGTGGAACCAGCGGGCTCACGGACTTCGTGGACGACCGCCGCCGCCTCGGTAGCTGATTTGGTCGCCGTCGTTGTGCTCCGCCGAACCGAGGTAGTGCCAGCTCGCCGACGCCTCCTCTTCGGATCCGAAGAAGTTTCGCGCTTTCGTCAAGGTTTCGCCGCGTGAGGTTGTCTTCTCCAGTTCGGCAATGGCGCCGCTGCAGCGCAAAGACGCCGACGCTTATCCTCGCCGTGGACCGTGAGATCGGAATCCAACGCTTAACGCGCTGCCACGTTGCACGTGATCACCGACCCTCCGATCGGATCTCTGTGGATGAGATTGAGCGGTGCGGGTGACCAATCGGGGAGTGCCACGTGTCGGGCGTGGGTACCGAGGCGGCATGGACCGGGTGCACCGTGGACCGATGAGGTTCGTGGACTGAGTCCATGGACCGAGGGACACGTGTCGACACCAGGCGCTTCCGCCAGCGCTGCGTCATGCTGATGTCACGCTGACATCATAAATCGATTTTTCAGTATAAAAATAAATCTGTTAATTCCGAATTTTTTAATTTTCTGATTTCAGTATTTATTTCAAACTTCAAAAGGCTATATCTTTTGCAATTTAACTCGGATTTGAGTGATTCAAATTTCTAAAAATTTGTAAAATTGAGATCTATTTAATGGTGAATTTTATTTGATTTTTGGAGTTCATTTGCTCTCTGTTTTGGTATTTATTTGCTTTTCTTCTTGACGCAGCGTAGACGTTGAATTGTGCGACGCTCGAGGAAGATCAAGCAACTCAAGAGCAAACTTCAGATCAAGATCAGGACCTATTCCAAGGCAAGTTGTGCTTTGATCATGTTGAACCCATGTTTGTAAAATTGCTATGTTTGATTTACACTATTGCATATATTTCAATTATACAACTGTTTCAAATTAGTTTGGGCTTAGCTAAAATACCAGATTGATCTATACCCTACCTTGTCATTGTATGCCATGATCCATTGTCACCCTAGATTGGTTTAATATAGTTGGTTAATAATTATAATCAACATTGGAGGTTTAGTTCGTATTAGTTGCTTAGCCATGCCACGTCATCACATGTGTCATCACCATTGATAATTAATCTTGATTAATGGAATATGGAACAATATTATGAACTTGTGTGTCATGTGGGATCACACGATGAGATTGAGTTGTTGTGGCGAGTCATGTCACGCAACGATGTTGAATTGTTGATGGCACGTGGTGCTTGGTAATCAACTGGGTGATAATCACTTAGATTGGGGCAAGTGGCAAGGGGCGAGGAGGCCAAGGTGGGCCCGATGGGCAGATGGTATGTGGAAGTCTTGCCTTGATCACACTAAGGACTTAACCTTGCAAGCCTTTGACCTGAGTCAATCATGCAACCACATGTCCGTATGGGCCACCTAATGAGTAATTTGCAAAGTCTTAATGTTGATACTATCGTGGTCGGTGTGAGTTCCCGGTCGGTGTAATTCACATGGCGCAAGAGGGGGCCCGGATGTGGTTTTCAGACCGCCGTTGTTGAAACCTTAGCGGGTAGTACCGGTTAAGATAGAGCATTGTAAAGGCTTTGTTATAATCTCTCGCCTTTGTGGTGTTTGGTTGTATCACGTGGGTAAAGTGCATAACCTCCGCAGAGTGTGAAACTATTCGGATAGCCGTGCTCATGCAGATTGAGCAATGCTCGGAATTACAGCTTAAGGGTTAGCTTAATTAATTGGACAACTTGGTTGGGATGGCGGGATTGCCATATGGAAGATTGGAACTTGATTTAGGATTGGAAACTTGGTTTACTTGAGAAATATCTTGAATTTATTTATTATTGCTATTCGTTTTACATTCTTTACAATCTATTATTGTATTTGTTCATAAATGCCGCTTATTGCAAAATAGCCATGATAGCCTATCCTTTGGAATAAGCCTTACATATAGATAAATAGAATCGCATTCATGCACAACTTGTTGAGTGCTTTAAGTACTCGCCTTGCCAAACAACAATAATCAACAGCTGAAGAATCTACACTGTGTTGGAAGATGAGGTCCAAGAAGACACGAGTCATTAGGGTCCGAGCCTTGTTGGTTGCCTGTGGTGAACTGATGAGCTATCTACGCTTTCTACTTTCCATTTGTAATTATTAGTTTATATTCTCGGTCTTGCCCTGCGTGGCTTAATAATGTAAGTTGGTCATAAGATCATACATTTAGCTATATCAATAAATGAACTATTATTCTATTATCGTTGTGTATGATGTGATATGTACCAATGTTAAACTGTGTGCACTAGCGTTGATCCCGGACTAGTGCGGTAAACACGTGGGTTCGAATCGATGGATTCGGGTCCTTACAGAGGTGGTATCGTAACATACCGATCGTAGGTCTTGGCCCTAGATAGTGTGGAGGTGTCTTGTGAGAGTCCAAAACTATTTTCTAAAGGAAAATCTAGACTTAATTAATAAAACACTCTCGACTCATCTCATTCTCTACTTCTGCCTTTGCTGAATTTATCGCCTTACTTGCCGTTTGGTGGAGAACTTATTCAAAGTTCTTGTGGAGCAGATGCCGATCGTTCCGACCTTTGAGGAGTCAGCTGGCGGCTACGCCATGGAGCTGTGGAGAGTACTTCAGACGCTTGGAGGCTTCTACCGCCCACTTTACCGAGGAGGCAATGGGCGATGAACGGTGTACACCGAGGTTTCATTTGCAAGGTAATCATCTACGCCGGGAGAACGAGGAAACCAAAGAGCCAATCAACGTCTCTCGCGAAGGTTCTCGTATGAAGTTGCAATTCAGGAGGTTGCTCGACTTGCTCTTCGCCGTGTCTGCCGCGACTACGCTGACGAGCTTCACGACTCAGTGTTCCGACTTCACCCAGACGTTCAAGCGTGCCGAAGACGACGGATCGAGGAGCGAGTGTGCCATCGCGTACACCTTGCGAGTTCGCCTTGCCCAGAGGATCACATGAGAGATACTACCCAGAGCCGGAGATCGTACGAGGCACTCAGAGTGGCGAGCAGAGCTCGAGGTGACCCGTGCTTGACCATCGGGATGATCACCGAGCCGGGAGAGGCCCCGAGGCGCTTGAGGACGAGCCGGAGCGCGTGACTCGGGGAGTTCAGAGCCACCGAGGAGTCCGAGGAGGATCCAGAGGAGCGAGTGGGAGCCGAGGGGAGTGCACTCGTTGTTGCGGAGGACCCGGAGTAGGTCACGGGATAGGTTCGCTCGATGACCGCTCATCCGCCGTGTATGCGCCGGATCGACCTCGGCCGGTGGTGGATGAGTGAGTGTCGCCTTGAGCCGTGTTGAGACTCGAGTGTGAGTCGCGTCTTTAAGTTAGTCTTTACCTTTCTAGTTGACGTTAAGGTTGCGTGTTTAGTTTGCTTCTTTGTATTCTTGAGTGTGCAAGATGTGTTGCAAAGCTTGTAGGCTTAAATAAGCACCATACCAAGTTAAATAAAGAATTGTTCAGTTTGGGTATAACCTATCTCCCGCTTTAGAAATTCTTACTTCTTATCTATGCTACATCTACCTTTCCTAACCTAAGAGGCAATCATCGATGGTGAATACTGAGAAACAACGGTGCTTCAGAAGTGGATCGTCGAATGACAATCCCAATGATGGAGGCACCCTCAACCACCGACAGAGACATGCGAGAATCTAGGAGCATTTCGCGCAAGCAGACTAATCGATGCGGATAATGATGCAAATAGATGCAAGAGATGACCAATGCAAAGAAGAAATCACAACAACCCCGCAACTCGTAACAATCATGGTGGACCTCGACCTATGTCAAAGCTATCAGATTTTATGAGGACTAGGCCACCAACCTTCTCAGGAAATGTGAATCCTTTGGAAGCCGATGACTGGCTTAGGACTATTGAGAAGAAGCTGCACATCACTCAGTGTGAGAGCAATGAGAAGGTGCTCTACGCCTCTCATCAATTGGAAGGAACCGCCGCAGAATGGTGGGAGAATTACTGTGCCGCTCATGGAGCCCCACAAGAGATCACCTGGGAAGAGTTTACTAATGCTTTCCGCCAGTACCATGTCCCAGAGGGAATGATGGATCTTAAGAAGGAGGAGTTCAGAGCACTGAAACAAGGAGGCCAACCAGTGGCCGAATACCTGAATAAATTCACTCAGTTAGCTCGCTATGCCCCTGAAGACGTAGCGACGGATAAAGCTAGGCGCCTCGTTTCATGAAGGGATCGAACTCGGACTACAGTGGGGCTGATTACCCACAATTTTCCAGATTTTCAGAGCCGTAAATAAGGCTTTGATCCTAGAAGATAAGCGCAAAGAGCTAGGTGAAACCGTAAGCGCTTGATGAATAATCGGGTGGACGCCCAAACCATCTACGCTTGAGGATGTCACCACAAGAATTTGCTAGATTCCAACCACTAGCCGGAAACAAGACATCAACCCTCGCACCTTGCCCCGCCAATCGAGCTTTGGACACCAAAGACAGGCAACAATGCACCAGAGGAAATCAAGAATCCGCAGTGAAGAGATGCTATACTTGCAATGAGCCGTGGCACTTTTCAAATAGGTGTCCACGTAGGAGGCATCACGCCAGTTCGTTTCAACCTGGGAACAACACCCGCTAAGGCACCAACCTCAGGAGGAAATCGTGCGCCAGGTCAAGCTGGAGCAACCCCGCAATCAACAGTGCGTGGAAGGATCAACCACATCACTGCAGATGGAGCTCAGGAAGCTACGGACGTCGTACTGGGTAAGTTTCTGGTCAACTCAGTACCTGCTACAGTTTTGTTTGATTCTGGAGCTTCACATTCGTTTGTTTCTCAAAGTTTTGCAACCAAGAATGGATTTAAGGTGGTGAATCTTAAGTGTGTGCTCTTAGTCCAAGCCCCAGGATCTGAGCTTAGATCTAGCCTTGGGTGTTTGGGAGCTAAGTTGCTTATGGATGGGATAGAATTCCTAGCGAATCTTATCTTGATAGATGCGCAATCCCTAGACGTCATCCTTGGAATGGATTGGCTGTCTAAGCATAAGGCCGTTTTGGACTGTGGCCGAAGGATCGTGACTTTGGAAGGCCCTAGTGGCAAGAAAGTAGAATTTCAAGCGACCGCAGTTCGAGATGGGCAGTTAGTGGTCGACAGCGTGAAAGCCATCAGCATGGAGGATGTGCCAGTAGCCAGAGAATACCCGGATGTGTTTCCAGAAGATTTGCCAGGATTGCCACCAGACCGTGATATCGAGTTCGTGATTGAATTAGCACCGGACAGACCGATATCAAAGAGACCATATCGGATGCCTACCGACGAGTTAGTGGAAATGAAGAAGCGATTGAGGAACCGCAAGAAAAGGTTTCATTAGACCAAGTTCATCACCGTGGGGAGCCCCGTTTTGTTTGTCCGCAAGAAGGATGGAAGTCTTAGAATGTGCATTGATTATCGTGCACTTAATGAAGTAACGATCAAGAATAAGTATCCGCTGCCCGGGATCGATGACTTATTTGATCGCTTAAGAGGAGCTGGAGTTTTCCAAGATAGATCTTCGCTCGTGATACCATCGCTTGAAGATCCGAGCGGAGGATGTACCTAAGACCGCGTTTTCTACGCGATATGGACATTATGAGTTCACAGTCATGTCATTCGGATTGACTAATGCCCCAGCATATTTCATGAACATGATGAATAAAGTTTTCATGGATTACTTGGATAAGTTCGTTGTGGTCTTCATAGACGATATTTTGGTTTACTCGAAGACAGAGGAAGAGCATGCAGAACATCTCAGAATGGTTTTAGAGAGGCTGAGAGAGCATCAGCTGTATGCTAAGTTTAGCAAGTGTGAATTTTGGAAGGAGAAAGTAGAATTTCTTGGTCATGTAATGACTACTAAAGGAGTAGCAGTTGACCCAAGC
This sequence comes from Otatea glauca, assembly GCA_036346275.1. Taxonomy (NCBI): domain Eukaryota; kingdom Viridiplantae; phylum Streptophyta; class Magnoliopsida; order Poales; family Poaceae; genus Otatea; species Otatea glauca. The sequence continues at coordinate 56,734,036 of CM070721.1, forward strand.
AAAGTGGACGCAGATGTTGCATTGGGAGCAACCAAGTCCGCTACCCGATCCGTAGTTTTCGGGAATGGCGGATATTACCGTCGATTCATAGAAGGATTCTCGACAATTGCTAAACCTCTTACGCAGCTTGTTGAAGAAAGAAAAAGTTTGCATGGACGCCAGAGTGCGAGACAAGTTTCATGGAATTAAAGAAGCGCTTAATGCAGCCCCGTATTAGTGTTGCGGATGTGCGTAATGGATTTGACATTTATCGCGATGCTTCAAGCAAGGCTTGGGATGCGTGTTAATGCAAGAGGGCAAAGTCGTTGCTTATGCGCCGAGACAGTTGAGGCCACATGAAGTGAATTACCCAACGATGATCCGGAGTTAGCTGTAGTAGTGCATGCTTTAAAGATATGGCGCCATTATCTCATAGGAAATAGATGTGAGATATATACGGACCATAAGAGTCAAATACATATTCACTCAAGTCGACCAATATGAGACAACAAGATGGCTTGAGCTAATTAAGGATTATAATGTAGAATCCATTATCATCCCGGAAAAGCCAATGTGGTGGCGGATGCTCGAGTCGAAAGAGCCATAGCGCAAATACATTGTCAATGGAGGATCAACCGAATTATGCAAGGAATTTCGGTTAAGATTGGAAGTCGTTCAAGAAGGAATGATAGCTGCGCTTGAAGTAAAGCCAACACTGGAAGATCGATTAGAGAAGGCCGTAAGGATGACGATAAAATTTCTAAGATCAAAGTTAAAAAGAAGAAGGCTTAGTAGATTTTACTCGATGAACAAGGGACCATGTTCTTCAAAAGTCGAATTTGTGTACCGGATAAAAGGAGTCAAACAATTGATTCTTGAGGAAGCTCATGATTCAAAGTACTCAATTCATCCAGAAGCGCTAAGATGTACCAAGATTTGAAAGAGAGATTCGTGGCCAAATATGAAGCGTGAAGTGGTGAGCATGTTGCATTATGCGACGATGTCGAGAGTAAAGGCTATGCATCAAAGACCCACCGTCTCATTGCGGTAGTTAAAAATTCGGAATGGAAGTGGGAAGAAATCGAATGGATTTTATCACCGGTTTACCTAAGACTCGAAAAGGTTACGATTCCATTTGGGTTATAGTGGATCGTCTAACCAAGGTCGCTCATTTTATCCCAGTAAAGACCACTTACTCCGGAGATCGTTTGGCAGAATTGTACATGTCAAGGATTGTATGTCTGCATGGAGTGCCAAAGAAGATTGTGTCAGACAGAGGTACCCAATTTACCTCGAGATTTTGGAATAAGTTGCACGAAGCAATGGGAACCCGTCTGAATTTTAGTACAGCATATCACCCGCAGACAGATGGTCAGACTGAAAGAGTAAATCAGATTCTAGAGGATATGTTGAGAGCTTGTGCTCTAGCATATGCTACATCTTGGGATAAATGTTTGCCATACGCAGAATTCAGTTATAATAATAGTTATCAAGCTAGCCTACAGATGTCACCGTTCGAGGCATTGTATGGACGTGCTTGTCGTACTCGCTGAATTGGAATGAAACGGAGAGCGCTTGGTGTTTGGACCGATATCCTCAAGAGGCGAAAGTCAAGTTGCAATGATCGAGAGAGGTTGAAGATAGCACAGTCAAGACAGAAAAGCTACGCAGATAATCGTCGCCGAGATCGAGTTTTGAACCGTAAGATCATGTGTATCTCGTGGTTACCCTCTTAAGGGCGTTAAAAGATTTCACGTTAAAGGAAGCTTGCACCAAGATATGTTGGTCCGCTCAAGATTCCGAGCCGTCGAGGAGAGGTAGCTTATCAATTAGAGTTGCCTCGATCCTTGGCAGAGTGCATGATGTATTCCATGTGTCGCAGCCTTAAGAAGTGTCTCAGAGTGCCAGCAGAACAAACCCCGTTGGATGCGATAGAGCTACAAGAAGATTTGACTTATAAAGAGCAACCGATCGAATTTTGATGTTATGGAGCGCAAGACCGAAACAAGTCTATTCGCTTTGCAGAGTTCAAGGAGCAATCATTCTAAAGTGAAGCCACTTGGGAGCGTGAAGAAGATTTGAAGTCGAATTCCTAACCTATTCTCTAGTTAGCCCCAATCTCTGCCGAGATTCTGTTAAGGGGAGGTTTGTAACATCCCAAAAATCTGCCAAATATTATTTTATTGCTTAAATGTGCATTTGTGATTTTCTGGAATTTATTTAGATTTTTCTGGATTTATTTGAATTAAATCTTATTTCAAGTTTATTGCTTTTTATCCAAAAGTATTTAAATCTGTGCAAAGTTAAAATAAAGTTTTGGTAAAAATATTTTATTTGAGTCCAGAATGTCTCAAAGTATTTTTGAGATTTTTCCGGGATTTTTCCTAATAGTTTTATTGCTTAAAATAAATAAAATGAATTTCTGGAATTATTTTAATTAGAAAATCCTTTAAAAACCAGCGTGAATAGTACTGGGCCGTGGCCACCTCGGCGTAGGCCGGCCCACGTTCGCAGCCGTTCGGCCCAGGTTCCAAAAGGTCATTCGTGACCGTTGATCTGAAGAATCGAACGGCCGAGGTGTAAAGTCGGGAGGAAACCCTAGCGAGTGGGCGCCGTCGGATGCGGCCACGTGGACGGTCGCGATGGGGCGACAGCGCCGCCGTGTCCGATTCGAATCCGGCGGCGATTTCCGACGCGGCTTCGGCGTTCGTGCCCAGCATGGACTCCAAGGCCCTTAAAAGGCGGTCCCGACCCCGTTTCGAGGATCATCTGCCCTCGCCGCCCCTTTTCCCCAACTCTCGGCCGTTAGAACGCTGCGTGGAACCAGTGCGGGCTCGCCGGACTTCGTGGACGACCGCCGCCGTCTCAGCCGTTGATTTGGTCGTCGTCGTTGTGCTTCCGCCGGAACCGAGGTAGTGCCAGGCTCGCCGACGCCTCTCTTTCGGATCCGAAGAAGTTTCGCGCTTCCGTCAAGGTTTCGTCGCGTAGAGGTTGTCTTCTCCAAGTTCGGCAATGGCGCCGCCGTGTGCAGCACGTCGACGCTATCCTCGCTCGTGGACCGTGAGATCGGAATCCAACGCTTAACACGCTGCCACGTTGCACGTGATCACCGACCCTCCGATCGGATCTCTGTGGATGAGATTGAGCGGTGCGGGTGACCAATCGGGGAGTGCCACGTGTCGGGCGTGGGTACCGAGGCGGCATGGACCGGGTGCACCGTGGACCGATGAGGTTCGTGGACTGAGTCCATGGACCGAGGGACACGTGTCGACACCGTAGCGCCGCCACGCCATTGCGTCATGCGATGTCACGACATCATAAATCGATTTTTCAGTATAAAAATAAATCTGTTAATTCCGAATTTTTTAATTTTCTGATTTCAGTATTTATTTCAAACTTCAAAAGGCTATATCTTTTGCAATTTAACTCGGATTTGAGTGATTCAAATTTCTAAAAATTTGTAAAATTGAGATCTATTTAATGGTGAATTTTATTTGATTTTTGGAGTTCATTTGCTCTCTGTTTTGGTATTTATTTGCTTTTCTTCTTCGGTACGCGTAGACGTTGAATTGTGCGACGCTTCGGAGGAAGATCAAGCAACTCAAGAGCAAACTTCAGATCAAGATCAGGACCTATTCCAAGGCAAGTTGTGCTTTGATCATGTTGAACCCATGTTTGTAAAATTGCTATGTTTGATTTACACTATTGCATATATTTCAATTATACAACTGTTTCAAATTAGTTTGGGCTTAGCTAAAATACCAGATTGATCTATACCCTACCTTGTCATTGTATGCCATGATCCATTGTCACCCTAGATTGGTTTAATATAGTTGGTTAATAATTATAATCAACATTGGAGGTTTAGTTCAGATTAGTTGCTTAGCCATGCCACGTCATCACATGTGTCATCACCATTGATAATTAATCTTGATTAATGGAATATGGAACAATATTATGAACTTGTGTGTCATGTGGGATCACACGATGAGATTGAGTTGTTGTGGCGAGTCATGTCACGCAACGATGTTGAATTGTTGATGGCACGTGGTGCTTGGTAATCAACTGGGTGATAATCACTTAGATTGGGGCAAGTGGCAAGGGCGAGGAGGCAAGGTGGGCCCGATGGGCGATGGTATGTGGAAGTCTTGCCTTGATCACACTAAGGACTTAACCTTGCAAGCCTTTGACTGAGTCAATCATGCAACCACATGTCCGTATGGGCCACCTAGTGAGTAATTTGCAAAGTCTTAATGTTGATACTATCGTGGTCGGTGTGAGTTCCTGGTCAGGTGTAATTCACATGGCGCAAGAGGGGGCCCGGATGTGGTTTTCAGACCATGGTGTTGAAACCTTAGCGGGTAGTACCGGTTAAGATAGAGCATTGTAAAGGCTTTGTTATAATCTCTCGCCTTTGTGGTGTTTGGTTGTATCACGTGGGTAAAGTGCATAACCTCTGCAGAGTGTGAAACTATTCGGATAGCCGTGCTCGCTGTATTGAGCAATGCTCGGAATTACAGCTTAAGGGTTAGCTTAATTAATTGGACAACTTGGTTGGGATGGCGGGATTGCCATATGGAAGATTGGAACTTGATTTAGGATTGGAAACTTGGTTTACTTGAGAAATATCAATTTATTTATTATTGCTATTCGTTTTACATTCTTTACAATCTATTATTGTATTTGTTCATAAATGCCGCTTATTGCAAAATAGCCATGATAGCCTATCCTTTGGAATAAGCCTTACATATAGATAAATAGAATCGCATTACATGCACAACTTGTTGAGTGCTTTAAGTACTCGCCCTTGCCAAACAACAATAATCAACAGCTTGAAGAATCTACACTGTGTTGGAAGATGAGGTCCAAGAAGACACGAGTCATTAGGGTCCGAGCCTTGTTGGTTGCCTGTGGTGAACTGATGAGCTATCTACGTTTCTACTTTCCGCTGCTTAATTATTAGTTTATATTCTCAGTCTTGCCCTGCGTGGCTTAATAATGTAAGTTGGTCATAAGATCATACATTTAGCTATATCAATAAATGAACTATTATTCTATTATCGTTGTGTATGATGTGATATGTACCAATGTTAAACTGTGTGCACTAGCGTTGATCCTGGGACTAGTGCGGTAAACACAGTGGGTTCGAATCAGTGGATTCGGGTCCTTACAGAGGTGGTATCAGAGCATACTGACTGTAGGTCTTGGCCCTAGATAGTGTGGAGGTGTCTTGTGAGAGTCCAAAACTATTTTCTAAAGGAAGAGACCGATGGCCTACGCGATCAAGTGTCCTTTGCAGAAGTAAGTACATTACCGTAACCTAACACTTTATGAATTTAACTATATTTTTTTTACTCAATGGCATCTCTCCAATATATGTAGGGGTTTCTCAGACTATGTCGATGAAGGAGGGTCACACAATAACAAAAAGGGCAAGACTGGAGTATAAGAAATTCACTGGTACAAGTGCCTAGCATATATCGCTTAATTTTTTGACATCTAATCTTCGTGTGTTAATTTCTTTTCTCTCTTCACAGTGTCATCAACAGGCGCCGATGACTGTGCGGTTTCTATGTCATGCAACACATATTGGTTGTGGTCGTGGCTCACACCTTTTCCTAAGGTATATGTACATGCATACTTAGCCTTTCACATACAAATTTTGAAACTTAAATTCATGCACTCATTTATGTTTTGCAGATGATCAATATCCCCGAGAAGAGCTTAGACAGCAAAGCACTCAACAATTTACGAGATCACTTATGCCAATGGTAATCTGGTTAGAAGTTATATCGGAGGACTGTAGGTTTAGAGATCCCAAGCGCCCTACTAGTCCATATGGAAACAATATTAATTGTATATGTCAATGTGATATATATGCACGTGTCTCGATTGTTAAGCATGTTTGTGTTTGTATGTTGTGAACGAATGGGCTATATGTATTGCAATTTACGTATTCGTGTTCTGTGAATGTGATATGTGCATTCTGTGTTATGTATTGTCAATGTGATATATATATGCCCAATGTTAATATGTGTGTTATTTTGGATAATATGCAAAATTGAAACACCCTATGAGGGTCATCGAGAATCGGTTCTTATGAGGAACTGACAGTGATGACCTCTCATCGAATCCGTTCTTTTAAGAAAGCGATTGTGATGACCACATTAGTAGAATCGGTTCTTTTACTGAAATGATAACCATACCATTACAATCGGTTCTTGGAATAAAGCGATTGTGATGATACATTATCGAATCGGTTCTTTAAAGAAGCGATTCGATGACTTCATTAGAATCGGTTCTTTTGTAGAACCGATTCGATAACCACGTTATCGTAATCGGTTCTACAAAAGAACCGATTCTAATGAGGGGTCATCGTAATCGCTTTAAAGGAAGCGATTCGATGACCTCATTAGAATCGGTTCTTTTGCGAACCGATTACGATAACGTGGTTATCGTAATCGATTTCGCAAAAGAACCGATTCTAATGAGGTCATCGTAATCGCTTCTTTAAAGAACCGATTCGATGACCCTTTATCGTAATCGGTTATTAGAAAAACCGATTGTGATAATGTGTTCATCGAAATCGGTTTGATCTAAGAACCGATTCTAATGAGGATTTATCACAATCGGGGTAAAACCGACTGTGATAACTCCACCTCATCACTATCCAAAGACTTCGTATCGCCACTTGAACCGATTGTAATGACAAAAAAGAACCGATTTTGATGTACAATTCTGTAGTAGTGTGCAAGTCATTGCGCAGCACTAAAAACAACAAACTCTTCTATGCTATGCGTTCTCAGTAGCTCGTGAATTCGAGTTCGTATGATCACGTGAGTGCGTGTGTGTTCCAACAAAGATACTACTTACGTATGAGCGTGTTGGGTCATAATCATGCTGCAATGGGGCTGTCCGTAACTCAGCATCACAGGCACTATCCTATGTGTAACAATCGGTCTTCGGAAGAATCAAACAAATATGTACCTGGTGACTAGAAGTCTACGTACAAGAAAACAAAGTGTAAATTGTGACAGCACCTATATGTGAGACATGTATTGTTATCAAGTCAAAGTGGGTGCACTAGGCAATAACTCATTTTTCGCGAGAACTTTACAGTCGAAGCCATATTCTAGCCACCTATAGCAAGGTGTGGAAGTTGGCAATAACTCATTTTTCTCGAGAACTAATCTGAATTGTTATAGCACAAGCTAGGATGCAATTTGGAGTTGGCAATGTAAGAAGGATTAATTCCTCGTATGTCACTATAATTTAAAAGAAATTCATAAATATATCAATGATACGTAGTAGAACGTAACATATAAAAGATAAAGTTAACTAACGAATTGCCCTGTCTGGGGAAAGGAAGTGTTGGGTTTGTGCGTATGGTACGGTGGAGCTGCTGGATCCTTGCTTTTAATTGGTCCTCATGCAGGGTGGTATCGAGGGTCTTCAGTGTGGCTACTTTGGCCGTTACATGTGATGAGTGCACGATGGACCACATGGGATCATGTCATTATGATGCGATAGTGAGAGTGGTGGATGGGAGATATCGGCATTTTCGAATATCTGGCAAAGGTTAGTAGAAAAAGGGTCTGGGATTCCTATTACTGTCCCTTGTGAGTGCACTCACCAAATTATATAGACTTGGAAGTTGGAACATCTATATCTAGGGTTTCCTCATTGTCCTGGGGATGTTTGCTCCTAATGAAATGAATTAATGGATGAGCTGACGGTGGTTCTCAATGTTGCCAATGGTTAAAAAGATTCCTTGTTCCAGTTACTTCATCCAAAAGTCCATCTTTGTAAAAACGAAGAGTCAAAAACTACTTTAACACAACATGCTATCCTTCAGACGGAAAACATGTTGGCTAGCTCTACTTGTAGAGTAATTTTGTTGCTATGAAGTTTACCACCAACTTCCCACCACTCTTTTTCCTAAGGCAGATAATTTTTGAAAAAAACAAGGTTGTTTTTCACTCCATCCTATAGTGGACAGGATGATTCACTCGGAACAACTTTGATGTTGTCGAGCTACAATGCTCTGAACACTACATTAACAAGGTACACCGTACACTGACTAATAAACACATCGATATATATATGTTCAGATCTAGTAACACCATTAAAAAAAGATGCCGCAGATGCATATACATACACCTGATGACCTGAAGACAAGTACCTGGAATATATCTTCGAGAGTAAGTCCAGTGTATGACGCAAGATTACGAGAGATCGATCTCCCAAGAGCCTTAAGCGGACTGTTGAAGTTCACTGTTCACACGAGCTGCTGTCCGTACACAGAAACCTAAGCTGCTGCCATATTAATTTATCTTTGGCTACACGCATACGTGGTCGGTCTCAGGCAGTCACATGCCGTTCGTCTTCCTCTCCGTAGTCGGTACCAAGCACCAGGCCAAGGGAATCGACAAAACCACCGTACCATTAGCCCGTTGCATTTGGCCACCTTCCTGGCCAAAGATGCCGCCTCTCTAAAATCTTCGGCATCTAAACCAAATTATTGAATGGCTTTTGTAGCAAAAAAGCGTGGTCGCAAGCCACTGAGCCACCCGTATGGCCATATATACCCCAGTCATCCTCGTCCAACTTGTACTAACACCTGATTTGAAACGCAAGAATTTCACAGGAAGCAGTACAAATCCTACGAGATTCTTTTCAAATTCCTCTATTCCAAATGGAGCCTTGCGGAGTAGGAATTCGTCGAGTTTGATCCTGTGACCTCCGATTGATCTACCCATGCATGTCTTGAATATGGATGGATGTGCACAGTGCACTTACCAAGTAACCAACTCTTCATGCTCTCCTGGAAGGAGGTCACGGCCAGTGCTGTATAAACTAGACGCACCCTGTGACTTGCACAGGGACGTAGCACTGTAGCAGCAAGCGTTGGTCACAGCTTCTGGATTTTCACCATTTCCTGCAAAAAAAAAAAAAATCTGTGGTCCTTGGATGGTAACTTCGAGGCTGCACCGCTGCACTCTTGCCTGCGAGAGATTTCATGGACATGTTATTTCTTCTCGAGGCTAGACGTATTCGTCTACACGCATGGTCCTGGGCCTCGTTTGTCAAGAGAGATTGTCGGTGTCTGGATTTACCTGCTGCCAAGCGCCAACCATAGTACCAAAGTAGTGACCTCCAGCTTGCACAGCACAACTGCACAAGCAACTGAGAGTTATGGCGTTTGCTTCACCGAGTCCTTGGCATGTCAGAGTCCTTTTGGGTATCATCTGGTCTAAAAATCGTCATATGATGCAAACATATAAATGTACACACAGTACAGATCCGTGAGCGCAACCACATGCCTGCAAAAAATGGTGTCACAGGTAATTAATGGTAGGTTAATACTCCCTCTTCAAAAAAAAATTGTCGGTCTGAGACACACGTGGTTAAAATTTTAAAGCTTTAGCTATCGATTTTATTTTAAAATATTTAGATTGGATGTATGAAAATCATATGTATAGATTCGCCTCGAAATGTATTTTCATAATATTATGATTTTATTGGATTTTTAAATATATTATAATAGAAATTAACAGTAAAAGTTGAGTTTTTAAAGACCGTATCGATATCGAAAACGACAACTATTCGTGACAAAGGAGAGAATAATGCCTATGGTGAATAGAACTTTTATCTATTGGCCGGGCTCATGTGCACAGTTTTTTGCGCCCTATCAAATGTAAGCATAATAAGTGGTATTTCCTACTTGTCACGTATCTAAAGAAAACAAACCCTTCATTTTCCTTATACCGATTTCTGACCTATACCTATTTTTACCTACTTCTGTTTCTGAATAAATAATGTTTTAGGATTTTGCACTTTAACTAAGACACATGTACAATGATCAAATCGCTCTTCTTCGTTAGGTCACTTATTATTGTTGGATAGTATATGTTGCTTTGTTCGACAGCAATAAATAACATTGAGAATAAGAAATGTTATAAAGAAAAAAAAACAGTTAAAAGTTGTCTTAAAATTGCAGAACAACATGCATTTTAGAATAAAATTTGAAAGTTAGAATGACATGTATTTTGAAACAAAATTTGAAAGCTACGGACGGATTAAACGTTTCTCTGATCTGGCCAGCATCTTTATATATTATTGTGTAAAGAACCCTGGACCTGAGCCAGACTCCGTACCAACCGAGGAAAAGCTTAACTCCAGAGCAATACAAGTGCCAGAAAGCAAAAGACCATTAGGACAAACAACCCAACATTAACCCCACAACGTACGCGTAATTATACTGCGAATAATGCTGAAAAATATGGGCTACTTTTGCTACGGCATCTGAGTCGTGCATACATTACCTTGCGAGGATCCAAATGCAATGGACAAACCACAGAAAAGCAGGGCCTTTTGCCCAAGCGCGTTCCGGCTTTACGCATTTGTGCTTTTGGTGTCGTGTGCTGCAACCTGCAAGGCTGCATGTTTAAGGTCAACTGACATTATCAAATACCCAATTCATGTTTTCTTGCCAAGTGGATGGCAAAAGATGCCCCCAACTTGGTGAATAGATTTTGACTGCTCAAGTCGGTTTGGTTTACACATAGTGCTGGGCGGCGCCATCTCCGGGCGAGCGCGGACAGCTGCCCCGGCTTGCTAGTAAGGATTTAAATTTCGTTTTCGGATAAAATATCGTCTGGAATCGAAATTCGGAATTTTGCTGAAATTCGGGTATTTCGGACAAATCTCGTTCGAAATTCAAAAGCAAAAATTCAAATCCGGTTCGTTCTCTACCGAGAAAAATGAAATTTTGCTGAAAAATCCCGAAATTTTGGTATATTTGCACCGGCTGAAAAGTGGGTCAAACAACGACGAACAATTTTGATTTTTTTTTTGGAGGTTCCTGACATATCATTGATGTTCCCATAAAAATTTCACTTGATTATCGCTTTTGAGTAAGTTTTAAAAATTCAAACATTGCTACTATCCTGATAAAACAATGATCGGGAAGTTTAATCCGAATGAAAAATGGTACAAACCATGTTAGAAAATTTTTAAAAAATTTATGCATGGTTATGATGCATCAATAATGTTCAGATGATGATAAAGCTTCATGAATTTTTAAAAATTCAGACAGTGCTACTGTCCTGTTAAAAGGCTTACCAGCAAACTTGAATAAAATGAAAAATGGTTCAAACCACGTTAGAAAGTTTTTAATTTTTTTTAATAGTTCTAATATAACATTAATGTTTATATAAAATTTTTAGATGATAATCATGCTTAAATAATTTTTAAAAATTCTGACAGTACTACAACATGATAAAAGCCTCATGATCAATACATAGATTTGCTTTAGCAATCAAAAAAGGTTTAAAATTTTTGAAAATTTTACAGAAGGGTAATAAGGAAATTCTTAAGATCTCATAAAATTTTGAATCATGATCATACCCCAGTGAATTTGTAAAATTCTTACAAGGCACAATACCATTTTTGTCTTTTTCTTTTTGAGTTTTGAAATATAATATAACAAATGAAGTTCAATGGTTACATAGATTTGATTGACCAAACTAAAAAAAGTTGAAATTTTTGAAAATTTTATAGAATGGTACTGAGGAAATTATTAATCTCTCATAAAAATTTTATATCATGATTACACTCGAGAAAATTTGTAAAGTTCTGACAAGGCTACTGTCCCAATTATGTTCATTCACTTTTTGATTTTATAAAGATAACAAATGAAGTTAAATTATTTTGAAATTTTTCCATATGATCCTACACTACTATATATAGTACCATAAATTTTTAAGATCATTATCAAGCTTGTAAAATTTTATAAAAATCTGACAGTGTTTCTGCCAAAATTTTAAAATATCTCAAAAATTCGGTTTTTCAACAAATTTTCATAGAAGATGATTTTCTTAAGGGTTATTGGACCAAATCCGGTCAAATTTGGCCCTAAAAATTTAATTTAGATTTCGTGGTAGCCCAAAATCCGAAATTTCGGCAAAAAATCGCCGAATTTCGGCGAGATTTGTATCCCTGCTTGTCAGCGACGACATGCAATGTCCAGCGCTCGGGCCTTCCTCCGGCAACATGCTATCACAGTGTCGCCTTCCTTGAGAGACGAGCTGCCATGCTTTGGCCAATTGGACGGCTCTTCTCCGTGTGTTTGATGCTATGATATTCAGTTGTTGTATGCAAGGGTGCTAACTAGGGGTGTAAACAGGTCGGATACGGGTGAATATTGTTTTTCTCATATCTTAACCTATTTTTTCCGGATTCAGAACCGGATACGAGTAGCCGGATACGGATACAGAACCGAGTTATTCGGGATACAGATATGGGATGGATATGTGACGGATTCGGGTTGAAAACGGATAAAGATATACGGATAATTCACGCATATATAAAGTAATATATGTTGAATTAAAACCAAACGAGTATATGACTATAGAAACAAGTTATATATCAATCAAACTCAATAGACGTCGTAGGAAAAATATGCTACTTGACGATCAGTAGAACCAACTAATTGTTAATATAAATGGGCTGTCATGGAAAAAATATGATGAAAATGGGTTGGGCCTTGCTGATATCTGAATATCCAACCCGAATATCCAATCCGGATATCCAAATAAGAAAAATCCAGATATCCGGACCACGTCCCGTATTTACCGGATATTGGATGCTCCGGATCCAATCTCGAATCTGGATTCAAGTATCCGGATCCGGTCCCAGATCCGACCGGATAGTCAAATTCGGTCCCGAATCCGACCTGTTTTCACACCTAGTGTTAGCTAATTGTTTGCACCCAAATTTAGCAAGGTATGGTTTATTTGACAGGCTGAAGGATAAAATGGATATTTCTGGCCGATATCAGTTGAAAAGGAAAAGTTAAGTTAAAAATAGAATTACGACCGATGTTGATTGAAAGATGGAATTTTATCTGTACAGAGGCCGATATGAATCATGGTTGGCAACGTGTTGGAAAATGATACGATCGGCTGATACACTATAAAATGGTATTGGGAGCAAGCAAAAACAACAACACAATCAAACAACTCGCATCTACTTTTTTATTTACTTTCCTATCAATAAGGAGTAGCTTTGTAATTTAAACTCGTTCTTACAATTCGATTTTGATCAATAAAATTGCGCATCGCTAATATTCAGAAATTTTTACCGTAATAGCGCCCTGGACACTTTTTTTCGAAAATGGCTCGTCTCACCACGAAATTGTAGGAATGGACCCATGCATCCAAATTCAGCGCTGGGAAACACTGAAATTTTTTATTGTTTATTTTTAGTGGTCTGAGACAGATGGATTTTTTTCCGGTGCGAGAAATTTTATTTTAATTTTCAGCGGCCAGAGCCAACTGGAATATTTTTTTCATCCATTTCCAACGGCACCGCACCGCTTTATAATTTCTTCTTTTTTATCTAGAAATTATCCAACGAAGCCAAAATGCTGGAATTTGTGGGCCCGATCGGCAAGCGTAGGGATTTCCAGCGATTTTTTTTTAAAAATATTCAGTGCTCCCAGTTCGCTGAAAAGAATAAAAAGAGTATTTAGACGACCAGAAAATAATAAAAAAAGAAAATTCTAGCAGACTGGAACCGCTAGAAATGATTAAAAAAATCAGCTAACCCTGTCCGCTAATTTTTATTATATAGAGGCCTTTTTCGTGATTTTGTCGCAACAACGGTTATTTACGAAAAAAAATAACATACAGAGGGCTACTATAGTATAAAATTCGATTATTGATCTTCTTCGATTATTCCAGGTTTGGTTTTCTCTGATATTGTTGCGCATCGCTTTTTTAGGAAAAATCTACCTTTTATCATTTAATCAGTCTTAATCGGTTGTTTAGACTTATCGTTACTTTTGATTTAATCAGCTTCTGGTAGCTGTTTAGATCTTTGCTAATTGTTACATTATATTGGCTTTGAGCATATTTTTTTATCGATCTTGCCGATTGCAGGATCAAATCGGCTGGCACGTTACGAACCTCATTGAACCCGACGTTCTCATGTGTTTGGACCGATTAATCCGTCGTCGCATTTTTTAGCGCAACACTAATATAACTAGCTAAGACGCAAGAGTTTTGATGCATATATAGACTAGTCTAGCTTAATTGCCCCAAGATCGACAATCAGCTGTACACTGAATAGTTGATACGCTATGTCATATATGTATGCACTACTATTCTCTTTTAACAATTTGTTCACAGCGCTAATCTATGCTTAGTTACTTAGAGCAGCACATCTGGCCTGTCATTATCCTTGTAATAATGGTCAGTGATTGACGATCTATTGTAGCTTTGTTGATGATGTAGTGACAAACATGGATATATCCTGTATCCAAAATAGAGTACGTCAACCAGGGGGGCGCCAGCTCCCTGCTATCATGGGTAGCTGCTCGGGCTCACCGGCGACGAGGGGTGGAGGTCCAGCGGTATCCTTCCACCGTGACATCATAGAGTCGATGATTTCTATCAATTAACTTGTTAGTTTACAGTTGAAAATTGAACTAGAATGTTGGAATGGATAGTTCATTAACTTGATAGTTCACAGTTAGAACTTGAACTAGAATGTTGGAATTGATAGTTCATTAACTTGTTAGTTCACAGTTGTAAACTTCTAATTGCTCATTTGCTCCATCGGTTCTATCACCTAATTAGTGAGGGATCGGACATAGTGATTTAGACTTTGGCTATGACTATGGTATTGATTCGAATTTGTAAATTTCAAAATAAGAAGGTTTTTGGTAGATAAAGAAACTCTAGAAAGCAATAAAACTCTTGGAAATACAACTACCACAAAACACAAGTCGCATAGCAGCTACAAGAATTTGCTACATATTAGCTATATGCCTAAGTTAGAAAATTTTTCTATCATGTATAGTGATATATTGATATGAAAGTTGACTCCTTTTATTTTCATTACCGTTTCCAACCGCTGGTCATGTGTATTTAATTTTTTTTCATACTTATTGCCCTCAATTATGCTTATCCAGGCTCCGAATAATTCCTGCTCCACCACCGGCTGAATCCTAAGACTTCAACTGTTGATCTACATTCCAACACATGTGTTTAGTTTGGTATCCATATATTCTTTTCAAACAACATCTTCAGTATACAGGTCTGGAGCTCAAGAAATGTACACAGATCTGTACATGGCATTGTAAAACAGTAAAAATGAGCCAACTAATCGAGGAATTATTCGCGTCCCACGAAACTTCAAGGGTGCAAGTTGCGAAACAAGACATATATACTCTTTATTTTCTATATGAAGAGGGGCAGTGATGCTCCAATTTGGCATGGTCTGTGTAGTTTGAAAAGGTGAAATCAAGACAAACGGTAACTAGTTCAAGTGTAACTCCAAAAGTCAGTGAGCATCAAATTAATTCATTACCTAGAATGAAAGGAACCAAGTACATCACCGGGTCAGATTCAGACAATCAGATTAGACAGATTTTGTCATATATAAATAACTCAGCTTCACCAAAAACCTAACCAGATTTTTTAGCCCTTGCAAGCTAGCAAGTAGCAGCTTTGCTACGACAAGGGGAGGAAAAAGTAGAGAAAAGTCCGTATCACGTTCTAAACTTTATTTAAAAATTCATCTGACACCTTGAATAATAAAATTAGATATTTGAACCTTAAACTTTATAGTCCGGTTCAAATAACACCGTAACTCGGTTTTATATAGTGCTATTGTCTGTTTGACGTGATGAGTAAGCAGTTTTGTCATATAGGATGACACGCTGAACAAGTTTAGGTAAATGACAGGCGAAGCTCACGGAAGATTCTCTTTCAAATCGAAATAGAGAGGGAAGGAGAGCTACAAGGGCCAATAACCATAGAAGCATGATTGGGAGCTAAGTGGAGGAGAAGCTCATGTGGGCCTCATTTGTTATTGATCTAACTTGACCATCGTATTATCTTACATTGCAAAACCGCTCACTCATTGTATCACATGATAACATCACTATGTAAAACTAGATCATGGTGATATTGAACCAATTACAAAATTTAGGAGATCAAATAGCTGATTTCATAATTTAAAGTACCAGATGGATTTTCCACCAAAGTTTGGACTGTTATATAAACCCAATGATGGCACTAAAGTTTCTCACCTGTTCGAAGGTTAGGTCTACCATCTTCAGTACCACTTCATCCGGCAAATTTTTTTTGTTAGGACTCGTATCAAAATTACTTCGATTACAATAGTCAATGAGTTCAAAATTGAAATCTCGATAATAATTCGTTAAACTCGAGCTGTGTAAAGAATTAATGCCAAAGCTAGCTTGGCATTTTAACCACCATGGCGTTGTTCACTTGTTCTGTTCTACGCAACTCTGCAGAGCCTTTATATCCTCCAGTGTGACTGTGTGAGCACGCGTGCAACAGCACTTACAGATCAGAAAGCAACTTCAGGAAGACCTTCAGGAAAAGGAGCACCCTTTGAGACAGGCTGACCTGTGATGATTGAAAGACCAGTCAGTAGTTTCACACTGGTATTTGCAAGATCTGAACTGTTGGGTCTCCTTTTATTCCCTGTGGATGTGTGTACAACTGCCCTTTGAGATCCTGGGGAGTGGGGATTACTACTTTGTGTCTCTCACTTTGGAAGACATGGATAGCGGATGAGGCGAACAAGCAAAGGAGAGAAGGTCTCGTGTTTTTGCAACCAAACCACAATTTTCAGCAAGCCATTGAGTGAGTGGCGCAAATTTCAAACACCGACAAATATTGGTGTAGAAATGCAGTCAAGTGGAACGTAATAGTTTGATGCATGATCACATTATGGAGAAGGGAACTATCTTCTACTAGAGAGCAATAGAGCATGTTTCTTTGCTAACTGTAGAAAAACTATCATTTAAGAATTAAGAGGCTTGTACATGAGCGGGAGGGGTTCAGAATTTACACAGAATTGACAGTAGCTTACCAGATTTACAAGTGGAGTTGATAGAAAAATAGAACAGCAAAGCATGCAAAAACACCATCGATTTGGGAGCATAGGATTATTGAAAGCTATCCTGCACCTCTCCATAATATCTCTATATTCTCTATACTACACAAATATATATGTGCGTGAGATAAAACACTTTCCTAAAGATGAAGGTTTAATATTTACCAACATATAGACACAATATAACATCGGCTGGCATAGTACCATCACACAGAGCAATGACGTGATCATTTGATAAGGATGCACCTGGCTGGTGGACCCTCGGCTCCAACCAACCTTGAAGATAAGCAATGCAACATGTGTATGCTAGGTTCGACATCATCTAGTTTCAGATCTTCGACAAGGATAATTTCCTGACAAAATAAAATAGCCAACCCAACCAGTGGCACAAAGTAATATCTTATTGACTGTCAAAGTAGCATGCACTATGCTTTGGATCACCGACACATACAGTGTAATGTTCTTCATAGCAGCACGTTGACAAATGGAAAGTTATCATTACAAAAAAGTGAAGAGTAAAGTACATATGTCATAGAACCATTACCAGCAAGCTTGTCAGTTTAACTCCATTATCAGCATAACCTTTACAGTTTAAAGCTGAAAGTCCTCCCCAGCACTGACGAAGGTATGTTTTCTTTTCTTATCCCGAATCAATTTTTGTTTGCCAATCAATGAACTGCCAATGATGAATTATTGATTAGCCTTGTCCATGAAAGATCTGTGTCTTTTCACTGAATAATCTACAACAGTGAGCTTGAATCTGCAAACAGTGGAAATCATATATTTAGTTATGTCAGATGGTTATTTACCAATCCAAAATTAGCAAGAAGAATATAATTGTTGGGGGGTTCCACTTAATGTCTAATACAAACAAAAGTTAAAGCTGCTAGGAAAAGATAGACAATTTTGCCACACTCAACACCTCTCACCCTCATGTGTAGGCTCAACATGGGCTGAGGACCTGATCCACCCCTAGGAACCTCCCTAATATCACCACCAGACCCTAACTACTACAACTTTTTTTTTCATAATTGCTCCAGACAGATCAAATCCATAACCTTGAAAGTCAGAATTCTATTACCAAGTTCAATTTTATGTCAAGCTCGTCCACCCAAAACCTTAAATTTAGGGAAAAGTAGGCAAGCTAGATATAGTGCAAGAATTAGAAAGTGAAAAAAAGACAGGTTTGTAATGTGTTATTTGGAAGTGAGCATTAGCATTTTCAGATGAACTTAACAAGTAGTAGCTGACATGGAATTTTTCTGTAGTGCAGGCAGTGTTTTTTTTTCCTAAAAAAATACAGGTTCTTCGAAAGTCAATAAGTTTGATAAGTCGATTTGAATATTCCGTATAGAAAGAGTCCAGTCTCTTACCCTTCTTTTCAAAAAGACTATATGTGCACGGATCAAGTAATCATAAGACAACTGAAAGATAGTCCATCCCTACAAGTTTATCAAATATGTTTCCCTACAAGTTTATCAAATATGATAAGGACACATCAGAAAGGTAACCACGTAAATCAAACAAAACCGTATACATAAACCAAAAGATATTACACAAAATAGGATGGTAACACTGAGAGTACTTATCAACAAGCTTAATCAATTAAACCATTTTGTATCATCCTCTGTAAATCCAACAAAACTCAGATCACTCTCCTTTTGCCACTTCAGCTTCCTGGAAATTAAAGATTCCCAACTTATAGATTAAATGGGACTTGAATGTTAAAAATTGTGTGCTCCACCTAAGATGTGTGTTTAAGCATCACTTGTCTGTGTTCATTGTCCTGAAAAGAACTCAACGAACTCCTTTTGGGATATTCAGAGACTCCATTGCTTCAGCTGCAAATAGTCATTTGGTTAGACCTACCAAATACATCAGGAAGACATGTCACTCAAGCTTCTTAAAGACCTACTGTAGCAAAGTTGGTTTATGAAACTGGAGCTAGACCAATCATGACATAAATCATACATCTCGTAGAGAAACTAAATACTTGTCTATACACAAAAATGAAAGTTTAGATTTACGATGGATACGGAATACAGATAGAAGACAATTAGTCCAACCATTTAACGGAAAAGCTCATTGAACTTTGAAAAGTATCACATAGTGCCGGACTACCTGTCATATTCTTGTCTCTCGGAACATCATTAATCAACCAGCAATGCGGGACCTGTCCCTAACAATCAGGAATTCAATCACAACCTAATCAATAACCTTATAACCAACTACTATTATACATAAACTTCAAACTGAAGTGCGCATGCATTTATGCTGATCACCACACTAGATCAATATGAATTCATACACTTGCACTGAATTTTGTACCAGCACAGACCTACCTACACATGATCGATGAATACCCACAGCATATATTTTGTAACAATTGCCAATACTGAGTATTTTGAGGATTATCACTTCTGAGTATTGATTGACACAGCAAAATGTTATAACCAGCATCACCAACAAAATTTGAACTCATACGAGGGAAAAAAAACAAGGCAAAAAGCTTCGATAATCGATACCATTGAGGACCTCGAGGTCGACCGTGTCGACGTCAAATCCGGTCTCGACGTGGTGCTGGAACCTGTGGCCGGGGCTATCGACGTGGTGCCCGTGTGCGCGCGCTCATCCGGGGCTCCGAGAGGTTGTATAGCGACCCGTTCGCCATGGGCTCCTCCAGCCGCACCAGGGGCTCCACCCCCGCGTCCGACCCCAGCACCGGGAGCTCCGATCGGAACGCGTGCGTGATGCCCGGGATCCGCCGCCGCCGTGGCCGTGCTCCTGCAGGCTTAGCCGCATCGGATGCGGCGGGTTGGCGCCGCTGCAGGTTGGAAGGTCATATTACGCGGGGTGGGCGCCGGCGCCGGCGCGCGCGGCGAGAAGAGCCTGGCGCACGGCCACGACGAGAGGAGACATGATGCTCGCGGTTCGCCTTGCACGGGAGCCGGAAGGCGCTACACTTGTTGCTCTCGTAAATTTCTTTTTGAGAATTTTCGAAAATTTCCAGGCTTTGGTTTTGTGTTAATACGTAGGAAGTTTTCTATGGACACCCGAGAGCAATTTTTAGTTTTCAACGTTTTCTTAAATTTATTTATTTTTTTAATAAATTATCATCTAACTTGTTTCTAAATCTAACCTTTTTGTCATGTCAACACTAGTCTAGCTCTGAGAAAAAAAAAGTGACTATTTTTGTTATGCTGTTGGTCGTGGCATGGCAAAACGACATTGCCACGCCAGTCAACATGGAGTGGCAGGATTGGCCACGCCACGATGATTGTGTAACAGTATTGTTTGATTACGTCACGATCGGCGACATAGTCAGATTTAGAAATAAGTTGAGCCTAGAGTCATCAATAGAAATAAAATTTTAAAAATAGTTAAATAGTAATAGAAATTTGACATCTAATTGGCATCTCACAGGACTTGAGAAATTTGATGATTTGCTCCAACCTTACATGGTTCAACAACAATTTGTTAGTCTACACACGGTAACGGATCTTATGCCCTCCCAAGTTCATCAGCCAATTGGTTTTTTTGCCCCTTTTCATGTTAAAGCAATTTATATTTCATTTCCTCCATAACCCCAATTCCCCAAATGACCAAAATGCCCCTATGGTGTCTTTTCTTTTCCTGTCCTTCCATCCCCTTATTCTCTCCTCATCCCATGCCAAGTCTAGTAACATAATATTCACATGACAAATTCAAATATTTTTTGTGTATGCAACTAGTTAAAGTTTTTAAAAGTTTGACTGCACACGTTCTAAAATGGCATTAGAAAAAAGAGGGAGTACAATGCTGCATTCACATGATCAAAATTCAGCAACAATCTTGAGATTGAAATCTCATTTGTCAATTCACCACACAACTCTTGCACTGGGAGCAAGAGTGGAGAGGAAGCACAGGGAGGATTACGGAAGCAAAAGAATTGGACATCCCCTCCCCTCCGTCTCCGGCCATGTCCATGCCATGCGGCCTCCTCCCCTTGCTCCTACTGCCACTGTGGTCTCCTATGCCTTGTTCATCGTCATGGTAATTTGGTAGGATTGCAGGATGGATGTTGAGAGTAGAGCTAGGAGGCGTATATACGTTCTGCACTTGGGTTGGATTGATTTAAGCTCAAATCTCGAAGTAGGTGCTGTGAGGTCTTGGTCGGCGATGTCAGTTGAGACAACATAGCGGTTGCGGTGGCTTAGACTTGTCGAAGCAGCTTAGTAGGTGTTGTTCCTGCATAGGTGGCGCATGGTGCTGGATGGCGACTGCCCTCTTGGTAGCGTGTCATAACGCGGGGGGGGGGGGGGCACGCGTGGTGCTTTGGTTGGTAGAGGACCATGGTGGTGTGGGTGTGCACCATAGCACTTTGTGGTCGCTGCTTCATGGCGACAATGCATCCGTAGGCGGCGCAGCAGTGTGTAGGTGTTGGATGTCTCGCGCCGGCGACCTCCACACCCTCTACAGGTTGAGCATTGTGTCAAGGACGTCAATAGTGTCTTCGGTTCGCGACACTGTTGTAGTTGAGCTACAGTGCATGACTCATGGGATATGATGGTGACGGGTAAGGGTCGTGTTTTGTCATCGCTCCTCAAGGTGGTTTTATTGGTGTATTAGGGGGAGCTTCTAGGTTTGGAACTCATTTGCCGTTGTTGGTGTCTCCCCTATTGGGGATGATGGTGTCCTATTGGGACGGTGGTCAGGTGCCTTGTAATTTCCTCTCCGAAAGTTACTGTTGTTTTATCTTCTTCTGAAAAGAATGTTGTTTTATCTTCTTCTGAAAAGAATGGCAGAGCTTCTACCTTAGTTTCAAAAATTCACCACACATCAATAGTATATCACCAATCAAATTTATTGAGCATCACAAATACTTCCCGGTTTCAACTTTCAAGTCAACAAGGTGCTCCAACCTTCACTGCTACCATACATTTGCAGTTAATACTAGAATTTGGTTTCCCCATTTGTACAGAGGCACAGTTACAGAATATCCAGAAGTGACTACAAAACAGAAGCAAGGTGGATCACTATTTTTTCAAACCCACAACATGCAATATAGAAGACTTCGGCACGATATTCTGCAACCTACATATAGTACATATTAGAGAGGGTAAATATTACTGATGGTTGCTGTGCTGTTCACACAATTCACTCCAAAGAGACCTTCTGTCCTTCAGACTTCAGTTGACTTGAGATCCATACGTAAGAGCTAGCTCAGCGACGGTTGGTAGGATTTTGTTAGAGAAAATAACCAGAAATATAGAATCCACAAGGAGGAGTACGACATAAAGCATCAAAACTGATCGCTGTCTGTTTCTTTTGATGCCGCCACTTGAGGCTATATCAATATTGTGGTGGTGGATAAGTTCCGGGGTAAGGCGCTGTATAAGAACCATTATGGGTAAAGAGAGACCATCTAGTTAGTGCTCCGGACTAAAGTTAGGAAAATGGATGAATATATCTCTGCCCATCAAGATCTTACCAGGTGGATACGGGGATTGTGCTGCCGGCGAGGGTGGGTACGGTTGCCCATACGGCTGTGGCGGGTACGGTTGCCCATATGGCTGTGGCGGATATGTTGTAGAAGGAAATGCATGGTGCGGGCATGGTTGCTGGGGAGGTGCAGGCGGGTATGCTGGAGCGGGATATGGTGCCTGGCTAGGAGCTGGATAAGCTTGGTACGGGGGTGCTGCAGGATATGTTGCAGGTGGGTATGAAGGCGAGGCGGCAGTGTATGGCACTCCTGATGCTAGTACTGGCGCCGGCGCCGGCGTTGGTGCTGCAGGATATGTTGCAGGAGGTGGGTATGAAGGTGAGGCGGCAGTGTATGGCACTGCTGATGCTAGTACTGGCGCTGGTGCTGCAGGATATGTTGCAGGAGGTGGGTATGAAGGTGAGGCGGCAGTGTATGGCACTGCTGATGCTAGTACTGGCGCTGGCGCTGGCATTGGAGGAACAGAATAGGTAGTGGTTTTGGCAACACTTTTACTCATCTTGTTCTTCTGGTAGACATAGGAAAACCAATGAGGCAATGACACATCAATAAGGAAACAAAGATCAATGGACAGTCTCTCACCATTGCTGAGACATCAAAGTGCATAATGAGCTTCACTTCCCCAGCAGACCTACAATACACCACACTATCTAAAAATTCGCAAGTTCAGTGGGCTCAAGGTATATGAAATAGGACTACCTCATATGGCGTGTCTGGAGGGGCCATGAGGAGTCGTCATAGCCGTTTGTAATCACCCTGTGTAGTTGCACCCTACAAAAAAAAAAGAACTTAGCCAACAGTCACTTAGAGCATGTACAATAATACTACCTCAACTTACTCTTAGCATATACACATCAGCTTTGTTCTATGTGGAAGAGTGAGAAAAGAAGAGAATGAAGAGAGCCGTCTCTTATTTAGCAGCAAGCATCGCACGGAAACATAGGTGCTATCGCTAAGCTAAAAGCCGGTGTTGGAGAAAGCACGAACGACTTTTATTGTTGAAGTTAGTGTTTTGCCAATAGCCATAAAGATGAAGTTAGTGTTGAATGCCTAAATTAAATGCTTATTGTTTCTCTAGAGATGGTTATTATATAAGCTGACTTTATTGCTTACTCTAGATGACATGGATGAGAGATGAAGTAAGTAGTAGGCTTTGTTATTGTACTTGCTCTTAGAACAATAATTGCCAAATGGGTGGCATTAAGTTCCACAAACCTGCTGCTGCCAATGAAGTCGTCATTGCTGAATGTGTTGCTGTTCCACACATTGATGTTTAACTCACGGAGCCCCTCAATGAGGGGTATATGAAACTTATCATCAAAAGTCGGATTCCTTCCGCCATCTGGCAGCATCATGAAATTCACCAAAAAAAGAGAGTATAGCATTGGTTTAAGATAGAGCATGGAGAAAATAGTAAGATGATGGAACAAGTGCAATTCAGAAGAAGCCTGCTTGTACGAGAAAATAGTAAGTTCATGGAGACGAAATATTTGCAAGATGAATATTTCATTGTTGTTGGAACTTGGAAATGTCCTAGAACTCCATTCAGGAAAGGCCACTGGGTGATTGATTTTAATTATTAGTAAGGAGTACAGGGCTAAGAGCCTTTTGGAAGCTGGAATCAAGAAAAAAAGAACATGTCTCAGTGTTCGGAAAAATTCCTGACAAAATACTGAAGATAGACTGTATTATGAGAGTGCTATTTGGGATGGCTGGTGGATGAACGGAAGTGGGACTTTTGCAGTAGTTGCAAGATAGTGGAAAAACAACATTCTTACAGGCCACTGGCTCCAATCCAGGCCTAGAGTTTTATGAATATAATTTCATACAGAATAACATGAGAATTGGGCGTGATTGCACATACTTCTATAACTCCACATAACTTGGCAAACTCTCCATGCCAGTTTGATTTATTTAGGTCCATGGGATTTGCAAGGCTAGCAAGTAGCAACTTTTGAAGGAGAAAAGAAGAGAGAGAGAGAGAAAAAAAAAGGGAATCACTGCATAGCTTTCCAAAAAAAAAAGAATTGACCAACTTCTAAACCAGCTTGAGAGCCTGATTTGTGTATACCCCACTACTCCACTGCTAGCTGCATTTCCCTTGGATTTGTGCAATTAGTTCTTCAAAAGCATAAGAGCGCTACTCAAAACATATAGCTAGATGCCAAATTGTACAAAAAGGAACAAGATTTCCTATGCCAACTGCTAATTATTAGCCTCACACTGACAGCAATGAGACTTTGATAAGGAACGGGTGGTTTGAATGTCTTATTTGTGCCGCATATTAGAGTAGCTTTCTAAGTCCCAAAATTGGACAAGTAATGGATACCGCTAGTGTGTACGACTTGTATTCATAGGGCATCACACAAAAGTAAAGTATAAGTACCTCTAACAAATATATTCTTAAATAAACCTGAGTATCATATGCCAACCTAGGGTGATATGATTCCACAAGGAAATGCGGAAAAAGACAAAAATAACTATTAGGAAGCATAGCTTTTTTAAAAAAAACTTTAAGAAGCATCTAATATATGGACCGCGTAGAAATTAGGCAACAATCAACTATACAAAAGTTAGAAAAAATCAGCTCAGCTAACCAGCCGAACGATCGGCCTTCCTCTCCCAAAGTATAATTGAACAAGTCACAAATCCCATCATCGAGAACAACGGGAAGCGACACAGCTGACCTAGTCACCTACCTTGTGAATAACTTTGGTTGACCCAATCAATGAAACCAATTGGATGAGTATGCCCTAGATGCTCAATCAACAACTGAGTTGGCATCGGAATGTATAATATACGAAATAGTTCGAGTTCATTCTCTATCCATAGTTCAAATTATAGCAGTTTTGTTCATCTAGGACAGTTTCTTGATACGAATTTTTCTCATACCGGTTCTTGGACATCAAGAAACTAAGCCACAAAATTTCTCATCTGGACAAACTATGTTCCAACATACAAGCGGAGCTATAAAAACCAAGAACATGGAGGAAGAGGGGATAGGAGGAGGAAGTGAGACTTGACGGACCGGTGCAGGTTCGGGTGCGGAGCTTGGTGTTGGCGTACTCGAGGACGACGTAGGGGTCCTGGCGCGTGAAGAACTCCGTGTCCCGCAGCTTCCTGCACCCAGTAACTGGTCGTCGCGTCGGTTCGACCCAGGCACCCAAAAAAAACCCAAGAAATTCAGCAAGACATTGGCGCCGATTTTCGAGATGGAACCACAAGAGAAGAGAAATTTTTGGACGAATTGAGCGGGCGGAGCGGAAGGGGAGCACCTCTGACTTCGAGGATCATGCCTTGGATCGACATGGCGCGGGTCGGATTGGGGAGGAGCAGCGAGGGAAGAAGGGGATCAAACGGGGCCGAGCTGGGGACGAGCCGAACGGAGAGATGAGACTGACGCGAGGACGACGAGCACTTTGGATTGGGCTGGCCCTGGCCCTGGCCCTACTTGCGTTTACGTCTTCCATAAATAAATGGACTTTGGAGTTTGGGTCGTGTTCTGTAATTTTGATGAATTATTCCGTTATTGCGACGTTCGGATTCGCCGCGGTTTTGGATTCAAAAATTTATGTACTAGATCTGAAATCTTAGTAACCGTTGGGTATTCCACCGCGTTGCACTTGCACGTGATCATGTATTCTCCGACGGGAACGCGTGGACCATTGAGAATTTATCATGCGAATTGTGGAGAAATTTCATATGTCAATGAGCGAAACGACCATCATGTTCACCTTTAATTCCATACCTCGTCTTCCTTAAACCCAAAAAAAAAATAGGGTCGTGTGCTAACGTCCGGACGTACGGTGATAAGCCTCACGTTGCACGCTTCCTTGTACTACCGGATCTAATTTAAAAAGGTCCATATCAGCCATCCTATCTGGTGTAACAAATATCGGTAAGATGCAACAATTAAATAGTAAGCCTATAGCAAACACCCACCCTTTATGCAACAAACACATGAAAATTCGCAACTCCATGCAACGAGCACGAATTCCTCGGTGCAACAAATAGACATCTCTAATGCAACAATAGTTTATCTTTGTGCAACAAATCAAAACAAATTGCAACAAAAATATCTTGCAATAGGATTTAAAAATACTATAACATTTAAATCGATTCTTCAGCTCCTACGGTTTTACTGGCTGTGGACGTACATGATTCGAATACAGCATATCAACTCTTTAACTTGCTGGCGATCTCGAAACATACCAATGCAAAAAGGGAGAGAAAAAAACCGATCATTTTTACAAGACTTATTTTTTCAAGGACCTTATTTATAAAACTTGCATATAGATTTAATGATACCTTTCCTTCTATATCTCTATTTATTCTCTCAACCATATACATTTATTCATTACCATCCACATAAAGTATATCTTTCATCTTTCAAGACAATTAAGTGGGAACATCTAAATCATTTTCTCTCGTAAGTTTCTCAATTTTAAAGTAAACTTAATCCTTATAAAATCAAAATACGACGAAGGGAGTAGACAAGAGTTGCCATCACTCCACGATCGGGCATGTGAGACGAGCCGCGGGCAGTTTCCACCTTAATTTTTTTTTAAATAATACATTTTTTTAAATTAATTGCGGCATTAATACGCGGATTGAAAAATTTGCAAAAATAATACGTCGTCGCCAAATGGTTCAGCGAAAACCAGGTAATCGCCAACTGGTTTGGCGAAAATGGTATTTTCGCCATATGGTTTGGCGAAATTAGGCTAAATGCGCGATTAGCAACTACCGACCGAATAATCGTCGGGACACCTATTTTCGCCAAACCGTATGGCGAAAATAGGGTCGCCGCCACACGGTTTAGCGACCACCTATTTTCGCCATACGGTTTGGCGAAAATAGGGCATTTTTGGCGTCTGCGTATCGACTCGTCTCGCCTGCTTTTCGGAAGAAAAGAGAGAGCGAGCTCGGCGGCGTCGTCGACGAGAAAGAGAGAGGGGGGAGGGAGGGAGGGAGGGAGGGAGAGAGAGAGGAGGAGAGGGAGGCTGCGCGAGGAGGAGAGAGGGCGCGAGGGAGAGTGGGGTGAGAGAGAGAGGAGGAAGAGAGGAGGGAGAGAGGAGGAGAGAGAGAAGAAAGAAGAAGAAAAGAAAAAAAAGGTAATTTTGTTTTTGTGTAACATTTATTTTTTATAGTAGCATAGAAAAATATTGTACGTAATGTTATATTTAAATTAATCAGTGTATTTATTTTAGGTTAGCGATATTAGATTTGTACTTTAATGTTAGATTTAATTTAATCAAGGCATGTATTTTAGGTTAGCGATATTAGATTTGTACTTTAATGTTGTAGTATCCGCAATGAGATAATTAATTAACGTTTTTAATTTAGGTTAGTGAAATTACGTGTTAGTGGTGATCTAAAAATTTATTTCAGATATATGGTCGCGATGATGTCGGATCCATGAAATTTAGGGTATATTATGACGACGGTGAAATAAAAAGTACGCAAAATGGTGTTGATTTAAGCAAGTTTTGGTCACCATGATTGAGCACTCGTTCCCGAAAGTGTTAGCATTCGCGATATAAAATTTTAGTTGACCCAATATTTTTCCTGGATCCAAGTGTGTACTGCTACCATTGAAATCCTATTCACACGTAGCAAGAGTGATCCGGCTATTTAGGAGTTAAAGAAAATAGATCGGACATACTTGTGGCGAAAATGGTTAAGGTGGTGCAAGGATCTCGCTTGAATGTGTGATCTTGTGCGGGCTTGCCCTAGAGAAGAGGTGGATATTAGTGATATGGGCGAGAGCGATCACATCGGTTAGAGTGAACAAGTTCAAGAAGTGGTGCCGGTTGAGATAGCGGCGGGGGAAGATAATAGGGATGCAAAGAAACGCAGAAGGTTGGGCCGATGAAGGGGAGGAGATCGAGCAACTTGTTGATCAGTTGGAGTTAGTGGACCGTATGGCGGCAGAGGATGAAGCTGAAATGTTGGAATGTGATGATGACATCAGCGAAAATGACGAAAAGAAGGATGAGGATGATGATGAAATGCCTCGTAGTACCGGGGTAGCGGACATACCCATACCTGACGAATGGAACAAGCAAAACCAATCTGGTATGGAAGTTTTGTGGGGCCATGAGTCGCGTTGGGAATATGTTGCAAATGTCATTCGACTGAATCAAATATTCTCGAACAATTCTGAATTGAAGTTGGCAGTGAGGCTTTGGGCATTGTCGCAGCAGAGAGAGTTTCGGGTTGTCTTGTCCAGTCCAGATAGATACACAGTGAAGTGCAGAAACGATGGATGTGAATTTCGAGTTCATGCATACAAGCCGAAACGCGAGACGTTTTGGACTGTATCCCGAATAGAGGAGCACACATGCAGACTAGAAAATGTTCGGTGAAACACCGCAACTTTGAATGCAAACAGTAATTGCTAGTGTGATGTTCAATGAAATCATTGAGAAGCGGGACATTGAGTGTTCGTATATTCAGAAAGCAATCTTGAGAACCTTTAAGTACCAGATAAGTTACTCGATGGCCTGGCGTGCGAAGCAAAAAGCATTAGAGAAGAGGTTTGGTACATACAAGGCTTCGTATTGCAACCTACCTCGTGTACTTGATGTCCTGAAGCAAACGAACCCCGGCACATACACCGCTTTCAACGAAAGTGAAGCAGATGCTAACGGGATCTATACATTTCGTCATGCGTTCTTTGCAATGGGTCCTTGCATTGCGTCATTCAGGTACTGCCGTCCGTTGCTTTGTGTTGATGGTACATTTTTGACTGGACAATACAAGGGGCAGATTCTAACGGCCATTGCTGTTGATGCGAACAACCACATACTTTCATTGGCCTTTGCTTTTGTTGAGGGTGAGAACCGGATAGTGGTGTGGTTTTTCTGACATCCAATTTCGGGGTAGTTGGTAATCGCCCAACGTGTGCATCATTCATGATCGTCACAAAGGTATTCTTTCGGCAATTAAGTCTCTACAGGAGGATCCTAATGAGCCATTCCCATGGCGTGACTTGCAGAACAGGTGGTGCATGAGACATTTAGGAGCAAATTTCTTCAGGCAATTCAGGAGTAAGAAACTGATGAACCTATTTAAGAGGTTATGCAAGCAGAATCAGGCACGTAAGTTCAACGCGCTATTTGTTGAGTTGGATAAGCACACAAGTGCGCATATCGAAGAGATGAAGAAGCAAGCACCTACGCCGAACGACTGCCCGCCCAAAAGGCTAACACCACTCGGGGAGCTCGATCCTCCTAATGTGAGGAGACGATCGTCAAGGAACATAAAATGTTTCTCGCACTGGATAGAGGCGGAGCCTTTAGAGAAGTGGGCATTGCTCCATGACACTGGTGGCGCCAGGTTAGTATAGTTAATTGTGATATTTATTATGGTTGAACGAATAGGGGTGTTGTACTAACCGATATGTGTTGATCAGGTTTGAGGTCATGACAACGAATATAGCCGAGGTTTACAACTGGGTCATAAGAGACCTCCGTCCGCTACCCCTTGTGGCCATCCTGGAAAGCATGTTGCACGGCATTGTTGCCTATTTCCAGAAAAGGCATGCGGAGGTTGTTCTTCATGCCACGATATTGCAAACACCATATTGTTGCCGGATGATGACCTACATGGAGGAACGAACCATTAAAGCTCAGCAGCATGTGGTGCGTAGCTTCGGCATTAGTGAGTACCGCTTTGAAGTGACTCTTCGGTGCAAAGGGGGATTGGGAACCAATACAACAATTATTACACACGAGGTTAATCTGGGCCAAGGGGCCACTGGATGGTGCGAATGCACCTGCAATAAGCCGAGACTTCTTCATATTCCTTGCTCACATGTGATAGCTGCGTGTGGGCAAATTGGGATGAACACGTCGCAATACGTATCCCCTTTCTACTTGAAGGATCATGTTGTCCATACCTGGTCTGGTGAGTTCCGTGGTTCTTGTACACACGGTGATTTCGCTGGGATTAACAGAGATGAGCGCATTTGTCTACCGGATGCAACCTTGCGGAGGTGCGCGAAGGCCATCTGTCGTCCAGAGTAGGCGATTCGCAACGACATGGATGAATCGAGGTGGGTGGTCGTGTTAGGAGGTGTTACGAGTCGGTGAGTATGGGCATAAGGCAAACCAATGACGGTAGCACGTGTAATGTGTACTGTTAGTTGTGCATCGAATTCTGTATTATGTACTGTCAGTTGTGTATCGAATTATGTATTATGTATTTTCAGGTCTGGAAAGAATTATGTAAGCCTATTTACGTGACCATATTTATGTAATGTGTACTATCAGTTATGTATCGAAATATGTGATCTTACTTATGTATTCTCATTTACGAAATCTTATTCATATTTGTGGGATGTTATGTAATATTATTTAAGATGGACGCTTGTCACATGTAGTTCTGTCATATGTTGCTTCTGTCGTTTTACTTATATGTATACCGTGTTTAATATATGTCTTGTGTAATAAATATTTGCTTATTTACTTGCAGGAATGGAGCACCCCGAGTCACTTCTGGACTCTGCGTTGGACCGACGGCACCGTGCGTTTGTCCACGCGACAGTAGACAATGACAAGGTGCCTCTGCTGCGGATCCGAGCGCCTAGGAAGGCATGGTGCGTTGACCCACGCTTCCACACGAGGTGAGTAGCACTACGTTAAATGTTATATTGTTCGCATAATTTTAGGTTGTATGACTTATATGTAAATAATGCAACTCTTTTTTGCATCCATAGGTCATCACGCGTCTTGGCTTGCTTCCTCTTGTTCGCATGGTTGAGGGTCACTTCAGACGCAATTGTGCGTGCCGATGGCGTGCCGAGGTGAGGACGGTCCGGCGGTCACGGCGTTTCCGTTCGACCGTTCCCTCGGGCGTCTTTGGTCGACCGTTGGAGGCCAGAGACACACACTTTTCACCTTCCCATCGATGAGCTGATGGTGACCCTGCAGGACGTCGCCATGCTTACTGGGTTGCCGATCGCTGGGACACCGGTCGGACCCTCGATGACTCCTGTCAGGTGGGTGGCGGACCTGGAGGAGAGGTTTGCCGGGGTGGTGCCCCTTGATCCAGAAATACGGATCGGCAAGAGGCACGGCCCATCGAGGAGGTGGTTGGCCCAGTTTGAGGTTGGTACTTTTACATTCCAACACTAAGTCCATACACTCGCCGATTATTATTCTTTTTTTATGTAATATTGACATTATATTTCACTTGTTAAATTGTTGAATTGTCGCAGGTGCAACAGATGGCTGCGATGCCCACGGACTACCAGGTTGCACGGCACCTCGAGGCATATCTACTTTGGTTGCTCGGGTGCGTGATGTTCACGTCGACACACGGCGACAGCGTCGATCTGGCGTTGGGTAGCCTATGCACGGGCTATTGCGATCTTGAGCTCGAGGACGCACCACGTATCCCGGGTTCGGCGGTTCTTCTTTGCCACGCACCGCGCCCTTTGCGACGCGTGCGTGAAGAAAAGCAAGTCCGCCAATCTCGCTGGGATGCCTCTTCTTCTTCAGCTCTGGTCGTTCGAGCGCTTCCCTGTTGGTCGACCCTACGTCGAGCCACGACACTACACGGTCGAGTTGTACAGAGCAGATGCGATCGACCGTCCGACGATGGGATCCCTTTGGACGAGGCGACGGCTACGCCCTTCTGAGTACTTATGTAGTTTTAATTGCAATCGCATCGATAACCAACCTTATTTGAATTGCAGCCCAAAGCGGGATCTGCAGTACGGTCGTGTCAGTCCTTCACGGAGGCGTTGACCACCTTAGGCGGATCGGTGATCAGGGACCCTACAATGACCGTTGTGTAGTGGAGAGAGCTGTAGGCGGGGGTCTCCACACTTTGCTACGGGGACCGAAGCTTCGGCTTACTAGGAGGAAGCTCATCTTCGATGTCTTCGTGGAGGACTACGTGCCACAGCGAGTGATGAGGCAATTCGGGCTACGCCAGCTGGTCCCTGTTCCTTTAGGGGATCGAGTGCCACAGAGAGTGCACTGGTGAGTTACTCGCCCGCTACATAATTATGATAAATGCTTATGTTATATTTGTACTAATGTGTATTTATTTGCAGGTACTCCACCCAGGGACCTCAGAAGACGATGGTGACCTTGACACGGAGGATGGAGCCGTGGCTCACCCAGTGGGCTGGAGCATTAGAGGACGTCGTCGACGAGGACACGCCATATGACGACTCCTCCTACCAGCAGTACGTAGCCTAGTACATGGCACGGACGCGTACTCGCCTCGTACTTGTAGAGGAGCCACCCACCCAGACGTACGCTCCGAGCGTGGCAGACTTGTACCCGGGCCAGGCAGGAGCAGCCATGCACGCGATGGTAAGTCTTATTGCGTAAGGTATGTCATGTGTTCCTTGCACTGTCGTTGTATTTATGATTCGTTAAATGCGTGGCAGGTGGACCACGCCAGGGACTTGCACGAGCATAGCCACGGCATTTTGAGTAGGCTGCGGGGCGGAGTCGCGGTCACACTGGACGAGATGACAGAGGCGTGGAGACGCGTGGTGGCCGGGACTCGACGGATCGTGGAGCTCGGTTTTTGTTGGCAGGTGGACCCGACTGACCGTGGTACCTCATCCAGGCCGCCACCCGTGCCTTCGTACCACACACCGGCCCCCTCACCGCCACGCAGTGGTGATCCTCCTACCACACCTTTGTGCCTCCGGCCCAGCGTGGTGGAGGGTCCAGCTTAGCGAGCACCACGGGTCCCACCATGGTCCCCACGCCAGGTTAGTAAAGCAATATTCAATTGTCGGCATTGGTATCGATCTCACCGATTATGATTACATGTTACTACCTTAATTGCGGGTTGCCCACAGTTGAGTACGCTTCTCTTCGTCGCCTCACTCGTCGAGCTACTTGGCCGTCAAGACTCTTGGCGGATCGGTTCTTCACCGCACACAGTTCACGCAGCCTCCAATGACACGATCGACGCAGCCTCCTCCAATGACGCAGATGACGCGCGGCAGACTACGGCACCTCCTCCGGTTCGCGTTGCGCCCGCGGCGTCGCCCGGTCAATGTTCAACCCCTCGACACAGGCAGCGCGAGCATCCCAAAGACTTCACACACGACCTCTAGACGATGCACCGGCTTCAGCACGTAGGACAAAGAGAGGTCGTGGCAGGGGTAGGGGTGCTTAGGGGGGTGGTTAGGGGTAGTACCTTATTTTGTTGTCATGACATAAATATCTCGTGCTTCCTTACCTTACGTACGATTTACTATTTCACACCATTTAGTGTGCTATGATCGCGTTGTGTTTCATTTATCGTAATATGTTTCGTAGTATATAATCGTTTAATCGCCCTACGAACAGGCGTTTCGAACCTTGGTAGGGTGCTCGCATCCACGTTATACGCAAAAGGCGTTCCGCATATTTTCCATCCCTCTTCAATCCTTTTCACCCCAATTTTACGGCACGAGATCATCACTTTTGCCAGACCGATTTAACAACACGCTACCATCAGCTTTGTCAGTCCTAACATTGCACGCACGACTACCTTTTCAGCCCAACTAGACAGCACACTCTAGCGTTTTTCTATCCCTCTATATGTTTCAATCCTACATTCCAACACGTAGTCCATACACCACCGCTTCGAGTCTATGAAAGGCCAAACCGCAAGCACACAACCGCAGCTGCGTCCACTCACACTTCTTCACCATGGTCGGATCCTCTAGCGAGCATTTTGTGGACACCCGATATGAGCAACGTAGCTCTTAATTGCACGTTGAAGGTTACGCATGGTGGAAAGGACGACCCATTCAAGGAGGAGATCCTGAGTAAAGTTCTGTCCAAATTGCAAGAGTGGCGCCCGACATTACGGAGGCATAGCATGACAACCTCTAGCCTGAACCTTGCGACCATCGACGACCTAAAGGCGCACTTGCAATGGTGGCGTCAAAGGTATTTCAGGGTGTGCGAACTAGCCGACCACCCTTCTACTACATGTTTCTCTAGAAGATATTACAGGATACTGATGCTGCCCGATCGGTATGCAGAGCACATTAAGGTTAGTTATTCCTTATTTTTTCAACATTCTAATCTTTTTACCATTTATACATAATTCACTACTTTGCATGCTCGTGTGCTAGTTATTCCCGAGGATGAAGAGTTCTTTGAACAAAGATATTCCGAATTCTTAGCGATGTACATGCTCTTCGGCGGTGGCGTGATGCCCGGTTCAAGCAGAAGAGGCAGAAGCGGATCCAGCTGCAGGGGTAGAGATCGACACAATACTGCTGCAGCAGCAATTTCAAGAGGACGTTCAACCACCACTGGAGGGAGGCTCACTCCTAACTATGCAAATGATGATGACGATGACGATTTCGTGTCACCTCCACCTCGACGTTCAAGCACTTGCACAGCAGGTCATTCAAAAAACAATGGAAGAGGACGTTCAACCAGCACTAGAGGCGGGCTAGCTCCGAACCATACAGATGACGATGACGAAGATGATGACGATTTCGTGTCACCTCCACCTCGACGTTCAAGCACTTCCGCAGCAGGCCGTTCAAGAAACAATGGAAGAGGATGTCCAACCAGAACTAGAGGCGAGTTAGCTCCCAACCATACACATGACGATGACGATGATTTCATATCACCTCCACCTCGACGCTCAAGCGCTACCGCCAGTAGATGACTTTCATCTTTGTCAACCGATGAATATGTCCATACAATGTATCGTATTCTCACTTGTGTTGTATCCCGCTTTATCAATTCTACGAGGCATGTATGGACGTATGTTGTACTTCAGTTATATGAATTCTAAGGTACGTATCTATATTGTATCAATGTCGAGTCATGAGGCAGTTTGAAATATCAATGTCGATTTTTATTTGTCCTCAGATTTGGCGCACATCGAAAGACGAACAACGAAATTTCATTTTTTCCCAGAAATAATAAACTGACAAATAATTTTGGGAAGCACTACGTTAATTATGAAATACAAATACAACTAATTTTTCTGAATTAATTGTATCCACTTTGAACTGTACAATTCTACCGCCCGTAGTTGAAAGAAAAATTAAATTTCCTTTCAAATAGTTTTTATAAAAAAAAAATCCCGAGCGGCCGGCGAATGAGGTGCAATCTTGCAATTTTTGGGGCGCAACATACATTTCACCAATTTAAATATAAATTTGTGTTATTCATAACAAAAAATCATACTTCAATTATCACAGACAAATATAATTTTTTCCATTTATTGACCCTACGGTTAACTACACGAATTATCATTAACTGGATTTATTATTTACAACATTTTCGCACGAATTCTCTCTCTTCTCTCCCTCTCTCTCCTCCTATTTTTCTCCCTTGCCGAAAATCCCCCTATTTTCGCCGAACCAGTTTGGCGAAAATAGGGTGTCCCGGGCTGTTGCTCCGTCAAACGCTTCTTAATTGCGCAATTAGC
This sequence comes from Otatea glauca, assembly GCA_036346275.1. Taxonomy (NCBI): domain Eukaryota; kingdom Viridiplantae; phylum Streptophyta; class Magnoliopsida; order Poales; family Poaceae; genus Otatea; species Otatea glauca. The sequence continues at coordinate 56,769,854 of CM070721.1, forward strand.
CTAATTTCGCTTCGGCCCTTTTTTTCCCCTTCTACGCGCGAATGGAACCAGAGTTGAGCGAGGCAGCAAAAAACCGCCCCTATTTTCGCCAAATGGTATGGCGAAAATAGGGTTGTCGCCATACCGTTTGGCAACAACCTATTTTCGCCATACCATTTGGCGAAAATAGGTTGTCCCGGCCAAAAAAACTGTCAGCCACTTTAAATTGCGCAATTAACCTAATTTCGCCAAACCATATGGCGAAAATACCATTTTCGCCAAACCAGTTGGCGATTACCTGGTTTTCGCCGAACCATCTGGCGACGACGTATTATTTTTGCAAATTTTTCAATCCGCGTATTAATGTCGCAAATAATTTTAAAAAGTATATTATTTTAAAAAAAATTTCGTTTCCACCTCCACGTTCCCAAGAAGAGACAGCACTACACCCCGACGTGCGCGCTGGCAACTCCTACTCGTACCTGGACCGAGGCCCAGCAACCGCTTGGTGGCCCAAACCACCACATCTCACCACTAACGCCCACCTCCCAGTCCCACTCCTGCATGGGTCCTTTCTCCACTTCGGGTCAACGTCAGAGTATCAGACTTGCTAAATGACAACATACAAAAATCGACGACCAATTGAGCTCACAAAAAGGTTGCAGACAAGGTTCGAAATTTCGGATTTCGGACTATCCCGAAATCTCAAGTACCGGCCAGAAAAAAAATTTAAAAAAATTGAAATTGCTACAGTAAAATCCGAAATTTCGTATTTTTTGGCTGGTTTTGAAAGTTTTAGAGCCGAATTTGACCGGATTTGGTCCAATAACCCTAAGGAAAGTCATCTCCTATGAAAATTTGTTGAAAAACCTAATTTTTTAAACATTTTAAAATTTTGCGTAAACATCATCGATTTTTATAAAATTGTACAAGCATGATAATAATCTAAAAATTTTATGGTACTATCCTTAGTAGATTAGAATCATACATAAAAAGTTTCAAAATAATTTAACTTCATTTGTTATCTTTAAAAAATCAAAAACAGAATGAACATAATTGGGACAGTTATATTGTCAGAATTTTATAAATTGTTTTGAGTGTGATTATGATCTAATTTTTTTTAGAGATTAATAATTGACTCAGTAATATTATATAAATTTTTCAAAAAATTTCAACTTTTTTTTTTGTTTGGTCAATCAAATCTATGTAAGCATTGAACTTCGTTTGTTATATTATATTTCAAAAATCAAAAAGAAAAGAACATAAATGGTATTGTGCCTTGTAAGAATTTTATAAATTCACTAGAGTGTGATCATGAATCACAATTTTTATGGGATATTAAGAACTTCCTTATCACCATTCTTTAAAATTTTCAAAAAAATTTATGATTTACATAATTTTTTATTTTGTTCAAGTTTGCCGGTAAGCCTTTTAACATGGCAGTAGTATTGTTCGAATTTTTAAAAATTCATACAGTTTGATCATCATCTGAAAATTTTGTGAGAGCATTATAGATACATAATAACCATGCAAAAAAAATTCAACAGTTTCTAACTTCATTTGTATCATTTTCCATTCGGATCAAACTTGTCGGTCAGTGTTGTATCAGGACAACGTCACTCTACGAATTTTTAAAAATTCCTCACATGTGATAATCAGCTGAAATTTTTATGAGAACATTAGTTATGGATCATAACCATGCACAAAAAATTTCAACAGTTTATAACTTGATTTGTACCATTTTACATTCCGATCAAACTTGTCGATCGGTGTTTTATCGAGACAAGACCACTCTCGAATTTTTAAAATTACTCGGATCGATCATCACCAAAATTTTTGTGAGAACATCAGCATTGTGTCAGGAACCTCCAAAAAAAATTTCAAAATTTTTCGATAACGTTTAGACCACTTTTCAGCCAGTACAATAAAACCCCAAAATTTCAAATATTTCGCCCGAAATTTCAGGTTTTTTTTTTGGCCGAATTTCGGGTTTTTTTTTCCGAATTGGACCAGATTTGAATTTTCAAATTCAAATTTTGTCCGAAATAATTTCGAAATTTCGCCGAAATTTCGTTATCCGGCCCGTAGCGAAATTTATTCCGAAACCGAAATTTGAAACCTTGATTGCAGACCACCACCGTTGTAATGGTCGGCAGAGATTATATGTGTAGGGAGGTGAGGTTGATCTGAGGACTGGGCGGTAATTAGTAATTTTGAATTTAACTGTGGCGGTAAGGGGTTTGTCGGTAAAAGCTTGTGTCTGAATGGTAGGGGTAAGTTGTGTGGGGTCTGAGTTGGAGAGTTTAAAAGGGAACTTGTATTGCACAGAGAGGAGGCTTGAGAATGAAGAAACTCTTCCTGTTTCCCCCTTCTTCTCTCTCCCCCGGCGAGTATTCTCTTATTTCGTTCCGATCTCACGCCCAGCTGTAGCTGTAGGCAACGGGGTATCACAACCATCTAGCAATCTAGCCACCCAACAGTCTTCCAATACATTAGCCTATTACATCAGAAACACATCAAGTTGTGTGGGATTGCGAGTGTTCTGTCCATATTTACAGTTACAAACGACTGCCACGGCAAAGGGAGTTTACCTTTCGTTTTTGGCGTGAATCCTTTCGGGCTTTTAGCTTCTCCCGGGCTCCCAGGCTTTGTTGTACAACATATCCTTACTTTCAATAACACTAGAGAACAACTCACTCTACAGTGCGCTGCGGGCTACAAACCACAAGCAGAAGCTACGGTGCAAAAAAGTTATACCGTGGTTATGCTCCTCCTCAAAAAGCCATTGCTGCTTACCCAACCAGCCCCTGTTGTTCGTTGGCACGCAGGATATTGCGCCTGAACCTCAGCCCCAGATCTTCTTCCTCATCACGAAATATTAGTGCCTGGTCCTCTTCCCCTGGCCCTGGAGTGGCCCCAGGTTCACTCAATTGGGGTGAGTCCTCACCAAAGTCATGCAGCCTCCGGCCAATCAGGTAGCGGTCATCCCTAATGGAATTATGGAGATTGGTAAACCAAACATGGAATCTTCTGCCACAGAAGAACAGCGCGCTGAATATCAGGCAGCCGAGCCAGGCAAAACGGTAAACGGCAGAGTTCACAATGAGTGGGTAGCCCAACACAGGGAAAACACCCCTTGCAAGGACATATGGAACACAAAGAGCAGTAAGGAGCTTGGTGACGATTGGCATTATGATTTCATGCAGGACCCATAAGCATCTCAAACGAGAGAAACCATCCTCTCTTACTCTATCAAACTTCATCCTCCAGCTTTCGTCAACCAAAGGTGCCATTTGATCCAACATAACCTTGAAATAGTATACAAGAGAACAAATAAACAATCAACCCAGAACTATTCCAATGCAAACAAAATTCAAACAGGTGACTACCCTGGGTATCAAGATAAAAGGCCTGTTTGGTAGTTGGAACGCAGGAATTTCACATGAAAAAGTTCAATTCCCTCAGGAATCAGGAAATATTCCAGCGTTCTAAACAGGGCAACACTATTAATAAATTTACTAAATGCAAAGACACACAGAGGTTTAAATGTGGGACACAAGAATCAGATATTAGTAATCTTACCAGTCTAGTCCATATTTTCAAGAATATTAGTCCAAGAGCCCAATCCTGATACAGTAGAAAAACAGGGCTCTCATCAATAGGCACCCTCATGGGTACAATGACCAGCAGCTCAAAAAGGAGTCCAATCAACACAGGAATAACGAAGATCTGAAAATAAAAGGATTACTGGTTAGACTTAGTGTGCACTGAAGCATAAGCCTATCATAGCTCCAAAGGTAAAAGGAGAACTCTATTTTTATAGAAACGTTAGTTAAGGTTTGTTTAATCACAGATCAGCGAGCTTAAACCCACAAGTGCAAAAAAGGATGGTTAAAACAAAGTAGTTCAGTCCAGATGAATTACCCATATTGACAGGAGAGCAGAGCTCTTCAAAACAATAGAGCACCACCTGCAGATTTGTTGTACCAGGAAGCCCAGCTGTCGTGATCTAATGTAATCAATTGCATATCTGGTTCCAGCTGCTGCACTCCAGATAATATAACATCCAATGCTAAAAGAGAACAGATCTGATCAAGATAAAGAAAAATTTACCACAGGGTGTTAGTAAATATGTTAACTAATCTCGTACACATGAGAAGTTATATAGGCAAAAAAAGAGAGTAAAGTATACAATACAAATATCAGCAAATTACCATTGCACTTGATGCCATGTGTGATTGGCAGGCGGGGAACAGCTTCAAAAACCAGACGGCCAAGTGAGATGGGAAGAACAATCATTCCAGCATTGAATAGTACTAGTGTCATCCATGCCAGTAAAAGCAAGAGCACAATCCGGAGGACAAAGCCGTACCTTCAAAAGGACACTCAGATTATTGAGCCACAATTTAAGTTGATATATGATTCAGGAAAATCAATTCATGATGTTATACACTCCTAATTTCTTGGGTATGAATTCCAGATCTCTCTAAATAAATAAATAAGGGGAAACATCAAGGGAACACTTATTGTGAAATCCAGAGATATTTTTTGCTCTTCAGAATTTGTTATGGATCATTACTAAATTATGCTCAAACCTGTTTAGTTCTTTGATATATGAAATAGAAGCATATTCTGTGCTGGTTTTAACATGACATAAAGAAAAAAGAACAAAGATATTATTGTTTCACATAAATCTAGAGATTGTACTCACTCGGAATCTCCCTGATCATCCGCATCAGATTCTTCAGCAACATTATTAGCTTCATTTGCATTACCCCTGACATTATCATTAACTACGGCAACATGTTGTATCATACGTTGTTCAAGCGGTGGGACTACCGCTTCCCGCCCACCATGTACCCTATCTCTTCTTTCTGCCCTGCCATTCCAATTCTCTTGCTCACCATTTTCTTCAGGTCTCCGCAGTAGAAAATCAGTTAAGTCTAGCATCCAACCAACCGCAGCAAACCAATGATGCAAAAGAGCTTTAATTGTTGCACGGGGCTTGAAATGCTCAATCGCAAATGGGATGCATATTTGGAACAGAAGCACGTCAACTGGAATCTCGGTAAACGGATCGAAAATGCTGCAGTTCCACAAAGGCCAACAAGATGTAGCTGTAAAATCCAAAACTGACAAAAAAACTTAAGGGGGACAGATGCAGGGATAATCTAACTCACGTGATGTCCAGAGGGAAAATCGATGGAGCTACTCGCATAGCCAGTTTGACAGGTAAGAAGACCAGCATCACAATCAAGCCTCCGTACACTGCAACAGATAAAAGAACTCGTCGAGCATGTTTATGCACAGGGTCATCAATCAAGTCCCTAAACGGATTGTAATTTGGATCAGCAGGGTCCCGCAGAAAATAAAGAACTCCATTGCGCAAAACCTACCGTAAAGGTAAAACAAAAGTGAGAGACAAGTGATATGCATGAAAATTAACGGGGTTGTATGCGCAGTTAGTAGAGTTATCAAAAGGATTGAGCAATACCCCTCGAAGAAGACTGACAAATATGCTTATTTGGAGCATATATACAATGCCAACAAGCCAATGGATAGAGGAGCTTGCCAAGGGAGACATTGTGAAGAATTCAACTCTTTGAGCAATTGTTGCACCCAGCATCTTTAGAGTGCAGACATCAAGCCACCAACCACACATTAGAGGAAATACACCGAGTTCAATCACCAGAAGGAATGCAACCTTGACCATAGTCATGAGATGCTTCATTCCACCAAAGAACTGCCTGCATAGAGATGGTATGGCCTCTAATATTGTAGCGATACCATAGAGTCTTCCAATGGTAAAACGTTCTCCCCTGGCATATCGAAGTAAAGCCAGTGACCCAATGTATAAAAGTACAAGGCAAAAGATGAACATGTATCCAATAGCAAGAGTTGTAAGATCAGAAAGATAAGAAGAGGCAATAGCAGTTCCTTTTATCAGACTGTTCTTCCCAGTGCCCTGCATTACATTAAGGGCAGTGGCATTTATCTTCAAGGATTGAGTAACCACCTCAATCACATGCCCAATAACACCTTCATTATGACTGTCGGAAGACAAGTTCTTCACAGCATTAAGTGCACTCTTCAATGTACCATTAGCCAAAGAAATAGCAGTTTCCTTCAAGGGCATTACTTTTGCCAGCATAGGACTAGAAGCTGAAGAGAAAAACCATGACAGATAGTGCAGGACAATCCTTCCCAATGAGAATGGTACGAAGATCACAACAACGAGGAATATAGCATTGCTGGCCAAAACCTGAGGAAAAAAACAATATTCCTGTTAGAAAATAAAGGAGAATGTAACATAACACAGCACTAAGCACAACTGTAATAAAGCTCGAAAAAGACCAGGTGATCCATGATTTTGAAAGCATATGTTGCGCTACTGGTATCCTACATGCTTTTGAGTTTTAAAATTTACTAATTTAGACATACCAAGCTTTCATCCCACTTCCACAACATTTTTGGGAAACAGAAATAAAAGACACCAATAAAGCAAACAGAGAAATATAAACCACCTGCGGAATCAGCGCACTAGCTGGTCATGGATAACAGTGCTGACCATGATGTCAAACAAACAAACCAAGATAAGCTAGGAAAGCTTTGTTTGAAAAGCGGAAGGGGCACAATCTTAAGATAATCAAACAAATGGGGTCCAACATTCAAGATTAGTGAGAAGACACTTCAATTACAACCTAATGAGGGTTCAGGCTTACGGCAGATCTAAGCATAAATCTTTGTCTCTTCCAAACTGAACCTTAGTACAAAGCAAGAAGAGTTTCTAGTAATTAGCAATAGCATGGTGATATTAGTCAGAATATTTATGCAGAAACATGTAAATCTATATAAAAACCAATTTTGCTGTGAGATAAAAATAAGTAATCCTTACTGTTATTGCGTTCTCAACCAAGTGGAAGACAGGGCCTTGCATGCCTACGAGTTCATCAAAAGGAACATCCTCTGCACCATCTGCATCATCCAAACCATCTAGCATTTGCTCAACTTGAGCTTCAAGTCGTTCTAATCGAGCAGCAACATTTTCGGCATTTCTCCTTAGAAGTTCACCAGCACCAATTCTTTGGGCTTCTGCTATTTCATCAACATTTCCATCTGCAACAGGAACCCTATCATTAGGACCAGCTAGCCTTCTGACAGCTCGAGCACCATGCCTTTCACGGCCTGCATCATCCCTCTCAGCATCATGTCCTCCAAGTTCCCGCAAGTGCCTTATGTAGTCCCTTAAAGAGGTAGCTCCAAGAAATATAAGGACAATGATAGCTGAGAGAAGAAACCCATGTAGGCAATCACTAAGGATCAACTGAGCGCTGATGTGACTCAAGAACAGCCTTTGTGCTTCACCAAGACTTCTCACAAATGTTAACCGCCATATCCAATAGGTAATGAAGGGGATAATCATGAGCCAAACTGAAAGAACAAAGGCAAGCCGGAGGACAAACTGAAGAACATGGCATGCTTTCATTCCAACCCCAACCACGAGCTCTTGGAAAGGAAGTCTTGTCGGAGCATTATCAGCATACACAGGCGAGAAAGAGAATGCATGTTTACAAACCTGCAAAGCACAGACAGATAGTTCAGAAGTAAGATGCTAAGCTACACAAACTGGAGTAAACCAAAACAAATAGGAGCAAAGGATAACACTTCCTTTTCATGCAAGTTGAGCCATTATCACCCAACCCTAGAGTGGGGTGTGAAACCCCAACATCTACCACCTTAAACCTAACTTGTCCCCCAAGATTATGATGCAAAAGGGAGATGCTTCACAGATCCAAGCAGTAACTCAACAGAACTTGTTTTGATTATGATGCAAAAGGTACAGCGCAGTGCAGAAGGGAGATGCTTCACAGATCCAAGCAGTACCTCAACATAAATTGTTTCCTTATTCCGAAAATAATGTGGTAATAAAAACTGCCAATCTCTGTCAATAACAAGTAGGAATCATCTTACTGCTAAGCACCACAGGAATATGTGATGGCAGATTCTCTGCCTATTGTGCCTTATGAAATATCCCAAACTAAAATAGCATTGTAAAAAAATCAAATTCCTATTGGTTGCAGAATAATCCACAAAAAAGTTAACCATCCCATCCATATGTTAATCACCCTAATGTACCAATTATAGCAACCTACAGCGGTAAAAATCAGAACTGTTATCACTAGCCCTATCCAATAACGACGGTTATTGACCAAATTACCCCCAATCTGCATCTCAGAGCAAATTTTCCCTACGAATCAGAACTCAAATCGCCCGCTTAACATCTAATCGGTCGATTCCACCACCTAATCGAACCAATCGAAGTCCCAAAGTACGGACCCAGCTGCATCGACGGGGAGGGAGGCGGGTGGGGGCGGTTGGTTACCTCGCACTGGCGCGAGTTGCTGTGGTCGAGCCACTGGAGGAGGCAGTCCTGGTGCACGAACTTGATGCTGCCACTGCAGGCGCAGGGGTAGCGGAGCGGATGGTCGTCGTCGCCGCGGTTGCGGCAGATCCGGCACACGTCCCCCTCCTCCTCCTCCTCGTCCACCTCCGCCGCCGCCGCGGTGGGCGGCCGCGCCTCCTCCGGCTCGGCGGCGGCCCGGTCTGCGATCTCAGCCATAGTTGGGGTGGCGATGGCAGCCGCGTGCGATCCGCGCGAGGAAGCGGGTGGGGAGGCGGTGGAATGAAGGCGCAGGGCCGCAGGGGAAAGAGGAGAAACCGAGGATATTTCGCTGCCTCCCCAATAACGCGTTGGTAACGACAAACGAGGCGAGTCCTCTCGAGCCCGCGACGAGACGGTCGTCTTAGACTATCTCCAGCAATTTCCCAACATTCCATTCCTTTTCCATCCTCTGACAGGAATCCCTTCGCAGATTTCATTCTCTTTCCAGACTACATCTCCATCAGCATTTCTTCTCTACTCTCTTCTCATCCCTTCTCCCATATTATAACATTATACTGTAACCGCCAAGGGTTGCTTACGAAGGAAGGAACTAGCATGTGCTAAGGCATCATCAGCATCACATTGCCTATTTAAAGGAGGTTGGGTGTGGTGCGAAACATCATCCCCATTGAGAGCTAGCAAGAACTATGAGTTGGTTTCGTGGTGGTTCGAGCTTTTCTCGGCGTGCTCATCAGGCTATGCTGCTGGAGGATGAAGAGCAAGATCTGCTTGCGCGTATTGCCATTGAGGAGGAGGAACTAGCAGCACAAGACAACGTCCCACGGTGGGAGGCTCAGTTCCTGGCCGGGCGGTGGTGCACCGACGACACCTGGAGGGTGCGGCGAGGCTATACGATGACTATTTCTCCGACACGCCCGTGTACGGCCACGTATTCTTCAGGCGTAGGTATGTGAGAGGTGGTACTATACGACTACGACACCCTACCATTTCGCTGATATGTGCTATACCCTTCCAGGTTTCGGATGAGCAAGCAACTCTTCGTTAGGATTGCAAATGCTGTGGAGGCCCATGATGATTGGTTCGAGCAGAAGAGAGATGGCGCCGGAAGGCTAGGGTTGTCTTCTCTTCAGAAGATGATCGCCGCTATCCGTCAACTTGCGTACGGTATCTCCGGCGATGCTACTGACGAGTATGTTCGTATTGGGGGTAGCATAGCCATTGAAGCCCTTAAGAAGTTTGTTCGGGTCGTAGTGGAGGTATTCAAGGATGAGTACCTCCGAGCCCCTACGCAGGCTGACACGGAGCGTTTGCTTGCGGTAGGGGCGGCGCGAGGATTTCCTGGGATGCTTGGCAGCATCGACTGCATGCATTGGAATTGGAAGAATTGCCCAAAGGCATTGCAGGGCCAATTTACAGGGCATTCTCGCAAGCCGACATTAGTTCTGGAGGTTGTGGCCTCGTACGATCTATGGATCTGGCACGCCTTCTTCGGCATGCCAGGTAGCCTCAACGACATTAATGTGTTGCATAGGTCTAACGTTCTTTCCAGGTTAACTGATGGTACTAGCCCCCCCGTGAACTACACCATCAACGGCAACACGTACGACATGGGGTACTATCTGGCGGACGGTATTTACCCCGAGTGTGCCACCTTTGTCAAACCTATTCAGGCGGCTAGAGGGAACAAGCGTGTCCATTTCAAGAAAGCGCAATCTGCGGTCGCAGGACGTGGAAGCGGCGTTCGGTGTCAAAGCTTCGCTTTGCTATTGTTAGGGGGCCTGGCAGATGTTGGGACCAATCCACCTTGCACGACATCATGACTGCATGTATCATAATGCATAACATGATTATTGAGGACGAGAGGGAAGGTCCCACTCAGGAAATCGTATATGATTTCATGGATGAACTAGTCCCAATCTCACGTCCGCCGTGCAGGTTTGTCCTCCATTTCGTCGAGGCAACACAACAGATCCGTGACAAGAAGAAACATCACCAGCTCATGGACGACCTTCAGGAGCACCTATGGTCCATTCATGGAGGGGACTAGGTTTCTTGTGGTTCATGTCGTGCCAGGTACTCGTTTAGCTACTACATGTATGTTTATGTCATGTCAATCGATATGTACCAGCAAATCTCGTTTATGTAGTACAAATGTCATCTGTATCGCAATGTACCGTAATTACTATGGAATGGAATAAACACGCATATGTTTAAGTTCAACTGGGCAAACAAGTCATCCATTTAAAGTAGCACACACTACATTAACCATGCAGTTTTGAATCTTAATTCAGCGTGACAGACAAAACATATAGCTCGCCAGTCTTGACGCAACTATGATGGACCGTACCTCCTGGCAACAATTTCGGCCTTGCGGTGCACGAAGTACTCACGAGAAGCCTCGTCCATGTTACTGATATCCATCGCCATGATCTTGTCCTCCTCGGCGTGTCTCTTGATGGACACCTCCTCACGCAGATGTTCTTCATTGCGCCTCATGATGGACACCTCCTCACGCCATAGTTCAACCAATTCTGCCTTGTGCTTGTTCAGTTGTGTCAATTCCTCTTTGTACGTTCCGCTACCAATACTCCTGAAGGACGTGGTCATTCCACCACGTGCCCGAGCCTTCCGTGCGGCATCACGGCCAAGTGGCCTAGATGACTCCGGAGTTCCAGCGGACATCACTTCGTGCGGTGCCGGTGAAGTACACACTTCAAATGTACTACACCGTGCGGAGGACCCTTGGTCGGTCTTGTGTCGCTTTGCATCTATGTGAGCGCACCACTTCGGGTGCTGACTGAGAGTGGACCAAAGATGCAGAAAACCAAAAGACCTTCCCTCGATTTCCTTGAACATCTTCATCGCCATGGCAATCTTGCAATGGGCAAAAAAGGCAATGTATAAGTGCAAATCTAGGGAAACCAAAATTGTATGTATGAAATGGCATATTTACCCTGTTTTCGAGAGTAGTGCCACTAGGGTGAATATCGTCGACCTTCGCCATGTAACTGGCAAATTTGCTGGAATCCGCACTAATGTGGGACCAGTGATTGATTAGACCCTTCTCGGACCTCGAGTCCAATCAGCGGTGGCATGTTCCTCACAAGATTTCACAATGTTGCCCAGTGAGGTCTCAAATGACCGATCAGGTCGACAATAGAGTCTTGGCTCACATTCAACCATGCAGACAATAACAGCTCTTCCTCCGCTGCCTTCCATGTTTTCCTTGTAGTCTTCAGCGTGCCCTTCTTCTTCTTACCCTTTGCCTCATTGAGCAGACTCTCTAGAAATGGATCCATGATATCCCTGTTTACAAATTCTCTGAGAAACTAGTTCAGTACGCAGTGCATGAACTTAACAATAGATATTTCTAACATTCCACCATAACGTTAGATAACAATACACAGGACACTCAACGTTAGACATGGCAAGTTTTCACATTCCAGCAAAACATTACATAATAATACGGAGCACACGAAACATTAGACATGGGAGGTTGTCACAATCCACCATAATTCTACACACACCCCATCGCATAACATCTACCACACGTATTAGCCGTGGAGATGGCCCGAGCGGTCCGACTCCCATCCATCATGCTCGGATCCCTCCGAGCTAGCCCCATCAGCCCCGGTCTGATATGGCACCGGTGGTTCGACGTAGTCAGCTGGGAGAATCTCGTTAGGATCGATGTCCATGGAAGGATCAACATCCCCGTGATGGCCTGCATTCTCTGCTGCTGCCACGACATCTGCAGCTCTCATGCTTAATTCGTCCAAGCAAGTAGCGATGGCATCCACAGCGAGGAGGGCATAGTTCAGGTCGATAGAATGGCAACATTGTGCCGGGCTCAAACTATCTTTTACTATCTTCCTAAGAGCTTGGACCTCCAACTGAACATATTCTTCCATGCTTTGCACAAATGCTAGGAGTGTTCGTTCATCCATCTACAAAAATAATATGTGTCATGCTGTCCGCTAGTATATAGCTAATTGCTATAGAACACATGGCTTTATTACGATCCTTAGAGACTAAGTGGTGACTGCCCAACCAGTGTCTTAACACTAACAGTTTTAGTCGCACTAACTATATATGACATGAGCTTATGATAGAATTTTTGGAATTTCATCGCATGATATGTTACATACGAAGTCTTAAAGATGACGACGATAAAGTGATCAGTTCATTAACGGGCCGAATTACGGAGCTTGTTAAATTTGCTCGGCAATTACAATTTGTGGCATTTCTTCCATATCAATATTGGCAAAACACACCATCAAGCATAAAGAAGCAGTTGAAGCAAATGCAAGTTTTTACTGGACTAGTGCATAGGAAATACAGGATGCTTACACTGGAATTGCACGAAATGTAGCCGTGTCCAAATAAGGGGGCACAAAACTGAGCTCTCAGGCTATGTGCTGAACATAAAAGAGCTAGGCTACCATTTACTACTTCAGATGTGAATCATGTCACTGTTGTCTTGTTCAATTACACTCAGTAGACTGAGTACTCTAATTATCAGAGTAAGTAAGTGATCATCATCAAAGTTTACTTGATCATTTATGTCAACAAATATTTTTATGGTGATTACCTATCTCGGCACCGACAGTTTACAAACTCCCAAACACCAATATTTGAAAAACCAAATACATTCGACATCGCCATTGCCAACAGATATGAATATCAAACAGACAATCTTGTAGAACAAATCTAAAACAGGCAGTAATCAAAATGAAAGCTCCGGACGTCAACTGGGAGCAACATAGGCTAAGAAGTATTTACATAGCCGCATAAATATCCACCAAACAAAATCAGAGCAGGAACAGACATGCACAATTAGATATTTCTTGTCGAAATTACATGCACATTTAGAGCAAGACATGTCCTTAGGCAAGATCTTTGAATCGAACTATTCGAACAATCCTACACAGGCAGCTTCCTTGGTGGTTATCATGTAATCCTTGGTGTTCATAAAATATTCAAAGCCGCAAAACAAGTCATGAACAGACTGTTAAAATGCCCTGTGTTCTCGACTTGGTTGTTAAAATGCCACAGCACACAGCCAGAGAGCAAGCTGGCATTGATCCAGAAGCTAAACAAGCTAGCTATTTGCGACATGTTACTATCATTTCCTACCATCGATTCATGAATCAAATAGTTTTGGCGAAGACATCTTGCTTAGTGCTCACTAATCAACATGCAAAATAACCCTCACTCAAAACGTGAAAACTACTTGCTACGACCGCAATAACTAGGACAAGGATCCGGATTGTGGTAAGAGCTCTTTCCGAGGTTATGTTCGCATCCACACCTGAACTTGCGAAGGCTCGAGCCCGTGAGTGCAACTTTCTACCTAATCGGGCAATCGGATCGGGCTAGAGGTCACATGGCGGCCGCCAAAACCCTAAAACTCTTACCGTAAATCTCACATTGACCTCGCACTTAAAAGCGATCAAGTATAATGAAGAACTTGAACATTTGATGCAAGAAATGGAGTCACATCGAGCTTTAGGGTTAATGGCGGCGGCCGTAAACCTAATCCAGCTAATCGACCCTACATCGGAACACCGAACTGCACCATGAACCCCCAAATCCGGTCACCATGACACATTCATCAACAAATTCGCGCGGAAAGGTCGGGGAAATTTTACCTCGCTTGGAGGCGGCGGCGGTCTCCGTGCTCGTCGGTGAAGACGCCTAGACCTCCTCTTCAAGACCCATCGCCATTTTCTTCGCCTCCGCCGCCGCCGCCGTCGATCGCCGCCGCCCGCTTCGTGTCGCTCGAACCCGTCTTCCGCCCCAACGCGCGCCAGGAGCTCGTCCACCTGCTCGTCGAGTGGAAGGGAAAGCCGAGAGATTCTTCCCCCCTCGGGATTCTCTCTCTTCCCTTCGATCCGCGCCGCGAGACGAGATGCCATTGACGACGCACTCGTTCCCGTCGGGCCTCTTTTCCCATCACGAAGCGAAGATGGCCGGGACGGGGACTCGTTGGAGATAGTCTAACGGGTCTCAGTTTGGTGTGCGTGGGTCGGGTCGGTGTGGGTATATATATACGTAGAGTACGGATTTTTTTAGGAAGATCATGTTAGGTCAGGATAAAGCCCATTAGCCCGCCTGAGCTCGATGGGCTATAGGCGGCCCATACGTGCTAGCTACCTTATCTTGCAAATCTTGGAGTTGTGAGATGAGCCTGGGCTGGCCCACTCGTACCCAAGTCAATTTGTTTTCCTAATACACTATTTAGCCGAACGAATAAGGCTCCATTTGGAATACAATAAATTTGTCAAGCTCGTATGCGAACTGAACTGTTTCTTCTGAAATTACTTTGACATAAGTGCGAGATTGTTGCGCTGTAAACCCGGCCTCTGCAAGAGGACAAGTCCAATTCCAACTATGTTTGTGGATAAGAGCAATCTTTTTTAAAAAAAAATAGTTAAGAGCTCTGATATTCACTCTAAAAAATAACAACAGACGAGCTACATACGCACACACACCTTACACACGCGCGCAACACTAGTCTTATGTGCGCCCACGTCAAGCCCACGGTTCGAACCCGGACATAATGGGTGCGCTCTGCACACGCTAGCCAATCAAGCAAGAGCTCATGAGAGAGAGAGAGGAGAGAGCATTCATGTTTTTTTAGAGATACAAAGCTAACATATATATATAACCTATGCACATCATATCCATACATACGCGTGCATGTTTTTTTACACACGGTAAGGAGGTGACTAGATGCTCTATGGTCTCCATAGTAGTACTATTTCAGCTGGAAAATCCCACACAGTATTACACTTCCACCATAGACGAATTTTCAATCAATGCTCAAAAACGCTCTAATCTTTTCCAGGCACCCTGATGATCCGTTCACGGCAGTACACCGTTCTTGGGGATAAGATAACCCAGCATGGTGATTGTTCATGGCCGGGAGGTGGGGCGCCTGCGACGGCGCAGCGATGCACTGAGGCTTTTCGCCTCGCTGCATGCCACTGATTCCCGAAAAAGGGAAACCGGCGAGGCGCGGCGCTCGAGGGGATAAGTGCTTCTTACTAGAATCTTAGGCCATGGCAGATTACCAGTGGCTCAGTGATCAGCGCCGGTGTGGCACTACTGCTGGGTGCTGGGTGGTGGTTCAGTTCAGCTGCTGGGCCTGGACGCCGTGGGCGCCTGCTGCGCCCAGCAGCTGCCCAGCCCCAGTGGGAATCCTGATGATGCTGCAGCGGTGTTGGCGTCGTCGTCGGGCGCAGGCAGCCGGGGCCGGCCGGCGTACGGCAACCAATTATTGCCGCCGTTGGGCCAGCCGGCGCGCGGGCGCATGTGTAGCTCGGCAGCGCTCGCCCCTGCTGCTGCTCCCTCCCTGCCTCCGCTGCTGCTGATCTGGTCCTGTTCATCAGTTCAGTCATATGCTGCTGGGTTGGTCGGTGCGTCACAAAAGGAAAGGAAACGAAAGGAAAGTGCTTAATTAGCACGCATGGTGCGTCTTTTTTCGGTGTTGTTTGGAGGTTTCAGCGAGGTGATCATTGATTATATCATACCATCTGGAGCATGTGAAGGGTGTTCCTGCTGCCGCGGTTGTGATCACCATCTGGCCACCTGAACGCGTCGTGCGCGCTTATCGGAGTCGACGAAGGCCTGATCCAGATGCTCCTCTGAGGGTAGCAGGCCCTTATGCCTTCCTCCTCGGGCATCTTGAACTAGTAACCGGCATGGAACAGTCTCAGTTTCAGTGTCGGTGTCAGATAATCAGAGGTAATTCAGTGATCAGGTGTAGTAATGGATGTGAAGTGTGAACAAGTTCAGCGTGCTTGGTGTACCGTTAGGCTCGTTCTCTGGTTGCTCGATGTGCCGTGGAAGATGCCATCGCTGACGGTGGTAGGATCGCCAGTCCTTTCGCCTTCCGAGCAGCCCAGGCTGAGCTCAAGATCAAGCTCATTGTCCCAAGCTACAATGTCAACAAAATTTTCACTTCAGAACATCTGAGGTGTGAGTGTGATAAAGGAGCAGTCACTTGTCAGGGTTTCAGGGAGCTCACATTGCAGGTTGAGCTCGTGCTCGTACGTCTGGGGGTCGAAGTTGGTCACTGCCTCCTTGCCATTGCACTTGATCGCAGCCTTATCATAAGCCCTAAGAATGGTTCAAAGCAGAAATCGTTAATGAAGAACCAATTCTGCAAACACATCACAAAAATGCAGGATCAGTAGCGCAGAGGAGTGCACATACTTGGCAGCCTCCATCTCTGTGTCATACAGGCCAAGGTACACATATCTGCAATCATCAGGGGATCAAGCCATGTCAGTACAAGCTTAAGACTTTTGTGTTTGTGAACTAACAAAACTTTCTATTTTTCTTCTTGGTTTTGTTCTGATGAGTGAGTGAATTACTTCTTGCCCATGAGCTGGCCGATCCTGGCCTCCCATTTGCCGCACTTGTGCAGAGTGACTCCCCGGAATTTTGAGCTCCCCCTGACGAAGCCGGCGCCCTGTCGCCGGAGAATCTGGACGAACTCCTCCTTGCTGAAGTTGTTCATCTGCCAATGCAGTGAGAATAACATGTTATTAGAAATCAAACGGTGCAGACAAAGATGCAAATGAACAAAACAGCTCTTGTTCACTACGGTTCTTGATAGCCTCTGATATGTTCACCTTGTTTATGTCCTTGTAGTCATCCAGGGTGAAGTTTATGTCTGCATCCACACCACGGAACTTGATTGCAGCTTGGTCATAAGCCCTGTAATGGATCGGAGAAGAGGGGAATTCAGATAAAATTGTGCGCATCTCTCATTTTTTAAGAACAAAACAATGTGCAGAATTCTATCAAGTATTATTAACCTTGCAGCAGCCTGTGCTGTACCAAATCCACCTACACACAAAAGGAAAACCCTCATGAACATATTTTGATACATAATTAAGAAATCAGTAGATCACAGAAGAAATTTCACACAACAAGAACTCACCCAAGTACACTTGCTTTCCACAATCCCTGCAAATTGAAACACAACCAAGTGATGCACATAAATAACAAAATCAAAAGAAAATCGCATACTTACAAAGTTAGTAATTATAAGAGCTTTATATGGGCAAAGCAAACGTATAAATACACGGATACGGGGTGACTGACCAAATGTGGGACTCCCAACGGCCGGTGCGCCGGTAGAAGGTGACGCCGCGATACTGCGAGCTCCTCGACCGCGGGCCCCGCCGGGTCTTCCTCGACGGCGACCGGGCCCACTGGTCAGCCCCCGCGGCAGCCAGGTGGCGCTGCTTCATTGCCTGCTGCTGCTGCGTTGCCGCCGCCGCCGCCGCCGCCATCGTCGTCGGAAAGAACTCCCGGGTGACGACCGGCCGGGTAGCAGGCCCTCCGGCGGGCAAATGGAACCCAAAGATCCTTCTGGAACCATCCTCCACTTGGTCGCTCCGCTCCTCCTCCTCCTCCAATGCATCGTCTCTGTGCACAGCGAGCGCAATGCCGCCGGTGCCGTAGAAGGCTTTTTTGGTGGCCGACATGGCCGCTAGTGTATGCCCCAATGTTCTTGGCTCGGGGCTTCTTCTAGCTCTATGTGATGGGATGCATCATTGTAACTTTCCTTTTTTACGCTGCTACGTGATACATGCTAGCAGCTGATCTCTCTATCACAAACACGCGCGCACACATCCACTGTGTCTGTGTGGAGTGCGTGTGTGTCTTGTTGCGGTTCCTTGCGCGCTGTTGAAGAATCTGCAGTACAGGGTTTGGTGCGTGGTGGTGGGTTACTTGCTGCTGATGGCCGAGGATGGGATCAGCCTGCCTAAGGAAAGTAAAAGATTTCTGAGCAGGCTATCACTTCAGGTCATGCATCATCTTTTTACGGGGTTTGGGAGGAGAGAAGAACAAGCCACAGGGGAGAGGGACCCCTCTCCCTTCCCTCTGTACCTGTATGCTACTGTTGCAGTCCTTAAAAAAAATTCAGATCTAGTGCTAGTACGATTTATTTTTGCAAAAATAGCTCTGGACCCCCAAATCCCGCACACGGGGAGCGCTACAATGCAATGCAATTCCACACTCCCCGAGCGCTGAAATAGCAATGCCGCGCAGTCAGCGAGAAACCAATTTTTTTTTTAAAAAAGACCGGGTACTGTAGTGGTATTTTATTGCCGCTAAGTGAAGGCGCGGTATTTATCGCCGGTGGCGTAGTATCTAAATTTAAATACAGTTCATTATATATAAATTACTGATACCACATGTTTAAAATATTAATATATATTATATTAAACCGTGACGTGTAGCATAGCACATATTGTTAACTTTTTTCTTACTCTCTATCTATTACCTTTCTTTATATCGTCATCCTCTCTCCTCTTATTTAATTGCCATCGGCAAAAATCGATGACATAGTGGCCAACATGGCAAAAACCACATTAATTTGGATCCTCGTCAGCAAAATCACCCTCCAAAACTACCTTATGGTGTAAGTTTTTTTATTGAAATCTCAAGGTATAAGTTGATTTGATTTTTTAAGTTTAGAGTGATTAAATACATGGTTTTGTAGTTGAGAATATTATATAAATTTTTTATAAAGTTCAGGGATGTAAAATAGACTTATTTCTACTTATAAATTTATATTATTAAATTAAACTCTAGAACGGAACACCGGTATAGACCAATACTGAAACGTATGCCATATAGATCAACACTGAAATGTACACCGGTATAAATGTAAAATGGAACACCGGTTTAAATACCTAGTTTTATAGTTGAGTATTAAATATATATATTACTATTTTAAATATGTGGTATCAGTAATTTATATATAATGAACTATATTTAAATTTAGATATCGTGTCACCGGCAATAAATAACACACCTCCACTCAGCGGCAATCCTAAATGTAAAAAAATGATACAGTACAATGGTACTATATCAATGCCCTGCTACAATAACGCCGTATTTTTTTAAAAAAATTGGTTTCTTACTGACGGAGAGCACGTCATTACTATTTTAGCGCTCAAGGAGCGCAGAATTGCATTGCAGCGCTCCCTGTGCACGGGATTTGTAGGTTCGAGAGCCATTTTTGCAAAAAAAAAATCACATTTACTTAGATATGCCCACAAGATCACGATCACACAAGGCATTATTGTGTATGACTTCATGTTAAATATGGCCACTCATGTCTAGCATTTTAGAATTTATTTAGAATTTGTAAATATATGCTAAATAAATTCTAATGAGAGTAGGATTCATAATCTTAATAGAAATATTATTCTTATTTGCTTTAGAGGAGAAATAGGGAGGCTATATAAACCTAACGGTGGTCATGAAGACCTAAACAACCAAGAAGTCACAAACCAACTCATCCAAAGCAAGATGTTCATGAGATGATTAGAGGTCAGGTTATTCTTTAGCACTAGATTCTTTATACAAGGCAATGATCCAAATGTCATAAAAGGTTCGAGAGGTTGTAAGAGAGCAACAATCCCTTGTATTCTTTTGAGGTTGTGCTTAAAAAATTTGTGACCGGCTTCGCCAAATCTTTTATCTTTTGTCGGGGTTGCTTCAGCGCCATTATTTTGGTTCTCTTTACGAGATTCATCTTCTTCGTTCTTAAGATCATACACGCTCGTACGATATATCACAAAATTCTGATTCGATCAGAGGGCTGATGTGCATAAGAAGGGTATTAGAGCGTAACAAGTGGTATTAGAGCCAATGCTTGATTAATCAAATTTATGAGAAGGTCACTAAAGCGCTAGGTGACATAAAATCAAGATCGATGTCGACAATGCGGAATCAAGTAGAGAAATTTGACGATATAGGAAATTTCAACGTGTGGCAAAGTGTGGTAAAGGATGTCCTAGTCCAACAAGAGTTAATCGCTGCTCTTGAAGAGGACAAACCAGAAAAGATGTCCGCTGAAGACTGGAAGGTGATGGAGCGGAATCAGTACAATCCGTCTATATCTCTCTAATAAGGCAAAGTACTCGATGATCAAGTTGAATTCACCAAAGAAATTGTAGGGCTTAAAAAAATTGTATATTGTGAAGTCACTGAAAAACTAGTAGATACTAAAGTTACAACTGTATAGGTTGCGCACGAAGGAAAGTACATGGTTCGTTGGCCATCTCAATATCTTCAACAAGCCTATCACAGCTGATTAGTGTGGATGAAAAAGTAAGAAGAACGATCATGGGAGCAAATAGTGATTAATATTCTTGTCGGAAAAAACACTCCCAACTTCAACGAGGTAGTTGCATATCTATTAGTGGTAGAGTCCTTGAAAAATCCATTAGAATCTTTATTCTTGGGTAATCAAGCATTGACTGCAGTAGGTATTGTAGGCAAAAGCAAAAGTTACATGAAAAAAATATGGCAAGAGTAAGGACACATGTATATGCTATCTATGTAATGAGAAAGGTCATATCATAAAGAACTGTCCGAATTTGAAGGAAATGAAGGGCGCATACTCAATGACAATAGCAAAAGATGATTCAAACGTACTTATCATTAGTGAATCAGGCATTTCTTATAAATGGATATTAGATTTGGGTTATTGATTTCACATATGTTCTACAAGGAGATATTTAACGACGGATTTCTATACTTGGCATATGGAACTATTTACTTAACTGAACAGTTACTAGATGTATGATGAAGCATATCGCATATTGATGTGAGTTCGGTATGTTCCCGGTTTAAAGAAAAATCTAATATCTATAAGGTCGATTGAACTCAAAGGTTGTGAGGTATCACTTCAAGGTAGAGTCATGTGAGTTACTTGCAAAAAGCAGGTGATCATGAAAAGTATCTGAAGCAATGGAGGATATCGATTGATGGGTAAACGTAACGGAAGGATAATCAATGGGAGGTCTGATAAAAATCTTGATCGAGAGAAGGAAACTGCGTCGTCCATGGTAGATAATCAGATCGCAACTGCAGTTATGTGCAGAACTATAAAAACGAGTGTAAAATCTAGCAGACGGAAAGGCAAAGGCAAGCTGTTGGAAGAAGTACTATCAAGCAGGTGAAATTCGGAGGCAGTACAAATCTATGGCATGAAAGACTGTAGAAACAGAAGGTGTTGTTAACCAAACTGCACAAAAAAATCTCTTAGGTGGAGGGTTCGAAAGCCAAGCGTGAATACCAACACACACATTGTAGTGATGTGCATGAGCCTTTGTGGTGGGGACACTCCCAAATGTGTGTGTGTGGATGGAGGGGGGACAAAAACAATACAGAGCCGACTTGGAGAGAGTTTTTTTATGAGCATGATGACTTTAATGAATAAGAGCCAAAGTGAAGATTGCTATATATGGTAACTCATATCTAGTATTTTAGGATTTAGAAAGATGTCCTAGATGAATCTTAATAGAAGTAGGGTTCCTATTTGATTTAGAGGAGAATTAGAGAGGTTATATAAACCTAGAGGTGGTCGTAGAGAATCTAAGCAACCAAGAAACCACAAAACAACTCATCCAAAACAAGAGGTGCATGAAAGGATTAGAGCCTAGGTTATTCCTTAGCACTAGATTATTGTATAGGGTAAGGATACAAAGGTCCTAAAAGGTTCGAGATGTTGTGAGAGAGCAACAATCCTTTGTACTCTTTTGAGGTTGTTGTCGACGATCGGGACCGCCGACCGCAAAGGAGGGGGAAAGATCGTATGGAGGGCGAGGCCCAGAGCTTCGCTCGTCCGGATGGCACCCTTGTCGGGCACACTAAGCAGGGGAACCTGTGCAACCAAACAGGAGACGCAAGGTTTATACTGGTTCGGGCCGAACCCCTAACTTCTGCGATGGTGAAGGGGCCTTCCCAGGGCGGCGAGAGCTTGTGCTTGTCCTTGCTGGTCTGGACTCGACGTAGGACCAGGTCGCCAGCGCTGAAGGATCGTCCTCGAACCTGGCGACTGTGGTAACGCCGCAGAGTTTGTTGATACTTGGCCGATCGTAGAATGGCTACATCGCGTGCCTCGCCGAGCTGGTCGATAGCGTCTTGTTGCGAGGCGAGCCCCCGAGCCTCTTCGAAGGCTTGTAGTCTTGGGGCGCCGTATTCCAGGTCGGTTGGCAGGACAGCTTCAGCGTCGAACACCATGAAGAACGGTGTAAATCCGGTCGCCCGAGTCGGTGTGGTCCGCAAGCTCCAGAGGACGAAGGGTAGCTCGGCCACCCATCGCCCCGCGAAATGCTTCAGTCGACTGAAGATCCGCGGCTTAAGTCCTTGAAGAATCATGCCGTTTGCGCGTTCGACCTGACCGTTAGTCCGCGGATGGGCCACGGCTGCCCAATCGACGTGGATGTTGAAGTCATCGCAGAACTCGAGGAACTCCTTCCCGTGAATCGCTGCGTCGCGGTTGTCGGTGATGATAGAGTTTGGGACTCCAAACCGAAAGATGATGTCGCGGAAGAAAGTGGCCGCTTGTACCGACGTGACGCTCACGACCGGCTTGGCCTCTATCCACTTGGTGAACTTGCCCACCGCGACGAAGAGATGAGTAAAGCCTCCGGCGCTTTCTTGAAGGGCCCGACCAGATCGAGTCCCCACACTGCAAACGGCCATGTGATGGGGATCGTCTGCAAGGCCTGAGCTGGCAGATGCGTCTGCCGGGCGAAGAATTGACATCCTTCGCAGGTGCGTACAATCTGCTCGGCGTTGGACACGACAGTCGGCCAGTAGAAGCCTTGTCGAAAGGCCTTTCCTACCAGGGATCGGGGCGCGGCATGGTGACCGCAGACTCCGCCATGGATATCGAGCGGCACCGCTTCCCTTGGTCGACGAACGCCTCCGAGGACCCGGCAGGACTTCTTTGTAGGGTTCGCCCAACCAAGATAAACCTTGCGTCTCCTGTTTGGTTGCACAGGTTCCCCTGCTTAGTGTGCCCGCCAAGGGTGCCATCCGGTCCCCGAGTCGAAGGTGCCGCATCAAGAACCTGCGATGGTGAAGGGCCTTCCTGTGGCGGCGAGCTTGTGCTTGTCATTGCTGGTCTGGACTCGACGTAGGACCAGGTCGCCAGCGCTGAAGGATCGTCCTCGAACCTGACGACTGTGGTAACGCCGCAGAGTTTGTTGATACTTGGCCGATCGTAGAATGGCTACATCGCGTGCCTTGCCGAGCTGGTCGATAGCGTCTTGTTGCGAGGCGAGCCCCCGAGCCTCTTCGAAGGCTTGTAGTCTTGGGGCGCCGTATTCCAGGTCGGTTGGCGGGGCGACTTGTACGAACACCATGAAGAACGGTGTAAACCCGGTCGCCCGAGTCGGTGTGGTCCGCAAGCTCCAGAGGACGGAGGGTGGGGCGGGGTCCCCCGACTCCGACCAAGCCAAGGCAACCCCCGCCAAGGGCCACGTGTCAAAGCCACCACCGCCAACAGCCACGTGCCCCACGGACGGGGTCAATCGAAGTGACTATATGAGAGCAGCGCCATCTCCCAAGATGGTTTAATGGTCTGCCGGTCATACTTCCACCCCATCGACCGGTCACGCATGAACGAAGACACGCCCCCCGAGGCGGCACCAACGTCATGAACAGCAGCGTCAACACTCGTCAGATCGTAGAGGCGTGCGCCATTTCGGTGAAATACCTAACCGCCCGACCAATGAGCGACCGCCCAACGTGGGCGGGACGAGAGGTGACCACGACAGACAAAGGATCAAGTCGCCCTTTCCTACCATATAAAGGGGCGGGAACCCGGGAAGAGAGGGGATTCTCCTGGTCAAGCCACGAGCACTCTTGAGCAAGGATCCAATAACTCTCGTTTGTAAACTTTGTACAGCCATCTACAAAAAAGGCAATACAATACCGCCACACGAACTGGAGTAGGGGTTCGACCGAACCAAGATAAACCTTATGTCTCTGCTTGGTTGCACAGGTTCCCCTGCTTAGTGTGCCCGCCAAGGGTGCCATCCGGACGAGCGAAGCTCTGGGCCTCGCCCTCCGTACGATCTTTCCCCTCCTTCTTTGCGGTCGGCGGTCCCGGTCGTCGACAGTTGTAGTTAAAGAATTTGCGGTCGGCTTTGCCAAATCTTCTCTTTATCTTGTCATGGTTGTTTCAATGTTATTACTTTGGTTCTCTCTACGAGATTCATCTTCTTTATTCTTGAGACCGTGCACACTCGTGTTGTATCTCACAAAACTCTAATCCAATCCGAGGCTGCTGCGCATAAGAAGGAGTATCAGAGTGTAACATTTCACATACAACATTGTTGTCGCTTGTCACTGAGATCCAATGTAGTCGTTACTATGACTGCAAATTTAGCAGTTGTAGTATTAATCGTTGGATCAAAAAATGATAGCCTAGATCTTCCATGGTATTGTTGGACAACACTGTACCAACAATGTATCAAATATGCCCTGTACCATGCACTGTAGCTAAGACCTATAGCACAATCCAGGTCCTTGATTGCTTCGATTGAATGGTCTGACGGCCGGTAACCGCTTAAGTTACAATAACCATTATAACTGTACATGAACCATATCCCCATTGTTGTATGTGTACCTACTTGCCATTAGTTCCATTCCATATTAGGCATCTTTCAAACACAGAAAATTTACGCTAGGCAGATTTCTACCAAACTCTTGCGTTCCAAACGGGACCAAAGTAGTCATGTTTCTACTTCGTATTACGCCAATTTTATATCTATCTTTAGAAGTTTACATACATAACCAAGCATACATAGGGAGTAGATATTCAAATTAACATGTTGGTTTCTTACATTCAGCCAACACTACTGGTACTGGCTGCCTAATTTAGGTGCAAGCTAGCTAGCCATTGTCCACATTCACTTCTCTGCATAAAGGCCCCACCGTCCACCTCCACTTGCTTGAGCCGGTGAAAGGGATTTCAATACGCGGAAGCAAAGGCATGTGTTCGCCTCTGCGTGTGCAAGAGAGGAGATCGATGAGGCACCATACTCTCCCGGTTCCCTGTCCCACGTTAACCAGATTAGTATAGTACCCTATCTTTCGGTTTTTTTTTCCAGCACGTAATATATGGTCTTTTCCTTTTCTAGAACGTTTGTTTCCTTTTCCTTGATTCCAGGATATTTGTTTCATTTTCCTTGAGATGATGTTGGAGGTGGAGGGAGATCTGTTGTGGGCCACAGGGATGAGTTAGACACATTAAATAATGGCCATCGGATGTGGGTGAGTAAAGCTGAGGAAAGATCTGAGAGGTTAATTTTGATGGAGGCAAGTTTCTGGAAACGTTTCGCTGGGTGCATGAAGGTTGGACTATCTCTAGTGGGTGCATTATTTGAGGTGGACGTAGAAAAGAATGCTTAGATGCATTATAAACGGGTATAGATTGAAAACATCGTGATGCATCATCATGCATTCATACGTATGATGTATCTTTCTCCGACTCTCCCTGATGCATCATCATACATTCACACATTCATTTGTGAAGTTTTTAATGTTATAGCTCTGTAATTTTTTTTTTTAAAAAATAGCTTTCGGCAAAATTTTTTTTTTGCAAAAGTAGCTCCTGGACCCGCGAAAACCGCACCTGGGAGGCCCTACTCATCCATCATGGAATGGACGGGGCTGCAATGCCCCAAGTTCGACACGTGGCACTGCAAAAACAACAAAAAACGCAAAAAAATAAATAAATGGAAAAATATGCAGCGGACTGGAAGCGTTGCATGCTACAATAATTTTTCTTTTCTGCGGGAGGGTAGTTATGAAAAAAATTTATTAGGTTTTATAAATGCATTATAATAGAAAACAAAATTGCACGACGGTTAGTTCTCAAAAAATCGTACGTCGTACCACAAATATTTTAAGGACCTATATTCTACGGAGGGGCATAATATAACACAATATATTTGAAGAGACTATTATGGAAAAAAATATATTTTAATTTTATTAGCTTTTATAAATGCGTTATAATATTAAAAAATTGCTCAGAGGTTAGTTCTATATTCTACGAAGGGGCATAATATAACACAATATATTTAAGGAGGCTAGTTCTGAAAAAAAATACATTATAATTTTATTAGGTTTTATAAGTATTTTGAGTCCTCAAAATATTTATGGTAGAACTTGCGATTTTCAGAACTCGACGTACGATTTTTTCAGAACTACTCGTAGAATTATTTTTTCAGAAGTAACCGTTGGTAATTTTTTTCTATTATAATGCATTTATAAAACCTAATAAAATTAAAATGTATTTTTTTATATAACTACCCTCTCACAAAAAAACAAAAATTACTGTATCATGTAACGCTTCCAGTCCGTTGTATGCTTTTCTGTTTTTTTTTTCGGTACCACGTGTCGAACTAGGGGCATTGCAACTCCCCCAGTCCGCTGCACTGGGTGAGCCGCGCCTGGCAAGCGCGGTTTTCGCGGGCACAGAGGCTACTTTTGTACCGACGGAGGCTAATTTTAAAAAATATTTACAGAGCTATAACAGTATATTGCCCGTCTTAGTGCAAGCCTTTCTCAACATCTTGACAGCACTTTGCTAACACTTAAGGGAAGCATGCCATATGCACATTGACATGGTGTGTAAAGCAAGGTTCAAAATTTTGGCGAAATTTCGGATTTCGGACCACCCCGAGATCTCAAGTACCGGCCGGAAAAAAACTAAGTTTTTTTTGAAATTGCTACAGTAAAATCCGAAATTTGGTTTTTTGGGCGAATTTCATGTTTTTTGGCCGGTTTTGAAAGTTTTAGGGCCGTATTTGACCGGATTTGGTCCAATAACCCTTAGGAAAGTCATCTCCTATGAAAATTTGTTGAAAAACCTAATTTTTTAAACATTTTAAAATTTTGGCGTAAACATCACGATTTTTATAAAATTGTACAAGCATGATAATAATCTGAAAATTTTATGGTACTATAATTAGTATATTAGAATCATACATAAAAAATTTCAAAATAATTTAACTTAAGTTGTTATCTTTAAAAAATCAGAAACAGAATGAACATAATTGGGACAGTTATATTGTCAGAATTTTATAAATTTTCTTGTGTGTGATTGTGATCTAAATTTTTTTTTAGAGATTAATAATTGACTCAGTACCATTATATAAATTTTTCAAAAAATTTCAACTTTGTTTGTTTGGTCAATCAAATCTATGTAAGCATTGAACTTCGTTTGTTATATTATATTTCAAAAATAAAAAAGAAAAGAACATAAATGATACTGTGCCTTGTAAGAATTTTATAAATTCACTGGAGTGTGATCGTGAATCACAATTTTTATGGGATATTAAGAACTTCCTTATCACCATTCTTTAAAATTTTCAAAAAAAATTATGGTTTACATAATTTTTCATTTTGTTCAAGTTTGCCGGTAAGCCTTTTAACATGGCAGTAGTACTGTTCGAATTTTTAAAAATTAATACAGTTTGATCATCATCTGAAAATTTTATGAGAGCATTATAGATACATCATAACCATGCACAAAAAATCTCAACAGTTTCTAACTTCATTTGTATCATTTTCCATTCGGATCAAACTTATCGGTCAGTGTTCTATCAGGACAGCGCCACTCTCCGAATTTTTAAAAATTCCACACATGTGATAATCAGCTGAAATTTTCATGAGAACATTAGTTATGGATCATAACCATGCACAAAAAATTTCAATAGTTTATAACTTGATTCGTACCATTTTCCATTCCGATCAAACTTGTCGGTCAGTGTTTTATCAGGACAGTACCACTCTCCGAATTTTTAAAAATTCCTCAGGTGTGATAATCAGCTGAAATTTTTGTGAGAACATCAGCATTGTGTTAGGAACCTCCAAAAAAAATTCAAATTTTTTCGATAACGTTTAGACCACTTTTCAGCCAGTGCAAAAAACCCGAAATTTCGGGTTTTTTCACCGAATTTCTGTTTTTTCCCGGATTGGACCGGATTTGAATTTTCAAATTCAAATTTTGTCCGAAATAATTCCGAAATTTCGTTATCCGGCCTAGGGCGAAATTTATTCCGAAACCGAAATTTGAAACCTTGGTGTAAAGTATATGTAGTATTGAGCAGTACATGCTTGCTTCCCATGATGGAAAATAATTAAGAGAGAGATAAGAACAGAGGTGGTTTGCTTAAAGTAGAAAAGGGAAGTGGTTGAGATATTCCTTTTTTTACTTTAATGTTTGTGAGTCCTGATTGGGATGTGGCTGCAGCTAAGATACGTTGATTGGAGAAAGTTTCATGAGAAGATCTCTTGTCCTTATTTAGTTTAATTCCTTATTAAAACACTAAGGAAGCATCCGTTTGTTTTCCGTCTTCTGGGCAGTGTTATTACTCCTGTTGGTACGATAGTAATTTATCAGCGTACTCCATTTATTCGCAGATAAAGTTTTTACATTATGCATGGGCCGGTCAAATATTTGATACTTCATGTCACAAAATTTCTTTTGCCGTGTTACGGCTGTCAAAGAACATTAAAATTCTCCTAAAAAAGAACCATTAAATTAAAGGCAATAGCATTAAGATGGAACCGAACTAGCAAAGAAAGCTTCATGATGTCCTTCATGAGGTGTCCAAACATGCTTGCTCAAAAGATAATTTTTTTTGGGCAGAAATTGAAGTAAACAAGTAAGATTGCTTGGGGACGAATTGTCCAACTAATAAAGATACTAAAATCACGCAAAGTTGTTGAACTTGCCATGAAGGATTGTGGTTGAAGATTGACAACAGTTTGTGTCGTGTTATTTAAGAGGCACGGTTCAGGATTATTAATTAGCATACGAAAAACAAGCAGTTGGCGCAACGCCCTATCCGTTGCCCTATCAAATTACAGACAAACACCACTTGTCCAATCCATCACCAATTTCTTTCCACTAATCAATTTGATTGATTTTGTATTTGTTGTTCTCAAACTAAAGGCAACCATGAAGGCACATTCAGATGTTAGCCTGTGAAATCGACATTGTGGTAGACTGGTAGGTATCTCCAGTTATGTTCTCTCTAAATGCAAAAAGGCTAAAAAGAAGAAGAAAGGCAAGACCAGAAAAGGAGATCTAGAACACATTTATAAGAGACAGTGTAATGAATCCTCCTACACATATTTGCAGTTTTAAGTCCTCAGAAAACCCAAACAGCCCCTATGTAAGAAAGATGTAGTGCATAAATTGCAAGATGAAGAAAGTGAGAGGAGTAAGAGAGTGTAGATTGTATTTATGTGAGATGATGCCAAAGGGAAGGAGGGGCTTTTATTGTGCTGGATCTCCAAGTAGTGCTGTCCATCATAAACAGCTGGGAAGGGAAGGGAATCAAATGCAAGCAAGCAAAATATATTCCCATAAGAGGCCAATCCGAGAGTACCGTGTAGGTCCTTGTTCCTCCTTTTCTTGCCCCCGCTCCAGTGCTCTCTCTCTCTCTCTCTCTCCTCTATCTGTCTTCCATATTGCTGCCGTCCTTATTTACTGCTCATCAATCACTCCCCTTTCTTGCTCCCAGAGCAGCAGAAACAATCACTTCAATCCCATTTCAGTTCAGTTCCCCTTGCCAAGCTACATACAACCTAGATCCAGCAAAACCCTGAAAAGAAGTAATGAGGTCGTACCTGTAACATCATATACATACCTCAGCCGAAAATGCTGCAAATCGATCTCTTCCTGTCTTTTGAGTTTTGACATCCGGTGAAAGAACTAGAAGTAGAACCACCATGCACAAATAACGCTGCACCTTATGAACATCTTCTCTGTTTATATAGAACAATGTTCACAAGATCAGATTCGCCAAATTTTCTTCAAATAATCCAATTTTAAATAATTTTACAGAACTAATACATAGAAAAAATTACAAAAATACACCTCTGTAACAGTTTCAATTGGCGACAGAACCGCCAATCGAACAGGCAAAATGCGGATGCGGTGTCTAGTGAGAATCTCTGTCACCATTTGGAATGATGACAGAACCTTATTTGATTTATTTAGAGATAAAAATATTACGAATTAACTTGTATGGTGGTAGAAAAAAACACCGAAATAAACCATGTGCTGAAGTAGAGTAATATTTTCCTTTAGGAAACGATGACAAAATTGGCCACTTTTATCGCGTAACCAAGGAATTCGTTGCATACGTGTTACGTGTAAGGATGTCTAGTAATGTTTTTTGTTTGAACAAACCGGATGAAACCCAACATAGTATTTTGTAAGAAAGATGCGAATTACATCATGCGTAGAGTTGGTTTCAGTGCATACGTTCACCTTGCTACGCCTACGATACAAATGACAATATGCACGAACCATCAACACAAACTATAAGTAATATACATGTGCGCCTTTCCTTCCCCTTTCCACTATTCTATTTCTGTTAGCCTTCTGTCGCCATTTTCAAATGGCGACAGAGGGGGTGGGGTCTGTAACCATTTCAATTGAGGATTTTTTTTCACTCTATCGCCAATTGAAATGGCGACAGCTGACATAGCCACCCACATGGCAGTCTGTCGCCATTTCAATTACCAACGCAATCTCTATCGCCAATTGAATTGGCGACAGAGTCTCTATTGTCATGTCTGTCGCTGTTGCCATTTGAAATGACGGCAGAGGTATATTTCTATAAAAAAAATCGGTGTATTATTTATGTAAATTTACTTAAAATTTGTATTATTTAAAAATATTCTCAGATTCACAACATTGCGAGTTTAAATATGTATGTGAGGTTGCAAGAAGAAACTTTGTTGATTGGCTGGCTTTTGCCAGGCCTAAGTAGCCCTATTGGCCTATTCTGGTACTTATTTCAGTAGAATTTTGTAAGATCTGCAACTTCTATCCCAATCGAACCGATTCTCTTCAACTTGAACATGGCAAGGACCCAGTGGAGGTAACAGTTGTCGGGCACTTAAAACGGAGAGCAGTGTGCTTTTCTGCTCTCTGCCATGAAATGTGCAAAATGTGTGCAAGGAGGGAATCAAATACTACAAAAGGAGGAGCTCCCCAGAAGTAGCCAATGCAACAGTAAGAAGCTCCTTTATTTGTCCACCAAACCCAATGTACCACAGGGTGCATTTGGAACATAGTTATCCCGATCCTGTTTGAATTTGCTGTGATTGTACCTGAAACCAAAGGTGCAAACAAAGTTCCAAAGTCTTTGAGTTCTTGAGTTACAAACAACGTACAACTCCACAGCGCTTCTCAAATGCAAAGAGAAACAGGGGAACACAAAAAATTGATATTAAACATTAAAATTCAGTTTGATTTAGTGGATATTAAGCAAATCCTCAAATCATTCTGTTTTGGTTTCATGAATGACAGGAACTATTTAAGCTGTAAAGATTAACAGAAAGACCCTTTAATAAGCTGGTATCAAAAGAAAGTAAAGAACTCATGATGTGCAAAGCAAATAAATTAAAACATAATATGGTACATGCTGAAAGCAAATGCACCGGATACATCACTACAATGAAAATTTCAGATGCACATCTTTCTGAAGGAATGGCCCTATGGCAGACAATCACATTGTGGTGCATAATGAAGCAGCATTATCTACGAAAGGAAGCACGTTTGAGGTTTGACAACACTTACGAACTGGGCCAGGACCTACTTGATCAATAACTAAGTTCAAGGCCTCAAATACTCAAATACAGATGTCATTTCAAGGACTTATAATTACTTATAACTTACAAGGAACTTGTGTATTAGATATTTTGGTACTCAGAAATATACGTCATCGCAAGAAAAAAAGCCAAATACATTTCTGTAAAAAGAACCTAAATATCATCTAACTGAACTCAGTGTCTCCTGTAATGGGGATAACACTTAACACCAAATGATCAAATTCAGAAAATGGCACATTCTGACAATTGCAACTCAACTCTTAAAGTATCCCTTTTGATGAAAGAGACATAAATACTGATTAGCATTTTCCCAAACTGCACTGGATCTAGAAACCTGCATTCCCCACTTTCCAGGCACTCATTGGAGATTTCACGTGGTGTGTTGGCCAAACATCTTTCAGCAAAATAGTTTGAGGCTTCAAGTTTGACATGCATTAGCAACCACCAGCATAAGTGACTATTTACACACACAAAAAAATCAAATTGGACAGAGGAATATAAGAATTACCTAAATGCTTTTGATCACTCCTTCTCTTCTTTTACTTAATGCATCACAAACTCACAATTTCTTCTTCCAAGTCCAATGAGAAGGTTTGGCTGGTGATGGGAGGGGAATAAAAGTATAAAACTTGATAACCAGTAAAGCCAAATCATTGATAAGAACAATTTCTTGCTCGCTGCAAGCATTTCAATTACACTGCTGGGAAGGATGTGTGTTATATGTCTATAACCTACACTCGTTTGTCCTCCTAATGTTGTTTGGTCATTTTTTTTCTTCCACAAGTAATTGAATATCTAGTTTTCATAGCATCCTCTGCTGAACCCAACGTCTCCTGCGTTCTTTCCCTTTTCGCATCGCTCTGCAAGGCTAGCATTTATTGGATAAGATTGTAGTTAAACTAGAGAGGTTAAAATCAGCAGACCAACAATATCGGCAGCAACGCTATAGCGCTAAAAAAAGATCAACAGTATTTAGTTAAATAGTGCTATGAATGTCAGAAGAGAGTCTAAAGAAGGGTTAAATGGTCAGAAAACTGCACATAACAGCATATGGAACGTTACACAGTAAAAAGGTAAAAAACAAGAAGTAGCATATATATTAACAATTTTAAAGTTATGCACAAACTTAAACCTTTGATGACAAGAATTATTTTTTAGATTAGCCAACCACCATGCATTCTTTCTTGCTTCCATAATGTTGCTACAGACAGATCAAAGGCTTAGGTATAACTGCAAAAGTTGAGGCTAATAGATGTAAAAAGGGTAATTTGCCATTAATCAGGTACAAACTAACAAAAATGACATATACGGCGATCAAGAATATGGTTTGTCTAAAGAACAAACTAACACTGGAGCAGCACTAGCTCACCCAACCAGTTATCAAGTACAATAAACATACCTAATGAAATTGTGCTTTTTCAGCTTTTCAGATTTCCTCATGTTGCTAAACACCATACAGGGCATCATAAGAGGGTAGCAGTCAGTCAGGATCAAACTGATAAAGATCAAGAATCAAGATAAACAGTTAGGAAACAAATTAAAACGTGATGGTTCATATCACATTCGCGATTGCTAAGAACTTCTCGTGCTGCTTCTGTCCCAAAATACTGTGGTTCTGTAATTTCAACCGACAAGGTGGCCTGCACTATCAAATCCTCTTTGCGTCGCTAATCGCTAGTACCCCTATTCCACCAACCCAGTACGTGGTCTGATCTCCCTGTCTCAAATACCCACGACGACATCACGCCCTCCGCCACTACACC
This sequence comes from Otatea glauca, assembly GCA_036346275.1. NCBI lineage: Eukaryota > Viridiplantae > Streptophyta > Magnoliopsida > Poales > Poaceae > Otatea > Otatea glauca. Next base: position 56,803,472 of record CM070721.1, read on the forward strand.
CAGAGCACAATCCGATCTAGCCCCTGCTTTACGAGAGGATGGCTCCGCTTTCCGTGGGTGACTTCGTGGCGAACACGTTTCGTGAGCAGCGCAAACCGGGGCGATGGGAGAGAGGAGTAAATGGGACCTGGAGCTGAAGGAGGGAGGCGAGGTGAGTTACTCGGGGAGCGGGTGCCGTCGTGGCCGCTCCAGCCGCCATGCGTACGGGGCGATGGGCGTCGCGCCGCCGAGACCGGGCCCCACCGGTGAATCGCCGCCGACGTCGAGAGGAAGGGTTCTGCTTGGGGTTGGTATGCGAACTGTTCACTTATCCGCCTCTCCCTCACTTTTTTTTAAAAAAAAATAGTTTTCCTTCGAATTTTTTTTACAAAACTAGCCTTTTCCGTTACAATACCACACAGGGCACCAGACATTGCGATTGCCGTTAGAATGGTTAGTCGGTTCATGGAGTCACCTAGGGATGGCAATCACACCCGCGGGTTTTGCACCCGATCGGGTCGGATTTGGGTCCAAATTTTCACCCGTGGGTTCTTCGGGTCGGATTCTGATTTATAAAACCACCCACAGATAGCTATCGGGTATCCGAAATACCTCACATACTCATCGGGTTCCGGGTACCCGCCGGGTTCGGGTCGGGTTTTTTTGTTCGGGTTTCTTGTCGGGTCGGGTTTTGCAAAACTCACACCCGACCCGACCTATTAACTGCAGTACTGCACAAACCCGTTAGGTACCCGCCGGGTTCGAGTATAGTTTTTTTTACCCGATAGGGTATTCGGGTTAGGGTCGGGGTTTCCAATTCGGGTTTTCTGTCGGGTTGAGTTTTGTAAAACCCGCACCCGACCCGACCCGTTGCCATCCCTAGAGTCACCCACAACTCAGCATTTTGCTGCTGTGAAGCATATTCTAAGGTATGTCAGTGGTACCTTTAAGTTTCGGTTGCTATTATGAGAAAAAGAGTAGTGTGGAGTCGAGGTTAGTTAGGTACTATGACAGTTTGATTACCTGGCTGTCACAGAAGTGAAATATTGTGGCTCTTTCGTCTTGCGAGGCTGAATACATTGCAGCAACAACTGTCGCATGCCAGGGTATATGGCTTGCTCGGCTGATGGGGAATTTGCTGAAGAAAGAACCAGAGAAGGTTAAGTTGAGGATTGACAACAAGTTAGCCATCTCTCTATGTAAAAATTATGTACATCATGAGAGGAGCAAGCATATTGATACAAGGTATCATTTCAGCCAAGAATGTGTGGAGGCTGGAAAAATTGAAGTAGCACATGTTAGCTCGGATGAGCAGCGAGCTGATGTGCTGACCAAGGCCCTTGAGCGCATTAAATTCCTTGAGATGCGTCAAAGACTAGGCGTGAAAGAGGTGAAAGATGCACACCAAGTTTAGGAGAGTGAATGTTGGCTAAACTGGTTGTGTAGAGCTTTAGTCTTTAGTTTGCGTTTTCAGTTAACTGAAATATTGCGTCAGTTTTTCAGTTTGCCAGATGCGCTACAGTAGCATGGCCGATACAAACTCTATTCCGGTTTGATCCAGGTCTGTTATGATTTGGTAGTTGAGATAGTTATTTACAAGTGCTTGTAATCTTTAGCTTATATATAAGTAATGGAAAACTAGAAAAGCTGCGGTGATCTTGCAGCACAAAATCGTTTTCATCTTCTTCAGAGTCCACCTTCGTTTTGGCCTCTGTTCCTGGTTTCAGAACTTCTCTGTTATCAGAGCTAGCGCAGGAAGTTCAGAGCTTTACCGTTGGTTAAGCTAGCGCAGGAACATCTGATCTCCAACAGCCGGTAAGCATTATCCTTTATACATATATGATGCGTGGATCGCGCACATGCTTGGTTATCATTTCCAAGTTGGTCGGCTGGCTCCGTCTCCGTAGGTGCTTCCCCTGCGGATCAGCTAGGTGCCCTAGGTACATATTGTTAAGGAACCTCGCTATCGAATAGTCCGGAGTTCCCGAACAGATCTGAATTGGAGAACAGAAAGAGAGAGAGACACGTGTTTAGGGAGAGCAATAGCGGAAATTCTTTATTACTAATGAATTCTTGTACATAAGGGGGGACCCTCTCCTCCTTTTATAGCGCTCTCCTAGGGTTTAGGCTTAAGGGATCACATGGGCCTTCAATGGCCATTAGGGTTTCCCAACACTCCCCCTTGGGCCCTTTGTCGCGAGATGCATATGCCTCATTAAAACTCCAGAAGAACCCAGTGGGAAAAATACTTGGAGAAAGAGTACATAGCATACGCTTACTATGTTGCACGAATTGCCTCGTTAAAAACCTTATGCAAGAAAACTTCATGAAAAACTTGCTAAGAAAAAGAGTACAATTCTCCCAACTTCAATTGCTAATCATCGAGATTCATGTTGGGTATTCATAATTCATGCTCGAGATTCATGTGGGAGTATGTGAAATATCTCCCCCTGAAATCTGCACTTCTCTAAGTCTCATCATCCCAATTCCTTTCACGCACCTTTCAAAGGTAGATCTTTGGGAGTGATTTAGTGAATAAATGCAAGATTTTCACATGACTTAGTATGCAATATCTTGATCTCGTTCATCTTATGCAATTCGTGAGCATAGAAGAACTTGGGGTTTATATGCTTCGTGAGATTGCTCTTCACATAACCCATCTGTGCTTGGGCAACACAAGCTGCATTATCTTCATAAATTATCGTGGGAGTTTGCTCAATGTTCAAGCCACATGACTTCTGGATGTGGTGAACCATTCTTCTAAGCCATGCACATTCACGAGATGCTTCATACAAAGCAATGATTTTCGAGTGGTTTGTCGACGTCGAGACAAGAGTCTGTTTAGACGTCTTCCAAGAAATTGATGTTCCTCCACATAGGAAAACATAGCCAGTTTGGGACTTGCCGGTATGCGGGTCTGATAAATACCCAGCATCGGCATAGCCAACCAAATTCAATTCATTGTTTCTTCTGAAAAACAGACCGAGGTCTTTGCTTCCTTGGAGGTAGCGGAAGATGTCCTTGATCCCTTTCCAATGCCTTTTGGTGGGTTCTGCACTGTACCGAGCTAGCAAATTCACAGCGAACGCAATGTCCGGTCTAGTGCTATTCGCAAGGTACATGAGCGCTCCAACTGCACTCAGATATGGAAATTCTGCTCCCAGGACTTCCTCCCCCTCTTCTCTAGAGTGCGTATGGGTCTAGGTGCGCTTGGAGTGACCTTCCGACCATTGGAGTCTTTGCAGGATATGCCTTTCCAAAACCAAACCTTTCCAACACTTTCTGCGTGTAGGTTGATTGATGTACCAAGATTCCTCCTTGGACATGTTCAAGCTGCAAGCCTAAACAAAACTTGGTTTTACCCAAATCTTTCATTTCAAACTCAGACTTCAAGTATGAGCATGCCTCTTCAATTTCTTTATCCGTCCCAATGATGTTCAAGTCATCTACATAGAAGGAGATTATCTGAGAATCCATTCGGGATCATTGTATAAACACACATGGACAATCTTCATTGTTTGTGTAGCCTTTCTTGCGAGAAAGTCACTCAGCGATTGTACCACATTCTTCTGATCGCTTGATTTCATACGGTGATTTCTCCAATTTCACACTGTATAGGTTTCTATTTGCTCCGTCTTGGTTCGGGATAGGAATTCCTTCTGGTACTTTCATGTATATCTCCGAATCCAAGTTTCCATACAAGTATGCTGTGACAACATCCATTAGCTTCATTCTCAACTTCAAGTTGACTGCCATCGAGATCAAATATCTAAAGGTAATTCCTCCCATGACCGGAGAATAGGTTTCTTCATAATCAACTCCGGGGCGTTGAGTGAAACCTTGAGCTACAAGCCTTGCTTTGTACCTTACAACCGTTGTTTTCATTCCTCTTCCGAACAAAGACCCATTTGTGACCTCACGGGGTTTATATGGGGAGGTGTGCGGCATACGGAGCTCAAACACCTCTCTCTTGTTCGAGAGACTAATTCTGCAGTGATTGCCTTTTCCATTCTTCCCAGTCTAGCCTTTTCTTGCACTCTGCGGGAGATGCAGGCTCGGGATCATGATCAATGATCGAGACAATCTTCTTTGTAAAGTATGCATCAACGTTGGTCGTTGCTCTATTCGAGGATTCTCTGTTATTACAAAGTTTATGGCCATTTCTTCATGGGGTGCTTCATGCACTTCTACTTGCTCTTCACTGCTATTCCCTATCGCAGGAGCAAGTTCCTTTAGCTTTTCATCGCCTATGTGTGCGCACACATTATTTCCGGCGGCTTCCTGCAGTGGAAGGTTCAAGTATGGAATTGCCTTTCCTGTTGGCTTCTTTCCAGTGCCAGGTCTCAACTGGCTCCCCTTCTTTCCTTGGGGCATTTTTGTGATTGGTTATGGTAAGTCATCTCGCCCAGTTTTCTCCAGACGTCTCCGGGTACTTTGGGTTTGAGGAGCCAGATTTCCTGCTCTTTTTCTTTGAGGCCTCTGAACAGGTTGAGGGATACCTTCTATTTTCTTTGGTATTTCCACCCTCTCTGGTGCATTCCTTGCGGGTACATGCGACTTAACCACGCCCTTCAGATCACAAAAATGATCAGGCAGTTCATTTGCTAAATTCTGCAAATCAATTATCTTCTGGACTTCTTGATTTGCTTCATTAGTGCGGGGGTCATGTGCGGGGATCCCAGTGGAATGCCATATGATTTCCCGGCATTTTTCATCCAAAGGTTGATTTCCTCCCCCTAATGACGGGAAACGATCCTCGTCAAAGATGCAATCAGCGAATCGGGCTGTATGCAAATCTCCAGTCATGGGTTCTAAATACCTGATTATGGATGCACTCTCATAACCAACGTATATCCCAGACTTGCGGAGAGGGCCCATTGCAGTCCGCTGAGGGGGTGGTATAGGTACATATACCATACACTCAAATTTTCTAAGGTGGGAGATCTTCGGGATGATCCCGTCCACAAGCTGCATAGGAGAATGGATGTTGTAGGCCGACGGTCTAAAATTGATAAGAGCTGCTGCGTGCAGGACTGCGTGTCCCCAACAAGTGTTGGGCAAGTTACAACTCTGCAAAAGCGGTCTGGCAATGAACTTAATCCTCTTTATTAGTGCTTCTGCTAGTCCATTCTGCGTATGGACGTGTGGTACGGAGTGCTCAAGCGCTATCCTGTTCTTTGTGCAATAATCATCAAATGCCTTTGAAGTAAATTCTCGGCATTGTCCATTCTAATGGACTTCACGCGATGATCGGGAAAGCATTCTTAATTCTTATGATCTGCGAGATCGACTTTGCAAAAGCATGGTTTCTTGTTGACAACAAGCATACATGCGACCATTTCGAGGAAGCATCGATGAGCACCATAAAGTATCGAAACGGCCTCGACGAGGGCTGAATCGGACCGCAAATATCCCTTGGATGCGTTCGAGAATGCAGGATTTCACTTTGCACTTTCGTGATAGAGGTCTAGTTATTAATTTCCGGTGGCACATGCAGGGCACACAAAATCTTCATGATTCGGAAATTTTTAACATTAATACCATGACCTTGTGAGTTGTTCACTATATTTCTCATCATTCTAAGACCGGGATGGCCTAATCTACCATGCCATAAAGAAAATAATTGAGCTTCTAAAAACAGTCTTCAAGGAAGTATACACTTGGTGCATGAATATTAGTGTAGTATAACCCAGATTCATATGAGGGACATTTTTCTAATACCATTTTTCCACATACCGCGTGCTTCACAATGCACAAGTATTCTTTGCCATTTTCTTCACTGGTTTCTACGTGAAAACCATTGGCGCGGATATCTTTAAAGCTTAAGAGAGTGCGCGTTGATTCAGGGTACAAAAGGGCTTCTTCAATTACCAAAGTTGTACCCATAGGCAATATAATTGTGGCTCTTCCTGAGCCGATTACATATGTGTCGCTTCCTGCGATCGTAGTAATCTTTCCAGCGTTCTTCGTGATCGACTGGAAATACTTAGTCTCTCTTAAGATGGTATTTGTTGTGCCACTATCAACAATGCATATCTCTTCCATTTTGGGCGCTACACGATTTCTAGATAAAAGAAATATAATTCTAATCAGATAGAGGCAAAACAATCCAAATATTTCTTGCAAAATTGAAGAATACTGGAATAAAGAATAAATTGTGTATTTATTCATGAAAGAAGTATGCTCTTCTAGAGCTTACAATTCATTATTCAAAGAAAAAAAATGCTAACAACCATAATCTAAAAAGAAATGCATTAAACAGAATCTGTAAAACATGCATTAATTTCTGCTTCTATGTCATCGGCAGAAGTTTTCTTCATTTGCCATAATAATGGTGCTGACATCGATGTCTAGGCTATTCTCGTGAGGATGAGGCAAGTGGGGTATCTACATCCATGACATCATCATCACCGATGTTGGCGAAGTGTGCTTCTGCGGGGGCGTTTTCCTTTGCCTTTCTTTTAGCCTGATATGCGTTGATCACTTCTTTGGATTCCCGACATATCTTCGACATAGCTTCAAGCGTGGCGCTTGACGATCTTGGTGCGGCGCGAACGCACAATGGCGCGGTGGCGGGCTTCAAGCCGGCGTGCCGCACGCGAACCGAAGCGATGTGATTTTGCGGCGCTACGCGAGCGCGCGAAACCAAAACACATGATTTTTTCGTGGATGATGCATGTACCGATCTTTGCAGTAGCTTCATGCCACGAGGTGCAAACATAAAGCGGATGCAAGCGGTAGATACATGCATAGGATCAACAACGATTAGAATCAATCGCCGATTCTCACCTCTTCCTGAAGAGGAATGCGGTATGCTACGCTAGCACAAAAAAAATCTACCGCGAAACCAGAAAGCTACTCGCAAGAAGGGGATCATAGATAAGATTACCACTAGGCGCGCAATTGCGAAATCCTTCGCGTCGATGTAGTGGATCGTTCTCGCCGATCGTTGCGTCGATGTAGTGGATCATCCTCGCCTTGCCGTGGATCGTCCTCCCACGCCGCATCGCGCAGCAGCGTCACCGCATGATCCACACGTCCGGAGATGGAACGCCGTGCGTCGTGTGCAAGCACACAGTCGCTCGGCGGCAGCGAGAGGAGTAGGCTAGGGTTTCGAGTGAATCACTCCTAAACCGTGGAAAGCACACCTGCACCTCCCTCCTCCCCTCCTTATATAGCCACGAGATGAAACCCAAACTAGGGCCCATCGTGCTAAGCCCACAAGGTTCATTAATTACGGATCCAATCCAAATTAATGCGTCCCCACCATTAAGTGTGTGACCCTGCAGGTTCACATACGTTTGGACATGGATTCGGAAACCTCCTTTTCAATCCAATAGTTGGTAGTGGCTTCTTGCAAAGTATGCCAACTCCCAAACATACTATGATCAAATCGGACAGAACCTATCAAAAGTACTCATGTAATAATCCCTTTGCCAAGTATATGAAGATTGATCTCAAGGCGAAGCATGTCATCCTTTGATGATTCAATCCATCTCTCGTATCCGTGATATATTAATAAGTTTTGATTGACTCCTCAATCACGGCATGGCCATGCACTTCCTTAATCATATCACACGAGTGGCCTTGTCATATATCTCCGTTTCATTGGAGTGGCAAATTCCATCTTATTTGCTTACTTCCTCTGCATGTTTCATAGTAAACATGAAAGCTACCTTTATAACTATCCGGTTAGGAAGTAGTGTTTGATAGCCCCAAGGAAAACTATTACACATGTAGGGAATATGACAATCTCGTGTCTAAGGATCATACATCTACTAGGTATGAGATACACGATGACACATAAGAATGAAACATTCTCGCAGATGTCCCATTGTGGGTCTATCTAACTCATGTTCTTCAACATGCGTCCACAATGTATAGATGATATCTCCATATCCCATGATCTATGAAGCATGATCATCGATCACTACATGTCTTGATCTATTCATCGTTGTCCTATCGATGATATCCGATCGAAGATATTTATCGAATTACATCATTAAGTAAAGAGCTTCGTAAGCAAGTCACATACTTGTTGATCAATACAATGATATACATTCATTGGACCAATAATCATATTATTATTCATAAACATAGTCATGTTACAATCATCTAAATGATTGCCTCAAGGGCATAACACTAACAATCTCCCACTTGCACTTGAGTCAATCAATTAAGTATCTAATACCAATAGACCTTGTGTGCGCCTCATGCTTAGGTCGTGGCGATGGCTTTGTCAGCGGATCGGCCACATTGGCTTCGTATGTACTTTGCATATTCTCACGTCACCTCTATCCACAATCTCGCGAATAAGGTGAAAGCGGCGGAGTATGTGTTTAGACTTGATGTGATCTAGGCTCTTTTGCTTGTGCAATGGCACCACTATTATCACAATAGATGTCCATTGGACTAGAGGCACTAGCGACCACACCAAGCTCGTGATAAACTTCTTAATCCACACGCTTCCTTTGCGGCCTCCGAAGCCGCAATGTACTCTATACATCGTAGAGTCGGCCACCGTGTTTTGCTTGGAACTCTTCCACCTTCGCTCCTCCATTAAGTGTAAACACAAACCGGATTGCGATCGAAATCATCTTTGTCGGTTTGGAAGCTTGCATCGGTGTAACCCGTTGCAACCAGATCTTCCTTACCTCCAAAACAAGGAACATACCCTTAGTTCTTCTCAAGTACTTGAGGATATTTTTACGACTATCCAATGACCATCACGAGATCCGCTTGGTATCTGCTCGTGACACTTAGAGCATATGAGACATCTGGGCGTGTACAGATCATGGCATACATAATAGACCCAATAGTTGAAGCATATGGAATCTTGCTCATCCTGTCTCGCTCATCAGATGTCGAAGGACACCGATTCTTGCGAGGCGATGCCATGTGATATTGGCATGAAACCTCTCTTGGATTCATGCATATTGAACCTTTTCAATATCTTGTCAATGTACGTTTCCTGACTTAATCCAATTAACCTTTTTGATCTATCTCAATAGATTTTTATGCCCAAGATATAGCATGCTTCTCCCAAGTCCTTCATTGAGAAACTCCTTTTCAATGAAGTCTTAACATCTTCAAGCATAGGAATGTCATTCCCGATCAATAATATGTCATCCACATACAAAATCGTAAATACAAGTGCGCTCCCACTAGCCTTCTTGTAAACACAAGGCTCTTCTTCATTTTGATAAAGTCAAAACCTTTGACTACTTCATCAAAACGAATGTTCCAACTCCGAGATGCTTGCTTTAACCCATAAATGGATCTTTGAAGCTTGCATACCCTTTTAGCATATTTAGGATCAACAAAACCTTCAGGTTGTATCATGTATACATCCTCAGATAGATTCCCATTAAGGAATGCTATTTTGACATCCATCTGCCATATTTCATAATCAAAATATGCAGCAATAGCTAAAATGATCCGGACAGACTTGAGCATGGCTACCGGTGAGAAAGTTTCATCATAGTCAACTCCTTGAACTTGTTTGAAACCCTTTGCCACCAACCGTGCCTTATAGATCCGAACATTTCCATCTCGTCTATCTTTTTCTTGAAAATTCATTTGCACTCAATGGTTTTACACCATCGGAGAGTCGACCAAGTTCCAAACTTGATTGTCATGCATGGATTGAATTTGGATCTCATGGCTTCAAGCCATTTTTCGAGTTGGGTCCATCATTGCTTCTTCATAAGTCGTGGGCTCATCATTATCCAACAATAATATGTCACTCCCATATCTTATAGGTACATGGCGTGGCCTCCCGACCTACGTGGGTGAGTCTCTTCCACAGTTGTACAACACTTTGTACATCTTGTGAAGGTTCATGGTAGCTTGAACATATTCATGTGATTCTCGAACTTCATCAAGATACACATCACTCCTCTGATTTCTTTTGAAAGAAACTCTTTCTCCAAAAAGACACTATTTCGAGCAACAAAACTTTATTCTCGTTTCTTTTGTAAAAGTAATATCCTTTTGTTTCTTTAGGATACCCACAAAAAGCATTTTTCCGATTTAGGTGCGAGTTTATCGATTGTAAACGCGTCTTACATAAGCCTCACATCCCCATATCTTGAGAAATGACAACATGGGTCTTCTCCCACCATATCTCATATGGCGTCCTCTCAACAGTTTTGATGGGACCCTATTCAAAGTGAGCGCACTGTCTCTAGAGCGAAACCACGGAAGGATAATGGCGATCTGTTTGGTGATCATTGACCGAACCATATCTAATAAAGTTCGATTCGTCGTTCGGACACGCCATTCCATTGAGGCGTTCTGGCGGAGTAAGTTGCGAACGATTCCACATTGCTTTAGATGATCACCAAACTCTTGGCTCAAGTATTCGCCACCACGATCGGATCGTAAGTGTTTTATTGTTTTGCCAAGTTGATTTTGTACTTCGTTTTGAAACTCTTTGAACCTTTCAAAGTTTGATTTATGCCTCATTGAATAGATATATCCATATCTACCAAGTCATCGGTAAAAGTTACAAAATCTGAAACCCACCCTAGCAATCGAGCTCATTGGTCCACATACATCCGTATGTACTAGGGCCAATAATTCACTTGCTCTCTCACTAAAACTCTGAAAGGGCTTTTGTCATCTTGCCAAGTAAACAAGATTCACATGTTTCAAATGATTTAAAATCAAATGAGGTTAGAAGTCCATCACCATGGAGCTTCTTCATGCGTTCTCATTTATATGACCTAAGCGACAATGCCACAAAAGGTAGGGTTCAAATCATTAGGCCGATGCCTTTTACATTAATATTATAGACAGGTTTTTCTTGAGTTCAAGGACGTACAACCCATCCACCATGGGGCAACGACCATAATACATATCATTCAAAATATCGAACAAACAAAGTTCTTTATTCTCAAATCATAACCTTCATGTTCCAAACAAGAAGATGAAATAATGTTTCTACTCAAAGATGGAACAAAATAACAATTATTAAGTTCTAAAACTAATCTCGAAGGCAAATGCAATGGGTATGTGCCAACAGCAAGACCAAAGAACTCTTGCTTTATTCCCCATGCGAAGATCCACTTCTCCTTTTGCCAAGTCTCTACTCTTTATCACCGCAACGAATTGTAAATGTGAGCAACCGAACCGGTATCATATACCCATGAGCTGAGTGAAGAAGTAGCAAGATTAATTTCTATAACATTAATACCTGAAGTGGAAACCACATTTCCATTCTTCTTATCTGCTAGGTACTTTTCGCAGCCCGCTTCCAATGCCCCGATTTCTTGCAATAGAAGCATTGGGTATCGTGTTGAGGGCCAACTTTAAGCTTCTGAAGCTTAGTTTTGAGGCTTGCGATCTCATCTTGAGCCTTGCCCTTGCTCTTTCCCGTTCCCCAAGCCTTAGCCTTCCTCTTTTTGAAAGCAGTTGTTTTCTGAACCATCATCACATGATTGGGTTTTTCTTAATGCTTTCTCAGCAGACCTTGAGCATCCCATGTAGCTCGGTTAGGCTCTTCTCCATGCTATTCATATGAAAATTCATAATGAATGGCTCAAAGCTCTGAGGCGTAGGCGGAGAATAACATCTGTGGCCATACCGAGGCTAAGGGAAACTCAAGTTGTTCCAATCTCCCAATGTAACCAATCATCTTGATCACATGAGGATCGACGGATGCCTTGACCACTTACAAGCAAATAAAAGCTTTGAGATACCATACCTCTCAGCTCTTGCTTGATTCCCAAACATGCCCTTCAAGCCCACAATCATATTGTAAGCATCCTGGTCCTCATATTGCTTTTGGAGCTCGAGTCCATGGTGACTAGCATGAGACAGTGACCTCTCTGAAGCATTAACATGCTTTTCATATTCAACCTTCAAATTGCGGCGACATTTTCGGTGGTTCATCAGAATCGGATTCTCTAGAACATAGTTCTTCTTTTCATGCTTGAGAACAATTCTCGGGTTGCGATACCAATCAACAAAATTAGTTCCATTCAGTTTTCCCTTTCCAAAACCGATCTCAAAGCAAAACCAGTGTAGCGGGAGTAGGAGAAGGTGCCATTGAACTACAACAAAAACATGCAAAGATTCTAAGCACTATGTTTATGTAAAACTTTTATTAAACTTTTAATTAAAGACACTTCTATTTTATGTCCCTTTTATAGACACATAGTGAGTATTCAAGATCCATATTCATCAAACACTAGTGAGCTTTGGCATCACTGCTAGAAATTTAATGACATAGGTAAGCAACACCTTTGCTAATTACATCATATGTAACTCTTGTTTGTTGAGTATGAAAACAAGTAATGAATGCCTCCATCAACTTGACTCATGGCCAGTCAACACGCCCCAAGGGCTCACATGAGGAGGGAGCACTTCCCAGTATCTGGTGCCAATTAAGAAACTGCCTCATGTGTGTTTTCCTAGACACCACTTGTCTTGTATAGGTTCCTTCATTATCAAATCAAATCCCAACCACTTATGTCCTCAAGCCCAAAACCGTTTTGATAGCTTGATTAAATCTACCATTGTTATGCGTGATGTGTCCAACACATCCCTATCATCTATTGAGATAGCCATTGATATACTACTTTGGCACTCATATCAATAACGATCTAAATTCTTGATAGGTGCAACAATTGGATGGACAATTTGATTTAAAATTTTTAACTATAGGGATGAACAAAGATTACTATGAACATGGCATCACATGCAATGAGCATAAAGAAAATAGCAAGGATTAAACACACATCCACGTAAAATCAAAATAAGTCGTGAAATAGCATGGCCCTTAGCATTAAGATCTCCATCATCATGCTTGTTTGTTCACCTAGCCACCTTGCTTGATTTGTTCACCTAGCCATCTTGCTTGATACCATCGTCTTCATCATTATGGATGCAACTCCTTACAACTTTTGATAATGAATTTTACATGAGGGTTTGAAGCATCACAAGTCGACACGCAGGTCGTTATACAATTTAAATAGCCTTATGGCTTGACACAGCACGCAGGCCATGTGGAAATTACATGCATCACATACACATAGGCCATACCATTTCACATAATTCCCTGCAAAAACGAGTTAAACAAAAGCAACCCTCGACTCAGGTCCGAGGCGGCGCCACAGCAGAATCAAGGCGCGCCACGCGCGTCCCACTGGTGGTCAACAGGCGGGTTCGAGGCGGCGCCTGGCGGGTCCAGGCGAGCCGCGCGGTCAATGGCGGGTCGAGGCGGCGCCTTGAAATTTTTAGAGGCATGTCTTCCGACATTGGAAAACGCCTCAAAATTTCCATGGATCAACCAGATTGACCCAATCCGATCTAATATGATTGGCTTGGTCCCATATGGATACGTTTCAGAAACCCTGATGGCGGTAACCCGACCGGTAAGGGTAACGTCGTACCATGAACGGACTCACCCAAATCAATATTGAATCATTTGCGCTTACCATGGATCAACAGATTGACCCAATCCAACTCAATCGATTGGCTTGGTCCCATATGGATACGTTTCAGAAACCCTGATGGCGGTAACCCGACCGGTAAGGGTAACGTCGTACCATGAACGGACTCACCCAAATCAAGATTGAGTCGGTTTGCACTTTTCTCAAACCCTAAACCGATCGATCTAATCGATGGATACCGTCACCAATTCATCACATGAACTGGCTGAACATGTAATAGATCCAATCTACTAACCTTACACATCATATGTGCAACATCCAGATCACAAAACTATACGAGATGGCTCTGATACCACTGAAGAGGAACGCGGTATGCTACGCTAGCACAAAAAAAAATCTACCGCGAAACCAGAAAGCTACTCGCAAGAAGGGGATCATAGATAAGATTACCACTAGACGCGCATTTGCGGAATCCTTCGCGCGTTGATGTAGTGGATCGTTCTCGTCGCAGTCGTTGCGTCGATGTAGTGGATCGTCCTCGCCTTGCCGTGGATCGTCCTCCCACGCCGCAGTCGCAGCAGCGTCACCGCAGTAGTCCACACGTCCAGAGATGGAACGCCGTGCGTCGGTGTGCAAGCACACGTCGCTCGGCGAGGCGGCGAGAGGAGTAGGCTAGGGTTTCGAGTGAATCACTCCTAAACCGTGGGAAAGCACACCGCACCCTCCTCCTCCCTCCTTATATAGCCACGAGATGAAACCCTAAACTAGGGCCCATCACGTGCTAAGCCCACAAGGTTCATTAATTACGGATCCAATCCAAATTAATGCGTCCCACCCATTAAGTGTGTGACCTGCGGGGTTCACATACGTTTGGACATGGATTGAAAACTCCTTTTCAATCCAATAGTTGGTAGTGGCTTCTTGCAAAGTATGCCAACTCCCAAACATACTATGATCAAATCGGACGTAACCTATCAAAAGTACTCATGTAATAATCCCTTTGCCAAGTATATGAAGATTGATCTCAAGGCGAGAAGCATGTCATCCTTTGATGATTCAATCCATCTCTCGTATCCGTGATATATTAATAAGTTTTGATTGACTCCTCAATCACGGCATAGCCATGCACTTCCTTAATCATATCACACGAGTGGCCTTGTCATATATCTCCGTTTCATTGGGTGGCAAATTCCATCTTGATTGCTTACTTCCTCTGCACGTTTCATAGTAAACATGAAAGCTACCTTTATAACTATCCGGTTAGGAAGTAGTGTTTGATAGCCTCAAGGAAAACTATTACACATGTAGGAATATGACAATCTCGTGTCTAAGGATCATACATCTACTAGGTATGAGATACACGATGACACATAAGAATGAAACATTCTCGCGAGTTGTCCCATTGCGGGTCTATCTAACCCATGTTCTTCAACATGCGTCCACAATGTATAGATGATATCTCCACATCCCATGATCTATGAAGCATGATCATCGATCACTACATGTGCTGATCTATTCATCGTTGTCCTATACGATGATATCCGATCAGAGATATTTATCGAATTACATCATTAAGTAAAGAGCTTCGTAAGCAAGTCACATACTTGTTGATCAATACAATGATATACATTCATTGGACCAATAATCATATTATTATTCATAAACATAGTCATGTTACAATCATCTAAATGATTGCCTCAAGGACATAACACTAACACTTCTCACCTTTTCAATTCTGATCTCCGGTAGAGCTTCGTGCTGATAACGTGTTAAGGAACCTCGCTATCGAATAGTCCGGGGTTCCCGAACAGATCTGAATTGGAGAACAGAAAGAGAGAGAGACACGTGTTTAAGGAGAGCAATAGCGGAAATTCTTTATTGCTAATGAATTCTTGTACATAAGGGGGGACCCCCTCCTCCTTTTATAGCGCTCTCCTAGGGTTTAGGCTTAAGGGACCACATGGGCCTTCAATGGGTCATTAGGGTTTCCCAACACATATCACGACTCAAGAGCAGTGTTTTGAAAAACGGCTGGCTGAGAACTCATAATCGGACGCATTAGATGATTAATCGGCTGTTTCCGTTTAATCGGCCGCATAAATCCGTTTAATTGCACCAATACATATGTAAACATTCTCAGAATGAAAACAAAGAAAGATGAGTCAATCACCTCACTACGACACTACCAATGCTTCGACGATTAACCAACAAAAAGTACAATCACACATCAAAAGAGACTCTGCAAGATAAAATTATGTTGATTAGTGCGTCATATTACATAAAAAATAATTTATATTGAAGTATTGAACTAGTGCTTCACATACCACTAATGTTCTAATCACGTCTAATACGAGGCAAACTCATTTTCCGAGGCTTATGCTTTGGAACTATCGCACTAGATAACTTTTTTTTTTGTATGTATGCGCTCCTAACTTGTTGCGGCTTGTGCAAGAGAGTTGAGGAAAAATAAATGAAAAGAAAGGTTGTGCTGGCTTTTTCAGGCCGTGCCAGCCCAAGTATATCCTAAGGGATCTGTGCTGTCCTACATACCAGAAATCTAAGCCGGGCCCGGTTCTAGAGCTGTCGTGGGCCAGCCCAAAAAAACACTAGATCGGACTATGCAGATTCGTTCGTCTTGGCCGATTCCGCGTGATACCTAGACTCTACATACGTATGTACACGCATGACAGTGCTGATGGCTACAGGAGATCGGCAATGGCTAGCTACGCAATAGAAGGTGATCTCACATGTTTCTCTTTTGGTTTGGTAGGCTTTCTAAGTTGATAAAACAACAAGTTTCATCTTTTTTTTTTCTATCTTGGCAACAAAGACTATGCTTGTTCGTTAGGATGGTCCGTGCAGCTCGGCTTACGGTGATTCCCAACGCAGAAAGTATGAATTGATCAGCAATAGTAGCATTGTTCTAGAATGGTGCGTTGCCGAGAAGCCTGGGCAGCTGCTCGTGCTTCCCGAGAGCTGCCTCCGCCGATGGTCGCAGCTGGCGTCGGCGTTGGTCTCAGTCTTGGGCATGGGCTCGAGGAACAGCACAACCATCGGTGTCCACGACGACGACTGTCTCTTGCTCTTGTTTGTTACAAATCACACTGCAAAAATATAAGATCCAAAGAACGGGAAATAAGGATTTAATGTGGAAAGACTTTTCAAGAAAAAACACGAAAACATGAAGGCAAATATCACTATACAAGAAGATATTTACAATAAAACTCTTAACTCTTTCTATGGACTATAAGAATATATTTATAATGATACATAACAGACTCTATATAAGGGTAGATTTGAAATAGAGTAGAAAACAAATTCGGATTACACTTTAACAATCTCCACCTTGAAACAAATTCGCTCCTCTAGCGAAACATCAAAGCTCTCATCAAAATACGTCTTTATCAATATGCCTTGTGCCTCAAAAATCCAATAGATTAATCTAAGCAAGAAAGGCTGGAACAGTCGTATCTCAGTGCTTCTCGCGAAGTAAAATTGAGCAAATCACTAGTAGGTTCAAATATATAGTTATCAACAAAGCATATGAATGAATCTGGATTTTTAATAATCTATAATCCCAGCAAAATCTGAGTCTGTACAACTGATCTCTTAAAACAAATACTGAATCATTAAATAGTAGAAGCCAAGACATCACATGTAGTGCTTGATAGATAACGAATAACTCATATCATTGGTATTTTATATTTTGCATCTGGAATACAAAATTTGGCAAACAATGCCCATTAGAGAGCAACTTGCACATGTAACTATCACGTACTCAAACTGTCGACTTCAAAGATAATTAAATTCCATAACATAGCTAAAACTGCTTATGTAAAACTGTCAGGATGAAAGGAACTCTTGTACTGTCAATGGAGTATTAAACTACAGTAGACTCTTCGTATCGAACTATGATAACTGGATAATGTTGTAGTATCTACGCAAAAGTAAACTCCTTCTTGCACTTCAACCCTTCATCTCAAACTGAAGTTGGAGCAAAATATTCACTTTTAAAACAATAAACTCCGAAAAGTATAATGCTAGCTTCCATCAGATTGTTATCAAATTCTTAAGAATTAATGTTGTCAAAACCTTCATAATGGTCACGCAATCGATCCAAAATTGCAACATAACCAAATAGTGATTGAAAACCAAATTCGGTTGTCTGCTAAACTGACATTGATTTTTTTTCCAAAGTCTATTAAATCAAGCGTAGCCCAAATTAACTCATTATGTTTGAAAGAATGCAACTCCACCTTAAACTCTACATATACGGATCTTGTCGTAGCAACCCATAGTAGACGACGGATCGTTGAAGAATCACCAATTATTAATCACGTATGAATGCCGCCAATAATAAGCACAATAGCCTGAACTGCAACGAAATTCACCTCCAACAAAAACAATACGACGATCGACTGTAGCAGAAATTATTGATAGAGATGGCGTAAAATGGCCACTAGGCGTGACGTTGGACGGCGCGGGCAATAATTTTAGCAAAACTAGCGTTGGAACAGTCGTCGGGATAAAGCGCATGTTAACACTCAGTATAGAGTCGAGTCGTGAAACGGAATTGAGAGATAAGTTGAAATTGCCAAATTGAGACCGCTAAATCCCCAAGTAATTTTTTTACTTGTGTGGATGAAGTCGTCAAGTACCGCTGCTCCTCCGCTGACGGCTTGACACTACAGATTGGATGCTACTTCAAATATTAGCTCATGCAGTCGTCTTTCCCACTCCAAATCGGAATGTGAGAAGAAGGTAGATGCTTTCGCGCAGGGTTAACAAAATCGATGAAAATCGACCTCATCGAGTCGGTTCGAAATCCTAAACTGATCGGTAAACCGGTTAAATTCATAAAAAAATCAAAAAAATCGGAAAAGTTTATGCCACGTAAACTGGTCGAAAATCGGTGAAAAGCGATTTTCACTCAAAAAATCGGTCGCAAGAAAATTTCAATTCTCCAGTCGATTTTCGTTTTTTTAATTTGTTTTCCCAAAACAATTTGATTTCGAAACCTTTCGGTTTTTGAAAAATTTTGTTCGATTTTCGCGATAAAATCGGTGCCGCTGAATGTTCGATTTTCGATCTCAATTCGACTTTGTAAACTCTGCTTCCGCGAGTCTTGATGACTTCGGATTCGCCGACTCCGTATCGTGTCGCTGAACCATCAAAAGACATTGATATGTTGCTACTTGTTGATCAGATGGCCGTGTAGGTGCCACCGAGACGACATTGATGCTGAAAGATTTTGGGAATTAATGACGCATAGGTGCCGCACTTAATGCCGCTGGAAAATGTACTTGTCCTTGATTGTCTCGATGATGTCACCAAAGAATTAGACTCCTTCTGGGTAGCAGCTAAGATTTCAAATCTGGTGCTATGATATCATTTGTTACAAAATATACGATAAAAATATAGGATCAAAAGAATAAAGTACATGAATTTAACGTGAAAAAACCTTTTAGAAAATATTACAAACGTATAAAGACAAATATCACTATATGAGGAAATGTTTATAATGAAACTCTTGCTCTTTATATAAAGTGCATAGATATATTTATAGTCGGATATAACAAGTTTTATGTAGGAATAGATTTGAGATATAATAACTTTTAAGCTGCTGCTGCTACTGGGCTCGAGTACACCAGGGGCAATGGCAGAATTTTTTTTTATTTAATATTTATTTTTATTCTTTTTTTCAAAACTATGCGTCCGAATGAAAAAATGACAAAATGCCCGTCGCCGTGTATGGGCGATCGCCCATACACACGCGATAGCCTCCGCCACCGTTAACGCCAGCTAGCGGCGCAGCTTGTGGGGCCCCATCGCCTCTCAGAAGGCGACGCCTCTGAGGCGACAGACCATGCAGAGTTTTTTTTAGTTTTGTTTTGTAATTACTATATGCTTTTTAATATAAACCCCGTAACTTTTGTTAGGAGTGTCCAAATTAAATGAAACTTGTTTCTAAATTTAAATTTTGGAATGAAGAATTAGAGTGTAAAATAAAAATCCATGTGTTGTTTGCAGAATTTTTCTTATTTGAGTTCGAATGCTAGGCTCTAACTGTGGATTGTGAAGGAATTATAATGTGTGTTGATCCATAATTCATGAAATAAATAGAATAAGTTACTACAACCTTATGCACTTCATTTTTGCAAAAATATCTAAATATGATTGCATTTTGAATAAAAGATGGCTAGTTTAAACCCTTTATAACAATCATTGTTCAAGCAGTTAGAATAATATCTGAACGACCTCAAAACTTGATGAACCAGTTTTGTTGCATTCTTGGGCTTGCATAGGTCACAATTATGTAAAAATATTTAGATGTCACTTTAGGTGCACTATTTTATTGTTGTCCTAACATGCAATCCAGAAAACATGAAAATTGCCGTATCTTTCGCAAACGATGGTAAAACTCGATGAAATCGATATGACGAATCAAAATGCTATAACCTATCTCGATGGAGAAAATAACATCATTTGGGACACCGGAGCAAGAGGACACATACTAGCCCTCCTGACGGTGAGCATACTCTTGAAGGTTGGGCCGCTCTGTTTATTACGACTTAAAACTAAAAGGAGTACCACGAACAAAGAAAACCAAAGTTAACACCAGACGTCTATTGAGTGCTTCGAGGCCACTTCCCATTCGCCCATGCCTCCGGCGGGGCTTCTCTGGCACGTCGCGCCCTCTCTCGTTTCCTCTCTCTCTCGGCCTCCTTCTCCTCCGCTTCCTTCCTACATGCCTCCTCGCGTGCGGCATCGCTACTGTTCTTGAAACCGCCGCGTGAACTCATCCTGCCGGTTGGCTTGGTCAAGAAGCCGTTGGTCCTCGGGGTTGATCTCCGTATCAAACCACTGCTCAAATTCACACAGTGGCGGAGGTGACTGCATGAAACGTAAATTAGCAAAGTTTCATTCACAAATATTATGTAACCCCGTACGATTGTTACCATGCGGCGATCCTTCAGCTCTTCTCCGCGGATCGAAGGCGAAGTTGCGCACTTCCAATACCTCCTCTTCCAAGTTGAAATTTCCCAAGAGCGGACAAGCTCGCAAAGATCTCCGCACATACACATGGGCGCTCTGACCCACGAGGTAGGAAGAGATCTTGGTACGCTAAATTCGCGGCATGCACTCGCTTCTTCCTTTGCCTTCCCTTACCCTTTGCACTTGCACGCCGGCATTTTCGATTGATGCTCACCCTCTATTCTTTCTCCCGCTGTTCTTTGCGAGACCGCTTGTGAGAACGAATGTTATAAAGGGCGATATCGCCGGGTATGGGCGATCGCCTCATATTTGGGCGATTGCCCCATGTAAGGGCGATCGCCTCACATTAGGCGACGCCCTACTAGAGGCGATAGGTGCACCAAACGTTGGTGTGTTGTCACGTCGTGTGGCATAGGCAAGCAATGCATAAATGATTTGAACAATTTATAGTGATAACGCTGTCATGTTACTAACTCGAGTTATACAATGTCTTCGAACGTAAAGCCATTAAAAAATACATCCGTACAACAAGTCAATCACGCCACGCTTCCTAATCGGCCCGTGGGGTAGGTGAGTGGCGACGGCGACGGACGCCCCTCCTAGGCCGGCCTGCGGCGCAGCGAGAGTAGTCGCGGCGGCGAGGCCAAGTCCCGTGGCGGCGCACCCGAGAGCCGAGAGGGTCGAGGTAGTCGGTCGAAAGGTACTCCTCCGTGTCGAACTCGCGTGCCGAAGGCTCATCGAAACCACCTGGGGTCCTCGCTGGGCGCGGGACGAGGAGGAGCCTCCGCAGCCGCCGCCCCATCTTCTTGCGTGGGAACGTAGCGAGGAACCGGCAGGTAGGGCGAGACGCGAAGGAGCCTCCCACCATCGTCCCCACTCCTGCCGCGTGGGAGCGTAGCGAGGAACCGACGGGTAGGGCGAGACGCGGAAGGAGCCTCGTCACCACCGTCCCCCTGCACCGCGTGGGGCGTGACGGGCACCGTGGGTAGGTAGAGGTCTTTGGGGTGAAGTGACGTGGTGTCTTTGCGTCGCCGACGCTCGCGCCCTCGGCAGTGGCTGCGAGCCAACCGCCTCATCAGTAGCGAGGACCCGACCCCAAGCCGTCTCGGACTCGGCGGTGGTCACCAGATGCCCCCTCTAGGCGCGTCAACATGGACACAGACCTCCACCTCAATCTCCGCCAAGAGCCGAGTCCGCATGTAACGCCAGTTGGCATTACGTAAGTTACATGAAAAGACGTGCCCATGTAGGTTCGACAGACACTTATCGAGGCGTTGTCCTCCGGGACATCTGTGAAGGGTGCGTGTCCGCTACCGATGCTGCCGCGGCGACGACGTCTGGTCTTGGTGTACCCCACCCCGAGGCGAGTCTGCTGGCGAACCACTCCATGTATCGGTCGTACATGTCATGGTCGTCTGGCGGGTCTCGTGACCTCTCGTCGAGTCGCGGCGTCCCACCGCAGGCCCATGGCTGCATACGGTGCGCGAATCGAGAGCCCACCGCAAAGACCCATCCGGTCATCCCGCAATGCAAAAACGATAAATACGCAAAGACATTAATTTCGCAAAGATGCGGAGTAGTAGGATCGGGGCAAGTACTGTGAGCGCCACGTGCGACAACGTGACGAGGCGGCAAAGGAAAGGATCGAACAGCCGAATCGCCGCAAAGACTCGGTGCGGGAGTACTCCTCGACACAAAGGTCAAAGACGAGCACCTTACGGGTGAGCCAAAGGCCTCATCTCGCGTGCAAAGCACGGAGACCCGTGAGGTGCTCGGGCGTGGACGTCGACGCGGTGTATGGCGCCCACCGCACGCCCTCGCCGTGGAGGCGGTCGAACTCCGAACGAACTCCCGATAGGACCTCCTCACCAGTAGGTGCGCGAACCTCCGCCGCGAGGAAATAAGAAATGGCGAAGGTTATTCAAGTGCGTTAGTGGGAAAAGATACGAGGAGCGTGACTCGCCGTCGGACCCAGAGGGCCCATGGTGGGCCACCCACCGGTCGCCTCCGTAAAGCTCCTCGTGGTGCGGTGTCGTGTCAATAACAGCCCGCCGACGGAGAAGCGCTCCCAAGACCACAATCGGAGGAGTAGGACGCAACTCGACATCGCCGCGTCGTGCTCGCTGAGAGACGGCGTCGCATGCACCTCAGACGTCGCGCAAGCACACCGAGGCCCACGACCACCGCATCACCGCTTACAAGGGGGAGTTAGACGTGCTCGCTGAGACGAGATTGAACCGAGTGTGTTACCTCATCCACCGGTGTCGGCGATGTCTTTGGCGACTCGATCGGTGACGGTCCACCGTGTTCCCGTGGGAGGACGGAACATCACCCAACCGAGCAACAACAGGAGGTATGCCTCCAAGTGGCGGGCCACGCCCGCCTCCTCCGCGTCGGGTGGAGAAGGTCACCGCAGCTGTCGCAACAAACATTATCGCGAACTTGGCGCTTCTATTTTAATTCTCAAAGAAAGAGGTACTCACCGTGAATCAAGCGCCCACGCCTTCGGGTCCGTGGCGCCACCTCCCTAAGGGGTGGTAGGGGCTGCCGGGTGCCGCCGCACCTCGGCAACGCGCGGACAACTCGGCGTGCCACGTGATTTGAGGCGTCGTCGCGGCACGATCGCTGGGCCCGCACAAGGGAGGCCTAAGAGGTACGACACGCCCCGCAATCGGAGCCATCTCTCCGCACGGAAGGTGGAACGTGTGCCTCCGGTCTCCACCGGTCCACGAGTGTGGCCGCAGGACCGGTCGTGCCGAATCGCGGCACCTCCTTGCCCTCTAACGGGCGATCACCACCCACCATCCTACAAAGAGGAAGTAAGCCACCGCCGCAACTCGCATGTAGTTAGAATTGCATTCACGGTAAGTATGTATACGTAAAGAGTGCAAGCGTCGCGCCTTACCGTGGAACCCAAATGGGTCGATGCGGCGGCTCCTGGGCACTCGAGGTCGGTGGCCTAGCACTCGGTTCTCCTCATGGAGTACCTAGACCGGTGGTCGATCGACGGTCACGCCCAGCACTCGAGGCAAGGTCGCGCCATCGTGGCTGTTACAAAGCAAATACAACAGATTATCAAGAATTACATGTGCACACAAAATGAAATGCGAAATAACGAATTGTACCATACTCAACAAACAATACAACCAAGTGTGGAGAGCAAAAAAACTCGATTGCAAACATACGAAAGACAAAGACATGTTCGACGAGGCACACAACGTCGAGAATTACATTATCCTCGTAGGTACTAAGCGGGACATCGGAGAATAACATGATGCGAACAACAACTTACTAGTACATTGAAAATTACATCGAACATTACAACGTACATTACACACTTACGGTCCATTGAATAATACAAGATGGGAACAACATGCAAAGTTACATTATCCGCGGTTGCGACGCGCCTCGACTCGCCCATATCGTTCGAATCGCCTTGTCCTTCGACGCCCGACCTTCATCTTCAACATTCGGATGTCCGTACCCATCGATGGTCCGAGAGGGGCCTCCACCGCCTCCTCCTCCGCCCCGGTCCCTTCGTCACCGCTAGCCTCGTGCTCCTCGTCTCCGGGCTCCTCGCCGCCTTCCTCTTCGCATCCTTCTACATTTGATGTCCCCTCCGCCGTAATGTCCACCCCGACATCACGAACTTGCGACACCGATGGAGCTACCGGGTAGCACTGTGCCAACAACATGAGCGGCCAACCCGCTCTACTGCAAAACCAACATAACTCCTCCATGTGGACGCCGAGTTAACGAGAATCAACTCTCCGTAAACGGTCTTGCGCTCGGCTCACTCTGCTCGACTCAAGAATCAACAGTCCGGGCATCCAAACCAACATCCGAGACATCCACTCCAACAAACCCTCAGATGTCCTATCGCTCGGTCTGCATATGCCCCGTACGACTCTTGAAAATGATGATAGATCCACCCCATCCGCCCCCTGTGCTATCTCCCCATCTCCATAAAATATTTGGAAATACAATTTCTCCGACATGCCGCAACGTCCGACGGAAAAATATTACTCTAAAATTACAATACAGTCCTGAAATTTCTAAAAACTAAATAGTACATTAAAGTTCTAAATATGAATCATGACATTAAATTTCTAAACAACACTATTCGACAAATTGTAAACGCTACACAATCCTAAATTTTCTAAACACTACAATAAATTTCTAAGACTAAAAATAAATTTGTAACGTACTTAATACTATACAGTCCTGAAATTTCTAAAAACTAAATAGTACATTAAAGTTCTAAATATGAATCATGACATTAAATTTCTAAACAACACTATCCGAGAAAATGTAAACGCTACACAATCCTAAATTTTCTAAACACTACAATAAATTTCTAATACTACACTAAATTTGTAACGCATTTAATACTATACAGTCTTCAAATTTCTAAAACTAAATACTACATTAAAGTTCTAAATATGAATCATGACATTAAATTTCTAAACAACACTATCCGAGAAAATGTAAACGCTACACAATCCTAAATTTTCTAAACACTACAATAAATTTCTAATACTACACTAAATTTGTAACGTACTTAATACTATACAATCCTCAAATTTCTAAAACTAAATACTACATTAAAGTTCTAAACGCTACACAATCCTAAATTCATTGGATATTACATGCTACATTAGAATTCTAATGACAAAAACAGTCCTACAGTAGTATTCTAAACACTACAAAATCGTAAAATTCCTAAATAATAGATTTATAAAATTTGTAAAAATACCTTCATGAAACGATTTAATCGACTTTTTTTTCCCTTTTTCTTCTTCTTTCTCTTCTTCTTCTTTTTCTTCTTCTTTTTTCTTCTTCTTTCTCTTCTTCTTTCTCTTTCTCTTTTCTCTTCGTTTGCTTGGCCTCATTGGCTACTGCTCAGCGAAATGAAGGGCTTTAAAGCCACTGTCGCCTCGCTCGGCGATCGCCCAGCTCGGGCGATGTGGGGCCTACACGGACGGCGACGGCAGACGAGGAACGCGCAGGCATATCGCCCGTGTATGGGGCGATCGCCCCATACACGGGCGACGGGGTGCTAGTTTTGTAATTTTTAAAATCGGACGCATAGTTTTGAAAAAAAGAATAAAAAAAAATATTAAATAAAAAAAAATTCGGCAATGGCATGACGGCGCGCAATGGCCAGTCATGGTCTCGAATTCTCGATCGCCGCCTGCATCAGCGTGAGTGCATTGCAGCTTGCACTGCAGCTATAGCTAGCTCTTCAAGATGGGGCCAAGGGATTTTTTGACGGATTGTTTCCTTAAGAAAGTATCTTCCATGGAAATTTTATGGTACTATCTTTAATAGTGTAAGATCATACAGAAATTTTTTCAAAAGAATTGAGTTTCATTTGTTATCTTTCAAAAATTTAAAACAAAATAAACATAAATGAGACAATAACCTTGTCAGAATTTTATAAATTTTCTTAAGCGTGATCATGATCCAAAATTTTTATGAGAGCTTAAAAATTACCTCAGAACCCTTCTCTAAATTTTTTTAAAAATTTAAACTTTTTTTGTGTACTCAATCAAATCTATAGATGCATGGAACTTCATTTATTATCTTTCAAAAATAAAAAACAGAAGGAACACAAATGGTACAGTACCATTGTAAGATTTTTTATAAATTTACTGGAATGCGATAATGATCCAAAGTTTTTATGACAACTTAATAATTGCGTCAGCACACTTCTCTAAAAGTTTTAAAAATTATAATCCTTTTTTGGTTACCCAATCAATCTATCTGTTGATCATTAGGTTTTTATCATGACAGTAGCACTATCATAATTTTTTAAAATTCCTCAAGCTTGATCAGCACAATAAAATTCTATGGGAACATTAGCGATACTTCAAGATCATCCACAACAAATTTCAAAAAAATTTAATGTGGTTTGAACCATTTTTCATTCCTTTGAAATTTGTTGGTCAACTTCAGTAGCACTACCCTAATTTTTTGAAATTCCTCAGTCTTGATCATCATCTAATTTTTTTATGAAATATTATTGATGCGTTAGGACCATCTATTTTTTTTAAAAAAATATTCTAACATGGTTTACACCATTTTTTGTTCGGTTGAAATTTTGTTGGTCAGCCTTTTATTAGGACAATAGCACTGTCAGAATTTTTAAAAATTCCTCATGATTGATCATCATTTGAAATTTTTATGGAAGCATTAGTGATGTGTCAGGACCATCCAAAAAAATTTGAAACATTTTTAACATCGTTTCGACTATTTTTCGCACGGTCGAATTTTGCCGAGATTTTAGCATTTTTTTTGGCAAAAATTCGGTAATTTCAGCCGAATTTTGGTTCAAAAATTCCAAATTTTATTTTTAAATTTTGATCAGATTTTATCCAAAATTCTGAGATTTCATCGAAATCTCGGACTTGCAGCTCCTGCCACTCGCATAGGTTACACCACTGACTTGAACAGCGCGCGAATAGTTGCGAAAAGGGCCCGGCCTTACCCTCGAATGGAAGAGAGATAGAAAATTCGAAATTTTTTTTCTTTAATATTTTTCTTTAATATTTTTTTCAAAACTAAGCGTCAGGACAAAAAATTTGTAGAATTAGGCGTCGGTCGCCCGTATATGGGGCGATCGCCCCACATACGGGCGATTAATGCGGCTTTGAACGCGCGATTTTTCCTCTGTCTACGGTCAATTCCTAAAAAAATCATAACCTTTTCATATGATGTCGGATGGAGATAAACTTTATATGAAAATTGTAGCTATCGACGGGATCTACAACTTTTGTATACAATTTTTTTTAATTTTAATCAATTTAGATAGTCAAAAACGGAATAGGATGTTCAGATCTAAAAATAGAACTGTTTTTAGATCTGAACATTCTATCTCATTTTTAACCATTTAAATGGATTCAAATTGAAAAATTTTGTATACAAAAGTTGTATATCCCGTCGAGAGCTACAATTTTCATATAAAGTTCATCTCCATCCGACATCATATGAAAAAGTTATGATTTTTTTTAGAAATTGACCATAGACGGAGGAAAAATCGCGGGCACTAATCGCCCGTATACGGGCGACCGGCGCCCAATTCTACATTTTTTTTGCGCTGTCGCCTAGTTTTGAAAAAGAGATTAAAAAAAATATTAAAGGAAAAAAAATTCTAGAAAATTCGACTCCGGCTCCCCTCGGCCCATACTTCTGCGAGGAGTTTCCGCGGCTGGAAATTCACAGAAGCTTGATCCAAGAACCGAACGTAGTTGCAGCGCAAAGAAACCCATGCATTGTTGTTTCTTTTCTTCTCTTGCTCGAAATTTTCAGCACTTCCAGCTTCTGATTTACATGCATATTCTCTTGTTCGAAATTGGAAAAGGTTTCTGATGAGCTGTTCATGCATTGGCCTTGCAAACACCACGGATTCAGAGAAACTTATTATCTCACAGAGCAGCAGGTCAGTAAGTAGACTGATTTCACAGATCAGTATGCAATCTATTGCTATTCTTTTAGTATAGTCTCCACAGTGAGAATCTTATTGCAAAGCAAATAATCACAAGGCCTCTGTCTAGTCCTCCTGTACTTACAAGTGAACTGGTTCTGGAGTTCTTGCTGTGCTGCGCGTCTGCAACCCGGACTACCTGGCGGAAATCTTCCACCTTATCTCCACCATCCATTCAGCTTTGAGGCAGACGTTTCGACGTAACCGATGCTTACCTGTCATGCAAGCACGAGAATTGCTGAGCAGCGTCATTTGTCAACAGTTCCGGTAAATGACGTCCTATGATCAGAAGCAATGTATTTGTTTCTAAGGGACTTCTGAGCTCTGTCAGGAACTAGACTGAATATGGACAAAAGCCTCACCATCCCATTGAGTTGTCAATTTGGAAGATACAACTTGAACTGCGAGTCTTCAACTGTCTCTATTTGGAAAACCAGATATTTTCATCGGTTCCTACTATCACAGATGATTGATTTCATCCCTTGCGATCCAGAAAATTTGCATATATTGACGAAGCAATGCCATTTCCATTTGCTCTCTTTAGATAAAGGCCATACTAGTACCCTGTTATACCTGTTCCATTAGCATGGAACATTTCAGAAAACGGATAAAAGGTGAAGATACCTAGGTGCTTTATTTCTTTTTCAGTATAAAAAATGCTGCCTCAGCCCATCAGTTGTACTTTGTTTATATTCGTTGGGAGTTGGTACTGTACGTTCAAGCTTTACTTTGAGGATTTGTGGCTTTTCCAGCTGTTCATGAGATCACAATCTTTTGTTTAGTATCACAATATTTTGTTTAGTCTTCTTCCACTCAATGTGCATGTTAAGTAATTAATTTAGAGGCAGGTATTACGCATGCAACTTATGTCATGTGACTCCTAGTCCAACTCTTGTTTTGTTTTCTATTAGGATTAAGAGGTAAGATTACATTTGAAGCTTAGAACTAGAAGTCCTCCGTGGTGTTCTACGTAATTTGATCTGCATTATAGGTCAATTATTTATATATCATGATTAACAGTATTAGTGCTTTATTTGTCATAGCAGCATATTTACATAAAGAGGCGTACAAACAGAGCCTATCTGTGGAGTGCCTTTGCAGAGAACCTGTTGCTAAAGAGTGTGGCATCTGGTCTCGCTGCTGACCACACATGCAGGGATCTTGCAGAAAATGGAACCAGACAAGTGGTTTCCAGTCAGCAGATATGACAGAATAGCTCACAACTTTGTGAGCTTGTTCGGTTGAGTAAAGCTGCTGTGAGGCATTAATAGGAATATGATTCCTTTCTTGTCACAGGCTCTAGTCCAAGGCTCTTTCAAATACAACCAAGCGTGCTTAGATATTTTTGAATCATATCAAATTGAGATAATCAATCCTCTTGTGATTTGGCTTTCAGCTTTGCAGGGAGAAAAGGGGGAGGAAAATAAGCTAACAAAAGTAATAGGTGATTAAGTGGTGTAGATTCAGTTGGATGTCACATCATCTACCATCAGCTCCAAAGAGTAGCAGTTTCTGACGTTCTTGTTTTATGCTACAAATTGTACTGAATCTAGCTGAATGTTTGTACCTCTCAATGATCTTTCCTTTCTACCAGTTTTAAACTTTTACTGTTAAAACACGGTGCCAATTCTGTATGGACAAAGTAAATCTTGCATGAACCAATGAGATCATGGGCTCCCCATTGCCCACAAAAATAACCCAGCATGGTCCAGAGGACCAGTTTACTAGGGAGCAATATTGTGGTGCATATGAGACAGCATTGGTACTTGGTAGCAACCTTGTTGCAGCCAAAATGATGGTTGAAAGAAAGGTCCTCAAAACTGGGTCAAGGTGTAAAACTTTGATCACTTGGACTTTGATAGGGTACACAGTCTATTTGCACATCATGCAAAAAAAATTATTCTTTTACAATCCAAAAACGAAAAAAAAATACTGTGCTAAAGTTGTTTTTGATAGCTGGCACATACTAAAATAACAATAGCGGAAACATAGTAGAATAAGAGTATATTTGGAACTAGGAATATCACATGAAGTAGTTCAGATTCCTCGTGGAAATGAAAGATTTCTGTAGAGAACCAATATGTGCATGCATGGGGTTCAAAGAGGTAGCGTGAGCAACCAAACCATCAAAGTATCGAGGAATCCCAACTACAAGACACTGATCGCCTAACAATAAGAATATAAGATGCCATCTTTTATTTTTGTGTGTCAATAAGATAAGATCGTGTTTGTTAACAGTTTTCGGGCTTTTGTTAGGTGGTATATTAATCCATACTAGCTGCATGTCTGGATGTTGCTACGGATAAAATTAAATCTATTTACAAACACTGTTGGAACTTACAAGTAATGCAAAATATATGCTTTTTCATGGTTCATAATCATTCTTATTTAGACTGCCCAAGTGCCCATACATTGCAATGCTTTGTGAATAAACCACAAAGATTCTTCCAAAAAAGTGATTTTATTGGTATACAAATTAAACGAATGAAATGATCTCATGAGTAGCTCGGATTTAGTCGTCGCTCTTTTCGTATTCTAAACTATATTTTTTATTGGAATGAGAGTCGAATACGGATAGTGCCGAATACAGATACGGTGTGGATAATATCGGTCACGAATTCGAAGTGAATACGGAGCAAGTTGAGAAAGTATGGTTGGCGTGTGTGACAACACTTGGGGTAGCAGCATTGCAACATGGGACCACTGTGAAGCGGCAAGAGCAACGGCTGTGGGAGAGGGCGGCTGTGAAGCGGCAGGAGCAGCAGTCGTGGGAGAGGGCGGCTGTGAAGCGGCAGGAGCAGCAGTCGTGTGGATAATATCGGTCACGAATTCGAAGTGAATACGGAGCAAGTTGGGAAAGTATGGTTGGCGTGTGTGACAACACTTGGGGTAGCAGCATTGCAACATGGGACCACTGTGAAGCGGCAAGAGCAACGACTGTGGGAGAGGGCGGCTGTGAAGCGGCAGGAGCAGCAGTCGTGGGAGATGTCAGGCGGAGAGGCATAACAGAGGGGTTCAACATGGTGGAAGTAAAGGCAAGGTCAATAAGGAAATCCAGGGATTCCTGAGAGGATTTGGGACAGAAGCAAAGGACAATATTCTCATTGAAAAGAACATGACGAGAAATCAGGACACGATGTGAGGGATCAAAACACGTAGCCAAGGAAAATGCAAGGAAGAGACCGAGGAGCCAATTTGTGAGGTGCAGTGGATACAATGTTAGGATAACATAAGCAACCAAAAACACAAAGATCGTCATAAGAAGGGGTGCTGACCAAAATTTTTTTGGTGAGGAGATGTCATACGAAGAGCTTTGGTAGGACAAATATTAATAAGAAAACAGGCATGATGCAAGGCTTTGGCCGAAAAACACATGGCATGGAGGCTTGAAAGAGGAGTAAGCGAAGGGCATCATTGATAGTACGGATAACTCTTTCGGCTTTCCCGTTTCGTTGAGAAGTATAGGGGCAAGAAAAAACGCAAATGAGCACCACGGGAGAGAAAGAAAGAGCGAAGTTGAGCATTGTCGATTTCATGGCCATTATCACATTGGATATTTCTGATGGGAAGGTTAAATTGAGTGGACATATATGTATGTCCAAAAGGTCACAACGAATAAGATCAAAAGCACTAGAACTAAGAGACTTTGATTTAGGAAAAGGTAATCTAACATGATGTCCTAATTGACAAGCCTCACATAGAGGTGAATTGGAAATATTACAAGAAATATTTTTGGAGCGAAGAAAGCTGGACATAGTTGGCTGCCCGGGATGGCCAAGATGATGATGCCAAAGGATGCTAGAGTCCGTGGATGCATGAAGAGCCTGGGTAGGGAGACTCGTGGAGTACATGTTGCTGGTACTACTGCAACAAAGTAGTTCTATCTTGGTTTGGAGATCCTCTACAAAAAAACCAATCAGATCAAATTCAATAGAACAATAGTTGCTAGTAGGAAAAGGGCAAATAGAGACAATGTTTTTGATGAGATTAGGAACAACTAAAGTATCACGGAGTTGGAGTTGTTTAGTATTGGAAGAAAATAAAAATGGCCGACACGGGAAACAGGCAGATAAGAAACATCACCAACAATAACAAAACCAAAGGGAGAGGCAAAGGAAGAAGAGAGAGTACCGGCATCGAAGGTCATGTGAGAGGTAGACTTGAGTCCATGAACCACTCTTGCTTAGATGGGGTGGAGTAGTTGTTGACGGTGTTGACCAATGTGGACCAGTCTCATGTGAGTGCATTTGTTGACGAGCGGTGTTGGTGCTGAGGGGCCGAAGTGGGGTTGATGGTGATGGCGCGACAACTGGATATGTCGAGGGTGAGCCAGCCACAAACCAAGAAAGCTTGTGCCGGTAGGGGTAGGTGCACACCATGGCACAAGCTCACCTCCCTGCTAAGACTATGCCTGAGGAAAGCCTATCCATCGGTTACAAACCCATGGAGTGGAGTTGCGTCTGCCGATGTTGCGATTGCTACTGTTGTTATTGTTGTTGTTGCCACCACGTCCTCTGCTGTGATTGTTGGAACCATGGCCTCCAGTATTGTAGGAGCAGCTATCATTGTTGCTAGAGATGCTTTGGTTGCCATTAAAGCGGTCGACGACACAGTTGTTCGTGTTGTTGTGGTAATTCGCAATAAGGGCTGAGCAACAGCATGCTTCGCGGTAGCCTTCTTTTGATTCCCCTTGAGAAGAAGCATAAAGCATGTCTGGAGGAAGCATGGAAAAGGCGTCTGGAGAGGAACAATGATGACAATCTCATAGTAGTCCTCGTGGAGGTTGCATAGACATGTATGAGGGTAAGTGTGTCATCCGAGATAGTCAGATAGGTTGGCCAACATCGGTGAGGACTTTTAGTTTAGCGCAATATTCCATAATGGCCATGTCGCCTTAAGTTACAGAATTCGGCTTCAAGTTGAATGGCATGACTCTTCTTGTTGTCACGAAACAAACTCTCAATGGCGGTCCATACCGATTAAGCAGTGGAACCGGGCTTCATAACAATATCAAAAATCTCCATGGTAATGGACCGATCCAAGAAAGGACAGTGAAGTCATCTCGTTCCCAAGTGTCATCATTGGAGGTAGCCACACCAGTGCTATTGACATGTCCTTGAAGGGAGTACTTGCCAAGGGTGATAAGAAAAGGCTCTCGCCACTTGGCTTAGTTCGACGCCTGAAGATCAAGAGTGACCGAAACATGGGTCTTGATGCTAGTGACTTGAAGTGCTTGAGATGATAGCAGAGGGACAGTTGTGGGCTTTGTGGTTAAGGCGTCGTTTGGGGGCTACGTTTCGGCTGGGCTTCGGCTTTGGCTGGCAACCCCCCAAACGGTACCGCTTTCCTTCGATTGTGGGGAAAAGCCACAGCCGAAGCCCCCTGAAAAGCCGCAACGGGTTAGGACTAGCTTCGGTTGTACTTCGCTCCCTCGTCCCTGTGCTTCCTCGCTCGGCTCGCCCCCGATGTCACCCCCAGCTCGCTCCCCGCTCCTCCTCGCTCGCCTCGCACGTGGCCGACCTCATCCCCGACCTTGCCCCTACAGCCGCCCTTATCCTCCCCACCGCCTCTGCCGCTCCCTAGTGGATGAAGACGACTCCCAGAGCTGCAGAGCGGAGGAGGGATGCGGTGGTGCGGTCGAGGTCGGGCCGGGCGTCGAGGGCGGGGCAGTCGAGGTTGGGTGGGGCGACATCGGGGCGGGTGAGGAGGGAGCAGAGCGTGAGGGCGCGTCGGTGAGGGAGTGGAGGGCGAGGGCAAGGGGAGCGCGGGTGAGCAAGGGGAGGGGAAGGCCATGGTCAAAGCCAATAGAAAGCGGGGTTTGCCAAACGGTCAATCAAGAAAGCTACAATCGTCAGTTACAGCCGTTTTACAGCCTAGTAAACTAAAAGCAGCTTTTCAACCCCAGCTACAGCCCCAAACAGGCCCTAAGATAGCTGTAGTAGAGGCAGCCGAGACGCTGTCTGTCATGGTGTCGACGGCCACTTTGGTGGTAGTGGTAGCATCTTCTAGGTGGCTAGCTGTAGCAGCTGCTGTAGTGGTAGCAGCGACGGTAGAGGTGCCACCAAAAGCAATGGCCATGGCATTAGTGGCTGTTGTGGCTGTAGCGATGGTGTCGTTTGGGAAGGTTATGGTGGTGGTTGTCGAGGTGGCAACAGAGGAGACGTTCCCGTTGGAGTTCATAATGTCTGGTTATTAGATGGATGCACGACGTAGACGAGAGGAGCCAGGAGGATGTGGTGCAACGAGATGAGCAGGGGATGGCGTGGCGAGAGTGCGACGGGTGCGGCGCGCGGGAACAGGAGGAGGCCACGGCAATTAGCTGACCTGTGGAGAAATGCATAGATGCGTCTCAAGAAAAGCTAAGGCACTGATACCATGAAAGGCTGCAATCGCATACCCTCTCTCTATTGCATTACATGGCTTATATAAAGATTACATTATATGAGTTCGTACAAAAGAAGGAAACCAAATACAATTTCTATCGGCGATATATGTTCTTGATATGTCAAGGAGACGACACCCTGACCGTGAGCAGTCTGTCCTGCTGGGATCGCATGTGATTAGGAGAAGGAGAAGAATCTGATTCTAACAGAGAGGCCATGCACAACGACCCCGTCAGCCTCTGAGAGGCCATCATCAAGTTTAGTCGCGCAGCGCCAATCTCTAGCTGTCCCACCAGTGTGTAGTAGGCATGCTGCTGGGCAAGCATGAGGAGGACGCACGGTGACAAATCGGGACGCACGGAGGGGGAAGGAAAAGGGTCATGTGAGAAGGAAGGAGAAGAGGTATGAAACTGACGAATAAAAACCATACGAGGGGAGTTTGCTAGCAAAAAGAGGTTAGGTTACGATGAGTTTGTCTTGCCATTTTTTTTAGAACATCGGTTGAGAGTGTGCAAGTGCAATGTTCCGTGCCAGGATGCATCGGAGAAAAACGAAAATGCACACTGTCGATCGCGGGAAAAATATCGCTACAGGGAAGACCCCACCTGGCAGCTGTTTTTCACCTGAGATAGGGAAGGGAGAGAAAAGAACAACCACCACCAACTTTTTCTGTTAAGTGATAGAGAAAATATGAAAATATAATTTAACTTTGAAAGTGTAAATTTGACTTTAATAAACACCGAAACCATATGAATATTTGCCCTGAATCTAACTCTTTACGTAAAAAGAAAAAAAAATGTTTCCACCTAGGTGGTTCCCTCTACCAACTTAAGGCTTGTTTAGGCCGCACATCATAAGTTATTTAATTATGTTAATAATTTATTGTGCTAAAAATTCAACTCAGAAGCCTCCCTACAGTATATAAAAACTAAAGTCAAATTATTTGAAAGAGTTACTTCAAAACAAATTTAATCAACAAGAAGCTGTCTCGATACTCTGTACAGAAAAGTAAAGGTTTGCTTGGAACACAGAAATCTCATAAATTTTATGGTTTAATTTCTCTAGGAATCAGAGAAAAATTGTTCTAAAAGTAAAAAAAACAAAAAAACAAATCGAAGAAAATAAAAGGAAACAAGCAACGAGGCCCGAGGGCAGAAAATCCATCTCCATGTAAAACCGTTCTCCACCGCTCAACTCCCCTTCTTCCTCCACAAGTACTCTTCCTCGGTTCCTCCCCTCCTCATGCTACCCATCTACATATACGCGTGTAGTGCCGAATTTTAGTCGTTGATTTTAGTCTTTTCTTCCGCAAATTACTCCAGTAGACGTAGTGGGAGTTGATTCTAGGTTTCCTTTTAGTACTTTTATCTAGCAAAATCAATTCGTCGACATCACTTATAAAGGGGAAAAAGTAGTAGAAGAAGAAAAGACGAGACAGGTGAGAATCCGTTTCTTTTGTGGATTCTTGATCTGTTACTGATCCAAGTTCATACCTTTTTCTCGCCCATTTAGTTTTCGTAACTTTGTACCGGTCATTCCAGTGATTCTCGCCGGATTAATTGAGCGGTTCTTGCTTTTCGATCGAAGTTCTAATCTTTTCCTTGCCCCCATTGACTTTTGTGCTGTTGTGCCGATCGGCTCTTGCTTGTATCTGGACCCTGTATTCGTTGAATTTCTCTACATTCCCCTGCGGCCCATTCTTGAAGCAACTGCTTGGAGCCTTAGTTTACTTCTAGTGCTAGCTCAACTGCACCAAGTCGGATATATGTTCCAGTAGGAAATCTTTCGGTTATTCTCTGTTGAGGTGTGCTCTGGAAACAATAAAATCTCGGTGATAAGTTAGAACACCACAAGCATGGCTAGAATTATACCAGCTGTTGAGGATTAACGGTGAAATTGTTTTGGCAGGAAATGGCAGGGCAAAGCTCCGACTCCCAGTCCCCCGAATCATTCGAGTACATGTTGCTTGAGAGGGACCCTGATCGTTACCGGACTGTCTTCTCCGGTCCGAGCCAGATAAGCCCGTGGATCGACCCGAGAGTGCTGAGCCTGAAGCACCGGATAGGGAGAGGCCCATTTGGAGTTGTCTGGATTGCAACTCACCATCAGAGAACGGAGGATTACGACCGGTACCACGAGGTCGCCGTGAAGATGCTGCATCCGATTAAAGATGACCAGCTGCAGGTCTTCTCGGCGAGGTTCGATGAGATCTTCAGCAAATGCCAGGGTGTAGGCAATGTCTGCTTCCTGCATGGCATCTCAATACAGAATGGAAGGGTATGTTGTCGGTGGTGTGTTGATCTTTCTTTTTGTCTGGCAAGCCTTGTTGGATCACCTGTGCACAAAAGGTGACCCAATAGCTCAATTTTGGTTCATGAATTTTCAGATTTGTATAGCGATGAAGTTTTATGAAGGATCCATCGGAGACAAGATGGCTCGGCTTAAAGCTGGAAGGCTCCCTTTATCAGATGTTTTAAGGTATGGTGGAAATTCCCACAGGTTATACATAGTTTATGTTCTGAGTGTTCCTCTTATCTTAAGCATCCAGTGTACCACAGAGGCGCAAATACCATTAAGATCAATGCATAGCATTTTCGGAATTAAGCATGTAGTTTCCAACTTTATAACTGTGAGGTGCTGACTGTATTGGTTGATTAACTGCCAGATATCCTTTCTAATTTTAGTACAGGCACAATATCTAGTTGATTTCTGAGAATGCTTGTGATCTTCTATTTAGAGGTGTTTTATGTCATTTTTTTCTTGAGCATCCTTTTTATGAATCTTTTTAATTTGCAGATATGGTGCTGATTTGGCACGTGGAGTTCTAGACCTACACTCAAGGGGAATATTGATTCTAAATCTTAAGCCTTGTAATTTTCTCCTTGATGAACATGACCATGCTGTGCTGGGGGATTTTGGGATTCCATCCTTGCTGTTTGGACTTTCATTGCCTAGTCCAGACCTTATCCAAAGACTCGGAACTCCAAATTACATGGCCCCAGAACAATGGCAACCAAACATCAGAGGTCCGATTAGTTACGAGACAGATTCATGGGGTTTTGCCTGCAGCATCCTTGAGATGTTGAGTGGCATTCAGCCATGGCGTGGCAAGTCACCAGATGAGGTCTATCAGTTGGTTGTCATGAAGAAAGAAAGACCAATATTCCCATACAATTTGCCTCCAGAGGTTGAGAATGTCCTTTCTGGGTGCTTTGAGTATGACTTTAGAGACCGCCCCTTGATGACAGATATCTTACATGAATTTGAAAGGTAGCA
Source organism: Otatea glauca (assembly GCA_036346275.1). Classification (NCBI taxonomy): domain Eukaryota; kingdom Viridiplantae; phylum Streptophyta; class Magnoliopsida; order Poales; family Poaceae; genus Otatea; species Otatea glauca. The sequence goes on from CM070721.1 coordinate 56,840,989, forward strand.
TGCTAAATCTTCTGCTTTTGCAGTGTCAGCAATTTACATCCTTTAGTTAAATTGCCACCAGATGAGTAATTTTACCATGACTCATTCTAACTTTTGCTTCTATTATGATTTACGATGCTAAGTTGTTTTAAAGTCTGTCATGTGAAAGCATGATAACTGTGTCTTTTTAACGCTCTTATGCTTTCTTAATTTTGTTGTATATGGTTTGACCAAAATATCCTATGTTTTTCTTCTTCTGCAATTATTTTTACCGTGTAGCAGTATCTTGGAGTGTTTGTTCGCTAAGTATATTTCCTTTTTTCCTGTGCTTAGTGCTAAAGATGCAGATTACGACAACATTGGCTGGGATAGTTCTGAAAATCTTAGGGCAGACAGGTCAACTCAACCAAGTCGCACTGATTGGTCGCTCTTTAAGGATAAGCTGCACGTGGGTGACAAGGTCCACTCGAGAAAGCTTAAAAACTCTTGTAGTCCTGAAACAATGGAAATCCCTGATGGAACCATAGTTGGCATGGAGGAGGATGGAGAACGTGATGGTTACATTCTTGTACAAGTTCATGGGCTACATGATCCTTTGAAGGTTCGCTCCTCGACAGTGGAGAGGGTAACCTATGGTTTCGCTGCTGGAGACTGGGTACGGCTTAGGGAGGAGGACAAGAAGCGGTCTCAGGTTGGAATTCTTCATAGCATTGACCGTAATGGTACTGTTTATGTTGGTTTGATAGGAATGGACACCCTTTGGAAGGGGGAGTATTCAGACCTACAAATGGCTGAAACCTACTCTGTTGGGCAGTTTGTGAGGCTGAAAACCAACATTTCCAGCCCACGGTTTGAATGGCAGCGAAAGCGAGGCGGAGGGTTAGCTACAGGTCGGATTTCACAGATACTCCCAAATGGGTGTCTTGTTGTGAAATTTCCTGGCAAATTTAACCTCGGTGAAGTATGCAGTTGCTTGGCAGATCCGTCTGAGGTGGAGATGGTGAGCTTTGACAAGTGCGAGGGGATTATTAAGAAGTATGAGCACCTCGAGGACTTCCATTGGGCTGTGAGGCCTCTGTTCATTGCTATAGGTTTCTTTACTGCTCTGAAGCTAGGTATGTTTGTTGGGAAGAGCATTGCTAGGCCAAGGAGTCGAAAGGTTGTCAGCGTTTCTGATCAGAGTGGTGATCATCAGCAATTACAGCAGCAAGAAGTGCAAAACAATGCCAATGCAGCATTGCTCCTTCCACCTGTGGCAAACAAACTTTTCTGAGATGGTCCCACGCCTTCTGGATAAAGAAAATCACCAAATCAATGTTAAGATGGAGATTTCCTGAAGTATCTAGATTATGCAACGCTTCAAATTTCAAACATATCATAGCTGTGCATATTTAGGCCTGAAACTTTTTATCTTGCCAAAACTTTTGTAAATATATCTACTCTTTGCAACTCAGCACGCCTAATCATGTACATCTCTACTCCAGAATTGTCTCCAGGTGATCTTAGAAACATGTATTTATATGGTGTTATTTCTTTATGGCTCACTGTTTGTGACATCCCACACCCCAGGCATGCCTTATTACTAATTTACTACTACCTCGCGTGTCTGTGCTCATTATTTATCACTGGTTTACTACAATCTGCAGACATGCATTATTACTAGCTTTGCCTGTAGATTGTAGGTTTGTAGCTCAAGCCTCAAAGTCTGGTACTGTCTTCTGCTTTTGTCACTACACTGCAGTCTTTTCCCGATTTTTTTTCCTGGACTTTGTTACAGACCCCACCAATTTTGCAATTGCATCAGCATGATCGACTATGCTACGCAAGGACGGGCTGACAGCTGCCATTTGTTAATGTGCAATGTGCTAAAGACAATTCGATCAACATGATAAATTATCTGTCATCATCAGAATATGATATACAATTTAAATCTGTTGAAACACAAGAGTACTGCAAGTGGTATACACCAAAACTGAATGATACATTAGATAGGACTGGCTAGTGTGAACCACCAAAGCTGCCTCCTGCTCAATGAACTAAACCTCTAAATTGCATTTTTGCAGAGTGTGACACATGCACAACACCACAAGCCTTCTGTGCTAATTTTTGTTTTGAGTATCCTCTAAGCTGAAATATGGATGCTAGTTATCAGGTAATGCTCCACAGGAGGCTTTACTCTCTTCTCCAAAACCAGCCATACCATCTGAACTAGAAATCAAGCTGTGAACCTTGCGACGATGAGGAGCAACTGCCTGATGCAGCATATGAAGGCCCGCTTGACCCATCCACTGGAGCCTGATTCAACCGCTCTAACACCAGCGACCTCCTCTTCCGCAGCTTCAGAGAAAATGTGGATGCCTCTAATATCACAGGGACCTGCTTGTTGATGTAAAAGGCATCAAGACAAGAGATCATTCAGTTTATTTTACAACAGTTCTGAAGACTATGATACCTGGCTGTTAGTCTGTGCCACCTTATGCACATGCAAAAAACCAACCATATCCTGATATCCTGTGAGGAGTTTTGCCAAGTCCTTGTCCTCATCTGGTGACCAAGGAAATGGACACTTAAGGCTGGACATAGTTGGTGATCAAGGATCAAGAAACAAAATTTGAAGAGTCAGGCTTGCCTGGAATTGCTTTGATCGACAGCAGTGTGTCTGCCAGATGCTGCCATCGCTTACAAAAGGAATTTGATAGAACTGTATATGGAAATGTTATAACAGCAACCACATTAGATGACTGAACCATGGCCTTCAATGATCTGATAAATGAGATCATATCCCAGTCCTGCAATGCATGAATACAATGACTTGCAACTATATAATAATTGGATTAGAAAGGGGGGAAATTTTGGATTCAAAATTTCGATGAATTGCAGTAACCAGCCAATAGACATTGGTTGAATTGAATCTTGCCTTCTCAAAATATCCACACTGCGGTGCACAGAGTGATTGTATAGCAATCCGTCCAGCATTTAGATTCCCGCCATCTTTTCTGAATGCAGAACAAAAGAGAGACTTTCACCAGCAATACAGCATAATGCATGAGGTCTAACACAAGTTAGACTAATGTGATAACAGGGTACTGTGACCATAGCATGATTTTCCTTGAGAGCAACAATTTTGAACATAAAATCAAGAATTAGCCTCACCTTGGAAGTTTTGATAAGAAAGTGGAGCAACGATCCTGGAGGTCATTGAGACTGTCTGCAGCTTGAGTGCTTACACATTCAATATGCTGTGCATTAAGTAAATGCCTTTCCAAGGGCTTCCGTAAATCAAAATCAGTGCTAAATTCCTGCTTAATGTCTGCAATATAATGCTAAATGACTCAGATTTTTCACAAACATCTTAAAAGAATTTAGTGATAGCTTAAACATCAGTAAAAGAAACAATGCTTATACAAGCAAGCTAAATTACAAGAAGAATCATTATCTTGTCAGCATCAGGCAGCAGCTACACCATTGATGCTCAGGAATGAGAGGATTACAAAAGCTCAGCACAAAAAAGATATCATTTCACTATTAGTTGCAATGTATATCTTTTTTGTTTTATTTTCCAGGATATCCATAAAAAAGGAGGCCGTCTATTGCACACCTGCCTGAAATTTTCTTAACTTTCAGTCAATTTTCTTATCCATTAGATCTAGGTTGCCCTCACTCCATATATAAAACCACCCTTCCAAGTTCTAAACCTAACCTCAGCTCCCACCCCACCCCACCACCAGCCGCCCCCCCCATCCCTCCCCTCGCCGCCTCCCACCTCCTCGCCAGTGCCGCCACCAGCGTCGGCGAGGCCCACGGGCCATCTCCACCCTCCACTGCTTCCACCGCCTAACGCGTCTGTGGCGTCTAGGGCGGTGCCGCCTGCCTCCACCTCCCCTGCCACCTCTTGCCTTGTCTCTGGCGGCGGTGCTGTTGGATCCGCCTCCACCTCCCGCCACCCCTCTCTCCTAGGAGCTCATCCTCGACCTACCTGCTGGCACCACCCACCGCCCTCCTCTGTTCCACAGCCGAGGTGGCGGCATCGCTGCATCGCCACACCGTCGCCGCCATCCACTATCATGCTTCCGCTGCCCTCCCTCCCTCTAAGCTCAGGGCTCCAGTGAACTTGAGCCCTAACCCGGCAGCGATGGCTCCAGAGAGGAGGAAGACGAGTTCCTTGGAGCACAAACTTCAACGTCGATCCAAGGGTGAGGAAAATCGATTGAAACTTAATAAATTTTCAGTTGCCTGTGCATTAGCAAAACTGTAAAGAAAACATACACGAAGAGCATGATTTTGTGTATAATGCAGAAAATTAACCAGAAGAAAAAAAATAAAAAAAAGAAAGAACAAAAAAAAAAGAATCACCTCTGTGTTCAACACGAGAAGTTTAAAATGAACCAACAAAATGTAAAAAGAAATAAGGAACAGAAGGATTCACCTCTGTTTTCAGCATGAGAAGTCTTGTCTTCACCAAAATATTTCTTGTACTGCCAAGCTATCCTCAAATCCTCATCCTGCACAATTATATAGCCAGATCAATATGAAAACAAGAACACTCTTCAGAACTCAAATTCACTGTAAAAAAATATCTTCCACAAGGCATACACTTGCTCCAGCCCCCATCACTCTTTGCCGTCCATCCTCCTTTGAGGATGAAACAGGAGCAGGCAGTGTACCGAGGAACAAGCGGGGCTCCTTCATAGGCCCTGCAAAGAGCAGGGGTTGTTTCTGTACGACGCCCTGCGCCATGAAGCTCCGAAGCAGAAGAAGGTGGTGTGGTGCATCAGGGTCCTCCATGACCATTACAACTGAGCCAAGGAGGAAACCCCCGCCCAGAATCCCTGCAACAGAACACTGATAAATCTTTCATATTTTTTCTTCTTTTTTGCGAGGAACACGGATAAATCATGACGATCTGATGAGCGCCAATGCACATCACCATCTTTCATAAGAGCATCCCTCTCTTTTTTTCAGTTTAAAAGTTTCGTTCCTGTGCCCTCCTCACCTCAAGAACCAAATTCCTCGTCCGTGCATCTATATGTGACTAAAAACAAAATATTGTAGGAAATTTGTACTCTTAAGCTAACTAATTCACACTTGTGATCAAGATGTCTCATAGCATGTTCTTTATTTTCCAACAAGGCTACATGCAGTACATTTGGAAAGATAGCATCCGACGTACAAAACATTCCTACTAGCACCGTTTCCATCAGAGCACCTCCTTCCTGACAGCTAAGTATTGGAAGTGACCGAAAGATCAAAATTTGATCACATAAAGGCCTACAATAGCAATTGGGGAGCACAAAAGCGCAATATTTTAACTAAAGAAAAGGAAGGCTTTTGAGCGAGAATAAGCTTACTGTCAAGGTCGGGGATGCCCGAGGAGACGAAGGCGGCGCCGTTAGGGCCAAGCTTGACGCCGGAAGCGTTGGAGGAGGGGGACGCCGCCTGAGATGAGGCGGCGCGGGAGAAGCTGCTCCGGCCGAGGTTTTGGCCTCCTGGACCTGCGGCGGAGGCGGCCATGGCGGCGGCGAAGGGAACGGGGGAGTTGGCTCTCTCTCTCTCTCTCTCTCGCTTTCCAGCTTTGGGAAAGAAGACGGGGCTATATTCTGGGCCCTACTAGTCCAAGACCCATAGGCTTATTTGCTTGCATTCCATTTTGGGCCAAGCCCATCTCACTCTATTTCGTTATTCAATTTTGAACTTTCATAAGCAAGCTATGCCTATCTCTCTAACGCCTGTTTGTTTTAGCTTTTAATTCTGGATTTTGGCTCCAAAAGCAGAATAAAAAATAGACAGCTCGATTTTAGAATCCAATTCTCACATTCCAGCTCACCCATATACACTAGAATCTACAATCCACTTCATATGTATTTTTGGATTCCAACTTTTGGAGAATAACTTCTCTACAACTACAATCCAAAATCAGCTTTTAGATAATGCAAAACTAAAACAAACAGACCCTGGCCCGATAGTTGTAGTGCTTCTATATCGCACAAATACGATTACTAGAAGAGCAGCGGGTGATTGCAAATCAAAACCTCAACGTGTGATAGTAGAGAGTTTTTACCGTTATAGAGAGGCACTATTAAATTACAGTTAAACTTATAATACCCTTATTCTTCAAGCTCTTAATATATCTTGTTACTAACTCAATATATATTATGACATCTTCAAAGAACGATAAAAAGTCCGGTGATTTTAACCTTCAGGAGACCCAGGATCATGTCGTGTGCTAGTGGCTGCAGACTATTGCCCCCGCTATATTTGGACGAATCAGAGCCTTAACGTGTTGATTTTCTTGAGTTTTTAACTTCTTAGAGAACTGTTGGTACCTCTATCTTTAAACTTTTGATACCTTTTATATGATAAAAAGTTTGATGATGTCCACCTTCAGGAGACCAACAATCATGTCTGTGTCGTGTGCCAGTGACTGACTATTGCCCCCACTATATTTGGACGAAATGGCAGAGGACAACAAGTCAAGCTGTTGGAAACATGAACTTACACAGAGGCTTTCCTCGGGTGACTCACATGGGGACGTACGGTACATTCCCTGCACGCAAGCGATCTTCTTTATTTATTGGGATCTGCATATATAGCTACCCTGTTGCTTAGCAAGTTCCATGGAAGTGCATTGTTTTTGGCAAGAAAAGAGAGGTGCATTTCACTTGTCAAACCCATGGAAAATACCCTGGCCCAGCAGTTCTCAAGAATTGGCCCCATGCAATGGATAACATCTTCAGCCACTGTCCTGGAAGGGTGGAACGCAGTCCAAATTAAGGGTCTGTTTGGTAGAGTTTCAGATCTCAGTTTCATCTAAGATCTGAAACTTGTAGGCTAAAATAAAGTGAATTAAGTTTATATTTTTAGTCTAAAATGTAAACAAGATGATCGATCTAAACACTTTTAATGTACTCATAGCTCTAGCTCCACGGATCTGGTAAAAGTAGTAATACCTAGCTCTACCAGATCCACAAATCCGATGGAGCTCCACCAAACACACCCTAATAGCTGTTACCCTCCACGATCCATCCTTCATGATGCAGTGGAATTCACTGGCCTAACGGGGATAAAGAGACAGGACCTGACCACTCGACCTTGCATGGTGAAGTATGTTGTACTTAGGGGTGAAAACGGGTCGGATACGAGCGGATATTGCTCTTTTCGTATCTTAACCCATTTTTTTTCGGATTCGGAACCGGATACGGGCTAACCGGATACGGATACAGATTCGGGTTATTCGGGATACGGATACGAAACGGATATGTGACGGATTCGGGTCGAAAACGGATAAAGATATACGGATAATGCACGCATATATAGAATAATATATATTGAATTAAAACCATATGAGTACATGACTATAGTAACAAATTATATATAAATTAAATTCAACAAACATCGTAGAAAGAATATGCTATTTGAGGATCAATAGAACCAACTAATTGTTAATATAAATGGGCTGAAATGAAAAAAAAATGATGAAAATGGACTGGGCCTTGCTGATATTCGAATAGGAAAATTCGAATATCCGATCCGATATCCGAATAGGAAAAATCCGGATATCCGAATAGAAAAAATCCGAATATCCGGATCCCGTCCCATATTTACCAGATATTGGATGCTCCGGATCCGATCCCGAATCCGGATTCAAGTATCCGGATCCGGTCCCGGATCCGACCGGATAGTAAAATCCGGTCCCGAATCCAGTCCCAGATCGGACGGGATCAGACCCGTTTTTATCCCTAGTTGTACTTGTATGCCCCAACAGCAAGCCTATAGTTGACATGTAAAGTTCTGGAAAATCATAACTCTAGAGTCCTGTTAGTTCATGCATCTTATAAGTTACTCGCCCGTTCATTTGTATAAGGCATAACTTAACTTGGTGTGGTCCACAAAGTAAAACCTCAAAAGTTAATTCCTTTATACTTTGTTTATGGCTACAAAAGCATAATAATAAAAAAAGTGATTTCAAGTGCGAACCCAATTTATCATTTTTGTATCACATAGTCTATATATTATTGGATTAATTATTGGTCAAAGTTTCACATACTTTGAATCTCGAAATACATGGACGCTTTATAAAAATCAAACAGGGGAGTATAACTCAATAAAATTGATTTTCCTTTTATCTTATACGTGCATTTTCATAATATTATAGTTTTATTTGGTTTTATCAATTTATTATAATAAAAATTAGTGATTAAAGCTTTGTTTTAGAGACTGTGTCGATGTCTAAAATGACAACTATTAGTGACACAATATAGTATGCGAGCATTCTAATCGTGATTATATTTTACTAGGCGACAAGGTACTGAAATGTAGACACAAGTTGTAAGATTTAAGTTACTATTTTCAATAAATTAAGGGGGGTGTCTATTGCACACGTGACTGAAGTTTTTTTTTAAAAAAAATTGGCCAGAAGCTCTTGCATTCACTATAGAAAGAGAGAATAACCGCTGAGTTACAAACATGAACACACACACTCTACACATGCACGCACTCACACCACAGGCACGCACTCACACAACACACGAAAGAGCACATCACCGTGAGCACTCGGATGAGGTCTTGCCCATCTAGCAAAAAGGAAAAAAAAGCTAGAGACAGAAGAAGATCCAGAAATAATAAAAGGGACAGACGATAGAGAGATCACTGTGAATGAGAAGTAGGGCCGGTTATGAAGCTTAACTAGTTATTATCAAGTTTCTTTTGAAATTGACATAGTTCAATATTTAAATTATTTTACTTATTATTTAAATAGTTATTTCAAATTTAAGCTAACGAGCCACTATCGAGCTAAGCCTTATTAATATTTTTTCACTTGAAATAGACTCATTTCAATTTTGAACCCATTAACTACTGTAATCGAAGTATTTTGATTCGAGTCCTATCGAGATTTTTTGCCAGCCCTAATGAAAAGGGAGAATACCAACAAACTTGAAGAATATCACGAGTTGTGATAGAGATTTTCCTATGTGTAGAGCTGTAAAAAAAGCTCGAGGCTCACGAGCTACTCGAGCTCGAATTGAGCATAGAGCGAGCTGAGCTCGAGCGCCCGCGAGCTTCAACGAGCCACTATTGAGCTCGTTGAAGCTCACAAGCTCGAATAGCCCGCGATCTTGGGTAAATTTATGGATCACTTGTTAAATATTGGTGCATGTTATTTCTTATTGAGCTTACTCAAGCCAACCTCGAGCTTTTCTTATCGGTGAAAATTAGTGTATGTTGAATTGCTTCCGAGCTTACTTGAGCCGAGCTCGAGCCTACTTGAGCTTGGGCCGAGCTAAGCTCAAGCCCTGATCCAGACTCAGATCTCAACTCAGACTCACTCGAGCTTAGCTCGAGCTTTTACCAAGTTTGAGCTTGGGACGCTAGGCTCGCTTGAGCTCAGCTCGTTTACAGCCTTACCTGTGAAAGTTCAAACTCCATTAATTTGGTTTTAATGTTAATAACAAATCTAATATTGAGACTAACTATTTTGATAATCATAATATTGATTAGTCTCAATTGTTAATTAATGACAAATCCTTTTATGAGACTAACTCTTTTGTTGAGCTTAACCCTTATTAGTCTCTTTTGGATGAAAAAGATAAAAATATCAAAGGTATGCATTCAAGTTCATAGTATCATATCTTGTTGCATTCCTTGGATATAATATTCATGATCATATTGATAAATCTAAATATGAGACAACCTCTTTTATTGAGTATATCTTTGATTAGTCTCATCTCATTGAAAAATGGAAATTCTAAAGGTATGCATCCAATACAACTTTATTATTTCTAGATGCATTTCTTGGATTCAAGATAAAGGGTGAACTTCACCGTAGTCTCAATCTTAAGATGTGCATAATGTCTTTAATTCCATACATACATAAATGCACACATTTAGGGGGTGTTCATACTTTTCTTTGATATTTTAATAGTATTGATCTAATTCATCTTTCTATATCAACTATCATTACTTTGAAACAACCCCTTGAGTATATTTAACTTGTGTAGTTGTAGTATACTCATGGCAATATAGGATAAACTCCAAAGCAATAAAAAATTTAATATGTGCATATTGATTCAAGTTCAATTATTTGTATGCACACATTTAATGGAGTTTATTCTATAATTAATGGTCTTAAGAGTATTGATCCTTTTCCACCACTCCATATAAATTGGATCATTACTTTTAGATTTCATCGAATTGAGTATATGAAACTTGGGTAGTTAATATATACTGATATCAATTTAAATAAAATTTAAATTGAGTTCGATTGTCTTTCAATCAATCAAAGAACACTTCATCATGTATTAATGATGTTTCTTCGTTGGTTAAGGACAAGCCGAAAGTTCTTGAGTATAATGAAGCATTAGTTACATTAAAATACTCAAGACACCTTTAAATCATTCAAATTGATTAGGATTGTGCTCAATCGATCGTGTGGGCATCCATTATGTGTTAATGGAGTACAATTGATGATTGAGGCAATCATAGTTTGTTGGATTAACAATCTTCCATGAGTTATGAAGTAGGTTGAGTTCAAGAAAATGAAGAATCGGGAATAAGAAGTCATCATGTGCTGATGAGCTTCAATGATGAATCCCGAAGTGAAGTGAAGCTAGAGAAGGTTCATCATGGGTTGATGAACAAGAAGAAAGGACCCGGCTTGGAGAGAAGATGATGGAAATCATAAAAGCTTTAAGTGGTTGCGAGAGACAAAGGTATAACTAGCTAGGGCTAAGGATGTGTTTCTAGTCTTTTACCGGTCTCGGTGTTTAGATGGGAGATCGGGTCGCTAGTATAGGTTGTTGTACTATTAAGAGGAGTCGAGTCTTATAGCTTGAGCTTTATCATGTGTTAATGAACTCAATCAAGTTCACTCTAGCTCACTCTCTTGGTTGGTTCTTGCATAAGTTAAGTATTTGCATGTGTTGCAAATAAGGGAGCTCATGCTTGCTTCTTAATTGAATCTTAATCGATTTGGTTTTTACATGGAGCTATGGATTTGCATGTGTTGCAAAAGAGATATAGCTAATGTAATTTGGTTTATGTGGTTTTTGCATGGAGCTAAGTTTTGCATGTGTTGCAAAAGGTGAGAGCTCATGCATCGGTGTTTTAGCTTGTGATTTGATCATCACAAGGCTAAGTAAAGTTTATGCTTTGTGTTTGCAAAATGTGTTTTTGCAAAATGTTAATTTGTTATTTGCAAATAAGCTAGAGGTTATGGGTTTCGATCCTAGATCATGTGTTGGCATTTGCAAATATATTTTGCAAAGTGTCGGGATCATGTGTTGATCCTTACATGACTAGAGGATTGACCTCATAGGTTCTCGGTTTATTTGCAAATGTGTTTTGCAAAATATTGGTGTTCATACATTTGATTTTAGAGCATGTGATTAGAATTTACAAATGTGTTTTGCAAAATTGTTTTGATCATGAGTTGATTATCACATGGCTCAAGATTTGATCTTATTGACTCTTGCTAGCTTGTAGTCACGCTCTTGATCAAGTCCATGTGAGGGATTTCGAGAATCAGATTTTAGACTTGAATGACTACATTGAGTCTTTGTTTTTATGATATTTAAAAATATCTATGGTTGCTTAAATATTGAAAATAGGTGGAGATTATAGCCCTCTTGATAATCTTCGCATAGAGCCCAAGATCACCTAAATCGGAATTCGGAGTAAAAAGTTATAAACGTTTTAGTGGTTGTAGCAGTGGTATGACCGGCCCCAAGTCCGGTATGACCGGACCCACTCCGGTCGTCACCTCGGTGTGTTTTTTCCAAAGAAGAGGTTTTTTAGCTCGAAAAAATGAAAATAGGCCCGGTATGACCGAATTTTCTGAGTAACGGCTAGTTTTTTCTAGCTGTTAGACTGGAGGCTAGTCATATTGGTCTTAGTGCGGTATGACCGAGTTTTCTGTGTGTTTTTGCCTATTTTGCCCCTCAACGGCTAGTTTTTCTTGTGAATGCCATAAAAGGAGCCTTGGGGACTGGCATTTGGGTGTTGTTGGCTTTATTGAGTATTTGGGTGGCATTGTGCATGTGTTGCACTCCCACATTTGGTTTTTGAGCTAAGAGCGAGCTCTAATTGCATGTGTTGCAGTTAGGAGAGGATTGAGAGCCTCTTGTGCATGTGTTGTAGTTGAGGGAAGCCTTGTGCATGTGTTGTACTCGGTGATCACCATTATACATGTGTTATACTTAGTGGAGCTCAAGGTAGAGGGCTTGATTTGTTACTCTTGGTTTTGCCGACACCTAGACAACGTGTGGAGGCGTTGTGCGTGGTGACCTTCTTAAGGAGATTGTGAGAAGGCCCGGCAAAGTTGTGAAGATCGGAGCTCACCTACTAGGAGGGGTAAAGAGCTACTGCTAGTGGATTCGAGGCGGGTGCTCAATTCGTGGAGCCAGTTCAAAGTGTTTTAGGCTTGCCTCACGTGGATTAGGGGAGACCGACAAGTCTCTGAACACTACTATAAAATATCAGTGTGTCTCTTGTGATTTGCATTCTATTCTTTATTTATACTCAAGTAATTCTATGAATATTGATGGTTTGATTGCTTGTATTTAGGATTGCAAATTATTGTTAGAGATATAAATAGTTAGTGCACTTAGTGAGCCTAGTTGACTTAGGCTTAATTGTCAAAACCTTAGTTTATCTCTTCCGCATCTATTATCATTTAGATTTTGACATAAGGGTACTTAGACGAGATTTTAATTAATCATAGAAGAAATTTTTATAGCCGTCTATTCACCCCCCTCTAATCGGCATCCTCAATCTTACATGTGTGCTCACGAAGAAAGCATAAACCGAAACTCCTTGAGTGATTGATGTTCCTCTCCACTGAAGATTATGTTACTTGTTCTGCTAATTTTTGTTGAAGTCGATTGCATTCATTACTCATCTCTCTTGCTTGTTTTGTTAAGGTTAGATTACACACATCAGTATAGAAACTCTTGTCCAATCCATTATCCATTAGTGAACGAAGAACAGTTAATATGCATGCATTTGATCCGTTTCAGGTTTGCTCCGATTAGGAAAAAACACGACACACAACTGCTATAAGAATAGTCCAAAACGCATCACATAATACAAAGTGAAAGGAGATTATGTAAATCTGAATATATTCATGTACTTAAAGAAGCTTGCTGATAGCATTAGCTGTCACCATAATACAAAGTAAAGGAGATTATGTAAAGGTACAAAATAGATTCCACCAAGGACAAAATTGCTGATCCAGATGAACCCTAATGATAAACAAAATTTATCGCCACAATATACTAAAACTAGAGTACAAAAAAAATCATCTAAGGGAGACAAAATTATTGGGATGGGTGAAACCCTACAAATACAAAACAAAATAAAATAGTAATTTTGCTGAAGATAATCTTCCTATAGATCGTATTCTCCTATAAGTGCATACCACTTCAATAAAAATTTCAATTTCATGCAAAGTGCAACTTGTCGGGATCCGGATTTCCAAATCTGAAGCTCTCTGTGTATACCGCACTAGTCCCGAATCACATTAGTGCACATAGTAGCAATATAGATGAAATATCAACCATACACACGAATAACTATGAAAATGGCAATAAAGATTCATGAATCAGAGTAGCAACCTTATAGCCAAAGGTTACAATTAATAGCCTTAGACACTAAACAACTCGATTGAACTACAGCAAAATTTTTTTAAAGATTTTTCAGTTGTGGTCCATCCATATGCCACATATAATCAATTAGGGTAGCGTGACCTAGTTCTTCACGATCCTTAAAGAAATAGTTCTCATTAACCATCTCTTAGGTTGACAATCTTCTTCAGCAGCTGAACAATAGCCATGAATACATAGAGTACATAGCAAGTTGTAGGGAACAGTGATGTAAATATATTAATGCAAGATTTGACAAGGAGTGGCCATATGGCAATAACTTGAATTTAGATACAATAAATAGATTTAAAGTGTATTTGAGAAAAAGATAATAATTAACTGTTAAATCAATGGTATACAACATAAATAGATTGGTAAGGCTTCACCCTCGACAACCATCATCATCAAACTAAAGGATGCACAATGCAGGCTTATAAAACAGAACATAATATAAAGGCAACAACTATTAGAGAGAAAAAATACTGACACGATAGAACCAAAAATATTGAACAAAAGTGCCCTTACACCAAGTTCCCAAATGTAGTAACTGTTACACACACATATACTAATTGTCACCATTACATGTATGACAAAAGAAAAAGGTTCTAGGACTATCGGTAGCATATGACCAATAGCAGAAAATCACATCTACCTAGCATATTTGCCATGTAGCTACAAATAGACTGTTGGCGCTCATTTTATGCGTGTTCTCATGTTCTACACATGGATCAAATTCTAACAAGTCTTTGAGGTTGAGAATATTGATTATGGGCACTGAACTACATCTGATTTGCATACTGAATATGAAAACTGGCGATATACATATGAGAAAACTTGTCCTTAAGGTAAACTCAAGGGCTCCATAATTCCATGAATTTCATGACAAAAACGCCACAGTCAAGACTGTGTGAAACAAACATTTAAAAAATTAAATAAAGAGCCTCAATTGTTGGTATGGCAAAAATGCCAATTCAACTAGCAAAGCAACTAAGAATTGAACTCAAAGAACAAGCAATTTAGGAAAAAGAATAAAATTTATTACATGTTACCCTTTGGTGGAACATTAGCATAAACGATTTCATATCTAGAGAAGTTGACAGGGTTCCAGCATAATTGGTTCAAGCCTTCCTGAAACTTGGGGTTTAGAAAAGAAAATAAATCCACTTATCCACATAAACAAATCAAACATGAATAATAAAAGCCACAAAAAATTAATACTACCAATTATTGATTTTACTCTATTGTGGTTATTAGTGTCACCAGGAAAGAAAGAATCCAGAAACACAAACGTTGAGTCCACTATATCAACAACAAATACAAACTAATGGGCCTTAAAGAGAGTACGAAAGAATATCTGCTACAATAAATCAAAATGAGAAAATAAAAGTTGTTAAAAAAAAAATAAGATGGAGAACACATATGAAATATACAATATCACATTGATGGAGGTGCCTTGCACTAGTCGCACCTTCAAATGAATGCTGCACAGCCTGCCTCAAGTCTTCCCCTTTTTGTTCATTAGGACACTTTTCCAAGAGGTATTCCTATCAAACAATACAAATGTATGCAAATTTAATAAAAAAACCCAAATAATATAAAAAGGGCAACAACAAGTTTGAAGGAAAAATAACTCACAATCATGATATGTCAGAATAATCATTAGGGTGCGTATCAGGGAAAAGCTTGCGACAGAATGCATTGATAACATAATTATCAATTTTTCCTCTGGGCTTCATAGACTATCCTAGGGACAAAAATGTCACCCTAACTCTATTGTAGTCAATACATATTTGGCTGAAAAAATATATATTAAAATTGCCATAACAGACATGAAACCTAATCACACTGAAAATTAGCAGCGAGAGCTTACTACTTAAGATCTTCATCACTTGTAATGCCTGACTGCACTAATGTCCCGGAATATGACTACCTTAATGAGCCAGGCCAAGTCTGGACCTTACTTAGGAAGCCGAAAAAGACCTAGCATGGGAATAAATTAGAACTGTTCACTTATTTAGTCTCCGCCTTTTATTATTTTTTTTTTGTAAAAATAGTTTTATCACTAATATTTTTTTGCAAAAATAGCCCCCTTCCTACCGCAGAGGGACTAAGAAGCGACACCGGGCCATCCCACACCGTAGAATAGTGAAAACCCGAGATTCCATGCTACAGTACTGTGGTACTGTAGTAGCTCCTCGCTGCTGCGGTGGCGCGAAAGCCCCTTTACATGATACTGTAGTGCAAAGAAATTTTTTTAAGAGGAAGATATCTTTGCAAAAAGGAAAAAGAGATGAGAGGGTCAAATAAGTGAACATTAATAACTTAAGCCGGTGCTAGCCATTGATATGATGATATTTGTGTCCAGCGCGAGGTAGATGATTATGTCAATTGGCAATAAAGCCACCGTAATGCCAAACGGAGCCATAGTGGGGAGCCTCTGCAGTGCAATATGCAATCAGTCTCCAAGACGTAGGTGCGTGGGTCTTGCTGCTCCATCATTTTCACAACTTCACAATCGTCAGTGGACTGGACCTGCATAGGATGTGGCCGTTTAGTGGAAAAAACCATTTGAAAAACGGAGCCCTACGAGGACCCTCTGCAATGCAACAGGAGACAAGTGTCTTAGGACATAACAGCGTGGGTCTTAGGGCGTATTTGGTACGGCTTCAGCTCCACTATATTTATGGATCTAGTGGAGCTGGGTATTTGTAGCTCCACAGATCTGGACATATTAAAAGTGTTTAGGTAGGTCATCTTATTTAATTTTAGACTAAAAATATAAACTTAATTCTATTTATTTTAGCCTACAAGATTCAGATCTGAGGTGGAGTCAGGATCTAAAGCTCTACCAAACAGGACCTTACTGCTCTTGTCATGCTCATAACTTGACAATGGTCTGTGGAATTGCAGGATCTGCATCCGGTAGGACGTCTGCGGAAAACCATTCGGAAAACGAAGGCTCCGTCACGATGAAGAATCTTCGTGTGGCTGACGGCTTAGGAAGAGGCGTCTAGTCTCGAATAGCCTCCGCCCTCAGGTGCCGGTCTTGGCCGATCGAACCTGCAGGTTGCAGCCAATATGCCACGTGAATTGACCACGGACACATTTTAACCAAAATTTTATTTTTTGGATAAAATTTAAATGAACCCATCAAAATATAACCGAGATAAATATATTTTGGACAAAAAAAACCGAATTTCGGTGAAATTTCGTCGACCCGAGGCAGCTGCGCTGCTACGCGCGATCAAGTCCGGTACTACTAACAGTGGATTATAAGGAGGTGGCAATTCCTGATGTATGCGTGACCAGCAGAACAATTATATTTGTATAGCTAGTTGTATTGGTAATGTAAGCATTGGCTGGCAATGCTTTCGCTGGTTCTTAGGCCATGTCTGTAAATTAAGCAGAAACTTCACAGAAAACAGTTCGATCTTCGTAGACACTAGCCAAATTCTCCGTGCCATTAATTTTGTGAACTCAAATTTTAAAGGTTTAGATTTAATAGTTAGCTTAGAGATATATTATTATTATTTTTTAAAAAGAGACAAGTAACACTGTATCTTTCACATAGGGAAAGAGGCCTTCAAAATAAATTGTGCTAATTAAATAAGAAATACAACTATATTTTTAATCATAACCATTATAGTTTGGATAGAAATACAACTCTATTTGCAGAAATAAACATATGCAAACAATTTGGCTAGTTAACAATACTGGCTCCCCATTGCAAGCTGATCTGTTCAACTCTTCAGGGCCTCTTTTGATCTGTTAGAGCTAATCTTGTTGTTTTACAATTTTAGTATGTGTTAGTGAGTGCTGGCCGAGTTGTGTGGCTCGATGTGTTTGTGTAGTGTGCGTGTACCGGTATATGCGTGCATGTAGATCAACAAGTTGTGTTGCAGGACTGCGGACGTGTGACCTGTATGCTTGTGTGGTTCAGCGCAAGTGCAGGAGCAGTTGGACCAAGTGTGCATGGGAGTGACCGTAGGTGAGCCTGCTGATGAAGTCAAGATCTGCATGGAGAAAATAATGCGTTGGCTAGGCACTTGCTTAGTCTAAGCGGGATTAGTGGTGATCACCGTGAGCCTTGCATGTAGCCGTTAGCCTTGTCCGGGTCTTGTGGCCAGATAGCGGACGTGCTCTTGTGTTTAAATACCGGTGTGTGCTGGTGTCTGCAGGGCACTGAAATTCAATAAACAAAGTGCTTGTGTGTGCGAGTGATCTTGGTGTTTCACTGTAGAATCCTATGTTTTGCACATGTAGAATCCTGCGAATCAAATCAAATCAAATAGAGCTTCGGACAAAAATATATAGCACTATTCTACGTTTCTAGAAACTTGTCTTGCTTCCTTGCTTTGTTGGGCACGTGACTTATACCATTAGTCTAAAAACAAAGCTAAGTCTACGTATCTTACCTAAACATGGTTGTCGCTTGTACTTGCTTGACTTACAGATTTCTACCATATCGATGCAGACCGAGATTTCCAAAGATTGTCACGAAAAGATCCACAGCCCAGTCACGCTGACAAAGAAAGATATTATTACGACAGTAGCTTTAGCGGTCATTGATTGATGTTGGATCAAGAAGTGATTGTTTATATTTTCTATATTACTGTTTAGAGAACAGTATAGTTGAGCACTGTTTGATGATTCGCTTTGTTAGTGGTTTTGATCTAATGATACTGACGTCGGATGTCACCTTATGGATCTTTGTCCCACTCGCAATGGCCTACATTTTACTCCATGCACGCGGCGATTGCATTTTGATCCATATGCCGTGTACGTACACAATGATGCATTATACAGTTATGCTTATTTAGCTAGACTACGTGCAAATCAGCCTTTCGTTCATATCTCTATTACTTCTAATTACGACTTGGTGGCGACGGTCCGTTCTTCATACCCTCTCTTTCCTTCTATTCGCTCAGCCCGCCACCACCCCCTTTCCTTCTGTTCGCTCAACCCGCCCCCCACCCGATCCGGATTCCCTCTTTTTTTTTGAAAATATTACTGATCACATCTCCTTAAAACGGAAGGATTTTATTCATATCTCTTATAAATGAAAGAGTTTCCTCATCGTATCCCGCTTGGATGGAATGACGTACTCACCATATCCCATAATATGAAAAATCATATTTCATTGTATCTTATTCGGATGGATATGCAGAGATTAAAAGGTAAGAATTGCATAATCAAGTCACGTGCCAATCCCGGAGACACAAGGCACCGTATCATAGAGGCTGAGCACTCACACGCCTGCCTGTCCTCTCCTCCACCTATATAAAAGACCACCTTCATCTCCATCATAGAGGACATACGAAGATATGCAGGAAGAGACAGGAGAGGAAGGCTCATACACACAGGAGAAAGAGAGAAAAAAGCAATACAAAAGATTCAAGATGGCGCAAGAAACGATATGGAAGGAGGCCATGGCTATGGCTCCTTCTCTCTCTTTTTTAAGATAGCTAAAGCTATGATTAAATTATGAGGATAGAAAACAAAATTTAAAGTTACAAGAACTCGAGACAAAAGAGGAGGAGAAAAAAAAAGAAAAAAGATCAAATTCTTTAAAATTGTCGTTGTACTATCATGTTGAGGTCTTTTAAAATTATACTAGCATGAATGATTAACTGATAATTTGAAGCACTCTTAAGTAGCTAACAAGTTCACTTCATACATGTCTTTCTCATCAACCAACTTGAAAATTGCTTTGAAAAACTTTTCTTAATAAGGTTGTGTTTGAGAATTTTCGTAGCAACGCACGAGTACTTAACTAGTATATATATATATGTTCATATATATGTGTGTATATATATATGTTCATATATATATGTGTATATATATATCAGCCTCAAAAGCAAAAAGGAAAAACAAATAAGAAGACTAGGCAGGTTTCAAATCTCGGTTTCGGTTCATATCTCAGAGCAGTGCTGGAGCCAGGATTCTACTAAGTCTTGGGCCGAAAACTAAGCAGCAATAACTAACGCCAAATACTATCCACATCGAAACACAACAAAAAGCAAGACATCGAACAAAAGAATCGAGATCCTCCTGAATATAGGAACCTAGAATCGATGCTTATCTCTTACTATCAATGTTGAAAAAACATAGAATCAACTAAATAATTATTGCCAGTTACTGAACAAACTAATTATTCAATGTCAAGGTTTTTGGATCGAGAACATTGTGCTTAACTAATAGAGCCAATATCAAACTAATATATCAGTATCAAGAAAAAAGGTTTTTGGATCAAGAATACTCACTATCTGTGTCGCCAAGCTGATTCACGCGGTCGACGAACTGCTTGTGCAGGTCTTGTGTCCACCGGATCCATCAGACTCAAGACTAGATCCATCAGACTCAAAATAAAATGACAATGTCTTCAATCTCTTCATCATGTATTTCTATTACATCAAATTGAGTCCAATCAATTAATCATGAAACATATACGTTGTTCAAATCATCCACTTTAGTTAAACTTACTATCACTAAGAGTCTTAATACCAAAGAAAATTACCTTTGGGATTGAAAATTGTGGAGCATTGTTTGAATGATTTTGTTGCTTCATTGACCTTTTGCACTTGCTAATCAATTTAGCATTCCTGTAGAATGTTGCAAATCTGCTCAGCTTGTTGTCTGAACGCTTCTCTGAATCAACACAATTTATCTCTATACCGGACTGCTAAACTTAACGGACTCGAATCAGACTCTACTGAGTTTTAGCCGGATCAACAGTCTCAACCTGAATCCTCAAGACGACCTCTAACATTCTAACAATGATAGTGAGAACTGAGAACTAAGACATGTTGCTTGTTCAACCTTTCACAGTTTCACCAATCACTCAATGTCTCAAACTCTCAATCAGTAATCAGTTACTCACCATTCCATTTTGCCATTCAGATTCAAGCATTCCACATTCACTGAAAGGACAGGGGATGTCGCCTAGAGGGGGGGTGAATAGGCGGATTAAAAACTTTGTAACTTAAATGCAGCGGAATAAAATATGCAGCTAAATAAAATCTCCCGAGTTTCCTGAACAATCCGGAGTGTCCGGATATTCAATCCGGATACTCGGATAGTCCGATCCCGAGGGTCCTAACCCGAGTGTCCGGTATTCAATCCGGATACTCCGGATTATCCGGACTGTCCGGGTTCAGGGATTCGGATACTCCGGATTGAGGACTTCGAATGGAGATTTTAAATCTTTGCAATTTTTCAACAATCTACTTGAATACAAAAGATCTAAATACCATCAGGTACATGGGGAAACTGTAGATCTAGAGCCAAACACAACAAAAGAGTAGATCGGGCAATTTCAAGATTCAAAATCAAATACTAAAACAAGAGTAAGAAGCAAACTTGGAGACGATGATTTTTCACCCGAAGTTCGGATCCTTGAGGGGATCCTACGTCTCCGTTGAGGCGGCTCGGTCACACTTGAGCCGGGGTCTCTTTCAACCCTCTTCCTCCCGGTGTTGCACAAATGCACTCGCGGTCTTCACTCCTTTGATTCCTTCCTTACGGAGGCGGAACCGCCTTCACAAACTTCCCACGGCCAACCACACAAAGCTCCGGTGGCTCGTGGCGACCTCCTAGCCGCCTAGGAGTCCTCAACCTCCAAGAGTAACAAATGCTCACGAAGAACAAACTTGGAGATGAAATCAAGTGCTCAATCAACTCAAATCTCACTCAACAAACTCTTCCCAACCCTTCTCACAAGGGGATCACTTAGATCTAAGGGTAAAGCTCCTCAAAGCCCCCACACAGCCCCTCAAAAATCCACACCAAAAGCCTCTCCAAAAGCTCTCTCAAAAGAGGAGGAAGGGCTATATATAGACCTCCCAAAAACTAGCCGTTGAGGCAGATCACGCACAATCCAAGACTCGGATTTCAACCGGATACTCGGATTGACTGAGAAAATGCTAACAGAGAGACTCAACCCGAGAGTCCGGATGAATATCCGGATACTCGGATGATCCGATAGTCCGGACTAACTCCGGATAGTCCGAATCAGATCGAGCAAATCGACGAAAACGAGCATAACTTTTGACTCGGACTCGATTTCAGAGATTTTGGACTCTCCCGAAAGCTAAGAACGAGGGCTACACAACCAACAAGATCTCACTATCCAAAACTCAAAGGATAACCACAGATTTCACAAAGAAATCAAGAGAGACCTACAACCCTCACTTTCCGCACTACCAACACCACTCTCTTTCTAAGATTCACAAGGATGGATCACTTGAGCACTTGACACATCTAAAAGTCATTCGACATCGCATCCCTCTTAATAGTACGGCAATCCTTAGACTCAAATTAAATCAAAGATAATATAAGTCTAGAACTAGTCACTTGCCGTCTTCTTTCTTGATGTCGATGCATGAAGACCTTCACCATATAATTGATGACATCTTCGCCTTGTCCAACTCGACTCGATTCACCTCATGAGACTCTCGTCCTATCAACCTTGACTTGATCATCCTCTCGACGATCTCCACGCCAAGTTGCTCTTGACTTAGTCCTCGACTCTTGGTGACACCGCCGTCTTGTTGACCTCGACAATGATCATCCTCCAAGATACCTTGGTCATCATACACATACGGACCTAATTCTTTCCAAACTACTCATGAAAGACATTAGTCCCAAAAGCTCAATAGATATGAATAGAGTTGATATTTGTGAGCAGTTGATTACAACAAGTGTTTCATATAAAGAAGCACAATATAAATGGAAACACTTGACATAAGAAATGTTCTCTACTAAGTACATCATGATGAATATGTAATTGATCTATATGCACTAGAGAGATATATAATTGCCAATAGGATGAATCAATTAAATCATGGCAAGGATCACAGACTTTACTTAAATGAAGCACATGATAGAATATACACGAATTGTACATGTGCAAATAATATTTGGAGTAAGAGTAAATATGTGATCCAACACTAGATAAACTTCACTAAGAGAATTGCATGAGAAGATATACAAATAAAACATGCATGCACCAAGTCAATCTATAGCAATATGAAGTTTAACTCTAGTTAATACATGCATACTATAATGAACTCAAATGAATATATATGCACAAATAAATATGACATGAACCAATGTACATATATATAATCAACATGCTACTTGGAGTTCACTATGCATTTGCACGAAAGGAATGCAATAACAAATATAGAATAGATACCAAAATTGCATACCTTATCTTTGCTTAACCTTCCTATTTGATTTTCCTCTAAATAGATGAGACTGATACTCAACTAGGCAATAACAAGTTAGTCTCATAGCAATATAATCATATTAGAGGTTTGTCATTTGCTAAGCACTAAGTTAAGCATTTACTTAATTTACATAGATTGTCATTATGAGTGTTTGTCATTAATCACCAAAATAACATTCATTAATCACCAAAATAACATAAGTGCCTAGATGCACTTTCAATCTCCCCCTTTTTGGTGATTTATGACAAACCTATTATCAATTGCACCAAATGACAATATTAAGATATTTTAGCATTAAAACAAGCATAAAGATACAATAAGAGATCATACTTACAAGTCATCCCTTTTTGTCAATCGATTAGGGACAATTGATAAATCCATAAATTCTCCCCTTTGTCATTAATCCCAAAAGGTGCTTAAAAGATTCTTATTGTTTATTCAATAAAATCTGTTCTCCCCTTGATTGCACACTCAATAAAAGATTAGGAGAAATAAAATAAAAATAAGGAGCTAGTAATAGGACAATAATATTAAGCTCCCTAAATCTAGGCAAGATATGATACCAATTATTTCCAAGATTTAGGTAATAGATTTTTCTAGTTATACCAAATTAAAGAAGTCATGATTCTTAGGATATAAGTGATGCTTAAACATGACACACGAATATGATTTCACATATTCTTTAAACATCAAGATCATATAGCAAATTTATAATTTAAGCACATGCTTATGATCAAATCAAATTCTAACAATCAAGATCATATAAAGAAGGTTACACAAGAAGGAATTGCTTATATGATCACAAGATGTATACCAGATCATGAATCAAGGTTGTATAAGTAAGATGCACTTTCATGATCAAGAATTTCATAAACTTATCAAGGGCATACCTCTTTGCAATGTGTCACCCATATGTACCTTTTAGTTCTTGATAATGCCGAATGCAAATTAGATGACACTTCAAAACAATTTAGGATTAGAGGATACTTCTTGAAAGATACCAATTAATCATATCAATTGAAAAATACAACACCATTTAGAATAACACAATTTAGCATAATGGTGTGCACAGACATTATTGAATATGGTCAGAAAAGAAACACGTCCCTTTGTCGATTCTTGTCCACCGCATGTTCGAATTGGTCATGATCACCGCGCCTGGTCTTAGATCCCTCGTACTATGGAGCTCCTCTCCATTTCCTTCATCCCACCGTCGAAGGTGACCCCTTTTCCAATACTTTGAACATCAATAGACAAGCACACGATTTCTGGGAACAAATATCTTTTAATTTGACCCAAGTTAGTTTGATAATGTCTAACTACAACATGCATGATATATATGATATACAAGACAATACTCTTTGCATGCAATTTTAAAAATAATTTGAAGATATCAATTGAAGATTTTATTACACCACTTTATAATGAAAATATTTGAAACTCATTCAAATTTAATCTTGACATCCACTTGTAAGAGAGACATTGAGTAAAACACATTCAAACTCACTCTTGAGCTTACAAGGGAAATTTTCTCTTTTCCATAATAAACTCGAAGTTATGCAAGAGAGAAAACATTTTGAGGCTAAGTTACAATTAAATCCAATTTCCAAAAGAACTTAGCCAAAAGATGCACTTTCATTGGAATGAAAACTTAAATAGATATGCTCCACTTTGAAGCTTGGAGCAATGGATAAGTTCACTTAGTTTTCATCTTGAAAGGCTTGCCAAGATTCCAATTTAAAACTCTTAAAGTCTCAAAAGATTCAAATAGCAGCACAAAGTCGATTATAACTTTTAAACTATTGCTCAAATACAAAAATCATCAACGCGAACAGATCCGACTAAAATCCTCTTGAGGGCTATGAAGACCGAATATTGATTTGAGCAAAGGAGAAACCCCAAAAATAGGATGAACAAGATATTGCAAGAAAGTGTAGATAGCAATTTCAGAATTTGGGCCGAGCAGTACAACCCGGATACTCCGGTATTTTGATCCGGAGTGTCCGGATAATCCGGATACTCCGGATATATTACCCGGATACTCCGGGTTGTTCAGCTTCATCCCTAAAACTGAACATTTTGAATTTGGATCAAATCTTGATCAAATGAAGTCCAATAGCCATAAGATTTTGCGGAAATGATCCATGAACATCCAAGAGACTTCTCCAAAAAAAATTTCTCAAATATCACCCTCCAATCAAAAATAGGTCATTAGAAGTATTGGAGGTTTAGTTTTGACACTAAGTCAAATAAGGTCAACAATCTCGCAAATGAGTTCAAATAAATTTGAGAATTTTTCAGATATGAACTCCATATGTGAGAGAAGGTTTTCCAATAAGGATTTTCAATAAATAAATTTCATTTTGAGAAATATGATGAAATATGCATATGAAACACATAAAACATTAAGATTTTCACCAAATCCTCAAAATGGAACCAAATGAGTTTTGAATGGTAATATGCACTTATATGGCTTCATATGATTTAGAGAGATGTTTATAAGCCTATTTGCATAATTAAATCCATTCAAATCGTAAAATCCAACTTAATGCAAGATTATGCCAAATAAGATCGAAAGAGAGAAAAAGGCATAACTATTTCAAATTAAGTTGAAATTATTTGAAATTAGGCATAAACATTATTTAGACTCCCAAGAAACTTTTCCAAAAAGAGTTTTCCAAAAAGGAGTCTCCAATCAAAAGATATGCCAAATTTTGCTTTGTAGGCATGATTTTTACTCAAAGAGAAGAAAAGTCAAAACTTTTTCAAATTGAGTCCAAATGATTTGAAACTTTCCATAAATAAACATTGGACTATTTATAAGGTTTCCCAAAAAGAATTTCATTAAAAGGAATTTTCGTTCAAAAGATATGACAAAATGCGCTTTGTAGGTTTGAAAAGAAATTGAATTTTCACCAAATGCTCAAAATGCATTCCGGATTGAAATTTATGGAGATTTGAACTTTCATAGCTTTGTATGAGTAAGAGATACTATTTCAATCCAAGATATACAAAGAAATCCAATTCAAATAGCGAAATCCACAAAATGCAATAACGGGTCATTTTGGGTCAAATGAAGAATTTTGGTTAAATTCAAATGGCTATAACTTTTGAACGGTTGGTCATTTGGAAAAACTTTGAACTAGAGAAATGCTTAAAATGACCAACCCTATGAGTTTTGTATTGACCACTTTTTCAAACTCCAAATAGATTTTGCTTTAGAAAAATTTGAAGTTAAATGCAAAAGCAAGATCACAAAGATCCTTTTTAGGCCAAAGTTTGACTTTTAGCTTCTAACCAAGGGTTAGATACTTGAAAACATTTGAAATACATTTGAAAACATTTTAGAAGACTATTTTCATAAGATTTTGCATTTCAAACAAATATTTTGCTTTTAACCCTTTTTGAAGCAAGTTAAATAGGAAATAGTTTTTCATAAAAAGCCTCAAAATACAACTCAATTTGGATTTCATGCAATTTCAATTTCCATGGCTTAGAATTGATTATCAAGATGGTTTCTAGCCAAGATTTGTAATGAAATCCAACTTGAATGCTAAGATTTGAGCAATATGCTTAAATAAGCTCTTTTAGTTCAAACCAAGAATTTTGGCCAATTTTGATTTCAATATAGAATTTTCATTTTGAAAGCTTGTAAAATATTTGAAATACATATTAGAATACTTTTACAAAGCTTTTCACAATTTTGGGCCTTTTAAACATAAGATTTGACTTTTGACCAAAATGGTCCTTTTGAAATAGCTATTTGTAAAACAAAGTCAAATATTTCAACACAAGATTCAAATGAAGAATAAGATGAGATATTGAGATTTGAATTTTGTGTATGAGTCTAAGATACCATTTTGAACCAAGATACTACACAAGATCCGGTCCAAACGGAGAAACTCACTAAGTGCAATAGTATGACAATTATGGGTCAAATATAGTTTTTCGGCGAGTTTCAAAATCAAATAACTTTCACTAGGTTGGTCTTTTGAAAGTCTTTTGAACACAAGAGTTGTTAAGAATGACCAACTCTAGGATTTTCGTTTTGGAATTACTTTCAAATTCATTTTACATTTAATTCTATGAAAATTATAAGTTTAAATCCAAAACAAGATACTAGAAACTTGATTTTGGGCATGAAACTCATTTTCTTTGTAAAATAGATTTTTGAAGCCAAAACCCTTTGAAAAACGTTTCAAATACATTTGTATACATTTTGCAATTAGTTTTTCACAAGAATATTAATGGTATACAAAATTTTGACTTTTGGCTAAATGGCTTGATTTTGAAAATATATATTTGCACTTATATAAATATGGGCACATGTAGGGATGTAATATACATGGTTATGATTTAGCACTCCCCCTTAATGTGCCACTATCCCAAACTTACTCAAGATTGCAATCAAAACAACTAATAAGCATGAGCAAGCATATAATCAAGCAATCTAAATTGCCTTTCATGAATAATGCAATATAACCTACACAAGGCTATAAGCTATAAGAATCAATTTAAATACTTGTTACCCGAGATGGCATTGGTTTATGATTGAAGTGAATGTCTTCAAGCTTGGCTTCCTTTTTCATATGATGAAATCATCCTCTTGATTGAGCCAAAGCTTCCAATGCATCTCCAAGCACCTACAATTCTTTTAGGCACTTGTTGGTACCCAATTTTTGTTGGGTCCAAAAATGTTAGTCACAATAGATTTAGGTACCCAAATGGCCCTAACATTAATAGTCTTAGGTGAACTATCATGACTAGCAATGGATTTGCGATTGTTATTACTCCTAAGCGAATTATTGGAATTGAATTGAGGAGGCTTAGGAGTTTTAGCATTTTTAGCAAATCCATTTCTAGTTTGATCCTTTCTAAGCACATAATAATCATTACAATGCAAGGGCTTAGAAGATCTAGCAAATGGTTTGCTATTGTTATTTTTCCTATGCACATGATCAACATGATTTTTCTTGGTCTTAGGAAGTCTAGCATTTTGAGCAAACACATTTCTAGATTCATTTCTCCTAAGCAATTGAATATCATAATTTTGCAAATACTTGGGAGAATCGACAAACTTGGCAAACACATTGCCATTTTTGTCCTTCCTAAGCAAATAATGATCATTGACAATAATAGGCTTAGGGATGATACCTTTGGGACAATCCTTACCGATGTGTCCCTTTTTCCGACAATTGTAGCAAGTAGGCTTTGAGCGTCTCTTCTTCTTCTTGACTTGCTCTTTGTCGGTTCGCCTCATTGTTGATGGTTGTGGCTTGATCTCCACTTTATTAGGGCACACGGAGGCGAAGTGTCCCTTCTTGTTGCAAGCAAAGCACTTGATGGTCTTCGAAAGTCTTTTGTTGTGCCTTGTCTTGCTAGTCTCCCTCTTGGAGATGTAGCCGAGTCCTCGCTTATCTTGAGGCGCCCTTGGCTTGCTCAAGATCTCGTCGAGAACGGCTTTTCCCTTGATGCACTTGCTCAAGTCATTTTCTAATCTAATGACTTTTGCCTTGAGCTCATTGTTTTCCTCTACAAGATTAGTCTCAACATGCATAGAGGAAGTGGAAACATTTGAATTTGAGCAACAAGGTAAATCATTGTAAGAGGTGGATATGTCAAATTTTGATGAAATATTAGGATTAACATTTAAGCAAGACATTTCATCAATTAAATCACATGAGATTCCTATATCCACCTTAGGCTTATGAATTTCTTTGGAAAGGAGGGATTCATGATTTTCTTGAAGCATGTTATAATCATTTTGAAGTGATTCATGTTCAAGCTTCAAAATTTTATATTTCTTTTTCTCCTTTCCAAGACATTTATTGAGCTCCTCTAGCAAATTCATAAGTTCATCATAAGTGAGCTCATCATCATCATCGTCACTTACCTCATTCTTACCTTTCGCCATGAAGCAACGGATTTGTGATGGAAGAGCATCTTCATCGTCACTTGAGGCGGAGGTTGAGGTTGATGGAGATGTCGGTTCTTCATCACTTGAGCTTGAGGTGGAGCTTGATGTTTCATCTCCGACATCTCTTCCTTAGTGCAATCCTCAATAGAAGTGGATGATTCAAATAGTTCATGAAGCTTTATCCACATTTCATGAGCGCTCTTGAGATTGCATATTCTATCAAAGATTTCATCGCTCACAACACAAAATAAAACATTAGTAGCTTGAGCGTCGAGATGTAGGCATTTCCTTTCTCCTTCAGTTGGAGCAACTTCATTCAATGGAGAGGAAAAGCCGACATCTACGATCCACCATATTTGGGGGCTCATGGATTTAAAATGAGAAGTCATAATTAATTTCCATGAAGCATAATTTGTGCCATCTAGCACAAGTGGATCATGTGAATGCACTAAACCTCTAGTCGACATCCTTTACTCTCTAGACGGTTAAGTCTAATAAAAGGAGAGACCTTGCTCTGATACCAATTGAAAGGACAGGGGATGTCGCCTAGAGGGGGGGTGAATAGGCGGATTAAAAACTTTGTAACTTAAATGCAGCGGAATAAAATATGCAGCTAAATAAAATCTCCCGAGTTTCCTGAACAATCCGGAGTGTCCGGATATTCAATCCGGATACTCCGGATAGTCCGATCCCGAGGGTCCTAACCCGGAGTGTCCGGGGTATTCAATCCGGATACTCCGGATTATCCGGACTATCTGAGTTCGAGGATTCGGATACTCGGATTGAGGACTTGAATGGAGATTTTAAATCTTTGCAATTTTTCAACAATCTACTTGAATACAAAAGATCTAAATACCATCAGTACATGGGAAATGTAGATCTAGAGCCAAACACAACAAAAGAGTAGATCGGGCAATTTCAAGATTCAAAATCAAATACTAAAACAAGAGTAAGAAGCAAACTTGGAGACGATGATTTTTCACCCGGTTCGGATCCTTGAGGGATCCTACGTCTCCGTTGAGGCGGCTCGGTCACACTTGAGCCGGGTCTCTTTCAACCCTCTTCCTCCCGGTGTTGCACAAATGCACTCGCGGTCTTCACTCCTTTGATTCCTTCCCTTACGGAGGCGGAACCGCCTTCACAAACTTCCCACGGCCAACCACACAAAGCTCCGGTGGCTCGTGGCGACCTCCTAGCCGTCTAGGAGTCCTCAACCTCCAAGAGTAACAAATGCTCACGAAGAACAAACTTGGAGATGAAATCAAGTGCTCAATCAACTCAAATCTCACTCAACAAACTCTTCCCAACCCTTCTCACAAGGGATCACTTAGATCTAAGGGTAAAGCTCCTCAAAGCCCCCACACAGCCCCTAAAAATCCACACCAAAAGCCTCTCCAAAAGCTCTCTCAAAAGAGGAGGAAGGGCTATATATAGACCTCCCAAAAACTAGCCGTTGGGGCAGATGCGCACAATCCGGAGACTCGGATTTCAATCCGGATACTCGGATTGACCGAAAAATGCTAACAGAGAGACTCAACCGGAGAGTCGGATGAATATCCGGATACTCGGATGATCCGATAGTCCGACTAACTCCGGATAGTCCGAATCAGACTGAGCAGCTCGCTAAAACGAGCATAACTTTTGACTCGGACTCGATTTCAGAGATTTTGGACTCTCCCGAAAGCTAAGAACGAGGGCTACACAACCAACAAGATCTCACTATCCAAAACTCAAAGGATAACCACAGATTTCACAAATAAATCAAGAGAGACCTACAACCCTCACTTTCCAAGCACTACCAACACCACTCTCTTTCTAAGATTCACAAGGATGGATCACTTGAGCACTTGACACATCTAAAAGTCATTCGACATCGCATCCCTCTTAATAGTACGGCAATCCTTAGACTCAAATTAAATCAAAGATAATATAAGTCTAGAACTAGTCACTTGCCGTCTTCTTTCTTGATGTCGATGCATGAAGACCTTCACCATATAATTGATGACATCTTCGCCTTGTCCAACTCGACTCGATTCACCTCATGAGACTCTCGTCCTATCAACCTTGACTTGATCATCCTCTCGACGATCCCCACGCCAAGTTGCTCTTGACTTAGTCCTCGGCTCTTGGTGACACCGCCGTCTTGTTGACCTCGACAATGATCATCCTCCAAGATACCTTGGTCATCATACACATACGGGACCTAATTCTTTCCAAACTACTTATGAAAGACATTAGTCCCAAAAGCTCAATAGATATGAATAGAGTTGATATTTGTGAGCGTTGATTACAACAAGTGTTTCATATAAAGAAGCACAATATAAATGGAAACACTTGACATAAGAAATGTTCTCTACTAAGTACATCATGATGAATATGTAATTGATCTATATGCACTAGAGAGATATATAATTGCCAATAGGATGAATCAATTAAATCATGGCAAGGATCACAGACTTTACTTAAATGAAGCACATGATAGAATATACACGAATTGTACATGTGCAAATAATATTTGGAGTAAGAGTAAATATGTGATCCAACACTAGATAAACTTCACTAAGAGAATTGCATGAGAAGATATACAAATAAAACATGCATGCACCAAGTCAATCTATAGCAATATGAAGTTTAACTCTAGTTAATACATGCATACTATAATGAACTCAAATGAATATATATGCACAAATAAATATGACATGAACCAATGTGCATATATATAATCAACATGCTACTTGGAGTTCACTATGCATTTGCACGAAAGGAATGCAATAACAAATATATAATAGATACCAAAATTGCATACCTTATCTTTGCTTAACCTTCCTATTTGATTTTCCTCTAAATAGATGAGACTGATACTCAACTAGGCAATAACAAGTTAGTCTCATAGCAATATAATCATATTAGAGGTTTGTCATTTGCTAAGCACTAAGTTAAGCATTTACTTAATTTACATAGATTGTCATTATGAGTGTTTGTCATTAATCACCAAAATAACATTCATTAATCACCAAAATAACATAAGTGCCTAGATGCACTTTCATTCACCAATCACCAAACCAGAGGCGGACTACGATGCAGGCGAGGCGGGGGCGGCAAAGATGCAGAGAGCTTGCGATTTGCGGCCGACGGGGGTCACAGGCGGGCGCCGAGGACCAGACCGATGGCGGAGCCGCGGGGGGCTAGGGACGGCGACCAGTGGGCGGTGTCGGCGAGAGCGGACCGAAGCGGTGGCGGTCATGCGCCATCGTCCGTCGGCCGGTCAGGTTGGACTGCGAGTCTGGATGATGCGGCAAGCCGTGAGCAATAGCTGAGTAGGCGGAGGTGCGAAGCAGCCGAGCAGCGGGCAGGGCAAGGGTCAGGAGTGGCGATCGACCGACGGGGGCGGCGGCGGGGGCGACGCGAGCTCGGATCGCCGGATTGGGCAAGAGGACTGCGAACAACGGCGTGACTGTGTGTGCGTGACCTCCTTACGAAGCCCTCAGCTATGCCCTGGGCGCAAAGCTGGGCCGGCTGGAGCCTCGGGCCCAAATACAAATTAAACAGTGATGCTCATTGTTATTTAGGCTAGGCCTCGGACCCAAGCCCCACTGGCCTAAGGCCCAGCTCTGCCCTTGTCTCGGAGGTGCCCGAAATCCGAAATTTCGCCGAGATCTCAGAATTTTGGATAAAATA
Organism: Otatea glauca; assembly: GCA_036346275.1. Lineage (NCBI taxonomy): Eukaryota > Viridiplantae > Streptophyta > Magnoliopsida > Poales > Poaceae > Otatea > Otatea glauca. The sequence goes on from CM070721.1 coordinate 56,873,427, forward strand.
CAAAAAAAAAATCAAATCCAATTTTTTTACCGAAATTTATGAGATTTTGCCCAGAATTGAGAAATCTCTGCGAGAAATACCGAGATTTTGGTAAAATTGAACCGACCAGAAAATGGTGCAAAATTGGTTGAAAATTTTTGAATTTTTTTTGATGGTTCTAACACATTAATAATGTTCCTATAAAAATTTCAGATTATTATAAAGCCTGAGGTATTTTTAAAATTTCGGACAGTACTATTGTCCTGATAAAACGCTGACCGGCAAATTTGAACCGAATGAAAAATGGGACAAACCATGTTAGAATTTTTTTTAAAAAAATTTGCATGGTTCTGACGTATCACTAATATTATCATAAATTTGATTTTTTTGGATGGTACTAATGCATCATTAATATTTCCATAAAATTTTTAGATGATCATCAGTCCCGAGAAATTTTAAAAAATTCTAAAAGTGGTACTGTAGTGATAAAAGCCTGATGATCAATACATAGATTTGCTTGAGCAAATAAAAAAGGTTTAGATTTTTTTAATCTTTTACAGAAGAGTTCTAAGGCAATTCTTGAGCTATCATCAAAATTTTGGATCATGATCACACTCGATAAAGTTTATAAAATTTTGACGCGGTTACTATCTCATTTATGTTCATTATGTTTTCGATTTTTAAAGATAAAAAATTAAGTTCAATTCTTGTGAACATTTTTCTATATGATCCTAGACTTTAAAGATTTTACCATAAATTTTGCACAGCATGATTAAACTTGTACAATTTTATAAAAATCTTAAAGTGTTTCTACCGAAATTATAAAATATTTCAAAAATTCGGTTTTTCAACAAATGTTTGATAAAAGATGACTTTCTTAAGGGTTATTGGGCTAAATCCAGTCTTAAAAACTCAAATTACAATCAAATTGCTCGAGATTTCGCCGTGATTTGGCGAAATCTCGCTGAAATTTTCGACTTTACTGTAGTATTTATTTTTTTTTGATTTTTTTTACCTGACCGAGATTTTGGATCCCTTCTCCGGCCAGAATCCAAGATATTGTCCGAGATTTCAGAAATCTAGCCGTTTTTTTGGATCTTTGAAGACTAGTACAACAAATGGCACGAAAGTGTACACCAGTCGTTGCGTATCCCATATATTTTTGTAACATGTACATCATGTTTCCAGTTATTTGCAAGATTTCACTATGTAAACATAGTGTGAAATACATCAAATGGCGCACACGGATTAATCCATGCTTCTAGTGGCATATCTGCATCACAGCATTAGACCATCTAACGGTGCTATTTAAGATGTCTCTTAGCTATACCCTATACGAAGGAATGCACGTGTGAATAGACTTTTCTTTTATTCCTGAAAGGTGTGTTCATGGCCGTATGCATGTAGAGTTAAAAACGTACACATGCACGGACGGTAGCTTCCACGTATTTACCGCGGCTGTGACTTTTCTCCGTTTACGAACAGAAGCCACTCGCTAGTCACTGGTCAGAGAGTCCTGCCCTAGCAAGCTAATCACCTACGTACGTTGATAACCCGATCCAAGGTTGTGGTACAAAGTTGATATTTACGAGTCGTCGTTCCCCTTCAACTGTTCCACATCTGCCAAGTAAGCTAAACTTGTCTAGGCAGCATTGATGAATATATACCGAGTTGCCAATGCCACTTACCTACATCGCAAGATCCACTTAGAGTAGCCGTACGCGATCTTAGAAAATTATGATCAGAACATATTATCTCTAGGGTTTTAATTTGACCGTGAAATTATATCGAATTCATGGCATCTTCTTTTAGAGCGAGTTGATGGCATTTACGGTGCTTGCAAGAACCCAATAACGCTGTTATAGTTTTCTCCTATATATAACTTGGTTATTTTGGCTGACGGCAGAACTCGTTTCCACTGACTACAAGTCAGATACAAAATTCCTTGGATTTTCTACCATGCTTTTGGGGTTGATCATGTAGCAGCCTATGTCCAGATGACTTCTGTGGCGTGTCTAGTGTAAATAGCAAATTGAGTGGTATATATCATGCAAAAATGGCAACGTCAGCGGTCAGCCTTTGGATACCCCTCGGACGCCCCAGATCAAGGCGCGGTGAGCTCCTCCCCCCAACACCCCTCCTCATTTTTGCAATAACACTCCCCATGAGCCCAGAGATTTGATAGTTGGCTTAAGAATATATTTTAAAAAAAATAGATAAGTGGAACCACATTTCATTCACTTGTGGAGAGTGTACATTTGCTAGATTGGTCCACCTCCCATTCTCTCTTTCACGTAGGGGGAAGCGATCTCTGAATAATTTGTGCTAATTGAATATGGAACTGGATATCTAATAATTTAAATACTGTTTGCAAAATAGAAGTTTCAAAATTTGAATTTCACATAGAAAGCTTTATGCATTATATATATTATATGAGAGGTGCTTCTATGCTTTTCTTTTTGACGGATGCACAAATATTAAAGTATGAATGAATGGTAGATGGTGATTACTTACCCCTTCACTTGCTTCAAGATTTGTGCATCTTGTATTGAGAGGGAAAGCATTGAAGCACTGCTCATATTATATACTAATGACTATGAGTAGTCGGTTAGTTTTTTTTTACATCCCTACCCAAGTTTCGCGGGTTTTAGAGAAAAAAGAGAGCTGGTTTTCACTGTATACCTGGTTTTTTGGTAAATTACAAATAGATCCAGCAATAATGGACGCATCTTCGACAGGTCTATATAAGAAGATGCCGCACATGAGCACTTCCATACTGCCCAGGCCATAGGCGCACAATAGCTACGTACAAATGGAAGGCACCTGTCAGTACTGCGTGTACCTCGGATTGGCCCTCGTGTCGCTGCTTGTTGTGCTCACCAAGCGGCGGCGCTGCGCAGCGAATGGCCACGGCCTGCTCCTTCCTCCGGGGCCGTGGCAGCTGCCGGTCATTGGTAACCTGCACCACATCGCAGGGCGGCTCCCGCACCACGCGATGCGGGACCTGGCGCAGCGCCACGGGCCGGTCATGCTGCTCCGGCTCGGCGAGGTGCCCACGCTGGTGGTGTCGTCCCCGGACGCGGCCCGCGAGGTTATGAAGACGCAAGACATGGCGTTCGCGACGCGGCCGGTGCGGGCCACCGTGTGCGAGCTTACCAATGGTCGCTCGAACATCTTCTTCGCTCCGTACGGGGACTACTGGCGCCAGCTCCGCAAGATCACCGTCACAGAGCTCCTCAGCGTGCGCCGCGTCGTCTCCTTCCGCGCCATCCGCGAGGAGGAGGTCGCCAGCTTGCTGCGCCAGGTTGACGCGGCTGCAGCGGCCGCGCAGCCCGTGGAGATGCGTGCGCAGCTGTCCGCGTTTGCGGCCGACACTACGGCGCGCACCGTGATTGGCGACCGGTGCAAGGACCGCGACGTGTTCCTGAGGGAGCTCGGGCGTGCCATCGAGCTTGCGGCGGGGTTCAACCCGGTCGACTTGTGGCCGTCGTCGTGGCTCGTCAGCCAGCTCAGCGGCGTTGTGCGCCACGCCAAAACGTGCCGTGAAAAGGTGTTCGGGATCCTTGATGGCATCATCCAGGAGCACCTGGAGAGGATGGACGCTGGCGGCGATGGCGAGGCCGAGGACCTGGTCGGCGTGCTGCTGAGGATACAGAAGGATGGCGGGCTCCAGTTCCCGCTCGACATGGACGTCATTAAAGTTATCATCTTTGTAAGCACTCTTACTTGCTCGCTATGATTAGCCATTACTGGATCGATCAAGCGTGGCTTAACTTTCGTAATCATGATTGCTAGTGTTATGTCCCATGGGGAGTTGGATGTGTTCCCGACTTCCTGTCGGAGTACAACAAGTCGGACCGGTGATCGAACTGAGTCCCGAATCCCGATTGAACCGCCGGTTTTGCAAATATTAATATCTTAATGTTTTATATTTGTTTTTAATTTATATAGCTGATTTAGAACATTTTTTTACATAAATTTCAGTTTATAAGGTTGAGTGTTTACACACATCAGAAGAGATATTTTTCTTAGGGGTGGGCATTTGGTTTATTTGGTTTTTACGGTTCGGTTATTTCGATTTATTTTTTTCGGTTTTTGAAAACTGGTAACCGAACCGAATCACATTTGAAAACTGAATCGAAATAACCGAAAATTTTCGGTTTACCCAAAGACCAATCAACATCCACATCACAGATTCACAATTCAGTTCAGTTCATCAATCATCAGTCATCACATACCGAAAAACTGACCAGAGCAAGCATCCACATCACATACGACATACTGAAAGTTCATCACATACCGAAGAAGGCAAAGAGCCCGCGCGGCGGCTTGAGGAGGAGGAAGGGCATAGGTCGGTGAGGCAGTCCAAAGTCCACAACCATGAGGACGAAGAAGACGACATCGGCGATGGAGACAAAGGGGAAGAACACCGCGCACAGCAACTACCCCACCGTCAGCGAGCTCCCCGGCATTTGCAACACCCAAACCAAACAACACGATGAATCAAGAAGACAAAGAAAGACATGGAGAATATGAGGAGGTGGGGGGCTGTCCGGGCAGAGACGCGGAGGAGAGGGATGGGGGCGCCTCGGGGATGGGGGCGGAGAAGCGGAAGAGATGGAGGAGGTGTCGGGGGTTCGGGACGGTACCGAGGCGCAGAGGGAGGAATCGTCAGGGCGGTGGCCACGGCGCAAAGGGAGGATATGTTGGGGCGGCGACCGCGACGCCGAGGGAGCCAGGGTATCGGAGTGCCGATCCGATTGGGGACAGGGGAGACGGCTCAGATGGGGTCACGGGGAATGGTCGAATGGGGATTAGGTTTAGGTCTTCGGTTCGGGACTTCGGGTGGGTTCGGCGGCCGTTCGGCGTTCGGGGGAAGTAGGCTGGGCAGTGTGACTGATGGGCCGAACTGGGCGATGGGCTAGCGAGATTGGTATTTCGGTTTAATCGGTTTTCAGAATCTAAAAACCGAATCGACAACCAAAAACCGAACAACAACAAAATAAAAACCGAACCGAAAACCGAAAAAACCGAAAAATTCAGTTAAATCGGTTCGGTTCAGTTTTTCGGTTTTGATTTAAAAATATCCGCCCCTAATTTTTCTCAGATTAAAGGCAGAGAAGTAATACAAAACTATATCTCGCAAAAAAAAAAGCAACTTCAGATGAGTAGAACATACAAGAACACAAGATTCCCTTTCAAAACAAAAAGAGAAAAGGAAGAGGAAACAATACACCAGGCAAATGGCATATGAATTAGCAAGCTAGAAGATGATGTTGATTTGACTTAGCTGCTCAGGAGTCTAGAATCGCACGCACCTCCATGCTTTTCTTTTCCGTCGCGAGTCCCACACGCGATGCAATCCATGTTGCCAGCTTGCCGCACGCTCGTCAGCCAAATTGAAGCCTCCGTTGCCGCATGCTCCATGGCTGTCGGCCCAGCACAAGAGCATGCTCCGGTGGCAGAGGGCGGCCGCGGCAAGACGAATCGGGAGACCAGAGAAAGAAGAGAACTAGTAGATGGAGGAGAGACAGGATGAGATGCGGCGGGTGCTGTAGTCTGTAGACCTGGAGTGAGTCTAGGGCCCCCCCGCCAGGGGCGCACACATGGGTTGGCCACGGCCAACTCGCGAAATCCCTCCTCTTTCTTCATTTTGTGAAATTCTCTTTTTTCTAGCATCCTCGTCTCATTATGTACAAATCTAGCCTCTCTATGAGATCATTTGTAGATTTATGGTGTATTTGTTGGAGTTTTAGATCCTAACTTCACTTGAGATTTGAAATTTGTAGGCTAAAATATAGTGAATTAAGTTTATATTTTTGATCTAAAATGTAAACAAAATGATCCATATAAACACTCTTATTAATGGTGTGTTTGGTAGAGCTGGGTATTCCTAACTCTACCAGATCCGTGGAGCTGGAGCTGTGAATACATTAAGAGTGTTCAGATGAATCATCTTGTTTATATTTTAGACCAAAAATATAAACTTAATTCACTTTATTTTAGCCTACAAGTTTCAAATCTCAGGTGAAGCTGGGATCTGGAGCTCTACCAAACAGACCTTAATATACTCACAGCTCCAGCTCCACGGATCTGGTAGAGTTAGGAATACCCAGCTCCATGAGATCCACGAATCTGATGGAGCTAGAGCTCTACCAAACACACCCTTGACCCCTTTCTCACCACGGAAGACGCTTTCGTGCCCGATGAGCGTGGCAATCGGCGAGCCACGGCAGCGAACACGCTAGTGCGGCAATCGGCAACTTCCACGCCAGGGCAGCACGACAGGAGTGTCAGTGCCACGGCCGGAGAGCGCAGGAGGCGCCTTCCACTGCAGGGGAGCACGGAAGGTGTGTCACCTTCCAGCGTTTCCGCGGTCGGTAATGAGGCTAATTTTGTAAATGCATTTGCGAGGGGGCTAAATTTTCTAAGACCGAAGAGAGGGAGGCTATAAAAGGGATGAACTCTCATTTTGTTCCATGAAACAAAAGCCGCTCGGTCCCATGCAACCACCCGGTTCGCTAGTTCCTGTAAAACCATCTAATTCACTAGGTTCTTCCAGTCCGATTGCGTGAAACCAAGCCATCGGGGTGGCCGGTTCGGGCCGTTTCTGGTTTAACCATGGCCCGGTCCAACTTTTTGTACTATGCTTCCTGTGGGTGAGCTGTGATTGTACAGCACTGCCCACTCGGAATTACAATATTATATGGATGTGTTAATTTGCGGGCGTTCGCATCTACCGTTCATTCACAACAGGAGTCCATCGGGCCCTTGATTCCATGCACATGGTCAAGCGAGGCGTACGCGAGTTCAAACCCCACCCTCTTCCTCTCCACCTCCCTCCTCCAACATTCTTCTCGTCACCTCCACACTCCACCCGAATGTTGCCCTCTACTCTTATGCTTGACGCGCCCTCCTTTACCCTAACGACCGAAGCTGTGAAGTAGATCGGATACCTAAGAAGGGGTGAATTGGGATTCTTTTTCATAAAAGGCTAAATTAAATAATTAATCTTGATTAGTCCTAAACTAAGTATCTAGAATTTTCTAGTGAAGTTTTGCAACTTAATTCCAACCATACACAATTCTAGTGGGCTAGGAAATCAAAGACAATAAAGTAAATGAGAAAGAACACAACTACTTTTTTGCCAAGGTCTCGGAGATTTGGTGATCTCCCCCAATTTCTTGTTGGAGCACTCTCATAAGAGTCTATCTCTGACTAAAGACTACGTAAAGAATCAAACTATCCACTCGTGGTATTCCTTCTCCACTCTGAATAAGTAGACTCCAAACCTACACAAGCCTCTCGTTGCCGTTCACAAGCTCCTTCGAGGAAGGTCACCGAGACAACGCTTCCAAGCCATCTAGGAGACATCGTTTTTAAGAGTAATAAGCTCAAAGAGGCCACTTGAACATAACAAGGTCAAGCAAGTAAAAGTGATACACGACCTAGGCTTAATCTATTATCTCAAACACTCAAGATCTTCAATCCAAACTTCAAAGTGACCTTGAGCTCCTTGAGAGGATGGATACTGAAATGGAGTCCCCCAAAAGCTTACTTGAATGCCATAGGGTCTATATATAACTCTCCTTCTTAAAAATTAGCTGGTAGACACAGGTATTTCAAAATACCTCTTTAAGTCGAATCAACTGACCCACTCGGAATTTTCGGCTTAAAATGCTTCCAATAATAAAAAACTATAGCCGTTGCACACACTCGAATCGTTCGGATCATCCGACTCCAAATTGAAACTCCAAAAAAAGCCCTCTATTTTATTGATCTGACTAGTGATTCGACCAGTCGAATTATCCGACTCAAGTCCGAATTTTTTATCAAATTTGAAACTTCACACACATATCAAATTTGGAGTCCTCACTTGGGTTGTTGGCTTCTAACTAGATATGAGCTAAAGAGTTCTAGTGTGCATCACACCTAGCTACCTTAACCTCACTACGCTGAAGCTACTAGCATTGAACCCTATTAATAGTATAGTCAAAGCGAAAACAAAATCTATCACTAAAAGTATCCAAACTTGACTCATAGGATCATTTCTAGTCACAAGGTCCTTAATCTTCATACTTTGGCATCATTTATAGCTTTCCAGGGATCCATGAATACCAAGATTTTTCAGTATGCCAGTGTAAAGCATTTACTCAGTCATATAGCCTTAAAACATAATTAGTCTTACACATAAACGTCATTAATCACCAAAAACACTAAAATTACTGAAAATAGGGCCTACATGCTTACATGTCGGCTCCACACCCAGCGTCGTGATATATTTCCTCAACCACACTTTCTTTTTCCCATCCTAATCTAGAGCGATAACAAGTTCACTGACAACAGTGGCTCTCCTGAGATGGCGGTACATCCCTTTTCCATCTAGCGGTGCCGGCAGCGATTTCCCGCAGTGGCACAAGTTTTCATTGTTTTAGAATCAATTTTTTCCCTTTTTAGGAGCAAATATTGTTAGGGACAAAAATCTTGAGAGTTTTTTCTTTAGATTCTTTTCCGGATCAAAATTTTCTGATTGAAAAGTTTCTCTAATTGATTTTTTCATCATTTCTTAAAAGAGGAAGAAGAGGAAGGGGGTGTCCGTTGGTTCCCCTCCACACGGATGCCCTCAAGGTAGTCGTACTTCGGTATTTTGAATGGAACTTTATCGACAAATATGGTGATATAATTTTGCATGTTCAATCTAGATGGTTTTAAACATATATAGTGTCAAATCTATTATATAGATTATAATACAAAGGTTGAGAATGTGTAAATATAATACAAGTTAATGGCATGTGCTTAATTTACAACTACTAGGAAAAAAATGAGAAATTTGATAAAGAAATTCTTCAAGGAAAAAAGAAAACCTCTAGTTCTTACTTTGATGAACCCTAATTTTAAAGGCTTAAGTTTGATAATAGGCTTAGAGATGTACTATTAATTAAAAAATAAAGAAGCAATAAATGCCATTGCATGTTTGATAGTGCGTAAATTTGCTAGAAGGTCTCACCTCCCAATCCTCTCTTTCATATAAGGGAGAGACATATTTTGGAGTAAATTATGCTAATTAATATGAGATCACATATTCCATATGTATTTTGTTTGTGAAATAGAAATTCGCAAAGAAAATTTTATATGCTATATTATACTAAACTACGTAGCCAATTGTGCCTACTAGTTATTAAAATATTAAAAAATGTCACAACGTTCGCTCTCAGACTAAAAATTGCCACGTAATCGAAAAATATTTATACCGCTTATTTTGGTTGATCCATATTATAATGGTGCAAATAACCATATATATATACTAGAACTGTTACATTTGTATAAAAAATACAACTCTATATTTAATTATAAGCATTAAAGTTATATAATGAACATAAGTCTATTTTCAAATAAAAGCATATGTATTATAGCATCTAACTACGTAATTATGCAGAGAATTTGGAGTTTTATAATATTTGAACGAACGGATTCTAAAACATCATTTAAAAAAAGGAACGGAGAGAGAAGCATAGATTTGTTGAGATATAGCGATGAGTTTAATAATAGATTACATATGAACTTATTAAAGTGTCTTTTTTTTGGAATAATATAGAATAATTGCACATTTGCCCAGTGTAAAGGTGTGCATGTGCAATTTACCATCCATCCCAAAGAATGTAAATAGTTTCGTTGTCCACTGCTGACCCCAATCTGAACTAACCTGCTTCGCCCACACAACTGCGTGGTGTAGTATAGTAGAATCCATAGAGCTTAAGTTCGAAATCGCAGATGCGACATTTCAAATCACTAGTTTGCAAAAGAATAGAGTGCAGAAATTTAACTTCGGAATATTTGATTTAGTATCCAATTAGCGATGTGTCTTGCGCAGGACATGTTCGGCGCTGGCAGCGAGGCGACGGCGTCGCTGCTGTCATGGGCCATGGCGGAGCTCATTAGGAACCCAAAAGTCATGCAAAAGGCGACCGCCGAGGTGCGGCTCGCCTTCGAGGCCGACGGCAGGGTGCCTGAGCACGCTCTTGGCAAGCTCCGGTACCTGCACCTCGTCATCCGGGAGACGCTCCGGCTGCACGCGCCCGTGCCGTTGCTGGTCCCGCGCGAGTCCCGAGAACCATGCCAGGTGCTCGGCTACGACGGTGCTGGTCAACGTCTGGGCAATGGGCCGCGACGAGCGGTACTGGCCGGACGCTCCCGACGAGTTCCGGCCGGAGCGGTTCGAGGACAGCGCGGTGGACTTCAAGGGCGCCGACTTCGAGTACCTGCCGTTTGGCGCTGGCCGGAGGATGTGCCCCGGGATAGCGTTCGGCCTCGCCAACGTCGAGCTCCCGCTCGCCAGCCTGCTGTTCCACTTCGACTGGGAGGCGCCCGGTGTGTCAGACACGTCCGAGTTGGACATGACCGAGGCGTTCGGCATCACCGCGCGCCGGAAGGCAGACCTCCCCCTGCGCCCCGTCCTCCGCTTGCCCGTGCCCGGCGTCTAGTCGACGCCGGCGGCGCGTTTGGTGCCTAGGTGCTGCCCCGATGGATTATTTTTAAGCTACTTGTCAGTGTGCCGTGTGCAACGACAATATGTAGCAAACATACATATACCGTTGTCGATTACTTTCAGTATTCACGTGTGTACACTGTACAGCCTCCCCCATTTGATTTTACTCATGATAATATTTGTCACCAAGTTGGGGACAGCTGCAATGCTGCATGTACCAGGTTGTTTCTTCAGAAACGAAGATATATGACGTTACAGCCACAATTGACAAACAGCTTTGTGTTGAACATGACTACATGAGCCTTGCGTCTCTCCGTGACTCGTTTACTCTACTGTGGATCTATAGATCATACTCCTACTATCGAAGAAGTATCCAAACATCGTACGCCCATCAATTGACCAAACAGGCAAAGACAGTGACAACGCAAGAATTTCAGAGACCACTGAACTAGTGGCCAATAAATATGGTCAGTATTCAGATTGTCGGTGTCAGCTTGGACAATTTGCAGCAGTGAAAGGCAAACAGACATAAACAAACACGCAGATCACTTCCTTATCTAAACGAACACTTGACTAACCTGTGAGCCTGCGACTTTCTTTTAGCTCCAAGCCTCCAACAACCCACCACTCGTGGGCCGAAGCCGAAGACTTAGCCATGGCGGCGCTTCCGCTCTACCTTCTCCTTCTTCCTCTCCTGGCCATCGTCCCCTTCCTATACCTCAACCGTGCGGCGCGCCGGCGCCCGGCCGGCCGTCTGCCCCCGTCGCCGTGGGCGCTCCCGGTGATCGGCCACCTCCACCACCTCGTGGGCGCTCTCCCGCACCGCGCCATGCGGGACCTCGCGCGGCGCCACGGCCCGCTCGTGCTGCTCCGCCTCGGCGAGGTCCCCGTCGTGGTGGCATCCTCCGTGGACGCGGCCCGCGAGGTGATGAAGACGCACGATCTCGACTTCGCCACGCGCCCCATCAGCCGGATGCTCCAGCTGGCCATCCCCGAGGGTGCCGAGGGCATTATCTTCGCGCCCTACGGCGACGAGTGGAGGCAGATGTTGGAAATATTTGGAATTTTCTCAATATTTTAATCCACAGAATTATGTAAATCATGATTAAACAAAGATACAATTTTTGTTCAAAGCCAAAGATACTAGATAACAAATTATCTATCTCATACGCAAAGATTAATGAACAAGAAATCAGCATGATTAAAACACGGTATAAGTTAATATACCCTTGAGCCGGTGCCACCGTTGGCACAGACGCAGGCAGAACATTCTCGTTCGCCATGACGATCGAAGTAGACGATCACAGGTTGTCGCAGTGAAGCCTTGGTGCAGTGAAGCGGTTGATGCGGTCTGAACACGTTGCGGTGCGAATGCGCTTCGAGAACACTTTTCGAGCGATCGCGTGGTCGCTCCCAAAAACCTTATCGGCCTTCTATCTCGAGCAAGATCTCAAGAAGGGCGAGGTTTGAAGGCCTGCTCCTCCGCTACTTGTGCGCAAGAAAGCGAAATGCAAAGGACAGCAGCAGAACAATGGAGTATGCGGAAGAGTCAAGCCGGTAAAGAAAAGCACGCCGTGGCTCTCCTTATATAGCCTCGCGACATGCAACGCGCGCGGGCGCGGAGTTACGACCATCAACTCATGTAGCCGTTATCGATGGCGAGCGATCATTATGCGACCATCAACCACGTCCGTTCACAATGGCGGCGGCGATCTGCTCACATTGATCATCGCGGTTCTGGGTCATATTGACTCTGAAGCGGCAAAACAAACCGCCCGCCAAAGACGTCCGGCTGGCTCGGCTCGGCCTTGCCTTGCTCGCTCTGCTGCTGCGACGCGTGCACGTCACGTCTCGTCTCGTCTCGACTCGACTCGACTCGACTCGCACTCGCACACGCACACGCCACGCCTCGGCTCGGCTCGGCGAGCGCGCGCGCGTGTGGCACAGCCTTTACCCTTTTCTACCTTGCTAATTGAGAGACACACAACTCAACTATTTAAGTTGGTCAAACCTTCTCTCAATTACCCATATGGTACTAAATCAATTTCATGACTCCTAGTATTCTAATGGGCCTTTTGGAATTTCTATTAAATTAATTATGGACCATCCCATAATAATCTAACAATCCCACCAAATTTCAAAGGCACATTTGAAATACTCTCGATTCAATGTAGTTTGATATACCGTTTTCGATGGAGATCGTTAAGTTGAACTTCCATCTAGAACAAAGGTTACGCTCATCCACAATCGAACAATGGACTATGCCTTGAATTGTGATTTTGTGCGAACAAGTTTCACCAAAGTCCTTCATCGATACTAGGTCGCTAAATGCATCCCCGGTTTGGAGCTTATAAGTCATACTCCTTAGCCTTTCATGAGCCTCTAGAGATCACCCAATCTCATAAACTGTGACTAGCAGTCGAACTCATATAGGTGTATTCCTCATAAGATGTTCTGTAGGACAACATCTCTGCTTATCAAAGCCACTCGGAATACATTAAGGTATAACCAACCTGCCATACAGAATAGGAGAGTTATTGTCGGCGTTTTCGGGAGCGCCGGCAAGTAAAATTTGTAAGTCTAGGGGGTCGCGCGTTCCACTCCCTGAATGGTTAGACTCGTGAGTCCAAGATGTATACTGGTTCGGGCTGAAGGTCCCTACTCCAGTTCGTGTGTGGTGGTGTTGTATTACTTTTGGTACAGATGACTGCACAAAGTTTTACAAGCGAGAATGCCAATGGTTTAGCGAGAGGAGTTTGATAGCGCTCTCTCCCTTTCTTGTTCTTTCTCGTTGTTGTTCTGAATCGTTTAGCCCTGCCTCCTTTTATACGAAGGAAGGCGGGGTTACATCGAGTCGGGAGGAAAGCGAGGTGACCTACGCTAGGAGCTCGGTCCTTCGTCCCGTGGATGAGTCGCCACCCGTCTTGCCCATCTTTGGGTTGGTAGCCTTGGTGTTCGGGGAGGTTAGGTATTTCGGGAAGTAGCGTACTTGCCCTCTGTGATCCTTGCGAATCTTGACGTCGAGTGCGTGACGCCGGTGCTTTGCCTCGGGAGGAGGCGTGCGCTCGTCTTTATCGTGACCGGTTGATGGGCCGGAAGCTTTGTCTTCTGATCACGGATCTTCTTGGGAAGGAGCCACCGCCTCGTATAGTCGCTCGATTGACCTTATCCGAGAAGTGCGTGGCGGTAGGCGGTGAGGACGACACGCGGCACTCGGCGTTCACCACCTTGGTTTGGTTGAGTCGGAGATCCGCCCGCCAAGAGGGGTCGGGGCGCTGTCTGGTCGGATCGCTTCCTGGCGGTCGAGCGGATGCCTTCAGCGGTCTCGCAGTGATTCGGTCGGCGGCGGCGCGTGCGCTTGTTGAAGTGGAGATATGCTTGAGGCTGCTGGCTCGTCGCCGGGTGTTGGGGTATCCTTTTTATTAGTATTCGTCAGTAGCCCCCGAACTCCCAAGCGATTTGTGGTCGGTTGGGGTTGAACTTGGACGAAAGTGGTGGCCGGGCCTGGTAGGTCGGTCCAGCCGATCCGGTTAAGCGATTTCCGTCAGGTGTGCTTCGTTGGACTTGACAGCTGTCCTGGAGTTTGGCCGGGGGCATTTGAACCGCCGGGGGCTTTTACTTGCCTCGTTGCGCATGCCGAGCGTAGTTTGGCGCGCCGCGCCTGCTCGTCTTCTTGACTGCCTCGGGTTTCTGGTGAAGGATGCTTCGTTTTTCGGCATCCGCATTTACTCTGGAGACGCTTAGCCTCCCTTAGTCCGGATATATATATCTGTGCGCTGTAGCTTGCTTGAAGGGGACGAGAGCTTTTTCTTTTGTTCTTTCAAATGGCTTCGAGACATCCTCTAGTCTTTAGCCGGCGATGGCGTCACGGTGAGAAGAAGAAGATCCTCGGCCGAGCTTTGGGCTGAGTTCGACCAGCGATGGCGAGCTCGGGGAGGAAGAAGCTGCAGCCGCGGCGCTTACGTTGACGCCATTTGCTCGAGGCCGTTCCGAGGCTCGAGGTGGTAAGGGGGGCCCTTCTGGAGGCGATGGCGCAAGGGCGCCGACCGTAGTTGGTGCGGCCGCGTCGATGTCGCTGAACGGCAGCAGAGGCATCGGCGTGTTGCTTCGCGGCCGTGGCGGCTGTCCGTCGACACAGCAAGGGCCTACCGACATCTGCGTCGGTGCCACCGATGCCGCACGGATGTTTGATAGGTTCTAGGCGTGGGTAGAGTCTGCCTGGTGCGGCGTGGCCACTCTTGTATCATCGGTCTTGTGTGTAAAGTTGTGTAAAGTTTGAGCTGTTGGCCTATAATGAAATTTTCTTTTCTTTATGAAAATGTCTCTGCGATGAGTTTGCTTTAATTTTAATCGTTGTGGATGGTGCCTCGGTCGTCGGGCGACCGGATGCCTCTGTGAGGTTCGGTGTCCGAGTGCCTTGGTCGGCGGGGACGACCGGATGCCTCTGTGAGGTTCGGTGTCCGAGTGCCTTGGTCGGCGGGGCGGCCGGATGCCTCTGTGAGGTTCGGTGTCCGAGTGCCTTGGTCGGCGGGGCGACCGGATGCCTCTGTGAGGTTCGGTGTCCGAGTGCTCGTTTAACGTCGTAGCTAGACGGTGCCTTGGTCGGCGGGGACGGCCGGATGCCTCTGTGAGGTTCTCGGTGTCCGATCGCCTTGGTGGCGGGACGGCCGGATGCCTCTGTGAGGTTCGGTGTCCGAGTGCCTTGGTCGGCGGGGCGGCCGGATGCCTCTGTGAGGTTGGGGTGTCCGAGTGCCTTGGTGGCGGGACGGCCGGATGCCTCTGTGAGGTTCGGTGTCCGAGTGCCTTGGTCGGCGGGACGGCCGGATGCCTCGAGAGGTTCGGTGTCCGAGTGCTCGCTTAACGTCGTAGCTTGCCTTGGTCGGCAGGGGCGGCCGGATGCCTCCGTGAGGTTCGGGTGTCCGAGTGCTCGTTTAACGTCGTAGCTAGACGCGGTGCCTTGGTCGGCGGGGGCGGCCGGATGCCTCTGTGAGGTTCTCGTGTCCGAGTGCCTTGGTGGCGGGGCGGCCGGATGCCTCTGTGAGGTTCGGTGTCCGAGTGCCTTGGTCGGCGGGGCGGCCGGATGCCTCTGTGAGGTTCGGTGTCCGAGTGCCTTGGTCGGCAGGGCGGCCGGATGCCTCTGTGAGGTTACGGTGTCCGAGTGCTCGTTTAACGTCGTAGCTAGACGGTGCCTTGGTCGGCGAGGACGGCCGGATGCCTCCGTGAGGTTCGGGTGTCCGAGTGCTTGTTTAACGTCGTAGCTAGGCGGTGCCTTGGTCGGCGGGGCGGCCGGATGCCTCCGTGAGGTTCTAGTGTCCGAGTGCCTTGGTGGCGGGGCGGCCGGATGCCTCTGTGAGGTTCGGTGTCCGAGTGCTCGTTTAACGTCGTAGCTAGAAAAAGTGCCTTGGTGGCGAGGACGGCCGGATGCCTCTGTGAGGTTCTAGTGTCCGAGTGCCTTGGTCGGCGGGACGGCCGGATGCCTCTGTGAGGTTCGGTGTCAGAGTGCTCGTTTTACGTCGTAGCTGGGCGTGAGTGCTCGTTTACGTCGTAGCTGGAGCGTGAGTGCTCGTTTTACGTCGTAGGCGGGCGTGAGTGCTCGTTCTGACCGTCGTAGCTGGGCGTGGGTGCTCGTTACCGTCGTGGTGGGCGTGGGGCATCCTTCTCGAGTCCTCGTCGGCGGGGTAGCTGCGAGAGGAATGGCGCCGTCTATCCCACATGTATACCCCATCCGCGGTGTGGGACTGGAGGATGGCGGCGCGCGTTTACTGCGTTGGTTTGAGCGCCGTGCTCGTGGAGCTAATAGCGGGTAGTCAGAGTGGGTCTGGGAGGTCCCGCCCAGGGGACCCTTCGGCGGACGGTCCCGAGTAGGTTGTCTGGCCTGCTGTGGGGCGACCCATAAAAACCTTTCTTTACTCAATCCGTATGGACTCTAGGTCGTCAGTCGACCCGAGCCACAGTGGTGTCGCTCATTGATGAGCTCCGGAGAGTGTGAAGTATGGTCTCGGGCGCGAGTAGAGGTGATTAGGCCGTCGGCCGACCTAACCGAGGGCCCACCGTGGGGCTCACCTCATACGCCCCTTGCTCAAGTTTTTTTTGGGCGGCTTTATACCCATCTGGTGGGGTAGGCCTTTTGAACCCATGACTCCTCGGCTGGGCCTGGCGCAAGCCACAAAGCTTTTGCCGTCTTGGGGCGCAGCGGCCGATGGGCTTCTCGCGCGCCGAACAACCGTTAGGCCTAAAGCGAGACCGAGAGGTTACGGGACACGTTGTTTGGGGCGGCGTCTTTATGGCCCTTGGCGCTGACAAGACGAGGATTAAAAGCGGAGTGGTATTGGCCGGGAGTTACGGTGGCGACGAGCGAGGGTGGTCGCGACGCCGCAGCCGGGCGCTGCTTGGCGGCGTTCGTTAAATCCTCTATCATCGCGCCTTGGGTGCTTTGAGTGGTCACGTTTTCTTGCCCTTCGTCTCGCCTCGAAACAAGAAGAGCACCAGAGCTAGGGAAAGAAAACCCGACCTTTCTTTCTCACCTTCGATCGTCTCCCAGTGAAGATGTCGTGGCGGAGTGCTCGCGCCAAGGCCGCCGTCGCTTCGGCTTAGTGAAGAAGGGTTTCCTCATGCCGCGAGGACCTTCCGGTGGAGGGTGCCGGCCGGGCTATCACCCCGCGCCCGCGGCGGCGAGATCGTGGTGCCGCCTCGTTTTTGGCGCGGCTTTGGCTGCCCGCACCCGTTCGTCCGGGGCTGTTGTTTCATTACAAGGTGGAGGTGCACCATCTCAACCTAATGGGGTCCTCCACATCGCCATCTTCATCACGCGTGCGAAGCCTTCTTGGGGATCGAGCCGCCTGGGCGTTGTGGAGCACTTCTTCGAGCAAGGCTCTGGAAGGACGAGGCCGTCGGGCCTTGTGGCGCCTCGGGTGGCTGGCCCTCGGCCGCCCGGTCGAACCGCGAGTACACGGAGGTGAAGCGCCCTCGTCTAACAAGAGTGGCGTTCGAATGGCTCGTTCGCTTGTCGGCGGCAGCGCCCCTCGTTTCACCGGAGAGCTTCCGTGGCGGAGCGGTGGGCTGGGGCGCCAAAAGAGGGAGAAGAACAAGCTGGCCCGATCGTGGAGCGGTCGGGGCTCAAAGGAGGGGGGCTCACGGGGCGTGGTTGTGCGGCGCCTTCATGGGGATGCGCGTGCAACCACTTGTGCCTGAGCCGCACCTGTTCGGTATCTTGGGGCCGTCCGGCCGGCGAGGATGGCGAACCCAGCTGGCAGCGTCGAGGTGGAGGCTCGGGTGGCGGCCGTTCTGGCGGCAGCGCCATGCTGTGGCGCGGATGGCCACCGGAGCCATTCTCGGTGGCTTTTCCGCCGAATCTGTAAGCCGGTGAAATTCCTTTACGCTTCTCTTTTCTCGTCGCCGCGCCTGGCCAGACATTCCTGCATCCTCTCGGGGCTCATGGGGATGTCTTCCCGTGCGCGCTCGAGGGGATAAGGAAGCGCGAGCGGCCGCCGGGCGAGGCAGCGGTGACTCCTCCGCAAGAAGCGGAAGGAGGAAAGGAGGAGGAAGAAAAGTAAGGCAGCGGTGAAGCGCGCGCGAGATGTGTCGAGACCACTGCCGTGGGGCGACTTCCAGCAATGGCGGGAGTGCCTCGGCCACCCCTATGGTGGGTTTTTCACGACTGCCGGTGGCGGCGGCGGCGTGGACTCGGCCGAGGCGGCATCACGGGCCCGTGGCCACGGATCCTCGGTGGGGTGATCTTGCGCTTGCGGTCGTCGCGGCGTCTCGGTGGAGGTGGCCGAGGCGGCCGGCCGACTGCCCATGGCGGGGCGGCAAAGAGGCGCGCGTGCCACGCACCGCTCGGCCTTGTAAGTGTATTATTATTTTATTTTGGAGCATTTTCTTCTTGGCAAAGCCGCGGCGACTCTTAATCTTTGCAGCGTCGCGCGCCTATCTTGGGGTGATCGTGGGCGTGCCACATCGGCCCGCAAATGCTTGCCGGTGATTTCGGTGACCCGGTTGGGTCGGCGAAGGTCGCGGCGTCGGCGTCCGGCGCGATCGCCTCGAGGGGACGAGCCCACCGGTCGTGCGAAGAAGAACTTCCGCCTCGGCGAGACCCCTCGGACGGCGTGATCGTCGTTTGGAGAGATGAGACAATGGCGTTGCGGTGATCGCGCCCGATCGTGGCGGGCCGGCGGCGGAGGTGCCGACCCCTCGTCGGGAGGTGCGGCCGATGCCCCTCGGTAGCAGTCGCGAGGATTCGAAGGTTGACCTCGTCACCCTTGCCCATGGTGCTTTGGGCGGGTGGCGTCCGCCCGAGCAGGCGGCGGAGTGCGCCGCCGGGTGTAATTCGGTCGGGCATCATGGGTGAGGCGGAGGAAGCGAGTGGGCCACCCTTGGCAAAGCGGCTGGCTGGCCCGAAGCCGAGATAGGCGAATCCGTGAAGGTCTAGCCCTTGCTCACGAAGTCTTCCACGGTATTGGGATATGATGGTCGAAGTCGGCCGATCGCCCGGTAGGTCGGTAGAAAAAGTTACGATTCGTTGCACATTTTGATAGTTCTTCCGTGCGACTAGCGGAGTGTCGACATTTTCGCGACGCACTTGCGGGATCGCCGTGCGTCGGTCGAGCTCTGCGGCGCTCCGGCGATCGTGGCGGTGCGGCGGAGGAGTGCGATCAGGTGCGCCTTGAGCTGCGCCTAGCCGGAGGCCTGCGCATTAGGCGGTCGGAGCGGTGGTGATCCGCCAAGGATTTGAAGAGGCCACAAGGCCCTTCATGATGGCGCCTAGGAGCCAAGGCTTTGAGGCGAAAGTGGCGGAGCCGAGTCCTCCGATGGAGTCACCGAGGCCAAGGATGCGGCATTGTTGCCTTGGAGGATCGCGTGACGCGAGTAACACGTCTGCGGACCGAGCGGAACAAGGCTCGAGGGGCCATTGCAGAGTTCGCTCGGCGAGGCGCTCGAGAAGAGGCGGCGGTGAAGACTTCATCTGGCCGTGAAGTCGGAAGGCGGCAATCGACCAACTCCGCGGCGGTAAGTGTCTCAATTCTTCAATTAAGTTTGGGGTGCGACCCACGAGGCGAACTTATCAAAATCTCCATAATCTGAGCGCGAGAAGAATCGGCGTCGCCGTGGAGGCGCAGAGAACCGGCCGCGCCGTGGCGTGGCGATCGTGGCGGGGCGAGGCGGGCGGCGTTGAAGGTTCTTGAGGCGGTCGGGCGAGATGGCGCCGGTGGAGGCCCTCCGCAAGGCGGTCGGGAGTCTGCGACCGCATCCTTGGGCCGGGGCGGGGCCGAGTGCCCTTGCCCGCGCTGGCCCGAGTGCGAGTCGTAGAAGAGGCGGTGGTCACCGTGCTGCGCTTGAGCTTCATCGGCGCTGGTCAACACCATCTCGTACTCGGCGGCATCGACCTCGCGGTGGTGGGGAAGCGGCGTGGCGGGAACCGGATCGACGAGAGATCGATCGGTTCGAGCTCTTGGTTGAGCCGCCGCCCGGGAGATCGCCGGACCGCATCCGCCGCGAGCCGCCTTCGAGAAGCGAGGCGACCAACTCTCGCCTCGCCACGGTCGCCGTCAAGAAGAGTAGAAAAAGTTAGCTTTATCCTTCTTAGATTGTAAAGACCGTTATTTAAACAATCTTGAAATTATCAAGTCCCGAATCGTCCCTCGTCCTTTTTCGTATTTAGGATGAGCGTTTGGCGACCATAGCCCTAAGGACGCGAGGGCCACTTGTGCGTAGGTCGGGTTGTTTTGGGAGGCGAGGTGGATTGGAGACTTGGCTATCACGCGGTTAGGCGCACTTGTGAGGATAGGAGTGTTCTAGACCGGCCGGGATCTTTCCACTCGGGCACTTCCTTCTTCCGCAAGTGCTACTTAGCAACCGTAGCGCATGGGGCGTGGCGTAACACTTGGGTTGAGAGGGTTACCGCTCGGGATGGACCTCATGACGGTCGGTCACGTGCCCTCATAAGCGCGTGGGATAGGCGAGTTCGTGCGGGAGGAGTGTTCCTGCCGACCCAAAGGTCACTCCACTCGGGTACTTCCTTCTTCCGCGAAGTGTTAGCAACCATAGCCCATTGGGGCGTGGGTGTAACACTTGGGTCAAAGGAGTTACCGCCGGGAAGGACCTTGTGGTCGGTTGGGTCATCAACCAGCGCAAGTGCCGGCCGGGAGCGACTGGCGAGGCGCGAAAAGCGACCCAGTCGTCGCCTGGCGACCAGTGCTCGGAAGGAAGAAGGTAAAGAGCATGCTAGGAAGAGGAAAGAGTTTAGGGATAGAATCGCCTTAACTTTTCAATGTTCGGGCATTAGGGAGGATCGACCATCGGCGTCCTTGAGTCGGAAGGTGCGGTCGGAGAACTTCCACGACGGTGAAAGGACCCTCCCGCGTCGGCTTGTGCTTATCTTTGGTTATGCGGACCCGACCGAGAACCAAGTCGCCCGGCGAAGGATCGATCCTCGAACTTGGCGGTTGTGGTAGCGGCGCGGGCTTGTTGATATCGGCGGCCGCGGGGCGGCCACGTCGCGCGCCTCGTCGGTGGTCGATGGCGTCTTGTTGCGGCGAGCCCGAGCCTCATCGAAGGCTTGCAATCTCGGGGCCGTATTCGGTCGATGGGCAAAAGCGGCGGCGCGAACACCATAAAGAAGGGCGTGAACCGGTCGCCCGGCTCGGCGTGGTCGCGACTCGAGCGCGGAGGGCGCTCGGCTACCAGCGCCTGCGAAATGCTCGAGCGGCCGAAGATCCGCGGCAGAGTCCTGAAGGATCATGCCGTTAGTGCGCTCGACACGGCCGTTAGTCGCGGATGGGCTCTGCTGCCCAATCGACCGCGGATGTTGAAGTCGTCCACGAACTCGAAATTCCTTCCCGTGAAGCGTGTTCGTTAGCCGGTGATGATGGAGTTTGGGACTCCAAACCTAAAAGCGATGTCGCGGAAGAAGATGGCGCTTATGCAGGCGTGGCGCTCACGGCCGGCAGCCTCTATCCACTTGGTGAACTTGTCTACGCGACGAGTAGGTGGGTGAAGCCCGGGCGCTTTCTGAAAGGCCCGACCGTCGAGTCCCAGACGGCAAAGGCCACGTGATGGGGATCGTCTGTAAAGCAAAATTTGGCGGATCGTCTGCCGAGCAAAGCGGCATCCTTCACGGTGCGTCACGATATGCTCGGCGTCGACCACGTGATTGGCGATGAAAACCTTGTCGAAAGGCCTTTCCCACAAGAGATCGGGTCTTTGCGTGGTGACCGCGGACTCCGCTGTGTATGTCGTCAGCCGGTTGTTTTCCTTGGTCGGTCAAGATACATTTTTGGAGGACCGGAGGAACTCCTTTTGTAGAGGTGCAGGCGTCGGGGCGAAGGATTTTGCCGTAAGGCGGCGCGGAACCTCGGTCGGGTCGGAAGTGACCCGTCCGTCAAGCGGTCGATGTAGGGCCTCCTCGGTCGGACTCAAGTGCTAGCACACAGCGGGCGAATCCGGCCAAGTCTTCGCCCGACCGCGCGTCGGTCGGCGGCCGTCTTTGGATTGGTCGGGTGGCGCCCGGCCGCCGAGTCGGTGGACGATGGGCGCGGAGGTCGAGCGAAGATCCGGCGGGGCGGGCTCTGCGGAGGCAAGATTGGCGGTGATCGGCCTCGCCATTGTAGCGTCGGTAGCTATGGTGAAGCTTCGAAACCCTTGAACCGCTCCTCGGCGGCGTACTTCTCGGCGATGCTGCGGCCATGCGAGCGTCTCGGGCTCCGCGACCTTCATGACTTGTCGACGACAAGCTTGGAGTCCCGTGGGCGTAGGCGGCGAGCACCGAGGTCGGCGGCGATCCGGAGACCGTTGGCGAGCCTCGTGCTCGGCAATGTTGTTGGTCGCGTCGAAGAGCAACCTAATGGCGTATTGAAGCTGTTCCCGTGGGGAGATGATGGCGACTCCGCGCCGCGCCATTCTTGGTGTAAGACCGTCGAAGTACATTGTCGATGCTCGGGGTCTTCGACCATGGTGGTGCACAGGCTTGGTCCACTCGGCGGCGAAGTCGGCGAGCTGCGACTTGATCGCCGTCAGGGGCGTATATTATGCCATGGCGCTAAGCTCGGCGCCCATTTGGCTATCCTTCACGAGGCATCGCGATTGTGGATGATCTCGCCTAGTGGGGCGTGGTCACCACGGTGATGGCGTGTTGATCGAGTAGTGAGCGAGTTTCCTCTTTGCGATGAGCACGCGTGAAGTAACCGCACTGTGGGTGCAGTCTTGGACTCGGAAAGTACCTCAACGATGAAGTAGACCGGCCGTTGTACCTTGAGCTCACGGCCTTCTTACGCTCGCTCCACCACGAGGCGCGCGGCGGCAGGGGTAGTGGCGGCGATGTAGAGGCGGCGGTTCACTGGTGCAGGCGACGGGGCGGAAGCGAGGCGGGAAGGCCTTCAAGCGGGTGAGGGCCTCCTGAGCCTCGGTGTCAAGCGAAGCGGTCGGTTTCTTGAGCGGCTGTAGAGCGGCATTCGCGTTCGCGAGGCGAGACACAAGCGACTCAAAGCGCGGGCATCGGTCGACCTCTGGACCCCTTTGAGGTTCTTGGCCGGGCCCATCCTCGCGATCGCCGAGATCTTCTCTGATTGGCCTCGATGCCTCGCTCGGAGGCGATGAAGCCTAAGAGCTTTCCTTTGGGGACCCGAAGGCGCACTTCTGCAGGGTTGAGCTTTATGCGAAACCGTCGAAGGTTCGCGAAAGTCTCTTCTAGGTCGGCGATAAGGTCGTCGACCTTTACGGTCTTTACGACAATATCGTCGACATATGCCTCAACGTTGCGGCCGATCGGTCATTGAAGCACGTTTGCATACATCGCTGGTATGTAGCGCCCGCGTTCTTGGGCGAAGGGCATTGTGACATAGCGAGCAGGCGAGCGGAGTGATGAAGG
Source organism: Otatea glauca (assembly GCA_036346275.1). Classification (NCBI taxonomy): domain Eukaryota; kingdom Viridiplantae; phylum Streptophyta; class Magnoliopsida; order Poales; family Poaceae; genus Otatea; species Otatea glauca. The sequence continues at coordinate 56,896,754 of CM070721.1, forward strand.
AAATCGCGGTGGTCGGACTCCTTTAGCGCAATCGGTGGTAGCCAGTAGGCATCGAGAAGGAAAGAGACTCGCACCAGCGGTGGAGTCGATGACTTGGTCGATCACGAGTAAGGGAATGGGTCCTTAGGGCATGCTTTGTTGAGACTCGTATAGTCAACACACATTCTCCATTGCCGTTCTTCTTTTTACAAATCTGAGGTTGGCTAGCCACTCGGGTGGCGCACCTCTTTCTGAACCTGCCGCCAAGAGTTTGGCGATCTCCTCCCTATAACCTGCGCCTTTCCTCGTCGAGCGGCGCGGCGTTGAAGCGGCCGACTTTGAGCACAGTCGGACGCTCAGGAGTGCTCGGCGACCTCCTTTGGAATGCGGCATGTCGGAGGACCTCCATGCGAAGACATCTTTGTTAGTGCGGAGGAAGTCGGCGGCGCGCTTTCCTATTTGGCGGGGCGTGGCTCCGACCCGCCGCGGTCTTGGTCGGATCACGAGGATCGGCCGTGACCTCCTCCGTGTCCTCGGCGGTTGAAGGATCCGCCCACGATTTCTTTGGATTCGAGGGCGGACTCGGCGGCTTCCTTCTGAGCTTGTTGAGTTCGCGAGGCAGCGACCGCCGAGCGAGCTCGCGGTGCGCGCTTCGCGATTGAAGGCAAGGCTGGAAGGGCGATGCGCGGTGATGACTCCATGCGGTCGGGCATCTTGACGAGGTAGGCGTAGGCGGGGATCGCCATGAACTTGGCGTAGCATGGCCTCCCGAGGATGGCGTGGTAGCGTAGGAAATCCACGACCTCGAAGGTGAGGTCTCGGTGCGGAAGTTTCCGGCTCCCGAAGGTGACGGGCGGTCGACTGCCCGGCGGATGGGCTTCTTGGCGGGATAGCGCCATGGAAAGGTGCCTTGCTTGGCGGGAGGCTTGAGCGCGGGACCCCATAGCGTCGAGCGTCTCAACGTAGAGGATGTTAAGGCGCTGCCCCGTCCATCGGCACCTTCCGTGGCGCCGTTCGACGACGGGTGACCACGGTAGTACCTCCCGGTGTGGGGCCGCGATCGGGGTGATCGGTCCGATCAAAGGTGATCGGGAACTCCGACCACGAAGATATTGGGGGCGCGTGGCGGGTGTGGACCTCGCGATGCGAGCTTAGTCGGCGCTTGTCGGCGTAGCAAGCTGGTCCTCAGAAGATCATGAGGCGGCCGTCGGGCTCGGGAACTCGTCGTCGCCTTCTTCTCCGCCGTTCGCGGGGCGCGGCGAGCTTCTTTCCTTTGCTCCGCGGCGTGGTGGGGCGCTAGAGATAGCGCCTCGAGGACTTGCGATCCGGTGCTTGTGCAGCGGAGAACCCATGGTTCGGGCATGGGCGTCCATCAATTTCTCGAAGTGCTCGGGCGGCGGTCGGCGCGCTGCTTTGCTGGCGAGTGATCGGCCGTGGCGACCACGCAGGTCTCACGGATCGCTTCCGTGCGCTTCCGCTTGTCGAAGCGGTCGGGAGAAGACCGATTTGGGCCGGGTTCTGCTGGGCCTTTCCTCCTTCCGAAAATAGCCCCTCGGCCTCCTCGCGGGCGTGGTTGAGTGGCGATGTCGAGAGTTCCTTGGTGGTCTGGGCTTGGCGGCCCGGCTTGTGCACAAGGCCTTGCGAGAGAGTGCCGTAGATGAAGGCTCCCGACATCGGCGTCGGAGATGTCGGGAGCTCGTTACCTTGGCGGGAAAACCGCGGATGTAGTCCGGAGGTTTCCACAGGCTGCTGTTTGCAGCCCTTGAGTCGAGGAGTTTCGGGGCACTTGTAAGTGCCACGGAAGTTCTGACGAAGAGATTCTTCAAGTCGGCCCGATTCTGGCAGTTTTGGCGGCGGTACTCGAGCGAGCTCGGCCGAGTCGCGAGTAGATGGGGAGTCTTGGATGATGAAGAGATCATCTGTCGCTCCCGACCCGACATGCGGCGGTAATCTTGAGCAGACACAGGGTTGGTGGCCCGGTGTGCCAGCAATGTTGGTAGCGCCGGAATCGGGCGAAATCCGCTGGCGGATCCCTTGGCAAAAAGCCCGTGGTCGGGACCATCGGGGCTCGGGCTGCGATAGTGGCGCTCACCATCCGCAACACGTGAGTGGCGGCGTCCTCGCCATCTTTCTTGGCGCCTCGAGGTGGCGCGGATGTCGTAAACATTCTGCGGCGGCGCGCGCGGAGTGCGTGAGGCTGGGGTGGTGCGGTCTTGGCGCGCCCGGCCCGGCTCAGCGGCGTCTGGCCGGTGGCGGAAGTAGCCGGTGTGGTAGGGCCGGAGGCTGCATGTCTTTGACGACGCGCTCCACCAGCCCGAAGGTTACGGTAGGTAGCTCGGCCTCGGGTTTGCGGGCTCGGAAGGCCTCGGGCGGCATTGCGGCCGCGACCACGTTTTGGCTCGCGTGAGGAAAAAGCGGGGCGCGGTTCGCCCCACCTTGTGGTGCTCTTGGCGCGTCGCCCGTCTGCGTCGCCCGCGCTTGCGCGGGCTCGGGCTCGTCTGCTCGGTCGGCTGGGCGGTCGAGCTCGGCCCTTCGCTCCTCGACTCTCCGCGTTGCCGTTGGAGCTCGGCCTGGCGAGCTGGCGGCGTTCAGCCTTCGCTTCGCTGCTGTATTCCCCCTCACGTGCCTCGGTCGCGGGGCGGGGACCGCCGTAACCGCGGTGGCTACGACCAAATCGGTGTGCCGCCACGTTGCACTCGCGAGTCACTGCTGGCGGGATACTCGCGTCGGGCTGGGCCGTGGTGGAAGAGTCTTCCGACAAATCGTGGGCGGAGGTTGGCATGTAGCCGACCATCGCCACCGATCGCGAGCCTACGAGGTGACATGGTCACCGCCGAGACCTCTGAGAGTTTCGCCCGACCGCGGCGAGCACTCCTCGGGTTCGGCCGGGGCTGCGGCGCCCAAGCGGAGCTTAGCGAATCGCGGAGAGGGCGCCCAAGCTCTCGTGGCGCTGTCTTCGGAGGCAGCGGGGGCAGCGTGAGCCCTCCGTCGGGGTGGCGAAGTCGAGGCGAAGCGGATCCGGTTCCCGGCGCGATCATGCGTCGCGATGGGTGGATCTGTCGGGGAGATAAGCGGAATCGGAGATGGTGATGAAGGCGCGAAGGCCCCTACAGCGCGCCAGCTGTCGGCGTTTCGGGGCCCGGCAAGTAAAATTTGTAAGTCTAGAAGTCGCGCGTTCCACTCCTGAATGGTTAGACTCGTGAGTCCAAGATGTATCTTGGTTGGTGAAGGTCCCTACTCCGATTCGTGTGTGGTGGTGTTGTATTACTCTTGAGTACGGATAGCGCACAAAGTTTTACAAGCGAGAATGCCAATGGCTTAGCGAGAGGAGTTTGATAGCGCTCTCTCCTTTCTTGTTCTTGCTCGTTGCCCCACAGATCGTTTAGCCACGCCTCCTTTTATCTGAAGGAAGGCGCAGGTTACATCGAGTCGGGAGGAAGCGAGGTGACCTCGCTAGGAGCTCGGTCCTTCGTCACGTGGATGGTCGCCACCCGTCTTGCCCATCTTTGGGTTGGTAGCCTTGGTGGTCGGGGAGGTAAGGTATTTCCGGGAAGTAGCGTACTTGCCCTCTGTGATCCTTGCAAATCTTGGCGTCGAGTGCGTGTGGCTGGTCTTTGCCTCGGGAGGGCGTCGCTCGTCTTTGTCGTGATCGGTTGATGGAATTTGGAAGCTTTGTCTTCTCTGATCACGGATCTTCTTGGGAAGAGCCACCGCCTCGTATAGTCGCTCTGATTGACCTTATCAGAAGTGCGTGGCGGTAGGCGGTGAGGACGACACGCGGCACTCGGCGTTCACCACCTTGGTTTGGTTGGAGTCGGAGATCCGCCCGCCAAGAGAAGTCGGGGCCATTGTCTGGTCGGATCGCTTCCTGGCGGTCGAGCGGATGCCTTCGCGGTCTCGCGGTGATTCGGTCGTGGCCCGGCGGCGCGCTGTTAAAATGGAGATATGCTTGAGGCTGCTGGCTCGTCGCTTCGGGCTGTTGGGGTATCCTTTTTATTAGTATTCGTCACATACATACATACATACATACATACATACATACATACATACATACATACATACATACATACATACATACATACGAAAGCACTATTCTGCTCCCAAGCATAGAATAGTTATTCTACGCTTTGGCCGGAGAAGCACGTGCAAACCATCACATGTACGCCCATATGTTGACTAAGCTAATCAGTTACATGGTCAAACTAACTAATAATTGTGTTTCCTTGTTTGTACTAGAATCTTTTTTCTTCGATTTAGCCATAACTTTTTATTGGTAGCTTAAATTTACGAACAATTTTTACTAGTAGCTTACTGACGATGAGAGGAACATAATGATATAAATCTATCCGAAAAATGCTGCATGAATCAGATTTTACTGTCGAATAAAAACCAATTTACTAAATATGTTGTTAGATTTTACTATTGCATAGTCTACATAGGCCGTTGAACCCTCCTGGAACAGAATGATATAAGTCTCACCAAAAAATAACACATGAATGAGATTTTATTCTCAAAAGAACACCAATTTACTGAATATGTTGATAGATTTCACTGTTGTACAGTCTTCATAGGCTCCTTAACCCTTTTGGAATAGAATGATATAAGTTTTACCAATAAATGACGCATGAATCAGATTTTACTATCAAGTGAACACCAATTTACTGATTATATTGTTAGATTTTACTATGTTTCTAAAGATAGTAGAGAACAAATAGACATCAGGTCAAAGGAGGGTTCAACAACCTGTATAGCCTGTGCAATAGTAAAATCTAATAATACAAATAGTAAATTGGTTTTCATTTTGCAGTAAAATCTTATTCATGTGGCATTTATCGGCGAGACTTATATCTTTCCGTTTCTCTTATAGTCAGTAAGTTATCGTTGAAAATCGTTTGTGAATCGGAGCTGCCAATAAAAAGTTATGTGTAAATCAAAGAAACAAATTCCAGTACAAACAAGGAACTATAGTTATTAGTTGGTTAGCTATGTAACACACGCAGTGGGCCTTGCATTGATTATTGGATACACATGCTCGCTCAGTTGGAATCATTGGTAGTGGTGTGTATAATAGGCAATTCTACGTTAGTTGAAGAATAGTATATCTATATCTGTACATACATACATACATACATACATACATACATACATACATACATACATACATACATACATACATACATACATACATACATACATACATACATACATACATACATACATACATACATACATACATACATATGTGTGTGTGAGCACATGTAGATTGGTTATTCGACGTGCTAGTCGAGAGAAACACGTGCAAACCATCCCACGCATGTCGTGTGTTGACTAAGTCAATCGTTACATGGCCAAACCTACTAGTAAATGTGTTTTCTTGTATATACTATAATCTTTTTCTTTGATTTTACCATAACTTTTTATTGTGACTCGATTCACGAATAGTTTTCACGGTAGCTTCTTGGCAGAGAGCAACATGGTGATATAAGTCTCACTAATAAATGCCACATAAATAAGATTTCGTTAGTAAAAATCTTATACACATATATACATATATATTGAGCGTTATTCTTCAACGACATGTAGAATAGAATATTCTACATGCCCGATATTATCTTGATCGATCAAGCTATGCATGCGACTAATCAATGCATTGGATTGCTCCATTGACCGAGCCATGCATCGAGCTAACAAACTAATAAATGTGTTCCTTGTTTGTACATGAATATTTTTCTTTGTTTTAGCCATAACTTTTATTAGCGACTCAGATTCACAAATGAATTTCACGATAAATTATTGTGATGAGAAGAACGAGAATGATATAAGTCTAGCTAATAAACAATAATTTTACTAGCTAGTAACATATTTTACTACATCTATATGTAGAAATTACTATATTTCTATATAGATTTTACTATCATAAAATAGTAAATTGATGTTCATTTCTGATAAAATTTACTATCATATGTATATACACACACGTATATAGAAATGCTATTCTACATTGCGTGTAGAATAGCATATTCTCTGCATGACCAGTTTTCTTACCTACCAGAGCCGTGTGTGGTTTTAATTAGTGCAACGTCTTGTTAGTTGACTAAGCCCATTCGTGGCAAAACTACTAGTAAGCGTGTTTGTACATAAAGTACTAATAAATGCTACTAAGTCTTTGGTACATGAATCATCTCTTTTTGATTTAGCCATAACTTTCAAATAAGAATGATTTTGGTCTTCAAATTTTGTAGGATTGTAGAATCTCGCATCCTCTACAAATGATAATTTTTTGAGAATTTTTCAAAATATGTACATGTGTTTTCATGAACTTTAAAAACACTTGATATGTTGCCTTTACTATTCAAACAAATGACATGTTACAAGTTATTCGCGGATGTTACCATATTAAAACAAAATGTTACACAACAACTTTATACGAGGATATAGTAATATATTGAGTAATAGACAGTAAAATGTTATCTTCTTGAAAAGTAAAAGATAGTATGTGATGTGGTTTGGTACTTTGTTATTTTCATATCTCTCAAATCTGATTGAGTTTTATCATCAAATTTTATAGTGTTGTAGAATCTCAACTCCCCTACATGTGGTAATTTTTGAGAATTTTAATAGTAAAATGTTATTTTTGTGATAAAAGATAGTATATCTTGTTGTTTAGCACTTTGTTATTTTCATATCTCTCAAATACTATTGAGTTTGGTCTTCAAATTTTATAAGGTTGTATAATGTCACCTCGTTTACGATTAATTTTTGAGATTTTTCAAACGTTTTCTGCTGGTCAGATAAATAGGAATAAATTCTTATTCATGGAAACCATATGTACACATTTTCAAAATTTCTCAAAATATTACCATAGATAAAGGAGGTGATATTATACAACCCTGTAAAATTTGATAATTAAAATCAATATCGGAGGAAATATATGAAAAACAAATTCATTGACTAGTGATTTTCACTATTTAATGCTTTGTCAATTTCATATCTTTCAAATGCGATTGAGTTTGGTCTTCAAATTTTGGAGGGTTTTAGAAGATCACCTATGCTACATATGGTAACTTTTAAGATTTTTGAAAACTTTTAAATATAATTTTCATTGGTTTTACATCATAATACTCTTGTATAGATCCTATAGTAACACATTGAGTAATAGGTAGTAAAATGTAGTTTTCTTGAGAGTAAAAGGTAGTATATATCTGCTATTTAGTACTTTGTTATTTTTATATCTCTAAAATCCGATTGATTTTGGTCTTCAAATTTTACAAGGATATACAATATCACCTCCCTAGGTGTCGAATTTTTTGAGATTTTTCTCAAAGTAAAATGTTATTTTCTCACAGTAAAATGTTATTTTCTCATAGTAAAGATAATATATCTTGTTGTTTGGTACTTTGTTATTTTCATATCTCTCAAATCTGATAGAGTTTGGTCTTCAAAATTTACAGGGCTGTAAAAACTCACCTCCCCTACGTGTGGTAATGTTATGAGAATTTTTTAAATATTTTACTGTAGGTTTGACAAACAGAACTAAATTCTTATTCACGAAAACCAAAAGTAAACATTTTCAAAACTTCTCAAAAAAATTACCATAGATGGGAGAGGTGAGATTATACAACCCTATAAAATTTAAGCCCAAAATCAATATCAGCTGAAAGATATGAAAAGCAAATCGATTGACTAGTCATTTTCTTTGTTTAGTGCTTTGTCAATTTCATATCTTTCAAATGCGATTGATTTTGGTATTCAAATTTTGCAGAGCTGTAGAAGCTCACCTACCCTACATATGATAATTTTGTGAGATTTTTTGAAAACATATACATATAATTTTCATAAATTTTACATCATAAGACTGTTGTTTGCAGCATATAGTAACACATTAAATAATATGCACTAAAATGTAGTTTTCTTAACAGTAAATGGTACTATATGCTGCTGCTTAGTACTTTGTTATTTTTGTATCATTTAAATCTGATTGAGTTTGGTCTTCAAATTTTACAAGTTGTAGAATCTCACCTCACCTACGTATGGTATTTTTTGAGAATTTTTTACAGTAAAATGTTATATTTTTTACAGTAAAAGATAGTATAGATTGTTGTTTGGCACTTTATTATTTTTATATCTATCAAATCCGATTGATTTTGGTCTTCAAATTTTACAGGGTTTTAGAACCTCACCTCCCGTACATGTTGTAATTTTTTTGAGAATTTTCAAATATTTTACTTCACGTCCGACAAAGAGAACTTAATTCTTATTCATGAAAACTATAAGTACACATTTTCAAAAATTCTAAAAAAATTACCATAAATAGGGGAGGTAAGATTATACAATCCTATAAAATTTTAAGACCAAAATCAATATCAGCTGAAAGATAAGAAAAAGACAAATTCGGCTAACTAGTTAGTTTTTAGTGTTTAGTATTTTGCCAATTTCATATCTTTCAAATGCGATTGAGTTTGGTCTTCAAATTTTGCAGAGTTGTAGAAGCTTACCTACCCTACATATGGTAATGTTTTGCAATTTTTTGAAAACTTGTACATATGATTTTTATAAATTTAACATCATAAAGCTGCTGTATGTAACATATAGTAACACATTGAGTAATAGGCAGTAAAATATAGTTTTCTTAACAATAGAAGGCAGTATATGCTGCTGTTTAGTACTTTGTTATTTTCATATCTCTTAAATTATGTTAAGTTTGGTCTTAAAATTTTAAAAGGTTGTAGAATCTCACCTGTCCTACGTGTGGTAATTTTTTGAGATTTTTTACAGTAAAATGTTATTATTTTGTCAGTAAAAGATAGTGTAGGCTGCTGTTTGACACTATTTTATTTTCAAATCTCTCAAATCTCATTGAGTCAGTCTTCAAATTTTATAGACTTGCAGAAGCTCACCTCCCCTACGTGTGGTAATATTTTGAGAAATTTTCAAAGTTTTTACTGCAGGTCCGACAAAAAAACTAAATTCTCAAAAAATTACCATAGATAGGGGAGGTGAGATTATACAATCATATAAAATTTTAAGAAAAAATCAATATCAGCTGAAAGATATGAAAAAGACAAATTCGGCTGGCTGGTGATTTTTCACTATTTAGTGCTTTGTCAATTTCATATCTTTCAAATGCGAATGAGTTTGGTCTTAAAATTTTGCAAAGTTGTAGAAGCTCACCTAACCTACATATGGTAATTTTGTGAGATTTTTTGAAAACTTGTACATATGATTTTCATAAATTTTACACTATAAAGCTGTTGTATGCAGTATATAGTAACACATTGAGTAATAGGCAGTAAAATATTTTTTTTCTTGAGAGTAAAATATAGTATATGCTGTTGTTTAGTACTTTATTATTTTTATATATCTTAAATTTGATTGATTTTAATCTTTAAATTTTACAAGGTTGTAGAATCTCACCTCCCCTAAGTGTGGTAATTTTTTGAGAACTTTTCACAGTAAAATGTTATTTTTTTGACGGTAAAAGATAGTATAGGCTGTTGTTTGGCCCTTTATTATTTTCATATTTCTCAAATACTATTGAATTTGGTATTCAAATTTTGCAGGATTGTAAAAGCTTACCTCCCTGACATGTGGTAATTTGTTTTAAAAAATCAAACATTTCTTGGAGGTCAGAAATAGAACTAAATTCTTATTCATGAAAACCATAATTAAACTTTTTAAAATTTTCTAAAAAAATTACCATAGACAGGGGAGGTGAGATTATACAACCCTATAAAATTTTAAGACCAAAATCAATATCATCCATATATTTTTCATGGACTTTTACTGCCAAATAACTAAAAAATATATGTACAATTTCTGAAAAATTCCCAAAGCATTACCATACGTATGGTATGTGAGTTTCTGCAGGCTTGTGAAATTTTAATACCAAACTCAGTCACATTTTAAAGATATGAATTTGACAAGTGCTAATCACTAACGAATAATAAATTTTTCACTTTCATATATTTCAAATTCATTGAGTTTGGTATTCAAATTTCTGGTGTATGAAACTCACATTCCCTACCTATGGTGATTTTTGAGAATTTTTAGAACTTGTACATATAGTTTTATGAACTTTATTGTCGAATAATTGATATATGCGAGAATATCTTGCGGATATAGTAATTTCATGTTGTATATGTAGTCGTTTCATGTTGTACATATAATATTTTTGTTAGCGATCGGAAAAATTATTGTTTAATAGCGAGACTTATATCATTTTATTCCTCTCGTCGTCGATGAGTCTTGGTGAAAACCATTCAAAATCCGAGCTAACAATAAAAAGAAATGGCTAAAATAAAGAAAAAGCGATTCATGTACAAACTACAATACGCATTAACTAGCTAGGTTGACCAACACATGAACTAGCAGCTGATTCAGTAGTAATTCAATCTGTTGTTCTATAGTAAAACGTATTTGTGATTTACTACCGAATTGGATTCAATCAGTACTGTGTGCTTTGCATGCACTTCGCAAGTAAATTCATCAGTTGTTCTGTAGTGAAATGTTATGATTCACTACTAGGCTGTATTTATTGGTGTTGTTTGCAACGCATTAACTCACTACGTTTCGACTAGCGTGTGGAATAGCCTAATCTGCGCGTAAACGCAGATTAACGCTACCGTATACGTATATACGTATACATATGTATATGTGTATACATATAACTATACAATATATACATATATATCTTTACTATTTCTAATTTGAAGTTGGTGGTGATACGCTTGTTCTCCACCTCCTCACGCACTTCTCACGTGCTCCCCTTCCACGAGCGCTCCTACGCGTGACACCTGATACCTTAAAAAAACCTACCCGTACTAAAAAAAGCTGATCTTAGATAAACCGAAAAAAGCCAAACCCCACCCACAAATATGCGTGCCAGTCGATTTGACCTGGAATCGACAAGGTAAAAAATATAAAATTTACTTAAAGCCGATCGTGAAGATCAATCGGCTTAAACTCAACCAGCTTGAAGCCAATCAGATCGAGGGTAATGATAAGTCTAATTAGCCGATAGTGAAGATCAATCGGCTTAGATTCAATCAACTCAAAACCGATTAAATCGAGATAAAAAAGGGTAAATCTAACTAGCCGATTAAGGCTAATCAGAGGATAAAGGCAGATCAATTCTAAAGAAGATGATGCGCAACAAGATCAGAATAAATCAAACCTGGGGCGTAACTGAGGATGATCAACAATCGGCGATGCGCAACTTTATTGATCAAAACTAAGTTACAAGAATCAAAATTACAGAAACTACTCTAGTCGATGAAAATAGATGAAAAGTAGGCGAATTGGTTGATTGGCTCGGCGACTTTTACGATCACCTCTAGACCTCTTTTATACCCATTGGCGATAGAGTCACGATACAACACGTTAGGAGTAGAATGCATATCGGCCTCTATTTGGATGGTGTTTTCCTTAACAACTTTGTTCGTTTCCAAATATCTTCAATCATATCTGATCGTATCTTGTTGATCTTGGGTAGCGATTCGACTCTATCTGCCAAATTTTGCTGCAAACATATGCCCCCCATTTTTGGGAGATAACATGTCATCTTTCAAAAAATTTCATCATCGGCTTGAACATATAATTTCTTATCATAGCCAAGATTTTAACTACATCGAGTTAATTTGGCTTTCAGGTCGGTAATCGGCCAACTTGTATATTCGTAGTTGAGTTTTAGCCAATCAAGATCCATCCATTTCCTTAGACAAACCGATGCACACTATATGATCCCACGTTGATCGCTTACCAAATAGGCTATCTTTCGAGCCGACGGGTGGTATGGTTTTCCAGACTAGATCGGCTTTGTCGAACTAAAATCATTAGTCGAATCCATTTTTTTCTTCCTCCACTCCTTTTTCGCAATTTTAATCGGATGAAGCCCATTAAAAGTTTTACCCCTTTGTTTTTCTTGTTTAGCTTCCCTCATCTCTTGGGTCCTTAGCCGCTCAAGCCTTCTTCTTTGTGATCGGCTTAAACCTAGAGGAAACCATCTCGGCTTTGGTTCGATCGACTTACATATTTTTCTTACCAGATTCATACTAGCCATGAGCTAGACCCTTCATCTTGGTCTTGTTTTGCGCTTATTGTCGGCTTAGAAATTCTATCTTTATCCGACCATCGCTGCTTATCACCTTGACATGGGTAATACCGCTTCGGACATGTGTTTGGTGATGGCAAAGCTAATCCCCTCTCCCAGCAAAATTGCCAAAAAGGGCACCGCTAGTGAGCTCTTTCAGGGCCGCTTGGTCGATATTCATTAACCGGCCGATGTGGAGGACTTCGTCGTGGTCTTTCATTCCTCCTTTCATATTTTGCTAGTAGTTGGGAAAAAGTGGGCTTCGACTTCTGTATCGGCTTACGTAGTGGCAAGGTTCTTTCAGCCTAATAACCCTTTGGTGTGATTGTTTTAAAAATTTTCCCTTCACGGTCGGCTTTTATTTGTATAGAGCCAACAATAATAATGAGTATCTTATTGCTATCAGAATTTGATTGTACATCGGCTTGACACGTCATTTTTATAGCCGATGATATATGAATTTGATCCTTAGGCTCTGCATTTTCTGTCGGCTTTTCCTTCTTTTTAGAGCAATGGACCATGTTAATTGGAAAAGGATCAGCATCCAGCTGCATCGTCGGCTCTTCTAAAAATTTTAATTGGTCATCCTCTATAGCCGATTGTATCTTGTCTTTGTTATTCTTCAATTCATCTTTGAAACCCTTTTCATTGGAGAAACGGCTTTCTTGGGCTGATACTCGTTGTAGGAGATGACTCAAATTGGTGAATTCCTGCTCGCTAAATTTTTGACACCAATAACTGATTGAGTTTCAGTCATATCTATTAATCCCAACAAAAGCGATCATTTTGTTGTGAAAATAGGCTATATTGGTATATTAGCAATTACCACATCGAATTAAATGCTAGAAACCTTTATACTACCTCTATAAGCTTAGCTCTGGTTTCTTCCAGCTCTGCATTCGTCTTGCACTCCTTACTGATGAGTACATGGTTAAGAGATTCAATATCTTGCGATTTGTCATTTATGTCTTTCAGTTTTTGTTTCATCTTATAAATCTTTTTTGTTAACTCATGTTTTCCCTTCAATTGTTCTATCTTCACCTCAAGTTTTCGTTTAGCATCCAACAGTTTTCCATGTTGTCTATCTTGTTTGTAGGCTCTATTTTATATGTGTGTGCAATTTACAGTCACTGAGACATAAATAAATATATGATGAATAATTGTAGAATAGAGTGCTATCAGGTGTCGAGCTATTGAAGGTTAGACCTTCAGTCTCCTCGCCACAAGATGCAGGGATGCTAGAGATTAATCTTTTACCTCCACTGCACCAGGGTCATATAATCAAAATTAAACTAGACAATTAACTAAGCAAATAAGGCCTTGAACTCTTACCTTCCTAAATTATGCATAGTTCGACTAAGCAGTTATAAAGAGTATTTGAAGTCAATTTCACTATTCAAATGATCAAAATCAGATTATGAACAGTTCGACCAAGCAGGTATAATCAACAATTGACTAAATAGAGGCTATGAACAGAGCAAGCCAAGTAATCATAATCAGTATATTCAGCAATAATCAAACGAGTATCAAACTAGATACTAAATATGATGATCAAGCTCAAAGATAATGAAATAAAAGCAATACTTTCTAACATTAACAGGAAGCAACTCTATGGTTCAAGATCACAATCGCTACTTTAATTGTTTTAGTTCATCAATAGACCCATAGCATCGTTGAGAATACAACCGACAGTAACCTTGGCGTAACGAAGCTAGGGAGGCGGAAGGGCGGCGCATGCATCGTGGGCGAGAAGGCCACGAGGGCAACGTGGAGAGTCGAGCTAGGGGCGTCGCGAGCCGAGGAGGCGGAGGCGACACAGCCACCGTGGGGCTGGGGAGGCCGAGGGTGACACGGGAGGAGGCGGAGGCGACCACGAGGACCGTGGAGCCGGGAGGCGGAGGGGCACGATACGGGCGAGGAGGCGAGGGTGTGACACGGCGAGGAGAGAACTCCTTTTAATAGAATGGAGGAAGCCGAGTGTTCAAGCACGAGGTGACACCTCAGCTTTTGGTATTTGAATACATCGGGAGAAGTCGAGAGGTCAAGCACGGGAAAGCATTTGGTATTACTATCACGATCGGTTCTAACATAAAAAAACCGATCGTGATGACTATAATCACCATCAGTTCTGATGTGAGAACTGATAATTTTATATTTGAAACCCAACGAAATTTTGTTGAAACACGAGTGAAACCGTGTGAAACTCATTTATTTTTTACTTGCCAACCTCATCACTTTAATTCGGGGAAATTTGGAATGTTACACAATATAAACTGTCTGTGTATACATAGGTAACTACAGGAATACTTGAGTACAACCATACAAGTAGTGCGTACAAACACAAGCACAACACATATATGCACAATATATATATTCCACATTTTATCTCTACTACTTCTAATTATGAGTTGGTGGTGGAACGTCCGTTCTCCACCTCCTCATGTTACCCATCGGTCCCCTCCTCCACCCACGCGCGCGGCTCCCCCTCCTGCTCTGCGATCTCCACTTCTCCCTCTACCCAGGGTAAACAAAATCGGTATGGAAAAGATCGCATAAAATTCGAAATTCGTAAATCGAAAATATCAAGCCGAAAATCGTTAAAAATCGTAGAGTTTCAGAATCAAACTTTTGGGGGGGGGGAAAAACCAAAAAATTGTCCGTTTTTATGGAAAATCGACATATTAGTTGAACTTTTTTTGTGGTTGATTTTTTTGAGCGATTTTCGTTGATTTTCTTTGAAAATCGAGAAATTTTCACCGATTTTCGACCAGTTTGCGTCGGACAAATTTTTCTAAAATTTTAAATTTGTTGGAGATAACTCAATATCTCAACTTACCATATATATTGGTTCTATCTATAGTTTGTTAGGAGTCAAATCTTGTACAACTAGGACTCTTTGGCTATATAAATCAACCCCATTGTAATCTTGGAGCATTATAGTGGATTGTTTCCGTGGTTTTTTTCGCGAGGTTTTTCCGTTAAATCTGTCTCGGATATTTTGCGTGCTACTAACCCTAACAAGTGGTATCGAGCACTACCTGGTTTCGCTGCTTGGCTTCCGCCGAGTTCGCCGCACGGGACGGCGCCGGCCGACCGCCGATCCGACTGCTCGTCGCGATCCAACTTCTTCGTGTTGTTCGCGATTGATGGAGCGTACCGGGATTTCCATCTTGTAGTCGCCGCTTGTGGCCGAGCCCGTCCAGCCCTCGTGTCGATCACGCGAAGCCCGTCCCACCGCGGGCAGCGCACGACAGATTGTTTTGCTGCAGTTCGATTTTGCTCGTGATGACCTCTTTCTTGCTTGCGCAGCTACCGGAGCTTTTCTTGTTTTCCTGCGTGTATCCCCGGCATGCAGTTCAGGATGCACAATGAACCTTTTGAGCGTGAGATGGAGATCTTCACCACGCTCATAGTCAACACATGTTCGCTGGTCAGGGAGGCCCAATCATCCTGTCACAAATTGAGAACGAGTATGGAAACATCATGAGCAATCTAAAAGATGCCCAGTCTGCTTCGCATACATCCATTGGTGCGCAGACATGACTGCGGATTTCTTTATCGCAATTCAGGCGGGATTTATCATCGGCGATTTATTCGACGTTTCATCGTTAACTTTGGAGAGAGAAAAAATAATATCAGTTAAGAAGACAACTACATTTGATATTTCATCACCATTAATTGGAATTTGGTGTTTATTCACCGTTTGGATACGTTGTCCATTATGGAGGTTTTGGCAATGTTCATTTGGAATCTGATGACACCCTCATGTTTGCATTATACTCTTCAGAGTTTTTCTAGTGAAGTTTTTTGCTCTAATGTCATTTTCAGATGAAGTATTGAAGTGCAAGGAGTTTTCTTCTGCGTGGATACTACGACGTTCTTTTGCTATCTTTGCTCGATATGAGGGGTCTACTGCAATTTACTCCATTAGCAGCACGATAGTTTTTCTTCATCATGGCATTTTTAAGGAGTAGTTTCAACCATGTTATGGATTTTCATTAGGCAGTTTGTTGAATTTTATGTTCTATGTCGAGCATTCCAAAATTCTATATTATGAGTTCTTCACTATCTACCTAGCACCTCAGTTGATGTCTTGGCTTATGCCGTTTGATAATTGAGCGTTTGTTTCAGGAGGTCAGTTACACAGGCTCAGACTTTTCTGGGGTTATGAATCCTTGAAGACCCAGATTTCTTCGTCTGTTTTGTTACAATTGTGTGTTTGGATTGACTGTTCCAGTCTTTCTCTTGACCTGCTGGTAGTTTGCTCAATATTGCTTCATTTATCAGAAACGTTTGGACAAGACTGTTTCAGTCTTTTATACCCTTGGTGGTTTTTCGCACTACAAGTGTTTGACTTGACTGTTCCAGTCTTCCTCGTTCAGTACTCCTTTGGACTTTTAACGCACTTGTATTCATGTGCTTAATTACCTTAGGGTTTTCTGGAAACAATTTCATTATAGATTTTGAGTTAAGGGGAGGTTTGTTGGAGATAACTCAATATACCATATTTATTGGTTCTATCCATAGTTTGTTAGGAGTTAAATCTTGACTCTTTGGTTATATAAGTTAACCCCCTGTACTTGTATTCTTAGAAGTATTATAGTGGATTGTTTCCCGTGATTTTTTCCCGCATGGGTTTTTTCACGTTAAACCTGTCTCCAAATATTTTGCCGTGCTACTAACCCTAACAAAATTAGATCCGTTTACCAATCGCTTTTAAAAACCCAACCACGTCAATACTATCGAAATGCTCTATTTTCGTCGACTCTGTGAACCTTGGTCCAGCTCGGTGCTCCTTGCCTGCTGCTAGCTGCTGCCTAGCCTAGCCTAGCCTAGCCAGCGGCCAACTGGCCATCACCTGGGAACTAACGCAAGTGTGGCATCCATCGGCAGAGTTGCTGTTGTTCGTACGTCGTTGTCCGCGTGGTGCTGTGCTACGTCCTGTAGGTGCATCGTCCCGCGTCAATTTCTTGCTCTGGCAAATATCAAATCCCCTTTCCTTCGCTTTCCATCTCGCTCCATAGATATGTGGTCTTTGTGCGATTTCGCCGCCCGATCACCGTCTCGTTCATGGCACGTTTGACCCTTCCGGTCCACACGTATGACCTTTGCGCCGGTCGCGCGCACTCGATGTTCCCTTCTCTCAATCGATCGGCATTGCTTCTTTGCTCTCGAGTCTCGACAATGACGCGAAACGGCCGGGCAGGTGTACGGTGAGGCTGCGAGTCGTCCGCCTCCTAGCCTTCTCCCCTCGACAAACGAACGAAGTGTCGTGAACTGGCCGAGCCCGGGTATCCGTACGTAAACGTAGGAATTTGTTGAGAAGAATACTCCAGTTTTGATCTATCGGATTTTCCTCGCGATTCATGCATCAGCTTTGTCTACAGCGATGTTAGCGGCTCTTCGGTGCCTATCGCGCTCTCCGGCGAAGCCGGCTGGCCGCCGCCGCCATCAATTGCATCCGACGCTGCACGACCCCGGCTGAATGCCTTATTTTTTATATTAAGTAAATAAATCGAAGGCGTTGTCAAAGAGGAGGTGGAGTAAGAGGGGTGGCGTCGACGCGGTAGCCACGTAGAGCAGCTGGGTGGCGACGTGATGGACATCGATGGCGTGATAACAGAGGATGGTGACACCGTAGTAAAGCACTGTAGCACATTTAGAAATACTGTTTACTTTCTGTGATCTGATGGTGTTCATACTTAACGACTACCAAACCAAAGTTGCAGCGGACGTTGTACTTGTAGCTACACGGGATCCCTCACTAATAATATAACAGCCAACCACATTTTGCTGTAGCAGGATCCTGGAATTGCTCAAATACTCTCATTGCGACGTTGAATCGTATGATGTGATGGCACGTCAACACAGGAATTAAAGACAGGTTGCCTCAAACGACTGCTGCGGTGTTTTCTTTCCCGATACTAGTTATATAAATCTTAAAAGGAGTTAAGGGATAAATAATTATTATCTACTTTTTATTTATATTTTAATATTTATTTAACTGTAAAGAAAAACACCTCTCAATATATTAAAGGTTCATAGGGAGCAGCAAAGAAAAAGATGAATAAGATAGAAGTTCTCGTAAAAGAAAACATCTAGCTCTTAGGTTCTGTTTGTTTCGATTTAGATTTTTGGCTTAAAGCTAGTTTTTTTTGGCTTAACGAGCTTTTAAGTCAAGACATATTGTTTGGTATCTTGGCTTTTTGATGAGTTGGATGGTATAGCCATGGTTCACAAAATCGGCGAAAACCGCGGTTTTATATCTAAAACCACTCGGTAAACCGTTTTAATTTAATTTTTTTCAAAAAAATTGAAAAAATTGTAAAAATTTATTGCATTGAAGACCACTCGAAAACCATTGAAAAACCTGAAAACCGCTCGAAAACCGTTTCTTAAGAACATTCAATCGCCTGTGAAAAACCGAACTGTTTTCGATTTTTTTTCAAAAAAATTTGATATCTTAACCGTTCGGTTTTTGCGGTTTCAGTGATTTTTGAGCGGTTTTTGAATTTCGTACGGTTTTTCGAAATTCGGGTTTATGAACCCTGGGTCTAGCTTATTGTTAGAAAGTTTGAAATACCCTTTAAGGTTGTAAGGACATTTCTTATGTATTGATTTATCTAATACAAATGTTTCATACTTTTTCACCGAATATCGTATTGAAAAGCATAGATTAATCTTGAGATCAAACTTCATTCAGTATAATTATTTATCAACTTGATCCGGGTCGGTGGAGGCGGGGAGGCGAGGGCAGCGGGGAGGAGGAGGTCGGGGCGGCGAGAGACCATAGCGGCGGAGGAGAATGCATGTCGCCGCGAGGCGAGAAAGGCGAGGAGAAATGAGGAGATGGGAGGATTCTTGAGTTTACATATGATGGCATTTTGTGGGTAATTTTGGGGACTTCGGTGGCAAATGGTTATTTCATCCAAAAAGCACCTCTCACGGCTTTTGGTTTATAGTTATGTGGAGGCTTTTGGTTTTTTTTAAGCCTGGCTTAAAAGTCAGTCGTTTGTTTTGGCTTTGACTTTTTTGCTTTTAAGCCAGTGAAAAAGCTGAAACAAATAGGGTCTTAATCTGGTGAATTTAATTACAATAGTCATCGGATCTTTCTAACAAAAATAGAAATATATTACAAATTCTCACAAAAAAGCAAAACATCTAGCTTTTAATCTAGTAAACCCTAATTAAAATTCTAGAAATATGCTTTTGAGGAAAAAAGATAAGGTAAGAAATTTGATTTGTATATATATAAATTGTTAACTATTATGTATAAAAGTCGATGACAGGTTTTTTACGATCGCGAAGAAAATATAGAATAACCTACAAATTCTAAAAAGCATTTTGACTCATTATTTGGAGAACCTCCACGGAATGAAAAGATTAAGAGGGCTATACATCGACAGGTGTTTACTCGGCTATACCGATATAAGAAATGTAATGTATACTAAAAGAAGTATTGAAAGAAAGAGACAATCATTGCAATAATAAAAGTAAGAGAGGATGAAATATAAATGGAAAATATTATGTTATGCTACGTATACTATTTTGTTTTGTAAGTATTTGGAGATGAAAGTTCTGATTATATATAACAAGTATTGCGAAACGAAGTGAATATATTTTCTCCTACAATGTATCATATTAAAATATCATAAATAGAGTTCTGCAACGATCTATTTTTTAAAAGAAAAATCATATATGTATTACGAAATTATTTAAATATATTTTAAAAATGATGCACACGCAAGTGCGTGATCCACCTTGTTAGCTAGGGGAAAAGCACGAAAGAACTACTCGTATTTAATTTAAATTTCGAGGATAAACTTCACGATGAATGGGAAGTGTTCGATCTCAAGACCAGTCTTGGTCAGTTGGTCGGCTCTGTATATTTGGGCCTAATGACGAGCCGCCAGCCGTTATGTGTGGTAAGAGGGCTAAATATTCTCCCTCCTTAACACGCACCAAGTTACACTTCTAACCTATATATAAAGTGTGGTTACAATCTCGGACCTTG
The DNA here is from genome assembly GCA_036346275.1 of Otatea glauca. Taxonomy (NCBI): domain Eukaryota; kingdom Viridiplantae; phylum Streptophyta; class Magnoliopsida; order Poales; family Poaceae; genus Otatea; species Otatea glauca. The sequence goes on from CM070721.1 coordinate 56,916,835, forward strand.
TTTGCATCGAAATTTATGAACTTTTTTAAAAGAGGAGGACGGGAGCCGATCTAATCCAGCAGTAGGTCAGTCTTCCTCTCCTCTTCGCTCCCCAACCGAGAGACCTCCCCACCTCAGCTTCTCTCTCACGCCGCCGTAGGCCATCGCGGTGGCCGAGCGGTGGCGGTAGGGCTTTCATAGCACCCTCTCCCCTCAATCTCTTTAGTCTAACTTCCCGGATTTATGCGCGAGCGTTCGCGGCTGGTGGTGAAGATCCACAGGGACCGGTGTTGTGGCCAGCATCGCATCCTCCCGCACAGATCTAGGTCGGATCCGACCGAGCGCATCCGTGTTGCTTCGCGGTTGCGGATCGGCCGGATCCGCCCTCCTCCTGCCGTTTGGTCGTGCGGTTGTATGCGAGGTGGATGACGGGTTGTGCGGGCTCGTGGTCCATATAGGCGTGATGAGGTAGGTGTTCTTCTGGCGGTGAGTCATGGTCATCGAGGTCGGTGGCGTCTGCCGGTGGCAAGGTGTGACGGTTTGGTGGGCACCGTGCTCGGGTGGCGGGCCAGCGGCGAGGCTGCCGTAAGGCGACATCGGGTGTGGTGCTCGAGGACCTTACGGAGTCGGCCTCGTTTGCGGCGACTATACCAGAGTTCGGGCGGTGCTCGCTCTAGCGCGGGGAGCAGGCCATCCGCGTCATTGTCGGCAGCGAGCTCAAGGAGGCCGGCAAGAGGATGGCGTAGGAGTTGCCTGTGTCGATGATGAGGTGGATGCTGGCTGGTCGGTGCTTTGGTCAAGAGGGCTTTGGTGCTCTAGTCGGTGTGGCGCTGCATCTTTGGTCGGTGCTCTAGTCGGCCTTGGCGAGAATGCGGGTGGTGCAGTCGGTGGAGAGTCGCGGCAGCGTGGTTGTCGCAATGTTGTTGTCGAGCTCCTCTACGCATGCCATGGAGACAGTGGCGGCGGGTGAAGGGCTCCAACAGGGGTCTAGCCTTGTTGGTGTAGTTGCTAATTTAGGGAGTCTTCAAGTTTGTTGGTGCTCCCCCTGTTGGGTGAGTAGTCGGTACTGTCGTATTTTTCTCTCTGGAGGCTACTGTGTTACTCTTTTCTTCTGAAATAAAAGCGAGCTTCATCCTTAGTTTGAAAAAAAAAAGAAAAGAAAAGAGGAGGACCCGTATTCATAACTTAATAAGAGTATCATGCTTTCTTGCTCGATACGATTGTGACATTGTCTGTTGTATCGGTTAATATGAATGCTGAAGCCTGGTTATGTCAGTATTAGTAGGCACAGCGGCTTCGGAGCTGAGAGAATAAAAGTGAAGCTCGCTGCTGTTCCATTGTCCATCCCTTCCCTTCAAACTCGGGCGCACACGTACGTAGGAGCCTGCAGGGAAGTAAGATGTGCTTAGAGGCCACGGGACTCGCCGGCAGGATAATGCTCGGTCTCGTCGCCGGCATCTTCGGGACAGGTGCAGTCGCGTGTGTTTACTACTTGCGTTTGCATCATGATTTAGTTTTCTTGCTAGGTTGCAGCGACTTTCCGGTTCACGCATGCTTGACTTACAATTTTACGGCGATTCTATGCATCAAGCGTGTTCTTAGTTCTTACTTTGATGCGTGCATGCAGCTGGTACAATACTTGGAACCATGGTTGGTTTCCTGTCAGGCTTCATCAACGATAATGGCTTGATCCAGGGGACGTTGGTCGGAGCAATCTCTGGAGCTGTCATCTCCATGGAGGTTGCCGAGTCGATCGTGAAGATATGGTGCTGCAAGGAGTATTCCATGGCTTCGCGAATCCAACGCATGGTTAGCACGCAACTAAGTACTCGTTTTCAACTGCAGTAATTCTTGCGAATTCGTCATGTGTAAATTAACTAAGTTCCTCAGTTTCTTGTGTTCCGTAACCTTGTGGTCAACCGCCTCCTTCGCGCTTCGGTGTTCCCTACCTTAAGCAGAGTGTTGGATAGCCAGGTACTTGATTCTAAAATCTCAAAGGAATTTCTGAATGTTTAACAAAAACAATCTACCATGCCATAAATTTTCGATTTGGACATGCGAAAAAGAGGAAACAATAGAACAGGACGAATTCTGTCGAAAGCTAAATATAAAAATATAAGGAAAAAAGGGAATTCCTTTCCAAGAAAAAGAAAAAAAAGGGGGAAATTATAAGTTCATACTAGCTGAAATCTGAACGATTTTGTTTCTCCTAGCATATACATTTTGTGTTTAGAATTGAAATGCGCTAACGAAGGTTACACCCTTTTGTGCCATTGAGATGAATGCGAATGCGATGCAGCCGCGCTTTGGTCGAGGAGAGCGGTGACATGTTTGAACCGAGTTACCCCGTGGTGCGTATGCGGAGGGCCGCCGTGGAGAACCTTCCGGTGATGAAGTTCAGTATGGACGGCGGCGACGCCACTGCAGGGCAAACCACCTGCCCCATTTGTCTTCATGTCAGCACTCTAGCAGCTACGCCACTTGAGCTAGCTAGCTAGCTCTTTCTTTCTGCTGCACATGTAACTTCAAAACACCGTACAACTGACAAGATGATGTTCGATCATTTTTAGGATTTCCAAACCGGTGAGAGTGCGAGGAGATTACCTGATTGTTACCACGTTTTCCATTTGATGTGCATCGACAGCTGGCTCCTGTGGCATGCCGAGTGTCCGCTGTGCCGCCGTGCTGTCTACTAGTTGCAGGAACCAAGACTGGAGGAGGATGAATCAAGGAGAGATGGTTATGATTGTGCAGTTGTTACCTACAACACGAAGCTTTTTTTCACATGGTACCTGTATGGAAAAAAACGAAACTTCTAGAAAAGAGATAAAAATTGGAAATGACTATTTTACGGTCGCTCGCACCCATGTTTTCATGCGGTCCCGCCGCAAACCATTCTCCATGCGAAATGTGTCACGTGCAGAGAGGAAGAGCATTTGGGGCGCTAGCTAGCCATGCATGGGAGACAAAGAGCATTACGGTGATTTTTTTATTTGAGTTGAATTTTTGGACGAATTTGAAAATTTATGAGTTTAAATTTTTGACTTGAAATTTTATAGTCAAAACATTGCAAAACAAAAGTTTTTTTTCAAATCAAAACTTTTAACTTGAGAAACTTTCAACTCGGAAAAGTCTCAACTTGAGAAACTTTCAACTGGGAAACTTTCAACTGAGAAAATTTCAACTCGGAAAAATTCAAATCGAGGATTTTCAACTAGGAAAATTTTAACTCGAGAAATTTCAAACCAGAAAATTTTCAAGTGAGGCAATTTTAGGAAGGGGAATTTCAAAAACTTTATGTTCGAAAATTGTCAGTTCAAAAAGTTTCAATTCAAATAAATTTGTTTCGAAAAATTTCGACTAAAAAATTTCAAGTCGAATTTCTTTTGACTATTTTCAAATTTCGTCCAAAAAATCAACTCGAAAAATTTAAACTTGAATAAAAAATTCGACTCTCAAAAAATCTGCTCGATTTAGACCATTTCAATGCATTTAGTCGCGTGTTCTTTCCCTCCTGCGTGCAAACACTGATCTGGGTGCTCCTTCCTCTCAACGTGCGACACATGTCAAGTGGAGAAAGGATGCGCTACGAGATGTGGCGGTCACGGGAGGCTAGAGCGCATGGAATGGCTCCTACGGCCGACCGTAAATTATCATCCCATATGAGGGAGGGACAACATCACACACATGCCGGCCCAGGGTGCAATTCCGAGAGAGGTAGAAGGGTTACAAATATATTTTGCCTGATGTGAAGACCAGTCTTTTCGTAAGGACAAGTGACCTAGCTCGATCGTGTTTTTAACCTCCCATCCATTTTTGTTGCCGTTTGTCGGCCGTCCCGGGGATCCATTGCCCGCCGTTGCAGCCCGTCGGCCGTTGCGGCGTCATCCCATGACGCCGACCAGCCACTACACTGTTGGAATAATTAGCACTTTCATATTTATATAAATTCCGAGATAAAACATGAACATGAACAGATTGACTAACATGATCATATTGTGAGAGTATAATCTACACATGTATATCACAAAGCTATACATGAATAGATCTACTATACTCAGGAGTAAAAACAGCAACAGGTTAAACATGATTCTCACGTACCGATCTACTACTCTATAAAGGAAGCAATAGCCGATGTAGATGGTACGTTGTTGATGACGAGAACGTGTTGGCACCGAGCGCGTCGACGACGAACAACGGCGCCCGAGCGTACTGGTAGACGAGCCGTGATGACGATCGTGAGCAGTCGCGCGAAGCGCTTCCCAAAAACCTTAATCGGCTTCTCTCGATGCGAGGATCGCAAAGGCAATGATTCCCATTCGGTTGCGCGCCGACTTATTTTTCTATTCAATTGTTGCTTGCCCTCTGTCGACTTATTTTTCTATTCAATTGTTGCTTTCACAATCAATCACTAACCGCATTCTTGTTCGCGCCCTCTGCCTGTTATGATCGTCTGAACATTATCATGGCAAAGCATCGTAGACGACCCGGCAAAGCGAGCAAGAGCGCATCCTCGCGTCTGCACGCCCAATGCCCATGCCCGCCCGGCGAGGTGGCGGCGTGTGGGTTCTTTCTTTTCCCTCTATTGCCATGTGTAATATGGGGAGAACAAACTCCATATTTAAGTAGGTATCTTTCCACCTCCACAAGCAATATGGTACTAAAGACATCCCACCCCTCTCACTTCATGAATTGGCCTTTGAGATTTATTTGGATTTTTATTTAAATGGGTTAAACCCATATAATTCAACATACACACCGTCCAGTAGTAACACCAGATGAATATCACGCGAGAAATTTTGCGGTGGCTTCCTGACGATACCATCTGTTCTTGCGTACGTAGTTGAGTACTTCAGCCGTTCGCTATCGATCTCCTTTGTGTTGACCTCCCTGTCATGGAGCAATATGTATATGCTAATGTGACCCCCGTCTTATAGATCCGATACGAAACAGGCAAATGCAGACGGGGTTGGAATTAATGCACGTATGGAACTAGTTCGTGCGCAACCTACTGCTGGACTTGAAACTATGATCGAACTGAGTGTATATTTGGTTCGAAATCGTATCCGTTACAAAATCCCATCCTCGTATTCGGTACAATCTATAATTCATATTCATTTTGGAAAGATGGATATAATTAATGTGGCTAGACCATTGGTCTCTTCGTATTCCAATTGTTTTCAACACTGGGAAGTCTGGTAAGATGCATACACAAGCTAGACAATCAAAGACGTATCAGCATTCAGTGCGAACGTACTATATCAAACAGCAGTCGAGACTGGAAGGTCGAATTTGTTCTTGATGAGGAGTAGAATCAAAGTATTTTTACACACGGCAAAAGCTTGGACAAATGTGATGTGTAGTACATACAGATGCTGAGAACAGGGTTTCAAAATTCAACAAAAATCACGATTTTCGACCATTTCGAACCGACTTGATAAATTATACCGGTCGATAAACCGGTCCAATTTAAAAGATAAAAAATTCAAGAATTTTATGCGACGTAAACCGATCGAAAATAGGTAAAAATCACTCGAAATCGATTAATCATTCGAAAATCGATTTTCGAATTGTTTCCCCTTTTGCCGATTTTTCTAAGAAAATCGATGAAAACCGCTCGAAAATCGGTTGATTTTCAAAAAAAATTATTCACAATTTTAAAAATTTTGACTTCAAAAATATTTGATTTTTAATAATTTTTGACGAAAATCATCTACAGAGTAGCTGACGATTTCTATAGCATTTCGGTATTGTAAACCTGGCTGAGAAACGACGTGCCTGAGAACGAATGCAACACGTACGCCGTACGGTGCCCTGCGGAGTTATTAGCATTCGCTTTCAGCGGCTTTAAATTGGTCGTGATTCGTGAAACCCAGAGATCGAATGCACGTACGTACGGAGGATCAATGTACAAAAGCAGAGGTTACTTCCATCAAATCGCTGGCCCAATCAACAAATCATCATCAATTTAGCTGTACTTACGCTGTACAGCTGATGAGAAAAGCTAGCCAAGATAGCCATTAAGAAGACACAGCGACTAAACAGGACGAAACAGGTATCTGGTGTACTGTACAATGGCAAGGTACTGTAGCCACATTGACATCTACTAACCGCTGTAAATTGTTAATGCACATGCAAAGTTATACTATTAGAGCTTGCCGTATCTTTTACTCCTATTTAGATCCAAAATTGCAGCGCGCGCATAGTCGACTAGGTAGTGTAAAAAAAAATGATTGTATCCATCTGGCACTAGTGTAGACTAGTCGATAATCCGTGCATTCGTATGGGCTAGCTTCTTAGATAAAGTCACTTGAGTCTGTTAATTTGGATTGTATGTGATAGCCACTCTAACTTGCTTTGTTAGATCGAGCTAAATCTTTTCACTTTCTTGATTAATGTAAAATTTTCTCAAAGTTTATAATTAAGATAGATAATAGATCTTATTACTAATTTTAATATTTTTAGAATTTAGAGTTTTAATTCGCATACAAATCAAATTTCTAATATCTTTTAATTTATTCCTAATTTGCATATTTTTGTATCGTACTTTGAGTGGATTTTTTCAGTTTTATGATGGACTTAGTGTAAAAATCTTTTTCTATTTTCATTTATTGTTATTCCATTTTTTAGTGTTCACTTTTGAATTAGTATGGAAGTCAAATTGCTAATTTTTATTTATTATTTTTAATTTTAGTTAATTTGGCTTGTACTTGACAAAGACTCACTCCATCACAAAATTTAGTGTGTATTTTTTTAATGGTCTTATCCATAAATATAGACCATATTTTATATTCTAAGAAAAAATTAGTGTGATCTTCCCTCTATACCCCTAAAAAATATCCAGCTTTACTTTATATCGTCTACATATATGCATTGAATATAGTGGTTATAGACAACAATTAGGGGTATTATAGACATTTCAATGTCACCTTAGTTTATGTGCTAAGAGAAAATACGTCATATAAACTTGAACGGGGTAAGTAACTATTATTTTGAATTTTTGCTATTTATGTATGTTACTTTGGAAGTCGTACAAATATTCCAAATTTGCATATTTTTTATCATACTTGGGTGTTGTCTTTTTCAGTTTTAGGCTAGAATTCATATGAAAATTTATATATTCACTTATTACTATTTTGAATTTATTTATAGGGTTTACTCTGGAATTTGTATGAAATCATATTGATAATTTAATTTAATTTTTTATTCCAAAATTTTGTTTATTTGGTTTGTACTTGACATAGACTTTTTTTTGCTAATTTTTATTTAGTTATTATTCCAAATTTTAGTTATTATGGATTTGCTTTGGAAATAAATTGCTAATTTTACTTATTTTTTTATTTCGAATTTCAGTTAATGTATATTGTACATGTGATGGACTCTTTCTTTTAATATAAACCGTTATAACTCGAGTTCGACAGATAGACAGCCAGATCTAGTTAACGTGGGAGCTTTCTTTGAGTACCTGATTAATATAGTTTATTTATAGGGTTTACTTTGGAATTAGTATGAAATCAAATTGATAATTTTATTTTATTTTTATTCTATATTTTAGTTAATTTGCCTTGTACTTGACATAAAATCTTTGTTTTAATCGGCTAACTTTTATTTAATTATTATTCCAAATCTTAGTTATTTACGAATTTACTTTGGATATCGAATGGAAGTCAAATTGCTATTTTTCTTAATTTTTTATTCCAAAATTCAGCTAATTTAGATTGTACTTGATATGAACTCTTCCTTTTAATCTAACTGTTATTACTTAGGCCCGTCAGATAGACGACTAGATCTTTTTGGTTAACATGCGAGCTTCCTCAGACTGCTAATTAGTATAGGTATAGTTAATTTGGCTTGTACTTGATGCAGAATCTTTATTTTATTTTTCTAATTTTTATTCTAAATTTTAGTTATTTACGTATTTACTTTGAAAATCGAATGGATGTCAAATGGCTAATTTTCTTAATTTTTTATTCCAAAATTTAGTTAATTTATATTGTACTTGACATGGACTCTCTATTTTAATCTAAGCTGTTATAACTCGGTTCAGCATATAGATGACCAGATCTTTGTACTTAATGTGAGAGTTTTCTCGGAGTTAGTTATTTACGGATTTATTTTGGAAATCAAATAGAAGTCAAATTGCTAATTTTCGTTAATTTTTTATTCTAAAATTCAATTAATTTAGATTATACTTGATATGGACTCTTTATTTTAATCTAAGCCGTTATAACTCAGACCCATCAAATAGATAGACAGATCTTTCAGGTTAACACGTGAGCATCCTCAAAGTGCCTAATTAGTATATGTATACAAAGATATGTCATAGTTTGTAGATTTTATATATAAAGTGTACTCAATAAATATATACTGGTAAAACAAAGTGTTTATAAATAAAGATGTAACAGGAGTGGTAAATAAAGATTTAAAGGGTAGTTCTAATTCCATGTTTTTTCATGATCAGTACTTCCTCTGTTTCGAATACATATCATTCTAGATTTTAAATTTTGTTCCCAAATACATGCCATTCTATGGTTTTGAAACAACATTTCACCATTCTTCCCTTATCTGCTCTTCCCTTCATAATACTCCCTTCAACTACAAATACATGTCGTTTTGTATATTGAACGTCCCTCAAACACAATTTTGACCACTAATTTCTATTATAATATAGTAAAAAATCTAATAAAATTATAAAATTATGAATAACTTTTCGACGTAAATCTAAATATATGATTTTTATAGATCCAATCTAAATATTTAAAAAGATATCTTAGCTAAAATTTTCAAAATTTGACTACACGTATCTCGAAACGATATGTATTTTTACCATGGTATTTAGAAGCTATCTTACCGATCACAGCCCCAAAGACCAATAACTACACCTCCATCCATATGGTTCATGCATGCATAGTGCACTACTGTTGAATGTGTAGCCAACTACCTAACTTAAGCATTGAATTGATTAAGCTATTGAATGGATTGGATGAAGGTGACTTGACATGCGTCTAGGTTGAAACCCAAAATTCTAGTAAAACATCCTATATTCAGGAATTAATTAAATAATCGCAGAAATTAAGGATGAAAGTTTAAATATGTAGAGTGCATAGGTGTACGGTATACGTGTCCTCTGGTGTAGTTATCATCACCCTATGAGATTGAATGCGCAATGGATCAACAGGAGGCAGTTGGTAGGTTGAGAAACTTCAACCCTCGCCCACAAGCAGATCGAGCGCGGACCAACTCGAGCGTTGTTGTTTGATCCGTTCCATTTCCCTGCATACCCCCGACTTCCGATCAAGCACGATGTGCTCTCTTGACTCCATGATGAACGCCGCCACCTCACCCTGCATATTCTGCCCAGGCAAGTACTACCAGTATCTCCGGACTCATATACTACCGTATAATAAAGTCCGGAGATTTCTCGTGCGCTGGGCGTGTCCACGTCGCCGTCTGGGCCTCGTGGCTGCGCGCCCGGCCGCCGCATCGCGCTCATGAGCAGCACAACGCTCGCCCGTGCGTACGGCTGGTTCGTCGCTCGCCCACGTCGCCCGCGTGGCTCACCGGCTTGTGAAGCTCATATAACTTAGCTTCGTTCTTTGGCAAAAACGTTTGTGCGGCGCAGCGGTAGGACCCCTGTCTCGCACGCGTGAGGTCTCAGCTTCGATACCCGGCAAACCGATGTTTCCCTCATTTTTTGCTACTGTCTCCCATTTCGCCGCTCGATCTCCCGTCCCCCTCCCGCTTGCCTTCACACGGCCATGCCTCCACCCTCCTCCCCACGAGGTCGGTTCCTCGCGGCTCCTCTGTATGCGCAGGCATCGCTCCGCCAGCCAGAGAGCTGCAGCACTTTTTTTTGGTCGCGGTCGCCCACGCGCTGCTCGCTCCCTGACGTTCGCCTTCGCCCGGTTTCCCTGGCCATCGTACCACTTTGACGCCGGAGGTGTCCTGCAGCGTCCATCGGGTGTTTCCCCTGCGGGGCTTCGAGCTCCGAATCGCCGGATTCGGCCGCAGGTCCAGCGGCTCTCCTGCGAGATCCGCTTGGATCAGGACAGTTCTGAGGCGAGGAGGGCGCAGAGTCTCGTTCTTTGCCTGTTCCCAAGCCATTTGGGGAGCTCTTGGGTGGTGAAATCCTGCTCGATTGGCCCCATTCGGGTGCGTCCAGTGGTGCTGGTTGAGGAAGCTGCTGTATTGCTCCTGTTTTAGGCGGTCTATGCAATTCCTGTCTAGTGCTATGTCAATCGTTGATTTATGCCTGCTAAAGTTGTTGATTCTTCCCGTCCTTCACTGGCCTTAGCAAGATGATTACCGGTGGAACCAGATGAATTTTTACGCCTTATCATGCTTCTGGTATGCACTAATTACTAATGTTCCTTATTTCTATTCTTGACATTACAGATAAAATGAGAGACTGAAAGACTTAAGGCTCAATTTATGTGGATGCCTTGATAAAAGCATGGGCATGTCTTAATTAATTTATCTTTTTGTTTAATACCTTGCTATCAAATGGCTTCAAGCTATATCATGACCTTTCTGTTCTTGTTTGCATGCGTTTGCCTCTATCGCTACCCCTCATTTTAATAGATTTAGATAATTGTAACATCCCATAAAATTCAAAAATATGAAAAATAAAATTTTTAAATTTAAAAATGGAATTGAATAAAAATTTCAATTGGAATTGAGATTTTTATTTTAAATAATATCTTTTCCTCCTTTTCTTGTATTCTAATCTAAAGAAAAGAAAGATTTTCCTTATTAAAACTATTTCTTCCAAAACAAACAAAATATAAAAATAAGTTTGAGATGTAACCTTTAATTTGAATTTTAATTTCTGAGTTTTCTGAATTATTGATTTTCTTGAGTTCTTGTTTAAAAAGAAAAGTCTCATAAATTGAAATGGTAAAATGGTAAAAGTAAAAAGATAAAAATACAAAATCAATAAAATTTGTAAAAATATCAGATAAATCTCAGATCTATCTAGAATCATGGTTATACAACTTGCACTGATCTGGAATAATTAAATAAAGTAAAAAGACAAAAATGACCCTATCTAGATACTCTGAACCGACCTTGCAAGATTTCTCCAGAATTCTGTCGACCTTAACCAGAGATAAAATTTTAACCATGCCAACATTCTTATCTTATATATGTCTGGTAAAAATATCAAGAATTTATCCCATCGTTTAATAATTTTAGAAAATTCATGAACAGACAATGAGGAAAACTGAAAAGTTCAATGTCAGAGTTATTAAAAATAAAATGTAAAATTTAAAAATCTGAAAATTTTATATCATGTCAATAATACCTTTTCAGATCTTCATAAAAAAATTCATAAAATAATAAATTGATTTTAACCCTCAATTAAATAAAAGTCAGAATCAGTCAAAATCAATAACAGTGCAATGTCAGGTTTTTAATAATATTTTTACTCATTATATTTATATCAAAAATTTTACTGAACCCTTATCTATTCCTTTCCGACCTACACCAAAAGTTTGAGAAAATCTTATTCTTGTTTGCTGACCCAAACTTTGGTTTGTATCTCGTCCTATCCAGAATTCTCCTGCGAATTCCCTTTTCTCTCGGCGTGTGGGCCCATGTGGCGGTGTTCCCTTTGCCGACTTCTTTCTCTCTCTCGACCGCTGGCCACTTATCAGCCCCTTTCTTCTCCGTTCTTTCCGTTTTCTCCGTTGCTTGCCGTTCTCTCGCCAGGGCGTCGCCCTCCGTTTGTCGCTTTCCGCGCTTGATCTCTTCGCCGAGGTTGCCGACTCGTTGCCCAGACACGCCGCACCGACCTCGGCCTCGTGCACTCTCTCGCGCCCGAGCGGCCAAGAAAACACCCGCGCAAGCCGCCGCCTTTCCCTCTGTTCAAACCTTTGCTCAAACCACCTCATCCCTCTATTTAAGCCTCGCCGAAGCATTGCAAGCACGCGCATACAACCTGGAACCCGCACAACCACACCGGCGCCTCAGCGCCGCGAACCCCCTTCTTCCCGGCTTGGCCAAATACGAAAAAGGAAAAACACCCAAACTTTCTCTCCTCTGCACCATACCGAACCATCACCCCGAGGCTTCCTCACCACACCTAGACCTCGTCCTCGACCTCAATTTGAACCCATTCCCTCCGGTGAGCCGCCGCGCGTGTGACCTTCTTCGCCGCCACACGCTCACGGTGAGAACACCTCTCCGACCCTTAATTCTTTGAATGAAGGCCTAAAACGAACCCTAGCAACCCGTTGATGCTCCCGGTGGTGATCTTTCACCTCGGGATGCCGTCGTTTAGGCTGTTCTTGCGCCGGCCGAGACCGCGCCGCCCCTTCACGGTGGCGAGCCGCCTCGGCCAAGCTTCACCTCCCTAGGTTCGCGCAGCGTCTTGATTGTGAAAGTGGAATCCATTCCACTTTTCCGTGCGTGCCTCGGCTGCCGAGCGCCGCAATCGTGACCTCTGTCTCGGGTCGCGACAATGGGACCACATGTCGATTTGCGCAGCGCGCGACTCAACGCCATGCGGGCCACTGGCCGTCGATCTCGTCTTGGCGCTCGATAGCCTGGTCCCACGCGTCGGCCGCCGCGCGCGAGCCCTCCTCGCGCCAACCCCGGGCGGCATGTCGATTGCCTCGGTCGTATAAGCGCCAAAAGGGAAAGCGTAGTTCTGATCGGAAAGCGTACTTTCCATATTTAGTAAAGTTTCTAATTTTCTATTTTCTGTAAACCGAATACATTCTTTTGTTCATATCTTTTGAACTATCAATCCAAATGAAATGAAATAAATTTCTAAATTCATGATAAATCCTGTAGGTTCATAATATGCAAAAATATTCTGGAAATGAAATATATTTAAATTTTAAATTCAATTTAAAGAAAGGGATCAAGAGAATACCATGTGTTGAATTTCTACAAATGAACTTAAATTTGAATGAAATCAATTTTGTTAGAAACCTTAAATCCTCAGGAACCTAAATATGCAAAATTAATTAGATTTTGACTTAATTTACATCATTTTCTAAAGAAAGTTGTTTCCAATGTGTTAAATATTCAAATATGAATATCTTTTACAAAAATGATTCAAATCATATCTAATCAGTTTCTATGTGTTTAAAAGTTAGTAATCTACTTAGATATACAAAAATATTTAGAATTGAATCTATTTTGAATTAATTTGAGAATAGATTACTTTCCAATAATATGAATCAAAATAAGTATAAACATGCAAGTTCAAATAATGGTAAAGTGATTCCTAGATCTGTAATAAAACCATAGTGCCCTGTTTATGCGAAACATCTCATGTTTGTGCATGTTTGAGTTAAGTGCATAGTAGATCTTAATGTTTACTTATATGGAAAACATCTCGGATAGAAGTAAAACATTGTAAAACCAACTTTAAAATAATCTTAGTGAGGTGCCATGTTAATACCAGAAAAATGGATAAATTATTCATGAGGTGTAGTAGCAAACTAGAATCGGAAACTGAACCTTTAACGTGTAGATTATAAAACTACTTAAGCATTTTCAAAAGCCTGTAGCACGTCTCGTCTAAACACTAAAATGTAAGAAATCAGCTTATAAATGTTCCTCAAAGTATAGACTATCATATTCTGAAGAAATAAACTTATTTCATCATGTTTTGCATATAAATCCTAATAGCCTAATAACCTTAAGAATTATGTTTTATGGACTCAATTATATGAATAAGCAAACTTTGAAATAATGAACAAATATGTAATTTGTATCACCAGAACCTTCTTAAAAACCATAAATAAATCCAGTAACCTAGCTTAATAGATCTAACATATTCCAAGTCACTTCTTATGCAAAATCAATTAAAAAGGATTAAGTGTTATTCATTTAAAGCTTTCAGCTCAATTGTCTAATACATTAATTCTATCCAAATAATTTTAGCATCTATAATTCGAAGTTATAAATGCAAGAATTCATAATTTTAGCCTCTTGAATTCATAATTCAAAAATAGATAATCTATAAAAGGAACCGTGATTGTTCATCATAAAAAGTCATTAACAATATGAATGTGTATTCAACTATAATGCAAGAACAAGAAATCCTCCAACACAAACCCTAAGTTACACTTGTTTTCTACAGATTGATTTTATTTGATTCTTCACGACTTCTTTTGCCTTTATTGAATTTGTTGTGTTGTGTTCTTCGTTCGCCACGTGTAGAACCCGACGATAATGATTCTATCATCAACGATGTCAACTACGACCTCGACTTCGTCATAAGCAATAAATAAGCAAGGCAAGCACCCCTTTTGATCATATTGATCCCAGTTTTATAAATATTTTCATTAAATGTTTTACTGCATACTTTACTTTTATTAAAGTCTGCTATATTTTGGGTATTGGTAGTCGTACCTATTGTCACATAGAACTTCCTTGATAAGTATGGATTTGTGAACCTTGATAACCCTAGAATAGCATAGACATTACATGATGTCGATTTGGGTTAATCACATTTAGTGACATGCTTAGCCGTGCTTAAAGAAACATAAAACTTGGATCGATTAAAAATGTTGGATATGACTTTCAAAGGGTATGACCATCTTATGGTTGGTATTTTGATCAAAAATGAAAAAAAAATTATGGTTTTGATGCGGGCAATTATTGGCAATAGCCGTGTACAAGGGACTTGTGCGTAGTGTAGAGAGACTATTGCACGTGTCGGATTAAGGACCGAACTACGTGTTCGTTAAACCCGAGAATTACCGTACAACCACAAGTCTTTGGTATGGGACAGCCTTAAACCAATTAAGTTATCTGGTTTAACTTTGCACATTGGTAGGCGGAGTAGTACGAGCTTCTTGGTGTTGGTTGCTCGAAGGCGCCCACACCGAGGTGTTGGGAGTCACGTTTGTTGATACAACGGTGTCACGCCATACTATGGATATGCTTATTCATTATTGTGCGATGTTGTACAAACATTTACACCATAAATGCGGGTTTATCGACACCGGTCGGTGCAAAGTTAATCTAGGTAATGTAAAGGTTTTCGTCATGAACATTCGGCCACTCGCCAAAGGTGCGGGAAATATGCGGCAAAAGGAAAAGGTCATGACTTGTGGGTAAAGATGTACAACTCTGCAGTGTCAAACTTTTCAAAAGCCGTTCCGCGGTTATGGGAATCTTGGTGCGCCAAAGACTAGTTAGATGTTTGTTTTATTTTCATAAAACTCGGATTTCTACGAGGTGGTAGGAATGGTTACTCGTGATTTCTACACGGGTGGTAGGAATGATTGATGGATATGGTCGGGATACCCGGTACATGAGATCTATTTATGCTTACATTCTGTTACTTTCGATTAAATTGCTTTTACTTAAATTCCATATTGCAATCTACTATTCTGTATTTACATTTCAAATCGGCTTTATGCAAACTAACCATACTAGCCTTTCCTTTGAAATGGCTTGCATATATCATAGGCTTTGCAAAAATCTTGCGAGTGCGAAAGTACTCACCCTTGCTAATTGTTGTTTTTAGGTGAAGGATCAGATTAGCTCGATGAAACATATTTGTCGCAGATTCGGGAATGATAACGATGAAGTTTTTCTAGGGATTATGCCTTGTCGGTTGCACGAGGATTGGATGGGCACACTACAAGACTTTGCTTCTTTGCTGCTATAAACTCCAATTGTAAGATTATTATGTAAATTAGCTTCCGCTTTAATAATATGATGTATGGTTGTGATTCCAATTGTTGTAAATGTGCGTACTAGCCACTGATCATGGGACTAGTACTGTTTGCACATGAGATTTTCATTTTTGCATTTATGTAAAAATGGGGTCATTACAATAATTTAAGTGCCCAAAGATATGCTTGATCAGTGCTTTATCCAATGGAGAAAATGAACTGAGCACGAGCCGGCTCTGTCATGTAGAACATGAATTTTCAGGGTTTGCACAACATTTTATAGTTCTGCCCTTCAGGAAGCCATATTTATTTACCAATGTGACGGTTCTCTTTTGGCAAGCTGGTGAGTCTCCTTCACGAATTACCGATCCTTGGAGCTCTATCTGCTGAGTTAATCTATTAGATTTTAAATTCAATTCTTCATGCTTTTACTAATAAAGTCAGTTTTTTTCCCTTTTATGTATTCTCTACTTAACTTCAGTTTTGACTGCTACCAGCCTATCACTAGAAAATATTAAAGAACTTCATCAGTTCACATGATTTAGATGAAATGAGTCGCAAAGATGTTCTTGAAGGGATCAATCGAGATAACTAGGATGGATACTAAATACGTATTTCTTGAGCAAAGTTTTAGGTAAGTTATAATATCAATTTTCTTAGATGAAATCTAACTCTGCTACTTTTTCCTTGACCACATATTAGTTGCAAACCTTCTTGGTTATAGTCAGTAAGTAAGATGGCAAAGATTAGCTATTTGATTGAATATGATATAAATCTCCGATTATTTCTTTTTGGGAGACATATGAATAACACATGAGAACATTTTGAGACTTCAACTTCCATATACAAAATGCATGTAGCTTACTGTCACCAACATGCATTTTCAGTATCCATGTGATGCAGTAACTCATCAGCTATTGTGAATAATTTATTTAGCTATTAGCTGAGTTCTTATTCTATAGTAACTTATCCTTTGTTAATTATATTAAGTGGCAGATGTGAATAATAACATGTAGGAATAAAGGCCTGCTTTATCATGGTTATTCGTGCTCAGGCTCTGAATTTATAGGAATTCACTCAAATCAATGTAAACATCAGTAAAGGCAAGCTTGCCCCACTTTTGACACTGCTCAACAACAATCATGTATTTAAGCTTCTCGCATGTGAGTATGTGACACACCTTCTCTTTATGAACAGATAGAGATCTCAGTTTGCAATGGCAAATCAAATGAGCTTATTATGGTGGATGTTCAGATGCAGTAGTGACTGACAAGAGAAGAATTAGGGAAGCTTTGTAGCAATTGGAGTTTTCTGAAGGTAAATCAAATCTTCTTGTCTAGAGTTTTTTAAAGGTAAGAATTACACTAATCAAATCATTACAGATCGATTGCTTTGTACCTTTGAAAAGTAGAGATGTTACTAAATTTGTCATTTTCGTAACATATTTTTACTTTCTTTCATTTGTGTTATAACTGACTTGTACCAACTTGTTATGTGTTATTGTAGGATTCATGAGGACAGTTACTGTGTAAGAGGAAAAAATAATTGGGCTCGGCTTGCGCAGTCACCGACAGTTCTGCCGTATTGTGGCTGTTTCAGGCTGTCTAGGTGCAGAGGAGCTTGGTGCTGGTTAACCTACGCTTCTTTTTGGGTGTCAGCTTGCCCATCTTTGATCCATTTGGTGCTGTTTCCTGCTCGATTCTGGTTGGATTTGGAGAGGAAAGGCTAGGTTTGTTACCTTCTCTTGCTTAATTCCATTTGATTTGGAGTCGCAAGTCGCAACCTGTGGTAGATTTCCCTTTGTATGGTAAAAATCAAAGTATTTGGTATGCTCTGGGATGCTTGTTCTCGATAAAACCAGCAGGAGGTGCTCCATGGACCATTGCCCTCGTGTGGCGTGGCGCGCGTCCACCTAGTGTGTATAATGTATACCACTAACTTGCAATATGATCACGATGGCACTCATAATTAGTGCAAGCCAATCGATCGATGGTACATGATTCAATTTTACTACTCTCTCCGGTACAAAAAAGCGACATATTAGAATACGTGCAGTAAAATTCTATTAATTTGGATCAAATATATTATTTAAAACATATGGTTTGGGTATATATACAAAATGATATAAATGAATTTGTCATGAAAAATATTTTATAATGCATTTACCGTACATATACTCATTTTATAACGCACTTACTGTAGGAGCCTCCCTTACGTGATAAATAACGTAGTGATTGAAGTATAATCTTGGTGGCTTTAAAAAGTCAAAAACGTCACTCGCTTATGACAGGAAGGAATACCTCACAAATTTACGGATGGACATGCATTAACTGTCTTGTTCTTTCATGCAGCTGGGACAGTTCTTGGCGTCATCGTCGGCGCCTTGCCAAGTTTCATATCCGATAACGAACGAGGGGCGGTGATGGGAGGAGTACATTATGGGCTTCTCATCGTCATGTCGGCTGTTGAGTAGTTGCCCGTGGACGTATGGCGCTCCACTGAATCCATGGCTTCGTGATCTGAACTCACGGTTATCACCGATCCATGCATCGACTAGGTACCAATTTGCCGTGCGTGTGTCGTATAAATTGGCATACTGATCTGATCCTCTCTAAGAACAAACTTCCCTGTCTCAATATATTGCCTCAGCTTCTCGTATTACGGAGCGCTACGATGTACCACTTCGTTCGCGGTAATAGATTCTGCGTGTCCCTTGATCGCCACGGCGCGAGACGACGAGCAGAGCCTGTTCACATCAGCTGCAGGGCACACGCACCCAAGAAGAAGAATTCGCCTGAATCGTGAACCCTATGCCCGCGAATCGGTGCAGACGACACGTGATATATACTATCATCACCTTATAACCCCGCGTCCAAATCCAACCCTGTTGATGCTCGTACGTGTCGTTGATCGATCACAAGAACCAGAAACCGGCTACTCCGACTTTTGTACCTTGTAGGCCGCGCTTTCGTTTCGTTAAAGCTGCCGTGGTGTGATGGTTTTCCAACCACCTTCGCTTCCCATCAAACCGCAGCGTGACGGTTTTCCATTAAATTGCTGATGGAGCTCAGCTTCTGGATGAACCAGTTCTACCAGGCTCCGCCGTACACTCACGTTCGGTTGACAGGTTAATGCGCAAGTACTGCGAAAAGAAAATTATGGTTGTTGCAAAACTTGATGAGAAATGCCAATTCAGTTCGTCTCCTTATTTTTTTATAAAAAGGAGAGATTAACTGAATTGGCAAAAACGTTAAGGATCTTATACTCCATCTCGTTCTTTACGTAGGGTCGGCGCGACGGCAGAATAGGAGCGGGTACACGTCTGACATGGCAGAGCACGCCCACCGCATACCTCCCGGTCAAAACACCAATTAACACGACACTTCTGTTGTTGAGCATGTAAAATTTCCATCCCACACTACGCCCATAACTGAGGTGGGCACCGGATCGGGTCATTTTGGGCCGACCAGAGGCACGTTCGGCCCAGCACGACCTACGGCCAAGCACATCACTGTTCTAAAAGGGTCGGGCCGATTCGCGCAGCTGCCCGGCCGTGCGAGCGCCAGATTCGATGCGGTGGTCGGCTCGTCGACGCGGCGATTTGGGCGTGCTCGGCCTTTACCGCCGAAAAATCGCTTGCGGGCCGCGGCACGGTGGCCCGCGCCCGACATGGCCTACGGCAACTCCTGCGGCGGCGGTAGAGCCTGGCGGCGTGTGGCATGTGCCGGGTCGGCGGAGGAGAGACGAGGGCGGTGAAGAGGAAGGCGGAAGGGCGAGGAATACATGGCGCGTCGGCGCTGGCGCGAACGCCAGCCCTCCTCGGCTCCGGCGCGGTAGCGTCATCTGTCCGTGGATGTGCTCGCATTGCCATCCGTGGTCGCGTCGGCCCATGGCCATTTGAGTTGCGAGGCGGCGGCCCCGAGCCGCGTGTCGGGCCGCCCTAACCGCCATCGCGTCGCCACCTCCGTGGCGCGTCGTGAGTGACCCTCTCGGCGTCGCCTTGCGCGTAGCCTCGGCGTTGCCTTGCGCGTAGCCTCGCGCCGCTTCGGCGTGGCGCCTCGCGCGTCGCCTCACGTCGCGTTCTCTGCGCCACCTCGTCTTTGCCGTGCGATCGCCTGCCGCCGTGGCGACCTCCCCCGCAGCCTCCCTTGTAGCCTCCGCGCCTCGCACCCGCCTCGTGCGGCCACCTTGCGCGCCATGGGCGCCGAGAGGAAGGAAGGCGACCAACGAGGAGGAGGCGGCGTGGGAATCGGGCGCCAGCGGGCGAGAGGAGGAATCGAGGGCCGCGCTTCTTTGGAGAGTGGGACCGGGGAGAGGGAGAGAGGGCTTGGGGCGTTGCTTGAGCGGGAAGAGAGATGTGGGAGGGGGCAAGGCGGGAAAAGGGCCAAAAGGCGTGAGACAGAGGAGAAAAAAGTCATGCCTGGACAGCCTGGTGTTTGAGAGAATCACGGAGTGAGGATAAAAAAAGGTTGTGCTCGTGCCTGGTCTTTGAGAGAATCACGGGCGGCGCGACTGTGCAGGAAAGAGAGAAAAGAAAAGAGTGGTGCAGGAAAAGAAAGATATGCTCAGAGGCATGGAAGTGAGGAAAAGAGACAGCGATGTGATTGAATGATTCTATTCCGCACGGTTTATTCGGTAAGCACTTTTTATCCCGCGCCTCGTTTAAATTTTGAATGGGCACACTCACACTCTCTCTGCAACGTTCGGCGAACAGACAGCGATGTGACACGATAAAGGATGTAAAGCAACACGATGTGATTTAAAATTTGAAATGAACTCGAGCGCAACGGGCATAATAAGCCAACGACTCTCTTCTGATGGCTATAAAATTCTGTCGGACGGTCATTTATTTCGTATTTCAACACCTGAAACTCATTCTTTCTCTCCTGAGCAAACTGCACACGTTCTCTCATTTGTTCAGCCCCAAAATCGACTCGTTTCCTTATTTGTTCGCTCTCTATTTTGCTTCTTTTTTTTTGTTCTCCTATTGTTGTGCATTACCTAAACGACGAGTACGTACTAAACAAAAGAGTCATAGGGTTTAGACCAATCTCCGAGTCACACAACGGAGAAAATATTGCTACCCATATACTTGAGGTTATTAATGATTTTAAAATAGAAAGTAGAATTATTTTCATCACTCTTGACAATGCATCGGCTAACACGACGGCTATAGAGCATCTCTCATCGTACCTGCAGGCTTATATTGGAGGTTTTGTACTCCACCAAAGGTGTGTATGCCACATTATTAATCTCATTGTGCAGGCAGGTTTGATTGTAATGAAATCTTGTTTAGAGGGTATACACAGTGCTATTGATTTTATTACAAATTCGTCCGTAAAATTTGCCCAGTTCTCAGAGTACTACATGGCCAACAATAAGGAACCAAGAAGATTCAACTTTGATATTAAGGTTAGATGGAACCCAACTTATACTATGCTACATTGGTGCAAAGGCTACGAGCATATTATCACTGTCTTCGTCAACTACAGTAATGATGAGGCATTGGTTACTGAAGCGGATTAGGGAATTTCTAGTCGTTTTTGTAATTTTTTAGAATTTTTTTATAATACCACTAAACAATTATCCGTGTGTACTACCCAACTTCTTGCTTAGTCCTCAGTGGCTTTGACTTATTGCTAATGCTTTTAAAGAAAATTGAGATAATTATATTTTACGTTGTATTATAGATCCAATGGAGAGAAAAATTTAAAATATTTTTAAGCTATTTCACATTTGTCTTTTTTTGCTATCATTTTGGATCATCGGAGAAAATTTTCGACTTGCGGCGCCTTCCGAGGAATAGGTGAGGCATTCGATCTTAATTTCTCCTATGCTTATACTCATGTTTATAACGAGTTTTTCGAGTTTTAGACAAATATTACGAGAAGTTTGGCATCGGAAGTGAAGCACGAGATCTACCTCAACAACGCAACAAGCACGAGGCATTTCGACGCTTCAAACATGTGGAAGAAGATGAAAGGCAAGTCGTCTAGTTCATCTTCAAACGCCGCAGGTGTCGCAATGGAATCCACGAGTAGAGATCAACCACTACCTCGACCGCCTTTCATGGAGACCGAGCTTGACATGGACGAGGAAAATCAACGTAGTTTGCTCTTGTTGTGGAAAAATAACCAACGATTTACCCGTGCTATCCCATTTCGCACGGGGCGTACTACGGTTCCGATTTTCACCGTCTCGTCGGAATCCACTTTTAGTTTGATGGGTAGGATACTTGGCAGGAGGTCGTCTCTCAAACTGAGATGTTTGAGGCAATAACATGTCTCAAAGACGAGAGCGTCAGATGATGGACACAACATCTGTCCAGAGGATCAAGAGATCACGGACACGGTAGCCGACTTTGACAATCTCACTTTCGGGTAGTCTATGTATATAAACGTAGTTACTATACTATTTTTTCTTAAGGGGTACCCACACCCGGATGTAAGGTTTTAACGAGGCAATAACTCTATACATGTTCAAGATTTAATAAAATTTGCTTCTTTTCTCTAATATTTGTGTCCATTGCTAACAATCTGATATCCACACAAGATGTTTCTTTCGCATGCTTTCATTTAATCCTTGTTTTGTGTGCACATTTCTTCTCGTTATTTATTTACTTACTTTGCTAATTTGTCCGTGAGATATACAAGGGAGCGAATGCGTGTTCGCTAATAATGATTTAATTAATTGGCATAATGCATGGCGCTTTATTTTGGATGATCTAAGCGAATGTGTGTTGCTCGATTGTAGATTTATATATTTCTTTGATCAAGGTGGCTATACATTCGCCGCACTGTAGCATTGCGTCACGCGCTACTACAAGTAACTTCGGTCATTTTCTCTCATCGCAATAGTGTAAATGGACCGGTCTACCAACGACGACCGGCAGTAGGCACGGCGTAAATAGACCGTGCTCAGGCGAGCCCGAAAGGCGAGCGAGTCAGCCGGCCAACTGCCATGAACGCGGCCGCCGTCGCGGCTCGCGATTCGCCCCAGCACGATGACCGTGTCGGACCAGCCATGACTGACGACGCCCACCTCTACCCATAAGATAACATAGCCTCCCAAGCTCTCCGTCTAGGATGGATCTATGCTAGATATGTAGTGGTATTTCTAAAAATTTGAAAATATGAGAACATTATTAATTCAATAGATTAAATTTATTGATTGAATTGACTTTGATTTTAGTGGTTTGGAATCTCTACGACCTTAGAACTATTTGTGTACATTTTAGCAAATTTCGAATATATTTATTAGATTTGATGATGTAAAACTACTATACAAGACTATAAAACTATACATTATAAAGCATATACCTAGATGAAATTTTTTTACTTCCGCCGTTGTCTCCATCGATTGTACAGTTCTCCCTCCCATAGTTCTTACCACACCAATTCGATTCGCTCCCATGCCTGACCGAACGCGCTGGCGGCCCGGCATGGACGAACACCAAGTCCGTATTCCATCGTGCAATCCCCGCAAGTCACGACGTCCCCGCGCCTGCGGAAGCTAACGGCGGCATCGGCTCGTTGGCCGCTCGAGTCGCCCAAGGCCTCGTCCGCGGCCTCGTCACATGCGTATTCGCGGCAGGGAAATACGTACGTCGTCACGTCACAGGTCCAAAACTCGAGCTATATTGTAAGTCGTGACATGTGCGCGCGTGGGTGGCAATGCAGTGGGCACGATTCTGGGCGCCGTTACCGGCGGGATGATCGGGCTGGCGACGGAGATCTGCGTGGTGCGCGCCCACGCGGCACGGGGTCTGCATCATCACGGCGCACTCGTCTCCATGGAGATAGTCGAGTCGCCCTCGCGATGTGGCGCTCCAACGTAGGTGGGCATTCCTTTATACCGTTTTTCAGTTCGATTTTTTCGGTTTTATAAAAATTCGGTTTTTGAGATCCAAAAACCGAACCGAATTAACCGAACTAATTCGGTTCGGTTAATTCGGTTATTCGGTTAACCGAATTTCAGTCTCAGACAATTTGCACAATAAAGCACCTGATGTAAAAGTATGTTACTTTACTGCACATAATGCGAACAACACAATCAATAGTTCAATACCAACATTGTTTTTAGAGGAAGAGCAATGAGAAATAAATTTTCTTTGCCTAACTATCCTAATCTGAAAGAACTAAAAGACAAACAATAATTCAGCTAGGCATCAAAAGAAGATGCAATAAGCAGCACAACTTAACTAGTATCTTCATAGTTCATAACATTTCACAAATCCAACTGACTTATTGATAACATTTCCTCAATACAGTTCAATTCATCCATAATATCATAAAACAATTAAAAGAAGAATTAAGCCTCGTACAAAGCAATGCCTCTAAGCAATACAGAGAAACTTCACTCATACTCCAACTGGAAACTATAAAAACAGTCAGTCAGACATGGCACACTAAGTCACTAACAGACATCACAATTCACATATGCCAATTGTCCAGGAGTGTAATACCACCACAAAGCATAGCACAAATGCATCTCATATGCCAATTGTTCTGGCATTTTTTGAGATCTTAGCAAAGTGCATGTAATACCACCACAAAATACATTGTCCAGGCATTAGAGCTGTTAGAATTAAATCAGAATTAGAGCTGTTTCTCAGTCTACATGTGCCTACAAACTTCACCTCACCACAACAAATTATTGAAAGGAAAATTTAATCAAGCAGCTATCCACATCATACATCAGAATATTGTTGGAATTGAAGGTCATGCAACTGCATTTTCATGTTTCTCATACAGCTAGCGAACAGGGAGGAGATCTGGAGATGGGGGAAGAAGTTATACCTAGTGCTCGAAGAGGATGACACAGGGCTGCGGGAGGTGCTTTGCCGAGGCGATACTCGCCCGAGGCCGTGGCTGATCGGCCCATAGTGCCCTCTGTTTGGCGCCGCCACGCTGTTGGTTCTCATATTGTAAACTTTGAATATTAATAAAGGAAGTTGAATAAGTTGTGACATCATCTCTATTGTGTGTACTAGCTTTTTTTGGACTAGTACTCTATATA